>JAECXF010000058.1:0-600000 GCA_018151655.1 Drosophila bocqueti
AGACTCAACCTATTTACAAAACATAACATAGGTTTTTATATGCAAGGTCACTACTTTTCATAATCCGTCATTTTTTATGACGTTGGGCTTTGATTTGCCTAGGCAATCCTACTTTTTTATTCTTTGTTTCCCTGCGCAGGGTTTCTGTCTACTTTGTTGCCTGGTAGTGACTTTCAGGTCTTTATTTTGTAAATCTTTTTTTTTTTTTTATTTTGATGTGGACTGGAGTTTTCTCATTTAATCTCAATTTTTGCGTATAAAATTTATTAGCTGATATGGTTTCTATTTCGAGACCAAAAATATCGCTATACTCGGTGCATAGTTTTGTTAAATCGTTTTTAAATAACGATGGCAATTCAAGAAGTTTTAATACTTCTGTAGTTCTTTGTGCACTATGTGCTGTATTTGCATCAAAACATCAAAATCATCTAATGATTCGCTTTTTATTTTTGCGCTGTTAACAATAGCGTCTTTATCGGTCATATTTATAATGCGAATCAACACGTTCTGGGTGTTTACAAGTGCACTCGCTATTATTATGCCAGGCTGTAATTCCTGGTTGGGGGGATGAGAGCATATGTGTCAGTAGACATTAGTTGAATTTTTCGAATAACTTCTGATCTAGCTGGCAAAACTATTTCATTATCTAGTGAATGTATTATAGGAATGTTTATATTCCTGAAATTTTCGGGCGTCAAATTGAAAAAATCCTCTTGGTCATGGAATTCTAAAATACAATTGTATTTCTTAATGAAATCCAAACCAATTATACCATCCCCTGGTATAGGAAAGTTGTGAGGTACGATATGGAATTCATATGGTATTGCTGCATTTGCAACACACAATTCCAAATCTATAGTACCTAGAGACTAAATTGTCCCTTGCCCTATGCCTGACATACTAGTTGTATTCGGCGAATTTAAATAATTTAAATTATTATTTTTGCATTTAGATAGAGAGCTTTCTGCACCTGTATCTATTAAAAGAGTTACCTTATATTTTTTTAATTGAACGAAAATGCTTAAATTGAGATTCATTTTGACATGGGAAGCGGCACCATTGCTGCTCCCAAAATAAAGGAAATATTAAATCAAAAGTCCATGGTGTTCATCAATTATTTCATTTATTTATTGATAAAATATTACTTGATTTTTATTTATAAGAAAATTAACAAATTAAGCTCTTAAGCTTCCCTTCATAAGCCCACCATTGGCTTATGCTCTTGCTAAATTCAGTGTTTAAATTAAATTAATAAACAATTCAATAAATGGAACTGAGAATAAACGGATCGTTCTTCTTTAATTAATACAATTATTTTTAAGCAGTTCTTTGATACATTTCTACACAACAAAACAAAATCGTATATAACCCAAATAAGCGAAATTTAGCATTACTTAATAAACAATGGATGAAAATCAAAGTTTTAACCCTTTATCCGGTCGGGTTGCAGATCTGCAACATACCGATTAAAAGCTAATATTTTTCAATATACACCGCGAAAGTAATAAGTTTTTATTTAATATAGATCTGCATAAAGCATTTAACACATTTTGTGGTCTGGCCGCACTCTACTGTGGATTGTGAGAAAAATATGCTCACTTTCTCGCCAATTTTGTAAGAAAGCGAAGTAAAGTTTTTGCAGGCATTGAAAATTATATTGTTATTAAAGTGAAGGTTAATTGGTTTAAAAAACTACACTATTGGAAATGTAATGTGATCTATTTTTCATGTTTTATCGAGTTATTCTGTTTCTTATTGTATTTTACCTGTGAATTGACAATATTGGTATGTTGCAGATATGCAACAAAATACGTTTCGGGGTAAAATTTTTCTTCATAATTTTTGTTGCAGTTATGCAACATACACATGTTTTCGTGTTTTCTATATTGTCTTGCGTCTTCTTTTATATGTTATATAATACATCTATGTTATCATAATACATCTGTGTTTTGTGTTCAACTATGGTGATTACATTAATTGTTTTAAATGGGGTTTTTCGTCGGAAATCGCCAGTATTTTTGATAGTGCGGATAGCGAGGATGAGCTTGACTTTTCTGGTGATGAGGAAAGCAATTATTCTCCACATAAGAAAGATTTGCATACCACAGGAGTCGAATACATCGGTGAAGATTTGAATATCGTTACCTCTGACACCATGGATGAAAATGACTCTTGCCAAATCAATATGAAAAGGAATTTTCCGTGGAGGAAACGGAGTTTTATCTTCAATGAGAAGAAACTGCAACTGCTTGCAAGTACTGCATTGCCTTCAGAACTGATAAAACTTTCGAATCCTATACAGTTTTTTTTTTGTATCTGTTTCGGAATAAAATGTTTGATAATATTTACAATGAAACAAACATTTACATATATTCGTCAAAAAAATCGAAACTCAAATATCCATTTCAACTCTGTGGATATTCGCTAATTATTATATGTTATAATTTCATTATACATGTCCATTTCAAGCCTTCCAAAAACTGACCAAAACTGGTCAAAAGTCTTGGAATATTAGCAATCAGAATTATTATGTCCCAAAAATCTTTTGAAGCAATCGAACATTCCATTAATTTCAACAACAAGGATAATAATCTCCCAATGTCCGATCTCTGCCACGATCGACTTTTTAAAATACAGCCCCTTCTTGACGAATTAATAATACTTTTTCTAAAGTACTTAAGGAGAAGTTTCAATGTGTCAATAAACAGATTTTCTCTTCAAATCTCGATGTCATTTAAAGCGGTACGATCCCAACAAGCGTCATAAATGGGGATTTGAAATATATGTCCTAAGCGGAATTTTTGGCTTCTGCTTCAAGTTTGAGATAGACTCTGGTAAAGAAAAGGTTCAACTCCCTAACGAGCCAGACTTAGGTGCAGCATCGAATTTTGTAATGAGATTGGCTAGAGGGGTGCCCAGACATCAAAATTTTCGCCTTTACTTTAGTGTGGAGAATTTGCGCAAGTTATGTGCAACAAATATGGATTTGCTTTATGCTTTAATAAAAGAATAAATTGTTTTAAAGATTGTCATTTAAATGAATGTGTTATAATTACATGGAAACATTTGCACTTATTTCATTTAAATTTTATTAGTTTTTTATTTTTTCTATATCAAAAACCTATAATTATAATAAGCTTAAAAACGTATAATCCCATATAAGTCCTTATGAATACAATTTTATGTTTAAACTATGTTAAAATATAATCTTTCAAAATATATACTTCTTGAATTTTCTGGATTTTTTTTCCCCGAAAACGTATTTGTTGCATATCTGCAACATATATATATTCCTCAATAAATCGGCTAAAAATCAAAATCTGGAAAAACGAAAAAGAGTTGTATTTTTTATTTTCGAATATCTATCGAATAAAAAAAACCGCATCAAAATCCGTTTTCATGCCTGATAAAGGGTTAATTAAAGTAATAACCAATAAATAAAATGGATGAAAATCAGTGTTTTAAATTAAATTACTAAACATTAATAAAAATGGGTGGAAATCAGAGCCAACGAGGATAAACCTCGTAATTTGATCAGAATTTAAAACATTTGGACAACAAAACGAAATCATATATAAACCAATAAGATATAAATCAATAAGAGAAATCGTATATAAATCGATAAGAGAAAACATATATAAATCAATAAGAATTTTAACATTAATTCACTCCTGGGAGAATGTACAAAAAAAAACCTTGTGAGGCTTTACGGGTCACACAGTTCATCGGGCAGAAAAGGTTGCGCTCAATGTTACAATTTTTTGTTTAAAATTAATATGCAGCGCAGTGGATCGATTTTTGTGTGCCACGCAGGGCAAAAAAAAAATAATAGCTATACTCGGCTGGTCCGGGCTCTTTTCCGGGATTAGGATGTCCTAAATGAGTTTCAGTTGGATGATCCAGGTAGAGCCTGGAATATTCGAATCCTATGGTCAGGCGGCGACTTTCTGCATAACGGGGGTCTCGATCTTTTGCTCCGCCACATCAGTCATTTTGATTCAATATTATTTTTACTTCCAAAGAATGACGAAGACACGTTAAATTATGTGGTCTGGGATTTGCAACTCACGATTCGCAGTAGATCATCACGTAGTTATAAACGAATTGGAAGATTGGAAGATTGGAAGATTCATATAGGATTTTATAGTTGCTATATTTCATATAGTCACTGGTTGCTGGATTTTTGGATCGTCCGTCCACACTTAGAAAACGTTGAATTTTTCCACATCCTAATTTTTTTTGTTTTTCGGCTCCTTTGTCACGGTCGCCATATAGTAAGTAAGAAGTCACTTTCAGTTTTAGTTTTAAAATGGTTTTATTAATTGGAGGTGGAGCAGGGAAGGTGCCGCTCCACTCCGATGTTCAATCGTCAATGCTCTTGACTTTTATATATAATCGTTTCTTAGCTTAATTCGGGGGAGCAGCGCTGCCGGCGTAGGCTGCAGCCTACGTATATATATATATATAGGTATATATATATATTTTTTGTTTTTTTATTACTAATATATATTTTTGGTATATATATATATATAGGTACCTATTATTATTATTATTTTTATTTTTTTTTTATTAATTTACTATATTTATTATTATTTTTTTTTATTTTAATTTGATTTGGTTTATATATGTTTTTGTTTTTTTTTTTGTTTTTCGTTTTTAATTCAAATTTACTAAGGTCAAGGTCAGGGTTTTCTGCAGTATATGTTGTGTTGTTGATTTTCACATAACTGCACAAGTCAAATTTAATTTTTTTTTTTTTTATATTTCCTTGTCCGAAATAAACGTCTTCATTGGACTGTACTTTAGAATAAAATTTTCAAAAAATTACTTTAGCGACAGTGTTTGCACTTTTATTTGCAATTGGAATGGCAACAAAATATTTTGTTAGGTCGCAGATTAAAGTGACTGCGTATTCATTGCCAAACTCAGATTTGGGTAGCGGACCAATTGTATCCACTATCACTCTGTCGAAAGCTTTAGTTGGTGTGTCGGTTAGGGTCATAGTTGTTTTTGGTGCGTCGTTGTTTTCGACGTCAGGCATTTAGGACATCTACATTTATACTTTTGTTACAATAGTAGTGTCTTTTTACTTTGGCCAAAGTTTTGTTTATGCCATTATGACCTCTTTTAATGTGTTTTATTTTTAAATGTAGACAGTAAGCTTCTTTTTGGGTCACCGGGTTGAGTAGCTACTCTCAATAAATTTAATATTTTATTGCCCATTATATTGAAATTATCTATTGCAACATGTACAAAGATATTTCCCCGCGGTGCCATTTGAGTTTGCAGATTGTATATACCGGCTTGCCTTCCAAGCCTTTGGAAAAATTTACCTAAATCGCTAACTTCTTATCTTGCAATAATTTTCTTATCATGTTTAAAGAAACATAACATAGGTTTTTATATGCAAGGTCACTACTTTTCATAATCCGTCATTTTTTTAAGACGTTGGGCTTTGAAGTTTTTAGTAGTTATTGCCTAGGCAATCCTACTTTTTTATTCTTTGTTTCCCTGCGCAGGGTTTCTGTCTACTTTGTTGCCTGGTAGTGACTTTCAGGTCTTTATTTTGTAAATCCTTTTTTTTTTATTTTGATGTGGACTGGAGTTTTGTCATTTAATCTCAATTTTTGCGTATAAAATTTATTAGCTGATATGGTTTCTATTTCGAGACCAAAAATATCGCTATACTCGGTGCATAGTTTTGTTAAATCGTTTTTAAATAACGATGGCAATTCAAGAAGTTTTAATACTTCTGTAGTTCTTTGTGCACTATGTGCTGTATTTGCATCAAAACATCAAAATCATCTAATGATTCGCTTTTTATTTTTGCGCTGTTAACAATAGCGTCTTTATCGGTCATATTTATAATGCGAATCAACACGTTCTGGGTGTTTACAAGTGCACTCGCTATTATTATGCCAGGCTGTAATTCCTGGTTGGGGGATGAGAGCATATGTGTCAGTAGACATTAGTTGAATTTTTCGAATAACTTCTGATCTAGCTGGCAAAACTATTTCATTATCTAGTGAATGTATTATAGGAATGTTTATATTCCTGAAATTTTCGGGCGTCAAATTGAAAAAATCCTCTTGGTCATGGAATTCTAAAATACAATTGTATTTCTTAATGAAATCCAAACCAATTATACCATCCCCTGGTATAGGAAAGTTGTGAGGTACGATATGGAATTCATATGGTATTGCTGCATTTGCAACACACAATTCCAAATCTATAGTACCTAGAGACTAAATTGTCCCTTGCCCTATGCCTGACATACTAGTTGTATTCGGCGAATTTAAATAATTTAAATTATTATTTTTGCATTTAGATAGAGAGCTTTCTGCACCTGTATCTATTAAAAGAGTTACCTTATATTTTTTAATTGAACGAAAATGCTTAAATTGAGATTCATTTTGACATGGGAAGCGGCACCATTGCTGCTCCCAAAATAAAGGAAATATTAAATCAAAAGTCCATGGTGTTCATCAATTATTTCATTTATTTATTGATAAAATATTACTTGATTTTTATTTATAAGAAAATTAACAAATTAAGCTCTTAAGCTTCCCTTCATAAGCCCACCATTGGCTTATGCTCTTGCTAAATTCAGTGTTTAAATTAAATTAATAAACAATTCAATAAATGGAACTGAGAATAAACGGATCGTTCTTCTTTAATTAATACAATTATTTTTAAGCAGTTCTTTGATACATTTCTACACAACAAAACAAAATCGTATATAACCCAAATAAGCGAAATTTAGCATTACTTAATAAACAATGGATGAAAATCAAAGTTTTAATTAAAGTAATAACCAATAAATAAAATGGATGAAAATCAGTGTTTTAAATTAAATTACTAAACATTAATAAAAATGGGTGGAAATCAGAGCCAACGAGGATAAACCTCGTAATTTGATCAGAATTTAAAACATTTGGACAACAAAACGAAATCATATATAAACCAATAAGATATAAATCAATAAGAGAAATCGTATATAAATCGATAAGAGAAAACATATATAAATCAATAAGAATTTTAACATTAATTCACTCCTGGGAGAATGTACAAAAAAAACCTTGTGAGGCTTTACGGGTCACACAGTTCATCGGGCAGAAAAGGTTGCGCTCAATGTTACAATTTTTTGTTTAAAATTAATATGCAGCGCAGTGGATCGATTTTTGGTGTGCCACGCAGGGCAAAAAAAAAAAATAATAGCTATACTCGGCTGGTCCGGGCTCTTTTCCGGGATTAGGATGTCCTAAATGAGTTTCAGTTGGATGATCCAGGTAGAGCCTGGAATATTCGAATCCTATGGTCAGGCGGCGACTTTCTGCATAACGGGGGTCTCGATCTTTTGCTCCGCCACATCAGTCATTTTGATTCAATATTATTTTTACTTCCAAAGAATGACGAAGACACGTTAAATTATGTGGTCTGGGATTTGCAACTCACGATTCGCAGTAGATCATCACGTAGTTATAAACGAATTGGAAGATTGGAAGATTGGAAGATTCATATAGGATTTTATAGTTGCTATATTTCATATAGTCACTGGTTGCTGGATTTTTGGATCGTCCGTCCACACTTAGAAAACATTGAATTTTTCCACATCCTTATTTTTTGTTTTTCGGCTCCTTTGTCACGGTCGCCATATAGTAAGTAAGAAGTCACTTTTAGTTTTAGTTTTAAAATGTTTTTAATAATTGGAGGTGGAGCAGTGAAGGTCCCGCTCCACTCCGATGTTCAATCGTCAATGCTCTTGACTTTTATATATAATCGTTTCTTAGCTTAATTCGGGGGAGCAGCGCTGCCGGCGTAGGCTGCAGCCTACGTATATATATATATATAGGTATATATATATATTTTTTTTTTTTTATTACTAATATATATTTTTGGTATATATATATATATAGGTACCTATTATTATTATTATTATTTTTTTTTTTTTTATTAATTTACTATATTTTTTATTTTTTTTTTTATTTTAATTTGATTTGGTTTATTTATATTTTTGTTTTTTTTTTTTTTGTCGTTTTTAATTCAAATTTACTAAGGTCAAGGTCAGGGTTTTCTGCAGTATATGTTGTGTTGTTGATTTTCACATAACTGCACAAGTCAAATTTAATTTTTTTTTTTTTATATTTCCTTGTCCGAAATAAACGTCTTCATTGGACTGTACTTTAGAATAAAATTTTCAAAAAATTACTTTAGCGACAGTGTTTGCACTTTTATTTGCAATTGGAATGGCAACAAAATATTTTGTTAGGTCGCAGATTAAAGTGACTGCGTATTCATTGCCAAACTCAGATTTGGGTAGCGGACCAATTGTATCCACTATCACTCTGTCGAAAGCTTTAGTTGGTGTGTCGGTTAGGGTCATAGTTGTTTTTGGTGCGTCGTTGTTTTCGACGTCAGGCATTTAGGACATCTACATTTATACTTTTGTTACAATAGTAGTGTCTTTTTACTTTGGCCAAAGTTTTGTTTATGCCATTATGACCTCTTTTAATGTGTTTTATTTTTAAATGTAGACAGTAAGCTTCTTTTTGGGTCACCGGGTTGAGTAGCTACTCTCAATAAATTTAATATTTTATTGCCCATTATATTGAAATTATCTATTGCAACATGTACAAAGATATTTCCCCCGCGGTGCCATTTGAGTTTGCAGATTGTATATACCCGGCTTGCCTTCCAAGCCTTTGGAAAAATTTACCTAAATCGCTAACTTCTTATCTTGCAATAATTTTCTTATCATGTTTAAAGAAACATAACATAGGTTTTTATATGCAAGGTCACTACTTTTCATAATCCGTCATTTTTTTAAGACGTTGGGCTTTGAAGTTTTTAGTAGTTATTGCCTAGGCAATCCTACTTTTTATTCTTTGTTTCCCTGCGCAGGGTTTCTGTCTACTTTGTTGCCTGGTAGTGACTTTCAGGTCTTTATTTTGTAAATCTTTTTTTTTTTTTTTGAGAGTGTTGTGAGGACCCATAAATGGGCCTCACAATCATGGAGGCAAGGACAAGCAAACCGGCCAGGAAGGCCAAGAGGAAAGCAGCCATGAAGGCAATGAAGTTGAATTTTGAATTTGACAGGAACCCGCCCCGGGGCCCCATGAATGCAATGAAGTTGAATTTACATTTAGTTAGAAATTTAGCTTTAATTAGAAATTTAGGAATTTATATGTAATATGGAGCCGGGAGCCCACTGTCGCCGGCGGCTAAGAGAGCGATCAGCGTGGGCAGCTAAGAGAGTCGGACGTTGCACCCGGAGAGCCAGGCCCAGCTGCTGTCCAAACGCCGAGCGGCGCTAAAGCAAGGCTTGGGGAAGCCACGGCAGCCGAGCACGGGAGAGCAGCGCTGATCCGAACACGTGAGTCACCGAGGCCGAGCAGGTGCAGCTGTGCCTAGCAGAAACTCCGAGCGGCGCAACAACAAAGCTGGGGGAAGCCGCTGCAGCCAGCGCACGAGAGCGGCGCTGGGCGCCAGCAAAGACGTCACCGCTACAGCCGAGCCCCCGCTGCTGCTCGGCGACTGCAAGCAGAGGCCGAGGAATGTGGGAACGAAACTCCCGAAACTCCCGAGATGACGTAGGAGAAGGGGGAGCGGAAGTTCGGGCGCAGCAGCGACGCCAGCGCCAGCGACAATGGGGAAATCTGGGTCAGAGGAGGAGCGAATGAATTACCGACGCGATCTGAAACCGGCAAGTCCAGCTTTTCTTGTGAAAAAAGGAGGTGAAAACTCTGAGATGTCTACAACTGGCGATGACATGGAGAACCTGTGCTACGAGCCAACTTCGCCCCGGGAACACTGCACGTAAGCACGCTTGGGTTTCCTCCGCTATAGCACTGGCGGAGGGGCTACAGCCTTAAGAAAATAGCCGTAGATAGGAATACAAATAAATTATGGATTTTGTGAACTTAAACTGCTGAAGTGTGTGTGTTCGCCTTTTACGTTGGGTTTCCCTTTCCCCGCTCTAACCCCCCCTCCCGCCTATATTCCACTCTATACCTCTGCAACCAGGGCACTCAGCCGGTTCGGGTCCTCAGCCACGAGTTTCCGAGAAGTTTCCTCTGCTCGTGGAAGTGGCTCGTAATCGGCAGAGCGGGCCGCCTCTTTGCGACCGACACGTTGACGGGCACCTTCGCAACGGGTCCTAGCAGAGGGAGGCCGAGCTTCTGGAGGGCAGCGTACACCGGCGGGGCCGTTCCCCACTCCCCTCCCGTCTGCTCTTCCCATCTTTTCATGCGCTCCCCTTGGCCTTAGTGCGAGCGGTTGCTTGGCCGGCCGCTAGGAAAACGGAGTTCCGCGAGCGGCGACGGCGCCTAGGACCCCCTTCTCCCTTCCCCTTTGCCTTGGCTGCGGGTCTGACTTGGGCTCGGGCCGGTTGTTTGGGGAGATTTTCCGCAACCGGCAGCGACAAGCGGAGCGATCGCGCCAGCCCGGTCCCTTCTCTCGGTGACTCCTTTCACTCGATCCTGGCAGCAGGCGCTGCGGGATTCCTGGCCGGGGCGGCTGCCACACCAGCCGTAACCGACGGCGGCAAGCAGGCCACGCGGAAGGGGAAGTTTTGCTAGTTCGGCACACCGCTAATCCCCCTTGTACTCCTTGTAACTCAACAAATTTTTTGTGAGTAACCCTGGCAGGACTGAGACAAATCCTGGCCCAGGACTTCCTTACAGATGGCGCCCGAACAGGGACTACAAGGACGATTAACTTTTTCTCCTTGGAAAATTTAGTCGAGGGTTTTATAGTAATATCTAAATGGCTTAAAGCACCATTTGAGCGACAGCCGACCTAGGATAATTTTCCCCGGCACAAGATCAAAAGCTAACCTTTGACCAAGGTATTCTCGTCCCTCCTTGTCTCGGATTCTCTCGGATTCTCTCGGGTTCTCCGTCCGAGCGAGCCACGGGACACACGGGTATATAATAACCCACCCGATCAGTGGGAAGTCAGTCGTGCTCTGGCCATCAAAGTGTTCACATCCTCCGATAATAATCGGGTATCCTGTGAATTTATCTACGCGTTTACAAGGATATCTAAGCATCCTGCAAATTTATTTACGCGTTTACAAGGATATCTAAGCACCTCCATTTATCTACGCGTCTATAAGGCTTTTGCATCGTCGAATTTGCTACGCGTTTAAAAGGCTTTCAAGCATCCTTGGATTTTTTTTTAAAATATTTAAAGACTTACGAACAACCGAATTTTTTTTGCACGGGTCCAAGGACATACGAGCATCTGGGAAAATTTATCATCGCGTACGCGAGAGCCTCCGAATATTTTTGTGGATTTTTTTTCCCTTTTAAGCACATTATGGGAGTGCGTTGGATTGGTTACCGCCGTAAGGACGAGCTTATAGCCCTTGCTGCGGAGTTTGGGTTATCCCAACAAGGAAGCGTGGAGGAACTTCGCAGTCGCTTGGGGTCCTTCATCACGCGGGGGACCATGAGGGTCCAATTCAGGACCGGATCAAGGAGCTAGGGGATATTTACACTGAGGCTCCAACGCCAAGGGATGATGGCGTCCAGGAGGCAAGGGGTGGACGATCACGATCCTTGTCTCCTGGTCGATCTGGGCCGCTCGAATCGAAAGCTAGGGTTCTCGTCAAGGAGGCAAACAGGAATCCCAGTTCCCTGCTACTCGAGGTACCACCGATACCGAGTTTCTCCCAGGCCGCTTCAGGGAATCGGGTTCGGCCAGAGAACTTATCCGCTCGGGCCGCAACGGAATCCGGCCATAGGCTTGAGCGGTCGGTGGACGGACTAGGAGGTGGCCCTCCAGCCTTCCGCCCCGAGGCCTCACAGCTCGATCTCACGCTGAGTCCAAGCGGGCATAGAAGCCAACGCTCCGAGATATCCTCTGCCGCACTGGCCGAAAAACTGAGGAACTGGGGTGTCTTGTTCGATGGATATTCCGATCCATTGAGCTTTATCGAGCGGTTGGAAATGCAAGCGGAAGCCTATCGAGTGGAACCGGCGAGGCTGCCTCGGGTGGTATCCGGCTTACTGACGGGTAAAGCCGAGAGTTGGTACCGGACGTTTCAAGTGCAGGATCAACCATGGGGACATTTCCGTAAGGAATTTTTGGATTTTTCCTTCCTCCGCAATACTTTCAACGGCTGGAAGATACGATCCGGACGCGCTACCAACGCAGCGGCGAGACGTGTAAGGAGTATGTCGTGGAGCTGCGACTCCTAATGCAGCGGGCCAAGTTTACCCCGGAGCAGGAGCTTGATCGGCTGTATCAAAATCTGCTTCCAGAATATCAGCTTTTCGTGCGGCGACATGAATTTACCACTCTCGCCACCCTGATCCAACTGGCAACGGCCTATGAGATCGCCCGGGACCGCGATCGGGCGCTGCACACGACGATCTTGGAGCATACGACGCGCAGGACACCCAGCAATTATCAAGTCACGCCGAATTCAGCCGCTCGGGAGCACACCTACAACCCTCCGATGCCGGAGCCAACAGCAGCGGCCGCTTCCAACCGGCGGATAGTCCAGGCGCCAGAAACGATAGCGGATGTGCACAATGACTGTCGGCGATGCGGGGAAACTGGGCATTTCTATGCAGGGTGTTCTAGGCCTCAGGTCCTTTTCTGCTGGGAGTGTGGGCGGAAAGGACTGCGAACAAACAACTGCTGTCGTTCTCCGGGATCGGGAAACGGACAGGGTTCTCGCCCGCCGGGGGAAGCAGCGAGGACCGAGCCCCAAATACCCCACAACTAGCCACACCCCTACGACTAGAAGGGGGGCGCATCGTGGCAACGGTAATAATTACAGGCCAGCCGTTCCGCGCCACCCTCGACACCGGGGCTTCAAGGAGCTTCATCAGCGAAAGTGCAGCCAGAAAAGTTGGCCACTCCGCCACGGAAAAGGACGTGCGTACAAGAATCCTGCTGGCGGACGGGTCCAACGCCGAAGTGACACGGGCTCTGGTTACGACGGTCACCTTGCACCAGGATACACACACTATGACACTCATGGTGCTCCCAAACCTCCTGGATGAGGTTATTCTTGGAATCGACTTCCTCTGTGGGTTTCAGACCCACATTCAATGTGGAGGGGCCCGCCTAAGGCTTTTAGACCAGGACACCGCCCAAGACCAATTTACCTCCGCAGCACCAGCCTTGCTCGCCATGCCCTCGTCGCGGCTCCTAGTATACTCCGCCACACTGGCCACAAACCCCGTCTCAGAACTACCCCACGACCCTATCCCTAGTCAGAGAAAATGTCCTGTCCCTACGCCAAGACAACTTAGGGCCCCAAACTCGACGGACCAACAAGCCACGCCCCCTCAAATTCTCCCAAGAAATAGCCCGCCCACAAAACCGGATTACGGTCTGGAACCTCTGGCGGATGCCGTGCAGGCCCGGGAGAGAAACCCGTTCCGACGGCCGCCTTTGACCCAGGTATCAAGGACGGTAGGGACAGTACGGTCCCCAACTCAGGAAGCAAACCTGGCCACCATAGTCACCGAAGAGTCCTTGAATTCCCAGTTTTCACAGTTTCTGGAAGAAGAGTTGGCCCCTTTCGCAAACATCACGGGCAGCTCTCATATCGCGGAGCATCGCATCTTTCTGCGAAACGATAAACCCATAAAGCAGAGGTACTTCCCGAAAAACCCGGCGATGCAGAAGATTATCAATGAACAAGTGGACGAACTCCTGCGCGATGACCGCATTGAGCCCTCGAGGAGCCCGCATAGTGCACCCATCGTGCTGGTGGGTAAAAAGTCGGGCGAGATGCGTATGTGTGGATTATCGGCTGCTTAACGCGAATTCCATTCCCGACGCGTATCCGCTTCCCCGGATCAGCCATATTCTGGAGCGGCTGCGAAATGCGAGCTACATTTCCACGTTAGATCTAAAAAACGGCTACTGGCAAATTCCGATGGCAAAGGACAGCAGGGAATGTACCGCGTTTACCGTACCTGGCCGAGGATTGTTCCAATGGAAAGTGATGCCATTTGGGTTGCACTCGGCTCCGGCCACCTTTCAACGGGCACTGGACAGCGTGATTGGGCCGGACATGGAGCCTCACGCTTTCGCGTACTTGGATGACATTATCGTGATCGGGAAATCAGCAGAGGAGCATATAGTTAACCTCCGGGAGGTCCTGCGGCGATTAAGGGAGGCAAGATTGCGACTGAATACCGACAAGTGCAAGTTTTTCAAGAAAAGCATTTCTTACTTGGGCCACGTAATCAGCGAGGCCGGGATTCACACAGACCCAGAGAAAATCGCCGCGGTTCAGGGACTGGAACCTCCGACAAACTGCAAGGAGCTACGGCGATGCTTGGGGATTGCGTCCTGGTACCGGCGATTTGTAGCAAACTGTAGTAGTGATTCTGCTGGGGGTTGGTGCGGCTGAGAACTGGATTGTTCTGATTCCAATTGAAAACGCAGAGACGAGGTTTGTGGCTTCTTCAGAAAGATAATCTTTATTCAGCGTAGATGTATGTATATAATAAAAGAAAGGGTGCTCCAAAATCGTCTTCGTTGGTTTGGTAGAAAAAAGTAAGTGGTAAGAAGAAAAGAAAAGGTGTGGCCAGCGGTCCCTAATGGGAGAATACTCCCTTTTCCAAACGAGAGTGGGTGGATTCCCTTCTCCATTTAGGGACGCGTGGAACTGGCACACGGGAGCTGGTGTAAACATCCCGCCCGCCTTGCAATGCCACAGATTGCAAAAGAATCCGTGATGCATCAGTGGGTGTATGTTCCGGAGAGCATCCATCCGAGCACCGTGCTCTGTGCTACGATGCGCCCGTTCTGGCTGTGCATGACACCAGGTTGGATGAGCGTGGGATACACATCCGCACCCAGCACGACGGAGGTACCAGCCGGCCTGTGAAAACTGGGGTCCGACAGGATGAGGTTGGTGAACACTGTTTTGGCGGCGTCCGGCAGCTCTCGGGCAGGAGTCCGCATTCGCAGCTGCTCCTCGACGTGGAACACCACCTCAATCCGCGGCGTCTCTGTATGAATCGGGATGAGAGTGGCTCTGCACACCCTCTCATCACCGACTCCCAGGATAGGGAGGGCCATGGCCTCAGCCAGTGATCCGTCAATGCGGCTCAAGGTAGAGCACGCATCGACCATGGCCCGCACATCGAAGCGCTTGTCCCCGATGTCGAACCGAAGATTGACGGTGGGCAGGATAGCCGTTGCAGTGTGGGAGAGCACTGCCGAGAGGCGGGGTTGCTCGATGTTGGCCTTCGGCTCTGGCGTCTCGATGGGCCTGTCCGCGCTAGCAGACCGCTCTCGCTTTTCCCGCCGATGGAGGTGTAGCAAGGTGTGATGAGCGTCCCCACATACTCGGCAGCGACACTCACTCCGGCACGAGCCTCCGGAATGCTGGTGCGCCAAGCAGTTCGGGCAGTATTTATTGATGAGGACCGCACGGAGCCGCCGTTCTGCATCTAGCCGGAGAAACCGCGAACACGTCCGAAGCGGGTGAATCCCCTGACAGACTCGGCATCGGAACGATCGAGTTCCTCGAGAACATCTGTCGATGAGCTGGCGACGTTGGTTGCGATGGGATGGCATGGCTGGCGCAAAAAGATGAGAGACGCAGAGAAAAAAAGAACGACTGGAGGATAGAACAAAAAAAATAATAATTAGTGGATACGCTTTACTCTCACAGTTGTGGACATTGAACGCATAGACTTTGGACATGTTTGTCTACGGGAAGAAAAACTAGTTTGGAAATAGGCCGTTTGAGGATACCACGGGCCGTGCGGACGTCTACGACGCGAACTTTGTCATCAGAGCCAGGGTAAACCCTTTGAACACGCCCTAACCTCCATCCATACGATGGAACGTGGTCTTCCTTGATAATCACCATGTCGCCTTCGGACATATTCCTGGTTGCAATTTGCCACTTGGTCCTCTTATGGAACTCTTTCAGGTATTCAGCTTTCCATCTCGATGCGAAAAGCTGGCCAAGGGCTTTGAGTCGCTGCCATCGGTTCAGGATAGAACTGGCTTCGCCGACGCTGGGAGGTTCGGCGGGGACGAGTAGCGGTCCGCCTATCAGAAAATGTCCCGGCGTGAGAGCGAGGATATCCGACGGATCTTCTGACATCGCGGAAATTGGTCTGGAGTTGAGGCATGCCTCTATCCGACACAGTAGAGTGGATAACTCTTCAAGAGTATACTTAAAGTTACCTGTCGTCTTGTAGAAGTGAGTCTTGAAACTCTTGACTCCTGCTTCCCACAGGCCTCCCATATGGGGGGCGCCTGGAGGGTTGAAATGCCAGGATAGGCTCTGGTGACTAAATGACGAGGTAACCTTTTCCTTAACCGCAGCGATGAAATCTTCTGTGAGGGCCTTCTCCGCGCCCACAAAGGTCTTTCCGTTGTCCGAGTAAAGATGGAGAGGGCACCCTCTTCTGGCCGCGAACCTTGAGAAGGCTCCGAGGAATTTCTCCGTGGTCAAGTCCGAAGTGGCTTCCAAATGGATGGCCTTCGTACTGAAGCACACGAAGACGCAGACATAGCCTTTCGTGATTCGGCAGGCACGACCCGAATAGCTCTTGACATCAAATGGTCCCGCGAAGTCGAGTCCTGTGTGTGTAAAGGGTCGCGAATAGGTCGCTCTGGACTGAGGTAGTTTACCCATTAGCTGAGACTGCACCTTCTTCCGGTGAATGACACACACCTTGCAGGTCGTGGTCACACGTTTGATCAGGTTCCGCAGCTTCGGAATCCAGTATCTCGTCCGGATGAGACGAACCATCAGCTGATTTCCCCCGTGTATGGAGATACGGTGAGTAAATGTGACCAGAAGCTCAGCTAGTTTGGAATGGTACGCCAAAAGGATAGGATGACGTTCGTCGTAGGATAACGAGTCAGATGCAGTCAAACGACCGCATGACCTCATGATGCCGTCAGCATCCAGGAACGGATTAAGGTTGAGGATACAACTGGACGAGGGAAGCTGTCCTTTGGATTGCAGGATGTTGTATTCCTCTGGATAGTCGGCCCGTTGAGTTTGCCTAATAAGCACGAGTTGTATATGGGCGAGCTCTTTACTGCTTAAGTCTGTAGAAGAAGGCGTTGGAATGCGTCTGCAGCGGTTGACGAACCGCTGCACAAAAGCCATGACTCGCAGCATGCGATTGAAGTTTGAAAACCGCTCTAGGAGATCCCATGATGGACACGCCAAATGGCACCGGATGGATCGTCTTTCGAGTTCAAGGTCCGATACCACTTCGTGCGACGTGGGCCAGGAGACTTGCGGCTGAATCAGCCACGAAGGGCCATGCCACCAGAGGTCACTACTTGCCAGCTCTTCAGCCGTGACACCACGACTGGCTAGATCTGCTGGATTGTGCTCGGAACGCACATGTGACCATTGGCTGGCATCTGTATTTAGAGCAATCTTAGTCACTCGATTCGCTACGAAGGTGGTCCATTGACATGGTGGCTTGTTCAACCATGCCAACACAATGGTGGAATCAGTCCAGAAAAACGTCTCTATTCGACCGAACGGGATGTGAGGAAGAATTGCGGCCCATAGGTCAGCAAGAAGAACTGCACCACACAACTCTAAGCGCGGGAGTGAAACGGTTTTGACAGGGGCGACCTTAGTCTTTGACGTGAGCAGACTCGACGAAATGCCTCCGTCGTATTGGATGCGAACATAAATCGCTGCCCCATAGGCCTTCTGAGATGCATCACAGAAGCCGTGGATCTGCACTTGTGCTCCCGGTCGGAATTGTACCCAACGCGGGACGCGAACCTTGTGGAGGGAACTATGGCTGCGAAGGAAATCATGCCAGCGTTGCCGTAGCTCTGCAGGGAGAAACTCGTCCCATCCAATGCCGGCTAACCATATATCCTGCATCAGGATCTTGGCCTGGACTACAAATGGGGACAACCATCCAGCGGGATCGAACAGTTTTGCGATTTGCGATAGGACGTCGCGCTTGGAATAATTCGCATTGACAACAAGCTCAGTCGGGACAAAATAGAACTCATCCGCCTTGGCGTTCCACCGGATTCCCAACGATTTAGTGGTGCTCACCTCTTCGATGTCGAGGAAGTCACCTGAGAGGAGGTGGTCTGAAGGAAGTGCCTTTAGGAGAGTTCGCTCATTTGCTGTCCACTTGCGGAGAGGAAATCCTGCGGAGCTCAGAGCTGTCCTCAACTCCTGAATGGCTAAAGTAGCCTCGACCTTCGTGTGCGCTCCTGCAAGCACATCGTCCACGTACATATAATCTGAAATTATTCGTGGACATCCTCGGACAGCTGCCGCAACGTTCGTAAAGCTAGAAACGGGGCACAATTAACTCCAAACGTGACAGTCTGAAGCTCATAGTCTCTGATGTCCCCACGATCATCTCGAAAGAGAATTCTCTGGAAAGCGGTGTGTGCAGGGTTTAGGAGAATCTGCCTATACATCTTGGTGATATCGGCATTAAAGACATATTGGAATGTTCGCCACTTTAGGATCTGGAGGGTGAGATCGGACTGAAGTACTGGCCCTGGATGCAGGATGTCATTCAGGCTGTTCCCATTTGACGAAGGACTGGATGCGTTGAATACCACACGGACCTTTGTGGTAGTACTTTCGGGCTTGAACACCGCGTGGTGGGGAAGATAAAAATTCACCGTGTCCGTATTCGGAGGCACAGGCTTCATGTGGCCAAGATCTATGTACTCTTTGATCACTGAGTCATAGGTATCTTTGAGAATAGGATCCCTTTTCAGGCGAGTCTCATTCCTTAGGAATTGTGCGAGAGCGAATGATCTGGAATGCCCCAAGTTGATGTGCTCAGCATCCTTGAAGGGTAGGGATACTACATATTTCCCGTCCCGAGACCTGATAGTCGTTCGAGCGAAGTTTTCTTCGCACAAGTTATCAGACTCCTTTACCACTTTACATGGAAGATCCTCCACCTCCCAAAATTTTGTGAGAAGTGTCTCCATGGTAGGTTCCGATTCTATGGATATCTTTGTCGTGAAGGACGAAACCCTACTAGTGGCTGTAGAAACTGGGCCGGTTAAAATCCACCCGAAAATGGTCTCTTGCCCTAGCAGTGACCCACATAAGTTTGGCTTCAAGCCTGAGAGGAGGACAGACGGAAGAATATCCGCCCCTATTAGAAGGTCGATCTGGGAGGGCTGGAAAAACAGTGGATCAGCCAACGGAATATTGGGAAGTCTTCCGAGAATGCTGCGATCGATCGAACTCGTCGGCAGATTCCCGGCCAGATTGGGCAACACCAACGCAGTCGTGTCTATCTTGAGCATTGGCTTCGCCGCCGTGCCCATCTGGAAATGACACATCCTTTGTGAGACACCTGTGCTGGTTTGGTTCAGCCCCGTGATTCTAGTTCTCACGGCCTGACAAGGAAGCTTGATTCGAGTTGCAAGCTTCTCGGAGATGAAGGTGCCCTCGGAGCCTGAGTCTATCAAAGCCCGTGCGGGAAAGTTTTCTCCCTGGTGACAGACTTGGACAATGGCCGTTCCTAAAAGGATGCCCTGCCGATTGGAGGCGAAATGAACGGAAGTGTTCGCGATGGGCTGATCTGGATTATGAGCCTGCGCTGCGCTGGTGGAAGTAGCAGGACTTTCCTTATGAAGCAGCGTGTTGTGGCGGCCCTTGCACGTAAAACAATTGTGTCTACTTGTGCACTCCCGAAGATTGTGTCCTTTGGCGAAGCAATTAAGGCATAATCGCTTCTGCTTGATGTATGATACTCTTTGTGGTTGAGTCATCTGGAGGAAACGAGGACACTGCCGAACTGGATGTGACTCTCTGGAGCAGAGATCACAGGACCGTACACGTGGGGCGACTTGCGTTTCAAAGGAGTTTACCCTTTTAGGCTGTGGGTTCCTGGGCTCCCTAGTATGTTGTGAGTTGGAAGTATGAAGTCGAACCTCTTCAATCGCTTCTAGCGTGCGATATCTCTCTTCGAGAAACGAATTCATCTCGTCCCAGGTAGGAATTTCGGACTTATTGTTCAACGACTGCTCCCATAATGAGAGAGTGACTGTTGGCAACTTGGAAGAGCAGAAGAAAATCAGGATGCAATCCCAATTTTCTGTGGAGACATTGGAGTGTTCCATGGCAATCAAACACCCTTGAATTGTGCTCTGAAGATCCTTCAAGGCCGTTCCTGATTCGGTGCCTATTTTCGGGAGATTGAAAAGAACCTTCAACTGGCTGTTTACTAAGAGTCGCTTGTTTTCAAAACGCTCTTGAAGTGCAGACCATGCGGATTGGAACCCAGAATTTGTAAGGGGGGACTTGCTAACAATGGCGTGAGCTTCGCCGCTAGTTTTGGCGTTTAAGTGGAATAATTTTTCCACTGGAGTCAGCCTGGAATTATCGATGTAGATCGCTGTGAATAGGTCCCGGAAGGTGGGCCACCGCAGATAATCTCCAGTGAAGATTTCTGTGTCACATGGCGGAAGCCTGCAACCCTTCGAGAACGTCTCAACGGACGGATTTGAACTCCCCTGAGAACTGGGGGCGGACAGACGGGCCATCTGTTCGTTTAATTGGGAAGCACACCTCTCATAAACCAAGTAGCAATTCTCATATTTGCTCTGAAGCTGCCGAACGCTTTCGCCACTGCCTTCGTGAAGGGCTAGTCGGGAGACTGCTTCGTATTCCCGCTCAACCTTGTCCCAGAGGGACTGGGTTTGGTCTAGGCGGATCTTTAGTGTAAAAGCATTGGGCTCGGCAGAGGACGAGGATGCCGCACAAATCTGGCTTTCAAATTTGCTAAGCCGGTCGCTGGTGGCTATAAAATCAAGCACCGCAGCGTCTAAGGGGGTTCTAGTTTTTGACCTCAAATTCCCAGCGGGTCCGGCCCCTGCGGCCCTTGGGCTAGGGTCCCGCTTCTGGCCTGCTTCAGACATCATAATAGTTGTTTGAGAAAAAAGCGCAAAATTAACACCAAAAAGAAATAGAGGACAACCGTGTAAACTGGTGACTTGATTCTTCCGAATAAATTGGCTGGAAAATGATGCGTGTAATTATTTTATTATTTATTGTTTATACACAAGGTTCAAGGATTTGCTGTAGGAATGGAATAGTAGACGTGTTAATCTCCGTACTCAAGCCAGTAAACCGATCCAAATCTAGTTAACTAACGTCGAGATGCAAGTATACGAAACGGTCGTTTGATCTGACGCAAAGTTTACTTTGCGGAAACCGTAAAACAAATATGCAGACCTGAGTACCGTCCGAAAAAATCCAGAATGTAGAAGTACCGTCCACCAGAAATGCGGAATGGAGAAAAGCGGAATGGTACTGATGTGAACTGACGGAAAACCGAAACAATACGGTGATTTGAGTACCGTCCGAAAAAATTCAGAATGTAGTAGTACCATCCACCAGAAATGCGGAAAGTCGGAAATGCGGGATGGTACTGATGTGAACTGACGGAAAACCGAAACAATACGGTGATTTGAGTACCGTCCGAAAAAAATCCAGAATGTAGAAGTACCGTCCACCAGAAATGCGGAATGTAGAAATGTAACGCAGTGTGAAGACACTGTTACTGTGGCCGAAGTAAATGTAGGAATATGTAAATGTGTATGTGTGTATGTTTATGTATGTTTATATGTTTATATGGACAATTGGGAAATATTAATTGCACAAAATTAATATTTGTTTATGCAAAAAAAATAAATGAATGTAGAAAATGTGTAATGTATGTATGTAGGGTTATGCAAAAAATGCCGATCACTTGCAAAGAATAGAAGAATGTAGAAAAACGATGACACTTGGAATTTTGGAACCAAATGTGTAATGTATGTATGTATGTAGGGTTTTGCAAAAAATACCGATCACTTGCAAAGAATAGAAGAATGTAGAAAAACGATGACACTTGGAATTTTGGAACCAAATGTGTAATGTATGTATGTAGGGTTTTGCAAAAAATACCGATCACTTGCAAAGAATAGAAGAATGTAGAAAAACGATGACACTTGGAATTTTGGAACCAAATGTGTAATGTATGTATGTAGGGTTATGCAAAAAATGCCGATCACTTGCAAAGAATAGAAGAATGTAGAAAAACGATGACACTTGGAATTTTGGAACCAAATGTAGAATTAGAACTATCACACATATGTACATACATGCAGGGAACGATGTAAAATCTTAATTGGACAAAATGGCGTGCAGTACTTAGCTGACTATCCCTCGAAGAATCCGGCTCGAAGGACCAAAAAATGTAGTAGTGATTCTGCTGGGGGTTGGTGCGGCTGAGAACTGGATTGTTCTGATTCCAATTGAAAACGCAGAGACGAGGTTTGTGGCTTCTTCAGAAAGATAATCTTTATTCAGCGTAGATGTATGTATATAATAAAAGAACGGGTGCTCCAAAATCGTCTTCGTTGGTTTGGTAGAAAAAAAGTAAGTAAGAAGAAAAGAAAAGGTGTGGCCAGCGGTCCCTAATGGAAGAATACTCCCTTTTCCAAACGAGAGTGGGTGGATTCCCTTCTCCATTTAGGGACGCGTGGAACTGGCACACGGGAGCTGGTGTAAACACAAACTTTGCTACGATCGTCCAGCCGCTATCGATACTCCTCAAGAAAGGACGTAAATGGACTTGGAGCGAGCCGCAACAGCAGGCTTTCGAGGAATTGAAGACAAAGCTGACGGAAGCCCCAGTGCTAGCCTGTCCCGATTTCAGCCAAAAGTTTCAGCTTCAGACGGATGCCAGTTTGCGATTTCGGCCTGGGCGCGGTGCTGACCCAACAGTTGGAGGGCTCGGGGGGGTTTTCCCGTACGCGAGCCGGAGACTGCTGAAAGCGGAGGAGAATTATTCGGCGACAGAAAAGGAGTGCCTGGCGATTGTCTGGGGAATCCGGAAGATGCGGTGCTATCTAGAGGGATATCGTTTTGAGGTTGTCACCGATCATTTGGCCCTAAAGTGGCTAAACTCTATCGATAACCCGACCGGACGGATCGCGCGTTGGGCACTCGAATTGCAGCAGTTCCAGTTCGACGTGAGCTACCGCCGGGGGAAGCTGAATGTCGTGGCAGACGCTCTTTCGAGGCAGCCACTGGAAACCCTGCAGACACTCCAGGAAGAACCCGAGCCCTGCAAATGGAAATCCAGCAGATACAGGCGAGCCCCGAGAAGTTCCCAGATTATGTCCAGGAAAACGGGCAATTATACCGTCACTTCGCCGACCCCTTCGATCAGGAAGGCCGCGGAACCTGGAGACTCTGCGTACCCAGCAGCCACAGGCAGCAGGTGTTGCAGGAATGCCACGACCACCCCACGGCGGGTCACACGGGAATCCGCAAGACGGCAAAACGCGTCGGCCAAAGATACTATTGGCCAGGTATGTTTCGGGACGTAGCTCGATACGTACGGCGGTGTCCGACGTGTCAGCAGTTCAAAGTAAGCCAACTCAAGCAGGCCGGGAAGATGCTGACTCGACGGTCGGAAAGTCCCTTCTCAACCTTGTGTGCCGACTTTGTCGGGCCTCTGCCACGCTCTCGACGAGGGAACACGATGCTGCTCGTGTTCCTGGACCATTTCTCGAAATGGGTGGAGCTGGTTCCCTTGCGGAAGGCCACGTCGGCCAGCCTCGAGCTGGCTTTCCGGGAACGGATCTTGGCGAGGTTTGGAGCGCCAAGGACTTTTGTGTGCGATAATGGCACTCAATTTACCAGCAGGGCATTCAAGGCGTTTTGCAAGGGAGCAGGGATTCAGGTGCAGCATACGGCCCCATATTCTCCCCCATCAGAACCCGACGGAACGGGCTAATCGAACTATTAAGACGATGATAGCTCAGTATGCGAGCGAGGATCAGAAGACCTGGGATCAACTCCTGCCGGAGATCTCCCTGGCCGTCAACACCAGCGTCTCAGACACCACAGGATTTAGCCCCGCATATCTGGTTCAGGGCCGGGAACTCAGGCTGCCGGGGGCGTGGTTCGACGAAGTGACCCCGGGGACAGGCGTGGCAGCAGCTGAGCCTCAGGACAAGGCAAGCCACTTGCGGGAGGTCTTTCAGACGGCCCGGTCCAACATGGAAAACGCCACACAGGAGCAGCAAAGATATTATAACCTCAGGAGGCGGGAGTGGAGACCCGCGGTAGGATCACTAGTCTGGGTCAGGACGCATCTGCTCTCCAAAGCAGCAGAGGCGTTTAACGCCAAGCTGGCACCAAAGTACGAAGGACCCTACAAAATACAAAATTTATCTCGCCCAACATCGGGCGACTTCAGAATCTGGAGACCCGCAAGCGTCGCAACGCGAATTTGGCGGATCTGAAACCAGTGCACGAGGACCGGCCGCAGGAGGAAATTGGAGGGGATAGCAGATCTGAAGCTGGGTCGGAAGTCGCCTCCGGACACCCTCGGCAGGAGGTGCAGGGCACCTGTACGGGAGAACTCCCCGGAAAGGGAATGAAAAGGACCAGTCTGGTGGGACCACTTGAGTCAGGCGAGCCTGACCAACGCCCCAACATTCTCCTTTAGGATTCAGGGGGGAAAAGAGCCATATTATTCTCGGCAGGCCTACTGTACTATATGTTTATCATCGGGAGCAACACACGAGGGGGGGTCAAACGCCGGAAGGGGAAACTCGGGGATAGAATCAGGATGATAAAGGTTCCTTTGTTTATTGTTACAGGACCAGCAGCGACTCCAGCGGGCAGTTCTCGGCCCGATCGCCATCATGGGTGGCCGGCCCGGCGCCCAGCTTCTGCCTCAGGGGAACCTCGCCACTCCGAGAGGCGAAACCCGGATCATGGGGATCGGATAGCACACAGTTGCGCACAGCCAGCCAGCAGAGGGGCATCTGCGAAAGCAGCAGCAGTGGCTCCGCCGTCGACCGGCGACCCACGGCCGACAGGGAAGGTAGCCCGGAGGAGTCCGCTACGGTGACCGCATCTCGATTGGCACAATGGCAGACGCTGCACGGTAACCTGCATCCCGCATTTTGGACCGTGAGCAGCTGGCTGGACGAGATCGGGTGCCCTGCGTTCGCTCCCGAGCTTCTGGAAGAGAGCCTGCGGCAGACTCGGGTGGTGGCCCCGGTCCCGATCGCTAGCACGAGAGGCAGTGAGGGGTCCTTGGCGAGCTCGGAGTCGCAGGACGACGGGCTGTCCCACTCCTGGGAGCCGGTGCCTCCCTCGGCGGAAGAGGTGGCTAGGGCCAACAGGGCATGGTCAATCGCGAGTGGAAGCCACGACTCCGAGTCCAGCAACGGCATCCAGTCTGGAGGCGAGGCAGGACACAGTGGCGACTCGGCTTTGGCGGATAGCCAGGGCGAGGATGGCTCTACCGATGCCGGCGACGTGGACCAGGCCGATCCGCCAGATAACGAGAGCGAGGACACCCAGGCAGGCAGTTCGACCCACGGCAGCCTCGCGGCAGGCGAGATCAGGCCCGGATCTGCTGGGGCGGAGCCCGTCCAGGCCGGGCTGCGGAGGTCTGAGGCGCCATCGGATGTCAGCGAGGGCGACGGCCTGGCGCTGTTGGAGTCGATAGTAAGCCCGTCGTCGCCAAGCCTCGAGCTGGACTTGGACGAGAGCGACATGGCGGATCTGTTGCGGATGCTCGACGATACGCCGGTGGTGGGTAATGTCCAGGAGGAGGACCAGTGGCCTGTCGCTCCACCAGAGTGGAGGGTGGACACGGGCGAGCGCCGCCTCCCGGCGGCGCTGATTGAGTTTATCCTAAACCACGAAAGGGCCAGCGTGCGGTTCCTACGGACCCTCGGCGGAAACCGGTTTCGAATCACCATTTCGGCCAGACGATATGTTACCGTCTCCCTTCGCCACCCCAGAGAAGGAAAGGGGTGTGAGGACCCATAAATGGGCCTCACAATCATGAAGGCAGGGACAGGCAAACCGGCCAGGAAGGCCAAGAGGAAACCAGCCATGAAGGCAATGAAGTTGAATTTACATTTAATTAGAAATTTAGCTGGCAGGGACAGGTAAACCGGCCAGGAAGGCCAAGAGGAAACCAGCCATGAAGGCAATGAAGTTGAATTTACATTTAGTTAGAAATTTAGCTTTAATTAGAAATTTAGAAATTTATATGTAATATGGAGCCGGGAGCCCACTGTCGCCGGCTGCTAAGAGAGCGATCAGCGTGGGCAGCTAAGAGAGTCGGACGTTGCACCCAGAGAGCCAGGCCCAGCTGCTGTCCAAACGCCGAGCGGCGCTAAAGCAAAGCTTGGGGAAGCCACGGCAGCCGAGCACGGGAGAGCAGCGCTGATCCGAACACGTGAGTCACCGAGGCCGAGCAGGTGCAGCTGTGCCTAGCAGAAACTCCGAGCGGCGCAACAACAAAGCTGGGGGAAGCCGCTGCAGCCAGCGCACGAGAGCGGCGCTGAGCGCCAGCAAAGACGTCACCGCTACAGCCGAGCCCCCGCTGCTGCCCAGCGACTGCAAGCAGAGGCCGAGGAATGTGGGAACGAAACTCCCGAAACTCCCGAGATGACGTAGGAGAAGGGGGAGCGGAAGTTCGGGCGCAGCAGCGACGCCAGCGCCAGCGACAATGGGGAAATCTGGGTCAGAGGTGGAGCGAATTAATGAACGACGCGATCTGAAACCGGCAAGTCCAGCTTTTCTTGTGTGCAAAAAGGAGGTGAAAACTTTGAGATGTCTACAACTGGAGATGACATGGAGAACCTGCGCTACGAGCCAACTTCTCCCCGGGAACACTGCACGTAAGCACGCTTGGGTTTCCTCCGCTATAGCACCGGCGGAGGGGCTACAGCCTTAAGGAATAGCCGTAGATAGAAATAAAAAATAAATTATGGATTTTTGTGAACTTAAACTGCTGAAGTGTGTGTGTTCGCCTTTTACGTTGGGTTTCCTTTCCCCGCCCTAACCCCCCTCCCGCCTATATTCCACTCTATACCTCTGCAACCAGGACACTCAGCCGGTTCGGGTTCCTCAGCCACGAGTTTCCGAGAAGTTTCCTCTGCTCGTGGAAGTGGCTCGTAATCGGCGGAGCGGGCCGCCTCTTTGACGGGCACCTTCGCAACGGGTCCTAGCAGAGGGAGGCCGAGCTTCTGGAGGGCAGCGTACACCGGCGGGCGTTCCCCACTCCCCTCCCTTCTGCTCTTCGCATCTTTTCATGCGCTCCCCTTGGCCTTAGTGCGAGCGGTTGCTTGGCCGGCCGCTAGGAAACGGAGTTCCGCGAGCGGCGACGGCGCCTAGGACCCCCCCTTCTCCCTTCCCCTTTGCCCTGGCTGCGGGTCTGACTTGGGCTCGGGCCGGTTGTTTGGGGAGATTTTCCGCAACCGGCAGCGACAAGCGGAGCGATCGCGCCAGCCCGGTCCCTTCTCTCGGTGGCCCCTTTCACTCGATCCTGGCAGCAGGCGCTGCGGGATTCCTGGCCGGGGCGGTTGCCACACCAGCCGCAACCGACGGCGGCAAGCAGGCCCACGCGGAAGGGGGAAGTTTTGCTAGTTCGGCACACCGCTAATTCCCCTTGTACTCCTTGTAACTCAACAAATTTTCTGTGAGTAACCCTGGCAGGACTGAGACAAATCCTGGCTCAGGACTTCCTTATACAGTCCAGACCCAGGTTTCCGGTCTCAATGAGACAGTTGCTGATCAATGCATGAAGTTCTGCAAATTTGCTATTCGCGATTCCTCCAGACCCGGACTGCAGTTTGTAAGGATGCTAATCACGGGCCAGGATAAATACTCAGCCAGGCCAGGATCCTCCACAGAAAATATTTATTTGTGAGACAGGCAGAATAAAAGGGGCCTACTGGCCAGGATTTGGAAAGTAAGGATCTGGGAATCTGTAGGGGCAGGAGGATGGCTGCAGTGCTTATCTCGTATTCCGGCGGGATCCTTGTCATAAAGAGACGGCTGCGTAATCGCGGGGCCGTCCCCATGGCCAGGATCAGGGGCGGAGGATTCCCGGTATGGGAGGCGGCTGCGTAATCGCGGGGCCGCCCCCAATGCGGGATGTGGGAGGAAGTATTTCCACTAGGGAGACGGCTGCGTGATCGCGGGGCCGCTTCCCAGGCGAAGATTAGGAAGGAGGATTTCCTGCCAGGGAGACGGCTGCGTAATCGCGGGGCCGCTCCAAGGCGAGGGTCAGGAGGAGGGTTCTTTTTATTTATTTATTTATTTATTTATTAGAAAATATAGCAAATTTCTGCTATTTTAGACCATATCCTTACCTCAGCCGAATTAAGGAGTGTTTTTTAAAGATGTGCTCCGACTCACATCATGTGGGCTGAGGCAAGGACAGGTGTCTTAATACATTTTGTGTATTAAAATCTAAAGACAATTCAACATGTAACAAGAAGTAAAGCTCATTATAAAAAGAACATAAAACACGAAAAGGGTCATGCTGCTCGAAGTTAGTCTTACAAAAATCAAGAGTAATTGGACGAAAGTGACGAGAAGGTCTAACAGGAACAGAGAAATACAATTGACTAAGAAGATAGGACGAACAAACATGACCATTAATTAATTTAAATAGAAACATCACTCCGTGGCAGGTCCGACGATCCTTTAGAGTGGGCAGGCTAAGAAGACGCAGCCTGTCGATGTAAGACGGGAGGCGGCGATGTGTGTCCCAGTGCAAACCCCGAAGAGCGAACAAAAGGAATTGCTTCTGAACCGATTCAATGAGGTCTTGATACTTCGCGTATTGAGGTGACCATACACACGAACAGTATTCGAGAATTGGACGAACAAGAGAGACATAAAGGAGTTGTGTGGTGTAAGGATCGTCAAACTCCTTAGACCAACGCTTGACAAAGGCAAAAACACCTTTAGCTTTCCCAACAATTATGCCAATGTGGTCGGAAAAGTTCAAATTGTGGGTAAAAAGAACTCCCAGATCGGTAACAGAGTGTATGCGCTCAAGATCACTCAGCCCTAAAGAATAAGTTGCAGTGAAGCAGTTTTTACGAAAAAATGACATAAATTTACATTTAGAATTGTTGAGAAACAGCAAATTGTTACAGCACCAGGACTGCACGTTGTTTAAGTCAGATTGTAAGAACATATAAGAGTCAGAGTTTGTCAGTGGCAAGCACTGTTTGACGTCGTCAGCGTACATCATAATTTTGGAATTTAGAAAAACATTAGGCAAATCATTAATAAAAATTCCAAAAAGAAGTGGCCCAAGATGACTCCCTTGCGGAACACCCGAGGTTACGTGGACACAGTCTGAAAAAGAACCCTTGAAGGCTACTCGTTGAGTCCGGTTGGATAAGTAGGTGGCAATCCAATTAGTCAACAAGACAGGGAAACCCAAGAGTGTAAGTTTTTTCAGCAGCAGCTGGTGATTCACGCAGTCAAAGGCTTTGCTGAAGTCCGTAAAGACGACGTCAGTTTGGGTGTTATTTTTAAACGCGTTTCTAATAACAGTACAAAACTCCAGAAGGTTTGTGGAAGTTGACCTGTGTTTCATAAAGCCATGCTGGTAGGGGGACATTATAGAGCGACATTGGTGTTGAAGTTGAGCAGTAACAAGCGATTCAAAAGCTTAGGAATCGCACTAAGTTTTGCAATCCCTCTATAGTTTTCAATGTTAGATTTGCTACCCTTTTTGTGAAGGGGAATTATAAAAGATTCCTTCCAGCTTTCAGGAAAAAATGAGAGCTGTAGGGATATCTTAAAAAGTTTAGACAAAGGACTACATAATGCACTGGCACAATATCTCAAGACACAGCTAGGAACAAGATCAGGACCAGAAGAGAACGATAGCTTGAGTGTTTTGAGATGCTGAAAAACATCATTTTCGCTGATTGAGGGCAAAAAAATATTGTCAGAGTGCGGAAGAGAATATGGATATGGTGAAGTAGACTCAAAACATATAGATGTATAAGTAGTCCGGAAAAATTTTGCGAATAAATTCGCAATATCGTGCTCGTTCGAGGCTGACTCATTATGGAGGTGAAGACTGGATGGATAAATGTGTGACTTTCGTTTAGAGTTAACAAAGGCGTAAAACTGCTTGGGATTAGCCTGAAACTCAGTTCTACAACGATTTAGGTGATTCTTGTAACATTCAGAGTTGTGAGTCAGAAAGTCAGAGCGGGCTATTAAATATCTAGCACGATCTACTTGCAGCCCGGTTAGTCTGAATTTTTTAAAAAGTCTGGACTTCACGTTTTTTAAATAGGAGAGTCGACGGGAAAACCAGGGAGGCTTATGCGAAACGTCAGGAGAGGGAAACGATGGAACAAACATATCAAAAATAGAGTACAGTATGTTATAAAACCGTTCAACCATGTGCAAGGGATCGTCAGTGGAGTCAAGAAAAGTTCAGTCAATTGAAGATAAATAAGAAATCATGTCAGTGAAATTAGCTTTGCGGAAGCAGCGAAAAGTTGCTGGTTCAGCTAATGGACACGGCAGTAGTAAAGACGAGGCCTCTAGAATTATCTCCAATGTGGGATGATAAGCATCTTCAGGGCTGGAGAGAGGGTCGATTCTAGAGACGTACGCATTGGCAAACTCCGACGAAAAAATTAAGTCTAAGACTTTGTCTCCACAGTTCTTAATAAAATTCAATTGTCCCAATGAAAGGTCGATAAGACCATGAATAAAATCATGAGGAGCGGTGGGAACTAGAAAATTCGACTCAGGAGAGGGCACCCAGGATATGGAAGGCAGGTTAAAATCACCCATAACAATGAGGTGATCATTAATGCCAAGGGACGAATGAATATTTTGGATTAGCATTAAATGCTGCAAATATAAATCAGTATCAGACCGAGGTGGGATGTAGGAGCATGAGACGTAAACAAAATAATCATGAACACGGATGCGAACTGCAACAAACTCTAAATTACAATTTATGTCAGTTATCGGAAGCAAGTTTGAAACTAGATTAGACTTAACAGCGATAAGGACACCACCGCCGATACGCATAGGACGATCACATCTATAAACGACATAGTTTCCTGCAAATAATTCACTATCAGAGACAGAGGAGTTGAGCCACGTTTCAGTAAAGGCAATAACATTGGCATCAAAGGAGAGTAATTGGACGAAAGTGACGAGAAGGTCTAACAGGAACAGAGAAATACAATTGACTAAGAAGATAGGACGAACAAACATGACCATTAATTAATTTAAATAGAAACATCACTCCGTGGCAGGTCCGACGATCCTTTAGAGTGGGCAGGCTAAGAAGACGCAGCCTGTCGATGTAAGACGGGAGGCGGCGATGTGTGTCCCAGTGCAAACCCCGAAGAGCGAACAAAAGGAATTGCTTCTGAACCGATTCAATAAGGTCTTGATACTTCGCGTATTGAGGTGACCATACACACGAACAGTATTCGAGAATTGGACGAACAAGAGAGACATAAAGGAATTTTGTGGTGTAAGGATCGTCAAACTCCTTAGACCATCGCTTGACAAAGGCAAAAACACCTTTAGCTTTCCCAACAATTATGCCAATGTGGTCGGAAAAGTTTTTGTGGGTAAAAAGAACTCCAAGATCGGTAACAGAGTGTATGCGCTCAAGATCACTCAGCCCTAAAGAATAAGTTGCAGAGAAACAGTTTTTACGAAAAAATGACATAAATTTACATTTAGAATTGTTGAGAAACAGCAAATTGTTACAGCACCAGGTCTGCACGTTGTTTAAGTCAGATTGTAAGAACATATAAGAGTCAGAGTTTGTCAGTGGCAAGCACAGTTTGACGTCGTCAGCGTACATCATAATTTTGGAATTTAGAACGACATTAGGCAAATCATTAATAAAAATTCCAAAAAGAAGTGGCCCAAGATGACTCCCTTGCGGAACACCCGAGGTTACGTGGACACAGTCTGAAAAAGAACCCTTGAAGGCTACTCGTTGAGTCCGGTTGGATAAGTAGGTGGCAATCCAATTAGTCAACAAGACAGGGAAACCCAAGAGTGTAAGTTTTTTCAGCAGCAGCTGGTGATTCACGCAGTCAAAGGCTTTGCTGAAGTCCGTAAAGACGACGTCAGTTTGGGTGTTATTTTTAAACGCGTTTCTAATAACAGTACAAAACTCCAGAAGGTTTGTGGAAGTTGACCTGTGTTTCATAAAGCCATGCTGGTAGGGGGACATTATAGAGCGACATTGGTGTTGAAGTTGAGCAGTAACAAGCGATTCAAAAAGCTTAGGAATCGCACTAAGTTTTGCAATCCCTCTATAGTTTTCAATGTTAGATTTGCTACCCTTTTTGTGAAGGGGAATTATAAAAGATTCCTTCCAGCTTTCAGGAAAAAATGAGAGCTGTAGGGATATCTTAAAAAGTTTAGACAAAGGACTACATAATGCACTGGCACAATATCTCAAGACACAGCTAGGAACAAGATCAGGACCAGAAGAGAACGATAGCTTGAGTGTTTTGAGATGCTGAAAAAACATCATTTTCGCTGATTGAGGGCAAAAAAATATTGTCAGAGTGCGGAAGAGAATATGGATATGGTGAAGTAGACTCAAAACATATAGATGTATAAGTAGTCCGGAAAAATTTTGCGAATAAGTTCGCAATATCGTGCTCGTTCGAGGCTGACTCATTATGGAGGTGAAGACTGGATGGATAAATGTGTGACTTTCGTTTAGAGTTAACAAAGGCGTATAACTGCTTGGGATTAGCCTGAAACTCAGTTCTACAACGATTTAGGTGATTCTTGTAACATTCAGAGTTGTGAGTCAGAAAGTCAGAGCGGGCTATTAAATATCTAGCACGATCTACTTGCAGCCCGGTTAGTCTGAATTTTTTAAAAAGTCTGGACTTCACGTTTTTTAAATAGGAGAGTCGACGGGAAAACCAGGGAGGCTTATGCGAAACGTCAGGAGAGGGAAACGATGGAACAAACATATCAAAAATAGAGTACAGTATGTCATAAAACCGTTCAACCATGTGCAAGGGATCGTCAGTGGAGTCAAGAAAAGTCCAGTCAATTGAAGATAAATAAGAAATCATGTCAGTGAAATTAGCTTTGCGGAAGCAGCGAAAAGTTGCTGGTTCAGCTAAAGGACACGGCAGTAGTGGAGACGAGGCCTCTAGAATTATCTCCAATGTGGGATGATAAGCATCTTCAGGGCTGGAGAGAGGGTCGATTCTTGAGACGTACGCATTGGCAAACTCCGACGAAAAAATTAAGTCTAAGACTTTGTCTCCACAGTTCTTAATAAAATTCAATTGTCCCAATGAAAGGTCGATAAGACCATGAATAAAATCATGAGGAGCGGTGGGAACTAGAAAATTCGACTCAGGAGAGGGCACCCAGGATATGGAAGGCAGGTTAAAATCACCCATAACAATGAGGTGATCATTAATGCCAAGGGACGAATGAATATTTTGGATTAGCATTAAATGCTGCAAATATAAATCAGTATCAGACCGAGGTGGGATGTAGGAGCATGAGACGTAAACAAAATAATCATGAACACGGATGCGAACTGCAACAAGCTCTAAATTACAATTTATGTCAGTTATCGGAAGCAAGTTCGAAACTAGATTAGACTTAACAGCGATAAGGACACCACCGCCGATACGCATAAGACGATCACATCTATAAACGACATAGTTTCCTGCAAATAATTCACTATCAGAGACAGAGGAGTTGAGCCACGTTTCAGTAAAGGCAATAACATTGGCATCAAAGGAGACACTGTTGACGTGTAGTTTACTAAGTTTACCTAGTAAGCTGCGAACATTCTGGTAGTGTAGGATAAAGGAGTCTTTTAGTTTTTTGGAGTTCTAGCCAAGGGAGACCGTGGCAAGCGAGCCCGAGGGTCACTCTTGTTGACAAACTCATGAACAATTGCGTGTACAGGCCATACGGAAGTATCAAGAACTCTAGGAAATAGTACATCAGAAATTCCAATCTTAAACGAAGATATATCACGTCTCTGCTTAAAACTGAATTTAGTGACAGTAAATTCGGTAACAGAAACATTCAACTTGTTACTCAAATGGGTCCTTACATCGACCTCAGAGGCCCCTGGATTGAGGCGGGAAACAAAGATTAGCTTCTTAGGAGCAACGCCAGCTAAAGGGGCTGGTCTTCGTTGGGCAACTCCAGAAATTGTAGAAACTGTAGAAACTTGGGGTGCTCGGCTGGTGATTGGTAGCGCTAAAGTTGAGACCGCCGGAGGCACCCCAGGATGGGCATCCAAGTCCAACGACGCGCAGTCAGCGGCAGCCGACGTGGATGGTTGGTCGGCGTTGACGGGATGTAGATCCAAAGGCACGTTGAAGTTGGCTGGTTGCAGACCCAAAACAATGTCGTCACTATTCCCGCCAGATATGGGGGCAAGAACAGCAACTTCACCTGGGCCATTGACCACGGCCGCGGTGTTATCAGCGGGCTTAGATCGAGGGCTAAACCGCATAAGGGGGCTCGCAGGGTCTGGAACAAATAGGAAGCTGTTAGTAAGGTTGCTCATTTGTTGATTTGCGGAGTCACTTAGCAGCTTAAGTGATTTAAAGTGCTGCTCCGCCTTCTGGAAACTGCAGGATAAGTCCCTGAAGCCGGCAGCCAAGGACTGAAACTCGAGGTGAGTTTGCCTCATAAAAGCTCTCATGTCCGATTTGATATGCAGGCAGCTCGGGCAGGTCCAATCCAATCCAGAATTGCTCCGTATGCGATCAGCAATACGCGGGCCAATTTGTCCAAGATCGGCGCATGCAGGGTGAGCGATATTGTCGCAGAGCCAACAATAAACAGTGGCCTGCCGCGCGGTAATTACACCGCCGCTCGGACACGGATTGATGCAACAGGTTGCCATTATTTTAAAATAATTTGCACAGGAGCAGTCAAATCAGGCAATAAAATTTAACAAATATCGCGGCGAAGGAACCGATCAAAACAAAAGACCGAAAAGCGCGAGAATAAAAGCTTTTTCTGAGCGCAGAGAAGTAATAAGTTTGTGTGATTGATTTCGCGTATGCAAAACACTTGCACAACAACAAACACTAGGCGATGCAGCGATAAGCGGTAAACACTGAGCGCAAGAACAGAAAGGCAGAGCAGTCTGATGAAATGTAAAACCAAATTAGTTTTACGTAAATAAAGTCACTGTCTTTGTTTAAACTGAACAAGCTGTTTATGGATAATAAATATCACAGAAACGCTGACAACTTGCCAAAAATTTGGGCTGAGTTGAATAAATGTTCACTATGAAAACTTTGAAAAAGGAAGAGCGGTAGAAAAACACGTCCGACACAAAGCTCGTATCCGGTATGGGAGGCGGCTGCGTAATCGGGGCCGCTTCCCAGGCGAGAATCAGGAAGAAGGATTACCTGCCAGGGAGACGGCTGCCTAATCGCGGGGCCGTTCCAAGGCTAGGGTCAGGAGGGGGAATTTCCGGTATGGGAAACGGCTGCGTAATCGCGAGGCTGTCCCCAATGCGGGATTTAGGAGGAAGTGTCCCCACCAGGGAGACGGGTGCGTAATCGCGGGGTCGCTCCAAGGCGGGATGTGGGAGGAAGTGTTCCCACCAGGAAGACGGCTGCGTAATCGCGGGGCCGCTCCAAGGCGAGGGTCAGGAGGAGGATTCCCGGTATGGGAGGCGGCTGCGTAATCGCGGGGCCGCTTCCCAGGCGAGAATCAGGAAGAAGGATTACCTGCCAGGGAGACGGCTGCGTAATCGCGGGGCCGTTCCAAGGCGAGAGTCAGGAGGAAGGTTAGTGGGGTTGAAGGAAATGCCAAGTCTTGTTGTCTTTGTTCATTGTTTTATTTCAGTTCGTACTAAATCCTACTTTGTCGTCCCTATCCACGCATGTTTTTCCCCTCCGGCAGGAGGTTTTGGCCCGAGGCCCGGCTCACCATTCTACTCCTCCATGGCGATGGCTCGCAGTCCTCCTTCCACCGTTGGGCTCCTCCAGGTAGGACTCCGTGTCCTGGGCGTCGTTGTCGTTCTGCTTCGTTCTCGACATTTCTGGTCGGTCTTGCTCCCTCCCAGCTTCTCCTCCATCGGCGGCCAGTGTTGCGTCCAAGAAACCTCCTCTGCCGCCGATCTGCTGTCCGAGCGTTATCGCCCTCGGCCGCTAGTAAGCATCGGTTGCTTATGTGACGGCGTCGAGCTTCGTCTCTGCCGAGGTGGGCTCTGCCGAGATGTATCGGCTCTGCCGCCGTGTGTTGGCTCTGCCCGGCTTGGCGGACAGCGTTGCGCCCGGCAAACGATCTGCTGGCCGAGCGTTATCGCCCTCGGCCGACACGAAGCCTTGCCTGCTTACGTGGCGGCGTCGAGCTTCGGCTCGCCTTGCTGTCGATGAACTTCGGCTCTGCCGAGTTGGGCTCTGCCGGGTTGGTTGGCTCTGCCGCTATAAGCTCTGTCGAGTGTCTTGGCTCTGCCGCTAATATGGGCTCTGCCGTGACATGTTGGCTCTGCCGCTGTTATGGGCTCTGCCGAGTGTCTTGGCTCTGCCGCTAATATGGGCTCTGCCGTGACATGTTGGCTCTGCCGCTATGGGCTCTGCCGAGTGTTTTGGCTATGCCGCTAATATGGGCTCTGCCGTGGTGTGTGTATGTGTACGGGGTTTTAACCCCTATGTACACAAAGATGCCCCTTCTGGGGTTTTTCTTTTCCCTAAGCTCTACAAATTAAACTATGATCCTATTCTAACTTACTATTACTACGTACAACTACCAACTTGGCTACAAACTATTCTAACTACCTATACCTAATTCCCTACACTAAGTCCTATCCTACCTACGTGTCTACAAAACTCTAACCTACCTACATGTCTACAAAACTCTAACCTACCTACATGTCTACAAAACTCTAACCTACTTATATTTACAAAAATTTGTGAGGGACCGATATGGTCCCTCACACCCCATCCCTTCCTCGGGGTGGCAGGGTGATCCGAACGTGGTGGCCATTTCGGGATACCTGCACCTGGTACCTCTGTGCCCCCACCTCGTCTAGGTAACGCAGGCTTCGCCCTGCGTTCTGCCGTGCCCTCTCCTGCACCCGGTTGACGAGGGAGTTACAATCCTGTGGCCGAGGGAGAAAGACTTTCAAAGAATTCAGCAGAATGACAAATCTTTATTTTTTCAATATATTCGTCAGAGCTCGTATTGGCACCTCCTCCTTGTTGCTAGGTCCGTCTCCAAGTGTGCCCAAAGAGATAGGGGGCATGTTGACCCTCGGTATTGGTTCCAGTGTGACCGGAGAGAGGAGGCATGTTAACTCTGGGTCGGTCCTGTCTCCAGTGTGGGCATGTTAACTAGGGCGGCGGGGAGCCAGCCTCCCGGCGTGGTCCACCCGGCGGGGGCTCGGACCAAGGGCGGTGGGACCTCGTCGTCCTCCTCGTCGTCGTCGTCGCCGTTGACCTCGATGATCTCCACGTCGTCCTCCTCGTCCTCCTCCTCGTCGAGGATGTATATTTCGTCGACGTCGTCCTCGTCTTCGTCGGAGGTGGTGCTCGGTGATGTAATTACTATTACTACCTACTTGGCTACAAACTCTAACCTACTTATATTTACAAAATCCTAACCTACCTACATAGACATGTAGAGTTTGTAGACACAAACTCTAACCTACCTATATTTACAAAATGTGTGAGGGAACCGATATGGTGGAGCAGTTGGGACTGGTAGGCGTCACACGGCCGGACGGCGCCAGATCCCTCACCTCGCCTCCCCGGACCGCCGCCGGCTCCTCCTCCAAGGAGGGCATACTCCGTCCCGCTCTGCTCGGGGAGCCTTCTTTGTCCGTTACGAGGACGATGGAGGGGTCGTTGCCAGTGCTGGCCTCGTCCTCGGATATGTCCTCGTACACCGCCCCCAGCGGGCCCCTGCTTTAGGACGCGGAGGTGTGAGTTCCGCATGGAACTCGCCGAAACGGGCGGTGGCGGCGCCTCCGGCGTAGTCTGGTGTGAGATGGGGACCAGCGGTGGTGGGGAGGATTGCGTCCGACTTAGGCGCGGATCCCTTTCCATTTTGTTTTGTCCGTTAATTTTTTTTCAAAATTTTCAGCTTTTCCGCTCGCAGGTGGTTTGTTGCCTATTGCGCAGTTTGTGTTATCGCGTTATCCTTTTATCGATCGTTCGATTGCCGCAAAACGCGGTCATCCACCCCTTTGTTTTCTGCTGATCTGGCCACTCGGTGTGCGAGCTTTGAAAGCTGCCAACGCGGTGAAAGCTGTGAAAGCTTGCCAATCTTTTACGTGCAATTGGTGATCATCTGGTAGGTTGGAGATGTTTAATTATTTCGCCGATCCGGTAAAACCAGGCGAGTGTGTTTTTCCCCCCAGCGGGGGTTTTAGCCTAAGTCTCCTGGCTGCGCTACCCACAGTTGGACAGCAGAGAGACGGTTATGTATATATCTTATATATATTGTATATATGTATGTGTTCTCTTAAGCTACGGAGCTGTGGTATATGCATGCACTTGAGTTCGATCCGACGGTCAGCGCATGTAGCGGAATGCTTACGTATGCTCTTTCTGGGTGCTCGCCGATCGACTCATATTTCGGCCTCTTGGACCGGGGCTCTGTTTATGTAACCAGTGCAACAAACTTGGTACAGTAGATATTCGATATATGCATACTACATCTCCCTCCTTTTGGAAAATAACGTAATTTATGAAGTTATTTTTTTGATTTTACTTAAAAGATTAGATTTTAATTAGATTTTACTATTTTTATTTTTATTTATTTATTTATTTTTATTCATTTATATTTATTTATTTATTTTTTTTTTTGATTAAAATTATTTGATTTTGATTTTGAATATATTAAATTACAAATAATATTCAATTGTAGATAAGAAATTTGGAAATAGCATGGCTATACTAATAACAATTATGAAATAAACATTTTTAACTGTGTAACGATCCCTTTTCAAGGGCCGTACAAACTCCTTAACGTTACGCCCCAGCACCCGTAAATAATATTAATGAACACTAAATAATAAGATTATAATATTAGGGACACGAAGTCCATCCACCGTTTGTTAAGTTATAATTATAATATTAGGGACACGAAGTCCATCCACCGTCTGTTAAGTCATAATTATAATATTAGGGACACGAAGTCCATCCACCGTCTGTTAAGTTATAATTATAATTACATAATTATAAGGTCAGGGACACGAAGTCCACCCACCATTCATTAAGCTGTAATAATAGTATTAGGGGGCCCCTAATAGGGGCACGACGTCCATTCACCGTCTATTAGGTTTATCGAGTTGGAATAATAGTATTAGGCTGACGGCAGAGTGCGAGCGAGAAGCGAAGCGAAGCGAAGCGAGAAGCTATGAGCAAAGCGAGAAGCTATGAGCAAAGCGATTTGATGTCAGAGTAAAAGCGAAGCAAGAAACGAGCTATATTGTTAAAATTTAGTTAGTTTAGTTATTAATGTCAACGGGATGTCAAAAATCAAAACAAAAACCGTGCGAGCATTGCTCTCGCTTTATCGCTTGAACTCGCTACTCGCTTCGCTTTCACTCTGACATATTTCTAGCGATTTCATATAAAAATACATGAAGCGATTTATCGCTCGTTCTCGCTCAATATTATCGGTTCGCTTCGCTTCGCTTCTCGCTCGCACACTGCCGTCAGCCTTAGGGACACGGAGTCCATCCATTAAGGGCACGAAGTCCCTCGAGAATACCCTCCACAAGTGCTCAGGTGGCAACCTAAGACCCCGATAGTTGAATGCGATATATCGATAAAACAACGATCGGCGAGATGCGCCCACTAAGCCAGAGATCGTGGCTTTTGATTTCCGGTTCCGAGCGAAGCAGACGTGTGCGTAAGAAAACTGAGCGATCGTAGAAAACACGCGGCATCGACGAAACGAAAAGGCTCCCAGAGACACGCGAGTGCGCGATTTAAGCATCGGCGGCGACAGTATTTCCCGCCGCACCAGACAATCCCGAGACGCGCGAGTGCGCGACCAAGAAATAGTGGCGACCGCCTTATTCCCGGTGCATCCGGACTGCAGACGGCGGAACCTCAGCGGTGACAGCATTTTCCCGCTGCACCAGCCAGCAGAATCAGTGCACGTAAGCCACCCGTTTTCTCCCCTTCCCCGTTTGGCCGCAGCCAGGGGCAGTGGAATTATTGAAACAAAATAAAACCCTTACTACTGCAACCAAGTCGTAGCGCTTTCTTTTATCCAACCCGACCGCCTCCGCTCCCCCTCACCCCCATGCATGCTAACCTAGGGTAGCACGCCGGGAACTTTGCGCGTTTGGATTCGCATCCGCCCAAAACTTCCGAGTCTGCACCCCTGCTCCCTCCTCATCCCGATCCTCTGCCGGCGTAAGCTGCGTGGCCCGACAGTTCCTCTGCGTTTGGACTCGCATCCGCACCGGAACTCCCGAGCTCACGACGCTACGCTACTGGCCTGCCCATTAACCCCAGTAGCCTCCGCGTTCATCCGGAGTAGTAGAAATCCCGGAGCCTTCGCGATTATCCGGAGGAGGAGGCCTGAGAAGCCCCAGTGTCCCGAAGATTCCCCTGACTCCCCCGCCCCCCTCGTCACACGAGCTTCTAGCCAGGGTTGCCAGATCAGCTGAATTCACCAGGGTTGCCAGATCAACCAAAACGGCCAGGGTTGCCAGATCGATCAAAGTTGGCAGGGTTGCCAGATCGGTCGAAGTTTACAGGGTTGCCAGATCGGTCATAGTTGCCAGAGTTACCAGATCGTGCAGTCGCTAGTCCCACACATCGTCGACCGCCAAGCCAGGCGATCGCCACGTGTCACCGCCAGGGACGTCCTTGTTTTCCACAACCGACTGCCGGCCGCTCAGCAGCGTGGCCGTGCGTCGAGAACGATCCAACACCAACATAATAAGTTGCGATAGACGGTAGAGAATTATACTTCAGTACTTCTGGCGGTCTCTCCGCTCCTACGTGCAAAATTCCTAACTACAGGTTCCACCCTTCTATAAAAATGTCTTGTGTAGGTTCCTTGGCCGCGACTGAGGTCTTACCCCGGCTATAGAAACCACGTCACAACTGTTTGTACCTTATTTTTCTTATTTTTTATTACTATATTATTCCGTTCTTCTATTCTAATGACCTCAAATGGTCCTATATAAACTGGTTCTAGCTTATGTGCTTTATCGCCTACGTCTATTTTAAAGTCTGATACCCTATTGTCATATGCTAGTTTTTGTCTTATTTTATTATTTTCTAACATTATACGGGCCCTCTTATACGCGTTTTCTAATCGAAATTTAACCTCTTTAGCATAGTCATCTATATTATATAGAGGTTCTATTCTATCTATTTTAATTAAAATGTATTAGCAAGTTGCTTGGCTTACCAAATACTAGTTCATATGGACAGTAATTATGGGTTACTGATGGTGTAGTGTTAAAACAATACACAAAATATTGTAACCATATGTCCCAATCAGTTTTGTCAATTGATATACATGAACGAATGTACTCGTTGAAGGTTCTGTGACTTCTTTCAACGGTACCCAAAGTCTGGTGATGATATGCAGTAGACGTTATGTTGTCTATTTTCATATAACTGCACAAATCATTTATAATTGAATTTTTGTATTCTGTTCCCATGTCCGTAATGAACGTCTTCATTGGACCGTACTTCAGAATAAAATTTTCACAAATTGCTTTAGCGACAGTGTTTGCACTTTTATTTGCAATTGGAATGGCAACTAAATATTTAGTTAGGTCACATATTAAGGTGACTGCATATTCATTGCAATTTTCTGATTTAGGTAGTGGACCAATAGTGTCTACTATCACCCTGTCGAAAGCATTTATTGGCGTATTGGTTATTATCATTGGGTTCTTGCTGTGCTTTGTTATTTTAGCTTCTTGGCATTTTTGACATTTTCGTATGTACTCAATTATATCTCGAGTCATACCTTTCCAAAAATAATCAGCCATGCTCCGGTAACCGAATTCGGTAAATTTTTACGATTTCGATTTGAAATCGTAAAATCGGTGCTCCGGTTTTCGAAATTGTAAAATTTTTACCGAATTGGAAAACGGGCACCTTTGTCTGCCCGAAATGAAAAGTAAATGCCTTTTTTGATATAAAATCATATCTAATTTACTAAGGGGAAAAAATAGTTCACTCAGTGGTCTATTGATGTTTATTCCACACCACCAAACCAAATTTTGCCGTCGGCAACAAGCAATCTCGATTTGACCAAATGTAGAAAAGTACTTGGTCGAAAGTTACCGCCAGGGTTGCCATACTTTTGGTGGAATGAAACAGCCAGGTAAAAATACTTATAAAATTTAAATGAATTCAAAAATAAATTTAAATCAGGGCCATATTTTTATTCATTTATATTTATTTATTTATTTTTTTTTGATTAAAATTATTTGATTTTGATTTTGAATATATTAAATTACAAATAATATTCAATTGTAGATAAGAAATTTGGAAATAGCATGGCTATAACAATTATGAAATAAACATTTTTAACTGTGTAACGATCCCTTTTCAAGGGCCGTACAAACTCCTTAACGTTACGCCCCAGCACCCGTAAATAATATTAATGAACACTAAATAATAAGATTATAATATTAGGGACACGAAGTCCATCCACCGTTTGTTAAGTTATAATTATAATATTAGGGACACGAAGTCCATCCACCGTCTGTTAAGTCATAATTATAATATTAGGGACACGAAGTCCATCCACCGTCTGTTAAGTTATAATTATAATTACATAATTATAAGGTCAGGGACACGAAGTCCACCCACCATTCATTAAGCTGTAATAATAGTATTAGGGGGCCCCTAATAGGGGCACGACGTCCATTCACCGTCTATTAGGTTTATCGAGTTGGAATAATAGTATTAGGCTGACGGCAGAGTGCGAGCGAGAAGCTATGAGCAAAGCGAGAAGCTATGAGCAAAGCGATTTGATGTCAGAGTAAAAGCGAAGCAAGAAACGAGCTATATTGTTAAAATTTAGTTAGTTTAGTTATTAATGTCAACGGGATGTCAAAAATCAAAACAAAAACCGTGCGAGCATTGAAAATGAAAAGTAAACAAAGCACAGAATGTCAAAAAACAAAACAAAAATCGTACGTTCTGAGCGGATTGAAGCGATAAATCAGGTTAGAACCTGCTCGCCCGCTTTGCTCTCGCTTTATCGCTTGAACTCGCTACTCGCTTCGCTTTCACTCTGACATATTTCTAGCGATTTCATATAAAAATACATGAAGCGATTTATCGCTCGTTCTCGCTCAATATTATCGGTTCGCTTCGCTTCGCTTCTCGCTCGCACACTGCCGTCAGCCTTAGGGACACGGAGTCCATCCATTAAGGGCACGAAGTCCCTCAAGAATACCCTCCACAAGTGCTCAGGTGGCAACCTAAGACCCCGATAGTTGAATGCGATATATCGATAGAACAACGATCGGCGAGATGCGACCACTAAGCCAGAGATCGTGGCTTTTTGATTTCCGGTTCCGAGCGAAGCAGACGTGTGCGTAAGAAAACTGAGCGATCGTAGAAAACACGCGGCATCGGAGAAACGAAAAGGCTCCCAGAGACACGCGAGTGCGCGATTAAGCATCGGCGGCGACAACATTTCCCGCTGCACCGGACAACCCAGAGACGCGCGAGTGCGCGACTAAGAAATAGTGGCGACCGCCTTATTCCCGGTGCATCCGGACTGCAGACGGCGGAACCTCAGCGGTGACAGCATTTTCCCGCTGCACCAGCCAGCAGAATCAGTGCACGTAAGCCACCCGTTTTCTCCCCTTCCCCGTTTGGCCGCAGCCAGGGGCAGTGGAATTATTGAAACAAAATAAAACCCTTACTACTGCAACCAAGTCGTAGCGCTTTCTTTTATCCAACCCGACCGCCTCCGCTCCCCCCTCACCCCCATGCATGCTAACCTAGGGTAGCACGCCGGGAACTTTGCGCGTTTGGATTCGCATCCGCCCAAAACTCCCGAGTCTGCACCCCTGCTCCCTCCTCATCCCGATCCTCTGCCGGCGTAAGCTGCGTGGCCCGACAGTTCCTCTGCGTTTGGACTCGCATCCGCACCGGAACTCCCGAGCTCACGACGCTACGCTACTGGCCTGCCCATTAACCCCAGTAGCCTCCGCGTTCATCCGGAGTAGTAGAAATCCCGGAGCCTTCGCGATTATCCGGAGGAGGAGGCCTGAGAAGCCCCAGTGTCCCGAAGATTCCCCTGACTCCCCCGCCCCCTCGTCCCACGAGCTTCTTCCAGGGTTGCCAGATCAGCTGAATCCACCAGGGTTGCCAGATCAACCAAAACGGCCAGGGTTGCCAGATCGATCAAAGTTGGCAGGGTTGCCAGATCGGTCGAAGTTTACAGGGTTGCCAGATCGGTCATAGTTGCCAGAGTTACCAGATCGTGCAGTCGCTAGTCCCACACATCGTCGACCGCCAAGCCAGGCGATCGCCACGTGTCACCGCCAGGGACGTCCTTGTTTTCCACAACCGACTGCCGGCCGCTCAGCAGCGTGGCCGTGCGTCGAGAACGATCCAACACCAACATAATAAGTTGCGATAGACGGTAGAGAATTATACTTCAGTACTTCTGGCGGTCTCTCCGCTCCTACGTGCAAAATTCCTAACTACAGGTTCCACCCTTCTATAAAAATGTCTTGTGTAGGTTCCTTGGCCGCGACTGAGGTCTTACCCCGGCTATAGAAACCACGTCACAACTGTTTGTACCTTATTTTTCTTATTTTTTATTACTATATTATTCCGTTCTTCTATTCTAATGACCTCAAATGGTCCTATATAAACTGGTTCTAGCTTATGTGCTGTTTCATTTTGCAATAAAACTTTATCGCCTACGTCTATTTTAAAGTCTGATACCCTATTGTCATATGCTAGTTTTTGTCTTATTTTATTATTTTCTAACATTATACGGGCCCTCTTATACGCGTTTTCTAATCGAAATTTAACCTCTTTAGCATAGTCATCTATATTATATAGAGGTTCTATTCTATCTATTTTAATTAAAATGTATTAGCAAGTTGCTTGGCTTACCAAATACTAGTTCATATGGACAGTAATTATGGGTTACTGATGGTGTAGTGTTAAAACAATACACAAAATATTGTAACCATATGTCCCAATCAGTTTTGTCAATTGATATACATGAACGAATGTACTCGTTGAAGGTTCTGTGACTTCTTTCAACGGTACCCAAAGTCTGGTGATGATATGCAGTAGACGTTATGTTGTCTATTTTCATATAACTGCACAAATCATTTATAATTGAATTTTTGTATTCTGTTCCCATGTCCGTAATGAACGTCTTCATTGGACCGTACTTCAGAATAAAATTTTCAAAATTGCTTTAGCGACAGTGTTTGCACTTTTATTTGCAATTGGAATGGCAACTAAATATTTAGTTAGGTCACATATTAAGGTGACTGCATATTCATTGCAATTTTCTGATTTAGGTAGTGGACCAATAGTGTCTACTATCACCCTGTCGAAAGCATTTATTGGCGTATTGGTTATTATCATTGGGTTCTTGCTGTGCTTTGTTATTTTAGCTTCTTGGCATTTTTGACATTTTCGTATGTACTCAATTATATCTCGAGTCATACCTTTCCAAAAATAATCAGCCATGCTCCGGTAACCGAATTCGGTAAATTTTTACGATTTCGATTGTGACGCGGGGCGCACAAAAGAATAAATAAATAATAGAAAAACTGTATATAAATAATAATAATAAACAAACTAAATAAATAAATAATAGAAAACTGTACATAAATAATAATAACAACTAAACTAAATAAATAATAATACAAAACTGTACATAAATAATAATAACAACTAAACTAAATAAATAATAATACAACTCGGACTGTAAATAAATAAAAAGTAAAATAAGTAACTAAATAATAACTGTAAATAGCTAACCCACACCCATAAACAACCACCCAACGATAAAGACATTCAAATTCAAACACGGTGCGCGCGCCCGCCCCAACGAACAAAACCACTGGCCACACTAAGTCGGGCAAATGCCCAGGCAGCTGCCACACTATTCGGGCAAATCCACGGCCCGTGCGGGCACACTAAAACCCGCCAAGCGCTATATAAAGCCGGCCGCTAGCCTCAGAGCTATCATTCGGTGGTCGGAGTCGACCAAGGTGGAAGTCACCTAGCGCGCAGCAGCAAGCAGCAAGCAGCAACCAAGGAACTGGAACAGCGGTAACAAAGGAGTAAGACTTAACTAACCTAGGTATTGGTTGACGGCTTCGTCCTATTCCTCCATACTAAGTCTATATATTTGCCATATTAAGTCTTGTGCAGACGGCTCCGTCCTATTGTCTTATACCTCGCTGACGGCTTCGTCCTCCAGACGGCTTCGTCCTCCAGACGGCTTCGTCCTCCAGACGGCTTCGTCCTCCAGACGGCTTCGTCCTATTTCTCGCCTATATCGCTGACGGCTTCGTCCCGCAGACGGCTTCGTCCTATTTCTCATACCTCGCCGACGGTTTCGTCCTGCAGACGGCTTCGTCCTATTTCTCATACATTGCTGACGGCTTCGTCCTGCAGACGGCTTCGTCCTACTTCTCGTATATCGCTGACGGCTTCGTCCTGCAGACGGCTTCGTCCTACTTCTCATATATCGTTGACGGCTTCGTCCTAATTCTCTCATACATTGCTGACGGCTTCGTCCTGCAGACGGCTTCGTCCTACTTCTCGTATATCGCTGACGGCTTCGTCCTGCAGACGGCTTCGTCCTACTTCTCATATATCGTTGACGGCTTCGTCCTAATTCTCTCATATCTTGCTGACGGCTTCGTCCTGCAGACGGCTTCGTCCTATTTCTCGTATATCGCTGACGGCTTCGTCCTGCAGACGGCTTCGTCCTAATTCTTGTATATCGTTGACGGCTTCGTCCTAATTCTCTCATCTCTTGCTGACGGCTTCGTCCCGCAGACGGCTTCGTCCTCTTTCTCATACATCGCTGACGGCTTCGTCCTGCAGACGGCTCCGTCCTACATTCTCGTATATCGTTGACGGCTTCGTCCCAATTCTCGCATATCTCGCTGACGGCTTCGTCCTGCAGACGGCTTCGTCCTATTTTCTCACACACCGCTGACGGCCTCGTCCTAATTCTCGCAAACCCGCTGACGGCTTCGTCCTGCTGACGGCTCCGTCCCATTAACACTACGTATCCTTATTGACGGTCTCGTCTCAATTGATCCACGTCTTCCCGAAGGCCAGGGACGCATCACGGAACCCCCCGATCATCCCACCCGAACGGCAGGAAGCCACCTACACGGACCCCGGACACGCGACCCCTCCCGCAGGACACGGACGCTCGCTGGTCGGAACCCCGGCTCCGGAAATATTTACTCTGTCACTAATATCAATAAACCATATATATATCTATTTTGTAAGCCTAATTCAGGTTCAAACTAGCGTTATTACTGGGGCTCGGGTCGGAATTTCCCTTTCTAGCACCACTTTCCTGAATCAAATAAATGTCCTGGATGATCCTGGCCAGCCCTGACCTACCCGAGGCTTGACTGAACGTCACAGGTGGCGCCCGAACAGATTAAGTGGTGTTTAGAAGGAGCCGACGCCGAGAAAGTAATGTCCAGTTGGGTATATATGGCAACAAAACCAGAACTGATAGAGTACGCAAGTGAATTTGGATTGGATTCATCAGGAAAGAACGAGGAATTACGGAAAACATTGGCCGCTTTCTCGAAAAGGACGGACCACGCAGAAACAGTAAGAAAGAAGCTGACACTGCTGGCAGAAAAATACAGGAGGGAAAAAAGCCCTGCTAGAATACCAGAGATCATCGTAACGGAGGAAAAAACAGGAATGGACAACGAGATCGAAACAAAAATGGAGGGCAAGAAGGAGACAGGGATTATCGACAGGGTACGAAACTGGGACATCAGGTACCAAGGAACATCCAACCCACTAGAATTCCTAGAAAAAATGGAGCAATGGGCAAATGGATACGGACTCCACCTCGATCAGCTAGTCCAGACAATGCCATTCATACTGGAAGGGATCGCAATAGATTGGTGGAACACAACGCCAACAAGGATCACATCATGGGCACAAGTCCGAACAGAACTGCTGGAGTACTTCCTACCGCCCCGGTATGGAGAGCAGTTAGAAACCCAGATAGCACAGCTAAGACAAAGGGAAAACGAGCCAGTAAGGGAATACGCGATGAACCTAAGAAAGCTCATGAGATTCACGAAGCTATCGGAATCAGAAAAACTAGACTGGGTATACAAAAATTGCAGAAGCAAACTGAAGCTATATGCAAGAAGAACCGGATTTACAACACTGACGGAATTCCTCAAGCTCGCGGAAGAGGTAGAAGAGATCGAGCAAATGGAAACACAAACCGGGCAAACAGCACCACAGCCGGTGAGGTCAGAAATATGCATGCGATGCGGCGGAACCGGACATACGGCACGCACATGCGGAAACCCACCAAGACTGTTCTGTTGGGTGTGCGGGAGAAACGGAGTCAGGACAACAGAATGCTGTCGAACCAGGTCGGGAAACGCCGGAGGCCTGAGCGGATAGAGCTGGCAGCTCAGGCACGAAGAATGGGTCCAGCAGCGGGTGATATAATGTGCGACGGCTACCAGATAGTAGCAACGTTTGGAGTAGGGTGTAGGATTGCCAAGGGCATAATAGACATCGGTGCAACCAAGAGCGCAATAAGCAGGAACATGTTCCAAGACCTAAGAGAGGAAGGAAGGTGGAACAAAATGCAGGCGGAGATATCACTGGCGGATGGATCGCGACAGAAGGCGATGGGAGGCTTCAGGGCAAACGTAGAGTTCGGAGGACGAAGATTCGAAATAACATTCATGATCCTACCGAATGTGGAGGGAGGAATCCTCTTGGAAATGGACTTCCTGGCAGGTGCAGAAAGCGTACTCAGATGCGGCGGACTAGAGCTGAAAATCAGGGGATTCGACAACGGAGGAAGAGATGAAGGACAAGACATACAGGAGCCAACATCGCCAGGGGATCTGTCCGAACAGGATATCGAAGCATTTCTGGAGGAAAACAAACGAATATTCGAAAACATGAAGGGAGTCAGCAACGCAGCCGTACACAAAATCTACCTAAAGGACGACAAACCCATCAAACAGAGGTATTACCCGCGAAACCCCAAACAGCAGGCAATAATCAACGAACAGGTAGACGAATTGCTAAGCCTGGGCTTGATAGAGCGATCACGAAGTCCATATAGTGCACCCGTAGTGCTAGTGAGGAAAAAAAATAACGAGTGGAGAATGTGCATCGACTACAGGTTGCTGAACGACCGGACTGAAAAAGATGCATACCCCGTACCTCGTATGAACTTCATCCTCGACCAGCTACGGGAAGCCAAATACATAAGCACGATAGACTTGAAATCGGGCTATTGGCAAATCCCAGTCGAGGAGAAGAGCAGGCAATACACGGCATTTACGGTACCGGGTCGAGGGCTGTTCCAGTGGACGGTAATGCCATTCGGACTGACCACAGCGCCAGCAACTTTCCAGCGAGCACTTGACAACGTTATCGGACCGGAAATGGAGCCATTTGCCTTCGCGTACCTAGATGACATCATCGTAATAGGACGCACAAAGGAAGAGCACCTGGAAAAGCTGACAGAGGTATTCAGGAGATTGCAGCAAGCAAACTTGCGCATCAACCCAGAAAAATGCAAGTTTTTTCAAAAGGAGCTGAAATACCTGGGACACGTGGTGAGCGATCAGGGTATCCGAACGGACCCCGAAAAGGTAGCAGCGATCAAAGACCTACCAGCGCCGAAAACCACCAAAGAAGTACACAGCTTTCTAGGGATGGCCTCTTGGTATAGAAGGTTCATACCGAAGTTCACCGAACAAGCGGGACCGCTACACGAATTAATCTGTAAAGGGAAAAAATTCGAATGGGGCGATCGTCACCAACAATCCTTTGACAGCCTCAAGGAAAGTCTCACAGAAGCACCGGTACTGGTATGTCCCGACTTTACAAAGCAGTTCAAACTGCAGACGGATGCCAGCGATGTGGGCATTGGAGCCGTACTCACCCAGGAAACGGAGGACGGAGAACACGTAATATCATTTGCAAGCCGAAAGCTAAGTAAGGCGGAGCAAAATTACAGCGCAACAGAAAAGGAATGTCTAGCAATCCATTGGGGCATCGGGAAGTTTAAGATGTACCTGGAAGGATACCAATTTATAGTGGTGACAGACCATATGGCGCTTAAATGGCTGAACTCCATCAAAAGTCCAGCAGGGAGAATAGCACGGTGGGCACTGGGGCTTCAACCATACCAATTTGAGGTGCAATATCGGAAAGGGAAGCTGAACGTGGTGGCAGACACACTGTCAAGAGCCCCACCAGTGGAACTAAAAGCGATCAAGAACACCGGAAGTTGGATAAGCCGGAAGATCAGCGAAATACAAGAAAACCCACAGGACACAGAGTTCCGAGTAGAAGGAAAAAGGCTATACAAACTGAGTCAGGACAGAAGGGACCAACACCCATGGAAACTGTGCGTGCCGGAAGAAGAAGTGCAACAGATTCTAACAGAGAATCATTGCCAGGCCGAAACAGGACACATGGGAATGTTCAAAACGGCAAGAAGAATAAGAACAAAGTACTTCTGGCCACAACTGACAAAGGATGTACGGAACTTTGTAAGAAGCTGCGAGAGCTGCCAAAGGTACAAAGTGGCACAGCAGAAGGCAGCAGGGAAGATGCTGACCAAGGTCGCGGAAGCCCCGTGGGAAACGGTATGCGTCGATTTTGTAGGACCACTGCCACGATCTAAACACGGAAACACGGCACTGCTGGTCATGGTAGACAAGTTCTCCAAATGGGTGGAGTTGGCGGCAATACGACAAGCCACGGCCGATTCATTCTTGCGGGCGTTCCGGGAAAGGATTGTGACAAGGTTTGGTGCACCGAAGATATTAATATCGGATAACGGAGTCCAATTCACCGGCCGCAAAACGAAGCAAGAAATGGAGAGATGGGGCATCAGACAACAGTTCACGGCCCCATATACTCCGCAAGAAAACCCAACGGAAAGAACAAATCGGACCATCAAAACAATGATCGCCCAGATAACAGGCGAGGACCAGACGAACTGGGATGACAAACTCCCAGAACTAATGCTGGCGTTTAACAGCAGCACGTCGGAGTCCACGAAGTACAGCCCTGCACAGATAGTACTGGGAAAGGAACTGAGAATTCCGAACACCGTATTCGACAGGGAAACGGAAGGATCAGGAATAAAGGAGGAGAGCGTGGAAAAACGATGGGAGCGCATAGAAGGCATACGAAAAGAAGCCGCAGGACACATGGGGAGAGCAGCGGAACAACAAAAACGACAGTACGACCTGCGAAAAAGAGAATGGAAACCAGCAAGGGGTGATCTCGTATGGTGCAAGACACACCATTTATCCACACGCTGTGCACCCAGGCGTTTACCAGTGCCCTGGAGGGCATGGCTGACGTAGAGGCGGACGGAGCCAACGAGATGGCAAATCGTATGGCAGCACTTCTGGAAAGTGCCTGCGACCACAGCATGCGGCAGAGAGGGGCGTTCCGAAAGAACCAGAGGCCAGTGTTCTGGTGGAGCGACTCCATAGCCGAACTTCGGACCACCTGCCTCCATGCTCGGCGGAAGCTAACCCGTGCACGTGGCTCGCCGCGAGTCGCCGAATGCAGCGAGGCCTACAGAGTTGCAAGAAAGGCCCTCAAAACGGCTATAAGGGCCGCAAAGAGGGAATGCTTCCTTCGACTCTGCGACGAGGCGGAAAACGACCCTTGGGGAGGTGCCTACAGGCTGGTGGTGAAGGGCCTGAAAGCGGGCAGCTCAGCTCCGACGGACCCTGAAGCCCTTGACGCCATAGTTCGGGCACTGTTCCCGACAGGAGATCCAGTGTCCATGCAGCCGGATGCGGAGCGCCGACACGATGCCGGCGAGATCTCGGAGGCGGAAGTGCTTCTGACGGGAAGGAACGTACGCCCCAAGAAGGCACCAGGCCCGGACGCAGTTCCCAATAGGGCACTGAAGCTGGCCATCGAGCTGCACCCGAAGGAGTATGCAACGCTGTACTCCAAGTGCCTAGCGGAGGGGACCTTCCCGGAAAGATGGAAGAGGCAGAAGCTCCTGCTACTCGCCAAGCCGGGCAAGCCGCCAGGGGAGCCATCTTCCTTCCGGCCTATATGCCTCACCGACACTACTGGCAAGGTGTTCGAGAGGCTTATAGTGGCAAGGCTTAGCGCCGCCATCGAGGAAGCGGGAGGTCTCTCTCCAAGCCAATTCGGCTTCAGAAAGGGACGGTCGACGCTGGACGCCATCGAGTCGGTGATGGAAATAGCAAAAAAAGCGATAGCGGGAACGAGGTGGAAAGGCGGCTCCAAGAGCTACTGTCTAGTGGTGACCCTAGACATAAGGAACGCCTTCAACACCGCCGACTGGAACCGGACGCTGGAGTGTCTCGCTGCCATGAACATCCCAGGGTACCTGCTGCAGACCGTGAGGAGCTTCTTCAGCGAAAGGGCGCTCATGGTGGACACGGACATGGGTTCCAGGGTATACGAAGTCTCCGCCGGAGTCCCGCAGGGCTCCGTGTTGGGGCCCCTACTCTGGAATACCATGTACGACGGTGTTCTGCGACTCCCAATGCCCAGCGACACCACCGTCGTGGGCTTCGCAGACGACATCGCCGTGGTCGTAGTTGCGAAGGAGCGCACTGCAGCGGAGGATAAGGCGAACACAGCAATCAGTGCCATTGAAACGTGGCTCTCAAGCGCTGGCCTGGAGTTAGCGGCCCAAAAGACGGAGGCTGTCTTGATCTCAAGCCGGAAAGCGGTGGAAACAGCCGAGGTGCGCGTCGGTGGACTCGCGATAAAGTCGCAGAGGGCGATAAAATACCTCGGGGTCCTCATTGATACTCGGCTCTCATTCAAGGAGCACCTCGAGTACGCCCATAAGAAGGCCAGTGGGACGGTGGGAGCCCTCTCACGTCTGCTCCTAAACACCAGAGGGCCAAAGCATACCACCAGGAAGCTGCTGGCAAGTGTGGTCACCTCCCAGCTGCTGTATGCGGCGCCTGTGTGGGCTGAGGCGGTCGGGACGAAGTCGTACATGCGAGGGGTAGAGTCAGCCTACAGACTCTGCGCCATACGGGTGGCGTGCGCATTCCGCACTATCTCGGACGACGCCGTGCTGGTGATAGCTGGCCTTGTGCCACTAAAGGAGCTGGTACGGGAGAAGGCGGACCTTCGCAACGCGCTTCGAGGGCACCCCGGACCCGAGGGTGTCTCCAAGGCGGAGCTCAAGAGCGACGCCAGATGGAGGAGTTACGCCAGCTGGCAGGCCAGGTGGGACGCCTCGTCCAAAGGCCGTTGGACACGCAGACTGATCCCCAGCATCGACGTCTGGATGGAGAGGAAGCACGGGCAGGTGGATTTCTACCTGACCCAAGTGCTGAGTGGGCACGGATGCTTCAGGAGCTACCTGAAGAGATTCGGCCACGAGGAGGAGGACGGCTGCCCGGAGTGCGGATCCGGGATAACCGAGGACGCAAAGCACGTCATCTTCGAGTGTCGCCGATTCGACGAGGAGAGGAACGCGCTGGAGGCGGTGGCAGGGTCGGCGATCACCGAGGACACGCTGGTGCCGCTGATGCTGGCGGACCCAAGGACGTGGGACGCGGCGGCCGAATTTTCAGCAAAGCTGATAAAGACGCTGAGGTCCCTGGAGAAGATGAGGAACGAGAGGACGGGCTGAACGGCCTTCCTTCGTGCGAAGCAATGCTTTGCGGCCGTACCGCACGAAGCGGGCCCTTGCCCCGTCATGCCACTAAATGGCTTGTTCTTGAAGTTGTTGTTTTGTTCTAAGGTTAAATAAATAAACGAATATAAAAAAAAAAACACCATTTATCCAACGCGGCAGAAAAATTTAATGCGAAATTGGCCCCGAAATACGACGGTCCATGGAAAGTAACAGGGTTCGTGTCTCCGGTAATACTGACAGTTCGAAATCAAACGACACGGAAAACAAAACGAATATATATCGGAGACACAAAACCACATGTAAGCGAGGACTCAAACCAAAATGAACTCGATCAACCGACTATCGGACAAAGGCATATCGATATATCGACAACGGCGGAAAATGATGGATTAAACCTAGCAGAGACAACGGGCACACTAAGGAGGGAAAACAAGATCGAAGGCAACCACACAAAAAGGCGGAAGAGGCCTATATAAGAAGAGCCAAAATCAGTCCGGGCCACAGAAGGCGAGCGGCAGCAGCAATGAACAAGTTCAAAGTAAGCGCCGAGCAAGTCAGGAGGAGTTATGCCAAGGCAAAGGCAGGGCAACCCCGATCAAAATTGATCGAGCCCCAGGCACAGGGTACAACCCGAAAACGGACGGCACCACCGAAAATGGTACCGCCAAACCGCCCGGGGACTCAGGAGGGGACAACGGGTGCAAGCACTTCCCAGTCGACGGAGACCGTCCAGGGAAGACGTAGCAACCCAAGCGCCCAGCCAAACGCCGAGGGACCGGCATCAAGCCGCGAGGCGAGGATCCAACCGCCGGAGACCATGCGGAAGATCCAGGCTGGAGTGTCCCAACCGCCATGCCAGAGGGGAACAGGCTACCCCGCCCCGGTCCGACAGCCGACGGAATTCGTCCAACAGGGCCGAGACGGGGAAGCCGGAACCCCACCAGGGAATACTGGCAGGACTAACCCGAGGGAGGTGAGCGACGACGGAAGGGCCCGACCGGTGACGGAGACCGTCCAACGGGGCCGGACCAGAGTCGCGCATCTCCCAAGGGATAACACGAGACACCAGCAAAGCAGCGGAGAGAGGCAAGCAATTAGACCGATGACGACCCACGCACAACCAACAGGACAAGAGAACGGAAACCGACCAATGAGGACAGCACCAGCGCCAGTCAACTTTAGAACAGCCGGAATAACCAACTCAGCGGCAAGGACAACAACACCGCGAGACAGCTCTCCGGACCAGGACATCCTGGAACTAGATTCCGATAACGCAGGTAAAGTTTCAGGATGGACCATGCCAGAAGGAGCCCGAATTTCCGAAGCAACAATGGAAAAAATAAGGGCAACACTGGCAGAGAAAAAGAAGCGGACGCAGAAACGCTGGCTGGAGAGGGACGGCGGAAACTGGTGGCGGATTACCTCTAATAGAGGCAATTTTGTGACCATAAAGCGTCACTTCCCTAAGAAGGGGGGAGTGTGACGCGGGGCGCACAAAAGAATAAATAAATAATAGAAAAACTGTATATAAATAATAATAATAAACAAACTAAATAAATAAATAATAGAAAACTGTACATAAATAATAATAACAACTAAACTAAATAAATAATAATACAAAACTGTACATAAATAATAATAACAACTAAACTAAATAAATAATAATACAACTCGGACTGTAAATAAATAATAAGTAAAATAAGTAACTAAATAATAACTGTAAATAGCTAACCCACACCCATAAACAACCACCCAACGATAAAGACATTCAAATTCAAACACGGTGCGCGCGCCCGCCCCAACGAACAAAACCACTGGCCACACTAAGTCGGGCAAATGCCCAGGCAGCTGCCACACTATTCGGGCAAATCCCGTGCGGGTACACTAAAACCCGCCAAGCGCTATATAAAGCCGGCCGCTAGCCTCAGAGCTATCATTCGGTGGTCGGAGTCGACCAAGGTGGAAGTCACCTAGCGCGCAGCAGCAAGCAGCAAGCAGCAACCAAGGAACTGGAACAGCGGTAACAAAGGAGTAAGACTTAACTAACCTAGGTATTGGTTGACGGCTTCGTCCTATTCCTCCATACTAAGTCTATATATTTGCCATATTAAGTCTTGTGCAGACGGCTCCGTCCTATTGTCTTATACCTCGCTGACGGCTTCGTCCTCCAGACGGCTTCGTCCTATTTCTCGCCTATATCGCTGACGGCTTCGTCCCGCAGACGGCTTCGTCCTATTTCTCATACCTCGCCGACGGTTTCGTCCTGCAGACGGCTTCGTCCTATTTCTCATACATTGCTGACGGCTTCGTCCTGCAGACGGCTTCGTCCTACTTCTCGTATATCGCTGACGGCTTCGTCCTGCAGACGGCTTCGTCCTACTTCTCATATATCGTTGACGGCTTCGTCCTAATTCTCTCATACATTGCTGACGGCTTCGTCCTGCAGACGGCTTCGTCCTACTTCTCGTATATCGCTGACGGCTTCGTCCTGCAGACGGCTTCGTCCTACTTCTCATATATCGTTGACGGCTTCGTCCTAATTCTCTCATATCTTGCTGACGGCTTCGTCCTGCAGACGGCTTCGTCCTATTTCTCGTATATCACTGACGGCTTCGTCCTGCAGACGGCTTCGTCCTAATTCTTGTATATCGTTGACGGCTTCGTCCTAATTCTCTCATCTCTTGCTGACGGCTTCGTCCCGCAGACGGCTTCGTCCTCTTTCTCATACATCGCTGACGGCTTCGTCCTGCAGACGGCTCCGTCCTACATTCTCGTATATCGTTGACGGCTTCGTCCCAATTCTCGCATATCTCGCTGACGGCTTCGTCCTGCAGACGGCTTCGTCCTATTTTCTCACACACCGCTGACGGCCTCGTCCTAATTCTCGCAAACCCGCTGACGGCTTCGTCCTGCTGACGGCTCCGTCCCATTAACACTACGTATCCTTATTGACGGTCTCGTCTCAATTGATCCACGTCTTCCCGAAGGCCAGGGACGCATCACGGAACCCCCGATCATCCCACCCGAACGGCAGGAAGCCACCTACACGGACCCCGGACACGCGACCCCTCCCGCAGGACACGGACGCTCGCTGGTCGGAACCCCGGCTCCGGAAATATTTACTCTGTCACTAATATCAATAAACCATACATATATATCTATTTTTGTAAGCCTAATTCAGGTTAAAACCAGCGTTATTACTGGGGCTCGGGTCGGAATTTCCCTTTCTAGCACCACTTTCCTGAATCAAATAAATGTCCTGGATGATCCTGGCCAGCCCTGACCTACCCGAGGCTTGACTGAACGTCACACGATTTGAAATCGTAAAATCGGTGCTCCGGTTTTCGAAATTGTAAAATTTTTACCGAATTGGAAAACGGGCACCTTTGTCTGCCCGAAATGAAAAGTAAATGCCTTTTTTGATATAAAATCATATCTAATTTACTAAGGGGAAAAAATAGTTCACTCAGTGGTCTATTGATGTTTATTCCACACCACCAAACCAAATTTTGCCGTCGGCAACAAGCAATCTCGATTTGACCAAAAGAAAAGTACTTGGTCGAAAGTTACCGCCAGGGTTGCCATACTTTTGGTGGAATGAAACAGCCAGGTAAAAATACTTATAAAATTTAAATGAATTCAAAAATAAATTTAAATCAGGGCCATAAATGTTTTTTATAAATATTGCTATTTATTTTAATTACTTTTATGGTGATAATACAGTAAAAAAATTATTGAAACCATCGGAATTAAGACTGTGACAAATTTGGCAGCCCTTTTGTGTGAAAATCAGCTTTAACAGCTGTTTTTTGTGGACCTCAAACAGCTGTTTACCGACGATGGCAAAAATTTTACGAAAACCGGAGCACCTAAAATCGAAATCGTAAGATTTTGGCCAAATCGAAATCGGGAAAAAATTACGATTACCGAAGCATGCCTGAATGTCTTCTGACCTTGGCCAAGGTTTTTGAAATGCCGATATGACCTCCTTGTATTTGATCGTCATGGAATTTAGACAGTATAGCTTCTTTCTCTTTTTGTTTTTCTATAAGGGTCACCGGGTTGAGTAGCGCTACTCTTAATGTATTCAATATCTTATTGCCCATTTGTTTAAAATTATCTATTGAAACATATTCAAAGATATTTTCCCACGGTGCCATTTTGAGTTGTCTGATTTTATTTATACCGGCCTGCATTTCAAGCCTTTGGAAAAATTGACCTAAGTCGAGGATTCCATTAGTATATAAATCGCGAACATCATATCTTGCAATAATTTTCTTACCATGTTTAAAGAAACATAGCATATTTTTTATATGCAAGGTCACTACTCTACGTACTTCGTTATTGTTTATGACTTCATATACGTTGGGCTTAGAAGCTTTTTCAATAGATTGCCTAGGCAATTCTATTTTGTTGTTATCCGCGCGGATTTTCTGTCTATTTTGATATCTAGTAGTGACTTTCATTATATTGCCTGTAATGTTTTGTGTTCCCAGGCGGGAAGCTCGCGGCTGTCGACTGGGACAAGATCCCCAGCAAGCCTAGAGCCAGGGCGTGGCTTACGCACAAGCCAGCAGAGCCTGAGAAGATTCTCAAGCTTCTGCAGCTGAGTAATCCCGTCCTCCCCTCCTCTGATTGGCGAGTCGCCAAGGTTGAGGAGGCCGTTGGTCCGAGGCGCCAGGTTGTCCTGACTCTCAATGAGGGGACAGTCGAGGCGCTGAAGAGAAACGGGGGAGCACTCAGATACGGCTTCGAGAGCGTAGCCGTCCGTATTTATAAGGCAGACGCAAAGCCAGGCCTGAAAGAGGAGGATCCCGATATAGAGGGACCTCTCATAGAGGAGGCGCCCCAAGGATTGTCCGACGAGGAGGACATCCTGGAGGGGTACGTCTCCGAGGAGAGCGAGCTCGCGAGGGGCTTGAGCGGAGTCGGGATGTCCGAGGAGGAGGACGGGTTGGACGAGCCGACCTCGGACGCCGACATCACTGTGGTGGAGGTCAAGCAGCAGAATGTCGTTGACGTTCCTGCAGATCAACCTCCACCACAGTAAGGCAGCTTCCGCTGCTCTACTCGACCACCTGGCGGAAGGTGGCACCGACGCTGTCCTCATACAGGAGCCCTGGATCTGTGGCGACAGAATCCTGGGGCTGAGGGCAGCTGGCTATAGGCTGTACGCGGCCACTACAACAGGTAAAACGCGAGCCTGCATACTCGCTAAGAAGGACTTAACCCTTTTTATGCTTCCTATTTTTAGCAATGAAGACTTACTAACAGCATGTCTAGAGGGACCAAATGGATCCCTCCGGATATGCTCCGCATACCTGGGGCACGATCAGGACCCCATCCCCCCAACCCTTAGGCAAGTCACCGAGGACAGCAAAAAGCTGAGCGTGGACTTGATCATCGGGTGCTACGCCAATGCACATCACCATCAGTGGGGCAGCACTGACACCAACGACAGGGGTGAGTCTCTCTTTGATTTTATCCTTGCATCCAATTTACTGGTGGGAAACTCGGGGAACGAACCCACCTTCATCATCAAAAACCGCAGGGAGGTACTAGATATCACCCTTCTCTCTGAATCTCTTAGGGATACTCTAAAGTCGTGGAGGGTGCTGGAGAAACACTCCTTCTCCGACCACAGGTACATCCAATTCACGCTGGGCTTCGATAGATTCAACCCGGTCACTTTTCGAAACCCCCGAAGGACTGACTGGGTGAAATATAGATCCCAGTTGAATAAGATCCTAAAACCCCCTCCAACCCCAACCAACCTGGACTACAGTCCAGAGGGGTTGGAGTGCCTTGTTAAAACCTTTACCGATGCTTGTAGCACGGCTCTGGATAGGTCCTGTCCCCCGTAGTAGGAATGGGGGGAAGACTGGGAAGAAGCCACCGTGGTGGTGCAAAGAATTAGGTAGCCTCAAGAAGACCACGAGGCAGTCCTTCAACTAAGCCAAGAGCGACAATACGGACGCATCGTGGCGCTTATACAAAACAAATTTGGCCCTATATAACAGGGAATTAAGAAAGGCCAAAAGAAGGGCCTGGTCCGACTTTTGCTCAGGAATCCAGGACTACTCAGAGGCGTCTAGGCTGCGGAAGGTCCTATCGACGACGCCCACCAACCCGGGCTTTGTCAAGCGTCCTGATGACAGCTGGACGACCTCTAGTGAGGAAACTCTCGGAGTTCTCCTGGATGCTCACTTTCCTGCTAGCTCGTCTCAGAGCAGTCCGCCTAACCCCCCGACACGACGGGGTCCGTCCGAAATGGACTACCTTCTTAGTGATAGGAACATCAAATGGGCAATAAACAGTTTCAGCCCATATAAATCCCCAGGGGTGGATGGCATCATTCCTGCACAGCTCAGCTACGCAGCCGATCTATCCACTTCCTGGCTTCGACTGATCTTCTCGATCATTCTCGACACAGGGGTCATTCCAAGTGAATGGCTCCGCTCAAAAGTCGTCTTCATCCCCAAGGCAGGCAAGCCATCGCATTGCACGCCGAAGAACTACAGACCGATTAGTCTCTCCTCGTTTCTACTCAAGACGTTGGAGAGACTCATTGGTCTGCATCTCAGAACTAATAGTCTATTTACACTATCGTGCGTTACCTATCGATATCGAAGGAAACGCAATAACGTAGAATGTGTGTTTCTATTGCGTTATTGCGTTTGTTTTTGACAGCTGTCACCATTTACTGAAAAATGTTAACAAATTGACGAAAATGAGCACTTTGAACAACGACGAAAGCCTGATTTTATCAGCCATTGAGTAAAATAAAGTAACCATGACGAAGGCCATGGATTTGTCTGCGGTGTCCTTTTCTTTGGAGAAGAGAATTGGGATTGTCTCGTACTGCTTGGGATCTTCTACGGAATACCGCACTATAGCGAGTCTCTGGCGCACCCAATAATATGCAGGATTTGGGTTGCGAGTATCCACCAGGATCCCTCACCAATAAGTGAATAACAATATCCGTTAAAGAATTTGATGATATTGGAGGCAACCTGTTCAAGAAACTTGGATAGGAAATACAAACGAAAGCGCTGATCGCATTGGGCACCCCTGGGTCTAAATGTTCTTTGTGGAACCATTATTAAATAATTATTTTGTACATTAATTTTAAAATATTTTTTTTATTTAAAAATAGATAAGGGTTGTTACGCGGTTTTTTAAAACGCCATATTGCGATTCTTGAAAGAGGTGCATCCAAGCGGTCGGCTAGCATCGATCCCAATTTGAATTATATTTCATCTTTCTGTATATGTGGGAGTTCTTCAGAACTCACTGAATTCTCTCATATTCTTTGTCCACAGATCCAGAAGTGCCGACCAGAAGTCCCCAAGAGTGCACTGCTCAAACCGTCAGTTACTAGGTTTTGATTTTTATTTGGTGGTGAAACTTGTACGATAGTCCGAATATAGAGTTGTTATCGAAATACTCAGGTGTTATCGACACAAACGTAACTTGAACGCAACTCGGACGCAACTTTTTCCCACCTCTAGGCCCCTATACAAAACCTATGTAAAAAAAACTACGTTTGCTCTGAGACGCAAAAACGCAAAAACGCAGCCTAGTGTAAATGGGGCCTAACATTCCCCAATCATCCCTGTCTGGATGCCAACATGCGTATAGGAGAGGCAGATCGACAGAGACAGCACTCCATTCGCTTACCACTTTAATAGAAAAATCGCTCCACGAAAAGGAGTTCACACTTGTCGCCTTCCTAGATATTGAGGGCGCTTTCAACAACATCCTTCCAGGCTCAATCACGACGGCACTGACTAAGCTGGGGATTGATCAACACACAGTGGGTCTCATTTACCGGATACTGCGCAGCAGAACGGTTGAGGCAACACTGGGGGGGTCAACCATCTCCAGACAAGTCAACAGAGGCACACCCCAAGGCGGAGTCCTCTCCCCTCTCCTATGGAATGTGGCGGTCAACGAGCTGCTACAGAGCATAGAGGAGGGTGGCTGTCGAGTTATGGCCTATGCGGACGATGTTGCCTTGGCGTTCACGGGAAAATTCCCGCAAACCCTTTGCGATAGGATGAGCAACAGCCTTCGGTTTCTGGCGGATTGGACTGCCAGATGCGGACTGGGTGTAAGCCCAGCGAAGACTGAACTAGTCCTTTTTACCAGGAAATACAAAATCCCCAATATGGTACCCCCAAGCTCTGCGGGGTGCCCCTACCCCTTAAATATCAGGCTAAGTAAATCCAACGCATGGCTGAGATCTGTATGACAGGCGGCCTGCGCACGACTCCTGGAGACGCCTTGGACGTTCTCCTGGACATCCTCCCAATTGAAATAATGGGAGAGATGACCGCGGCACTCTCAGCACTAAGGCTGAATGGCGCGGGTTTGTGGAGAAGGACGAGATTCGGACACACGAATCTCGACTCTGCTTCACACCTTATTGAGGGGAACACTGACTACTGTGTCCCCGCGGAACACCCAATCACACCCTTCCAAGTTTCCATTCCCGATAGAACGGAATGGAATCAAGGACCACCTGGACCACTAGGGTCCCTTCACATTTATACGGATGGCTCTAAATTGGACGGCCGGGTGGGAGGAGGTATATTCTCTGAACACCTGGGATTAAGCGTCTCTTTTAGGCTACCCGACCACTGTAGCGTCTTTCAGGCGGAAGTTTACGCCATCAAAGAGGCCCTTCATCAGCTCCCCTCAATCGGGGCTGGCGCCTCTATTTGCATATTCTCGGACAGTCAGGCTGCCCTGAAGTCACTTGAAGCTATCTCTTCAAACTCGAAGACCATCAACGACTGCCGCAAATCTCTTCACGAGATGGCGGAGCAGTACGACCTCCACCTCATCTGGGTCCCAGGACATAGGGACATCGAGGGTAACTGCGCTGCCGATGAGCTGGCCCGGCAGGGTACAACCTCCCTCTCCAACCGGAGAGGGAGTTAGTTGACATGCCCTTGGCCACTCGCAGACTACTGTGCAAGGAGCACTTCCACCTTCTCGCGGACAGGAAATGGGAAAACCTAACCTCCTGCCGCCATGCTAGAATGATCTGGCCACGCCGATCAGCAAAACGCTCCAAGGAGCTACTGTCACTAAGCAGGGAAAGCTGCGCCCTTGCCATTAGGGCTCTTACTGGTCACTGGCTGCTTGGAACGCATGCGTCCAGGTTGCGGGTGCACCACAACGAATTCTGCAGAAGCTGTAGAGATGAGGAGGAGGAGGAGACCGTTCTCCAGCTCCTCTGTCACTGCCCGGCACTAAGCAGACGAAGACTGCAGTACCTGGGCTTCTTCACCCTTTTAGATCTCGCCGATCTAAGCGGAACATCACCGAGGCAGATAACCCGGTTCATCCAAGGATCGGGTTGGTCCTCTCTCACGTAGGTCATTGGGCCATGAGCTCCTGCAGCGGACTGGGGATCTAGCCTATGCGGCATCACAAGGAGCCTCCTTAGGCTCAAGTGGATGGCCCGGCTCCATGCCGGGCTAGTCACCGCCCTAACCTAACCTAACCTTTGTAGATCTTTAATGGTTATTCTTGATAACGCATCAGCTACCTGATTGACTTTTCCCTTTAAATATTCGACTGTAAAGTCATACTCTTCTAATTCTAGCCTCATGCGTGTCAGTTTAGAACTCGGGTTGATCATTGAGAATAGATGTATTAATGGTCTGTGATCTGTTTTAATTGTAAAGTGTTTTCCATAAATGTATGGCCTAAAATGTAATATTGCCCAGTGAATTGCAGCTAATTCCTGCTCAGTTGTACATTTATTACTTTCTCCTTTACTGAAGGCTCGTGTGTGTGCCGTGAATATTCGGAGAAATTTTTAATGAAACTTCTATAATAATTGCAAAACGCAACGAAACGTCTAGCGCTGTCCGCATTGTGCGGCGTAGTGTAATTCATAATGACATCATATTTCTTGTCATCTGGAAGTATTGCTTTATCTGTGCATTTATGACCTAGAAAAGTCACCTCATGCATAAAAAATGAGCATTTTTCTGGATGTAACTTTAGGTTGTATTTTCTACATTTCTCAAAAACATCTGTTAAGTTTTTAAGCATATGTTTTTCAGAACAACCTATAACTATTAAGTCATCCATATAAAGGAATGCTTGTGAAGGTTCCAATCCTGAGAATGCTATAGTCATCATCCTCTGGAATGAATTTGGCGCTATTTTTATACCAAAAGGTAGTCGCGTGAAGCGATACGAGCCATTGCTCGTTGAAAACGACGTTATATCTCTTTAACTTTTTTCTAGTTCAATTTGATGAAATCCTGATTAATTTGACGATAGTCAATTACTAATCGCCATTTCTTTTGTTCTGAACCTGGAGTTGGTTTTTTCGGAACAAGTAATAATGGGCTATTATATTCAGATACAGATGGTTCAACGATGCCGTCAGTGACCAATTTTCCAACTTGTTTTTGTATTTCGTTCACCTGACTATGTCGGCTTCTATAATTTTTTACATACACCGGTTCATCATCTTTCAATCTCAGTTTTTGTTTATAAAAATTATTAGTGCTTATTGGTTCAGATTCCAACCCGAATATATCATTATATTGGCATAAGCTTGAAAGTTGTGATTCGAATTGTGGAGGAAAGTTTTTCTTTAGTTTGGATAATACAGATTGGTTTCTATTGTCCATATTAGTTTTGACTACATCGTAGTTCGAAAGTGATTCAAATGCTAAATTATTTGTACTGACTACTTGATCTTTATTCGTTGTATTGAGTAGTCTTATAAAAGCGTTTTTAGATGTTGCTATTGTACTTGCTATGTAAATACCATGCTGAATTTCTTGATTTGGAATCAATACACTGTATTCTTTTGAATTTAGTTCTATTTTTCGAACAACTTGGGGTCTTGCTGGCAGAAGTATTGAGTTATTGCCAGAACTGTATGTTATTGGAACATAAATGGGAAATTTTAAGTTATTAGGTCTAATTATAAGACAATCTTCAGATGGCTTGAAGTCTAATTGACAGTTGTATTTTTTAATAAAATCGATTCCTAATATGCCATTACAGGGAATAGCGAATTGTAAATCCACGATATGAAAATCGTGTGGGATTATGTACTTAGTGGTCTGTATTTCAATGGAAGTTAACCCCTTTGGTTTGGTTACTTCTTGACTTATTCCTTTTATATCTATAATATAATTGTATTGTATGTCATGAAAGACATCAGAATTTTCTTAAACTATTGAAATGTCTGCACCAGTGTCTACCAAAAAGACAAGTTCTTTTCCTGTAGCCACATGTTTGAATGATACGAATATATTCTGACTGAGATTAATAGTATGAACCCTTGCATTCTCTACTGTTGAGTATTTAAAGGGTTTTGGGAGTTTCCCGATGTATTTTTGGTTACTCGGACGTTACTTGGGTTGTTATAGTTTTGGCTTCTGTTCGAGTTGCCACGGCCTCTAGAATTTCCTCTATATTGGCCTCGTCCATTACAGTATTGGTTGTTGTAATTATTGTTATTATAATTATTGAAGCGACTGCGAAAGTTACCTCTATAATATCCACGCCCGCGGTTTCCGCCGCGCTGGGAATTATTTCTGTAATATAGGACAGTGTTTTGCTGTCCGGTTGAAAGTACCAGCTTGCATGATAAGTTTTACCTTATTAATTGTGCAATTTTTAGTCATTGCTTTAACTGCATTCTGGGTTGAATAACTTCTGGCTAACTCTAGTGGTAAAGCGTCTGTTATGTACGCACATTCCAACATTTTTGTCAGCTGCTCAACCTCTAGTGTGTATTGGTTGGCAGTTTTATTGCGTTGCTGTAGGTTCATCAGTTTTGCTGATAGTACCTCTACAGTTTCGCCTTTGACATTGCTTTTCAATTTGGAAATCACTTCTGTTATTGTTGTTTCATTTCTGACTAAATTTCTGGCAACACCTTTTAGCCTTGATTTTATTATAGAAACTGCCAAATCTTCATGTTCGCCTGTTATTAATCGCAAAATTTCTAGTGCGACAATAAAACTGTTTAAATTTTCAGCTTTACCATCAAAAACTGATATAAGCTTAGTGGCTGTATTAATAAACTCGATATTAGTTTGCGCCATGGTTCTATTGTTGCCTGCTTTATTCTCTATTATGCTTGAAGATGTCCAGATCTGACATCAAAACAGCTGGAATAGTGAGATTATTCAAATCCTGCTCTTCTATTTTAAGGTTTGTTTCCTGCTCTTCTGGCTCTATTTGGTCAGTGTCAGTTTCACTAGTGTCAAATTTAAGGAAAGTATTAAGTACAGTTGGTACAGATATATCTAGATTAAACTTTAGTTTAACTGATATTAGATTAGATCGTAGTCTGATCAAAAATTTTGATACTCGTGACCAATGATCTTGATTTAATTGTTATTTTTGTTCATGTATAAGTATGCGTGATTGATTAAAGCAATTTACTAGTGTCTCTGAATGTTTCTTTACAGTATTTATATGAATTGGCCTGTTTCGTGAAAGTGATTTATACGATTTGTCAAAGTCAACTTTTATTTTATTTAATTCTTCATATATATCAATCCATTCCATTATTTTATGGATATGAACTGGTTCCTCAATACAAGGGTTAGCTGAACTTTCTCGTATGTTTCTATAAATGCCCTTAGTGTAGCCATATCTTTAATATATTTAATATATATTATATTAATGTATTTAATATATTTTGTAATTTGTTTTATTCAATTCATTCCATTACAAAGTTAAACATAGTATTATTTAAACATGTTATTATTTATTTAATGTTGTTTGTGCTCTATATTATTATTTTTTTTTAATTAATTTTGTCCAGGTCATTTGCCTGGCTCATGTACTTCTTTTTCAAACATTTATTATGCAGTTTATATAGTTTGTAAATACAATTTGTGCACATTATGACAACAATTATTATTAACAATATGTGTATTAAGAAAAGGTCATACTTATTTGACTCTACTTTGTTAATAACATTGGCTGTGGAGTCCACAGACTTGACATCTACTAGCCCCATTTCGGGTATATGTATTTTTAAATTGTATGTATAATTATTAGTTGTATTTTCAGAAAATTTATCTATTGCATTACTGTGCATTTACTTTAACAATTTCTCCTGCCTATCGGTTTGTATAGCTTTACGGGCTATACTGCTCATCGGGCAAAAAAAGTTCCGCTCAATGTTACAATTTGTCGTTTAAAATTAATATGCAGCGCAGTGCATCGATTCTTGGTATGCCACGCAGGGCAATTAAAAAAAAAAGTAGTTATATTCGGCTGGGCTGCTGTTTGGCTGCAACTCTTCCTTACGTCAGCTGGGCGTCGCCGGGCTGCCACGCTGACGTTCCCTCGTTGGCGAAAGTGGCGGAGTGCCCCTCTCGCTGTTGTCCTCACTGCTGCTGTTGTCCGGAGCCTCTGAGCTCAGGCGGGGCCAGTGCTGGTGCTCGCACAGGTCTTCGTTTTAGGCATGTAGAATTACACGTTGCGTCGTACAACGGTCCAGGGCAGTCCTTGGGATAGACGTCCTTCTTCTTCGGTAGTGGCTTGGGAGATGGAGGTTTTTTATTCGATTTTATCACTGGTATACTTACTGAGTGAGTTGCGGGTTTTTGTTTTCTCTGCAGGAGGCTTTCTCTCAGAAAATCAAGCTCTGTTGTTAATGGGCCGTTGCCCATGGGGGCGGCGTTTTACTTGTATATAATAGCCATTTAATATGTGCTATTCTCTTATTTATCTTGATTTTCTGGCCTCCGCGTACCATCACCGCACTCTACTCACTCAGTAATTTCTGGTGTTCCAGTTGGATGGTCCAGGTAGTGCCTGGAATCTTTGGATCCGAATTCCGATGGTCAGGCGGCGATTTTCTCCACAACTGGGGTCTCGTTATTTTGCTCAGCTACATCATTTTTTCTGTTGGTTTTACTTCCGAAAAATGAAGCGCGAAAACACTTTTAATTATGCGGCCGCCTTTTCTTTAGTAGCTAGGAAAGCCATATAAAGTCACTGATTGCTGGAGTAATAATTTGATTTAGCTGGATTGCTGGTTGTTGGATTTTTTTTTTTTTATCACTGTCACGGTCGCCATGAAATGGTTTGATCCATAATTGAAATAATAGAGGAACACGTTGGATTTAATATTTAATATTTTATTTATTCTGGGAGCAGCAATGGAGCCGCTTCCCATACCAAAATGGATCTGTTTGAACATTCTTTCTTAGGTTCTAATTAAGCCTAAGTCTCCTGGCTACGCTGCCCACAGTTGGACAGCAGAGAGACTGTTATGTATATATCTTATATATATTGTATATATGTATGTGTTCTCTTAAGCTAGGGAGCTGTGGTATATGCATGCACTTGAGTTCGATCCGACGGTCAGCGCATGTAGCGGAATGCTTACGTAACCAGTGCAACAAACTTGGTACAGTAGATATTCGATATATGCATACTACAGAGGCAGCGGCGAAGTTCCTTAAGATTCGTTGGCGGTATTAGTTCCCGTATGGCGGCGACCTTTTCCGGGTCCGTATGAATCCCTGCTTCGCTGATTACGTGTCCCAGATAGCGTATGCTTCGTTGGAAGAACTGACACTTGTCCCTGTTGAGACGAAGGTTGGCTTCCCTCAGTCGCGGGAACACCTCTTGTAGGTTCCGTACGTGTTCCTGCCGCGTAGCCCCGATCACGATAGGCAAAGGCATGCGGTTCCATGTCTGGGCCAATGACGGTGTCCAGGGCCCTCTGGAAGGTTGCCGGGGCCGAGTGTAAGCCGAAAGGCATCACCTTCCAGTGGAACAATCCCCGGCCGGGGACGGTGAACGCTGTGCATTCACGGCTGTCGACGGCCACTGGTATCTGCCAATATCCGTTCTTCAGATCCAGTGTCAAGATGTAGCGGGCATGCCGTAGCCGTTCTAGTATGTGGTGAATCCTGGGTAAGAGGTACGCGTCAGGGACGGAGTTCTCGTTTAGTTGCCTATAGTCGACGCACATCCTGATGTCACCATTCTTTTTGGAGGCGATGACGATCTGCGCACTATGCGGGCTCTTTGAAGGTTCGATCCTTCCATCGCGAAGTAGCTCGTCAATCTGCTGATCGATGATGGCTCTCATGGCGGGATTCCTTGGGTGGTATCTTTGTTTGAGGGGTTTATTACTCCTCATGGTGATAGTATGCTCGGCGATGTGTGATACGCCGGCCAAAGTGTCAAAACGGGACAGTTCCCGTTCGAGGAAAGGCCCGACCCATGGCTCTGGGTAATTCTCGGAGTGGTCGTAGGGCGGTGGTTCTTCCGCCGAGTCGTACTCGGCGGTGGCCGTTCCGCAAGAGGGGCTGTGTGTTGGTGTTGATGTTTCTTGGTCCTGGAATCGGACCCGTTTCACTTCTCGGCGAAAAGGATTACACTGAACAGCCGTTGCGTCCAAGGCAGGCAATGCCTTGACCCAGCTTGAAGTCCGGGCTCACCCTCATAGGTGACCCGGGCTGATATACCCGTTGATGTGGCCGTGTCCGGACCGTCGGGTGGTGGTTGAATCCGTGGCGCGGCTGGTGGTGATGTGATCGGCGGCGGTCTGAGTGCCAAGTCGGGGTCGTGCCTAGGAGGCGCCAGAGAGGTGGCTTTTCGTTTGTGTCTATTTTCAATGGGTGGCTGGAGGGTGAGTTTAATTCCCCCGCACTGGAGGGTCGATGCTCCGTGGCATAAGAAGTCCATCCCCAGGAGAAGTTCGTCCAACACCTCCGTCATTATGAGGACGGAGAGATTGACTCGTGCTTCGCCCAGCTAAACTGTTACTCGGAGCGCTTGTGTTACTTCCCGGTCGGATCCGTCTGCCAGTGTGACCTGGGACCTGACGGCTCGTAGATTCTTTCCGTCTTTTAATTGTTTCGCCAGGCGCTCGCTCATGAAGCTGTTCGAGGCCCCCGTATCCAGGGTAGCGGGGAGGAGTCGTCCCTCGACCGTAATCCAGGCGCAGATACGGTGGTGGTCCTGCTGGATAGCAGTTTTTAGTTCCTCTGGGGGTTTGGAGGGGTCCTCGGGCAGTTCCCGGATGCACGAGGCCCTTGAGCGTTTCCCTGAGCCGGGATCCGACAACAGTCGATAGTCCGTACGCCCTGCCTGCCACAGTCCCAGCAGAACAGAGTCCGCGGGTTGCGATATTCTGCAGCGAAATGGCCGGTCTGGCCACAATTTCGGCAAGCGTTGCTTGGGTCTGTGGCTTGTCGGGCGGGAGGCTCCTGACTCTGACTCCCGCTCGGATAACGGCGGATGTTATCGGTGCCGGTGCTCCGGGGTGTTGGAGGCTGTGTTACTACGGGTGGCGCGTGCCCTTGGTTCCGTGTAGTCTGATTTCCCGCGACGATTTCCATTTCGGCTCGGCCGGTAGGATAGCCCCTTATGGCTCGGCCCCCGCGGCTACGAGCGACCTCGTAATTTACCACGAGCTGGGTGAGCTCGGATAAGGTATGGAAGTCCTGTCGTCGAGTAAACATTTGGTACTCTGGCAGCATGTTTTCATATATGCGCTCCAGTTCCTGTGCCGGTGAAAATCCGGCACGTCGCATTTTTAGTCGTAGATCGATTAGGTATTCCTTGAAGGGTTCTTGTGCCTTTTGGTAGTGAGCCCGGATTTCGTCGTCCAGGCGCTGGTAGTATCGGGGTGGTAGGAAGAATTCTAAGAAATCTTTGCGGACTTTGTGAGGTAGTTATCTGGGCTGGGATAGAGACTCAGTCTCGCCAGGGTCTCTCTACAGAAAATTTATAAAGATATGGGACAATGTGACTATGATGAGGCGGTGGGCTGACGCGGGGTGGAGTTTGTCAGCCACGGAGTTACACCAAAAAAATATGTTGATAGGGTGTGACAGAGGGAAGGACCGTGTTAGCCCTCATACATGTTTGGGCCGAAGGACCGAGAGGGAAAAGACGAAATATTAGCGGATTCTCTCCGGCTGTGCCTGGCCCGTCCAAGTTATATTCAGGTTTACTTGCAAATTTCCCAAAGTATAATTTCGCCAAATATAATTTAAATAATAAATATAATTTAAATTTATTATTTTTTCCAGTTCGCCTATTATTTGCTATTTTTCTTATTATTTTTCATTACTTATTCTTACGACAATTTTTCTCCGCTAATTTTATTTCTATTCAAAACCATTTATTTAATTTTAATTTTTCTTATATTTTGTTCGGGTTCTTAAAATATTTTCTCCCAGTGTAGCTGTCTCTATCTCTCTAAATGTTGTTCGATTTCTCAGAAATATTTTCTCCCAGTGTAGTTTTCCTGACCTCGTGGTATTTAATTTTTCATATTTTCTTTGCCATGGTTCTTTCCCATATATTTTTATTCTCGTGGTGTCCCGCCTTCCCGGCCTTTTATTTATTAAACACAATTTTTTAAATTTAATATCATTATTTATTTTTTAAATTTTTTTTTTTTTATATTCGTTTATTTATTTAACCTAAGAACAAAACAACAACTTCAAGAACAAGCCATTTAGTGGCATGACGGGGCAAGGGCCCGCTTCGTGCGGTACGGCCGCAAAGCATTGCTTCGCACAAAGGAAGGCCGCTCAGCCCGTCCTCTCGTTCCTCATCCTCTCCAGGGACCTCAGCGTCTTTATCAGCTTTGCTGAAAATTGGCCGCCGCACCGTCCCACGTCCTTGGGTCCGCCAGCATCAGCGGCACCAGCGTGTCCTCGGTGATCGCCGACCCTGCCACCGCCTCCAGCGCGTTCCTCTCCTCGTCGAATCGGCGACACTCGAAGATGACGTGCTTTGCGTCCTCGGTTATCCCGGATCCGCACTCCGGGCAGCCGTCCTCCTCCTCGTGGCCGAATCTCTTCAGGTAGCTCCTGAAGCATCCGTGCCCACTCAGCACTTGGGTCAGGTAGAAATCCACCTGCCCGTGCTTCCTCTCCATCCAGACGTCGATGCTGGGGATCAGTCTGCGTGTCCAACGGCCTTTGGACGAGGCGTCCCACCTGGCCTGCCAGCTGGCGTAACTCCTCCATCTGGCGTCGCTCTTGAGCTCCGCCTTGGAGACACCCTCGGGTCCGGGGTGCCCTCGAAGCGCGTTGCGAAGGTCCGCCTTCTCCCGTACCAGCTCCTTTAGTGGCACAAGGCCAGCTATCACCAGCACGGCGTCGTCCGAGATAGTGCGGAATGCGCACGCCACCCGTATGGCGCAGAGTCTGTAGGCTGACTCTACCCCTCGCATGTACGACTTCGTCCCGACCGCCTCAGCCCACACAGGCGCCGCATACAGCAGCTGGGAGGTGACCACACTTGCCAGCAGCTTCCTGGTGGTATGCTTTGGCCCTCTGGTGTTTAGGAGCAGACGTGAGAGGGCTCCCACCGTCCCACTGGCCTTCTTATGGGCGTACTCGAGGTGCTCCTTGAATGAGAGCCGAGTATCAATGAGGACCCCGAGGTATTTTATCGCCCTCTGCGACTTTATCGCGACTCCACCGACGCGCACCTCGGCTGTTTCCACCGCTTTCCGGCTTGAGATCAAGACAGCCTCCGTCTTTTGGGCCGCTAACTCCAGGCCAGCGCTTGAGAGCCACGTTTCAATGGCACTGATTGCTGTGTTCGCCTTATCCTCCGCTGCAGTGCGCTCCTTCGCAACTACGACCACGGCGATGTCGTCTGCGAAGCCCACGACGGTGGTGTCGCTGGGCATTGGGAGTCGCAGAACACCGTCGTACATGGTATTCCAGAGTAGGGGCCCCAACACGGAGCCCTGCGGGACTCCGGCGGAGACTTCGTATACCCTGGAACCCATGTCCGTGTCCACCATGAGCGCCCTTTCGCTGAAGAAGCTCCTCACGGTCTGCAGCAGGTACCCTGGGATGTTCATGGCAGCGAGACACTCCAGCGTCCGGTTCCAGTCGGCGGTGTTGAAGGCGTTCCTTATGTCTAGGGTCACCACTAGACAGTAGCTCTTGGAGCCGCCTTTCCACCTCGTTCCCGCTATCGCTTTTTTTGCTATTTCCATCACCGACTCGATGGCGTCCAGCGTCGACCGTCCCTTTCTGAAGCCGAATTGGCTTGGAGAGAGACCTCCCGCTTCCTCGATGGCGGCGCTAAGCCTTGCCACTATAAGCCTCTCGAACACCTTGCCAGTAGTGTCGGTGAGGCATATAGGCCGGAAGGAAGATGGCTCCCCTAGCGGCTTGCCCGGCTTGGCGAGTAGCAGGAGCTTCTGCCTCTTCCATCTTTCCGGGAAGGTCCCCTCCGCTAGGCACTTGGAGTACAGCGTTGCATACTCCTTCGGGTGCAGCTCGATGGCCAGCTTCAGTGCCCTATTGGGAACTGCGTCCGGGCCTGGTGCCTTCTTGGGGCGTACGCTCCTTCCCGTCAGAAGCACTTCCGCCTCCGAGATCTCGCCGGCATCGTGTCGGCGCTCCGCATCCGGCTGCATGGACACTGGATCTCCTGTCGGGAACAGTGCCTGAACTATGGCGTCAAGGGCTTCAGGGTCCGTCGGAGCTGAGCTGCCCGCTTTCAGGCCCTTCACCACCAGCCTGTAGGCACCTCCCCAAGGGTCGTTTTCCGCCTCGTCGCAGAGTCGAAGGAAGCATTCCCTCTTTGCGGCCCTTATAGCCGTTTTGAGGGCCTTTCTTGCAACTCTGTAGGCCTCGCTGCATTCGGCGACTCGCGGCGAGCCACGTGCACGGGTTAGCTTCCGCCGAGCATGGAGGCAGGTGGTCCGAAGTTCGGCTATGGAGTCGCTCCACCAGAACACTGGCCTCTGGTTCTTTCGGAACGCCCCTCTCTGCCGCATGCTGTGGTCGCAGGCACTTTCCAGAAATGCTGCCATACGATTTGCCATCTCGTTGGCTCCGTCCGCCTCTACGTCAGCCATGCCCTCCAGGGCACTGGTAAACGCCTGGGTGCACAGCGTGTCCGGCTTGTACGCCTTGGCGGGTTGCGGTAGTGATCGCGCAACTCTCGCATGCTCGCCAACTGAGCACAGGATCGCCTCATGGTCGCTTCCTGTGTAGACGTTGCCAACTCCCCATATGGCATTATGGGCAATTGCGGGGCTCACAAACGTCAGGTCTATGAACGAGGCCGCTCCTGCTCTGCCAAAAGTGGGTCTTGCTCCGTCGTTTAACAGGACGACGTCCGTCGAGGCAAACGCCTCCAGGACCGCCCGTCCCCTGGCATTTGTGGAGGTGGATCCCCACTCCTGCGCCCAGGCATTGAAATCGCCTCCGACTACCACGTTGGTCCTCCCACGAAGATCACAGCTTAGCTCGTCCAAGATCCGGCAAAACGCTCCCAGCGGAAGGCTTGGCGCCAGGTAGCAGCTATATAGCCAGTAGCCATCCACCCTTGCCCTCACGAAGCCGTCAGCTGCCCGGATGCTGGACATCCGCCGTTGGCTGTCGCCGCAAAGCCAAAGGGCCGCCTTGCCAGTGCGGTCCTTTGCCCACTCCGCTCCTTCCCTCGTCCTGTAGGGCTCGCTAAGGATAGCGACGTCTGCCGCTACCTCGCGAACCGTCTGCAGCAGCAAGTCCTGCGCCGCCCTGCAGTGATTCAGGTTGAGTTGAATCAGCTGCATGTCGTCCTGGGGAGGTCCGCACCGCCGTTCCTGACCGGGCTGCTGTTGCTGCCGGGTCGTTGGTTGGCTCCTCTGCCAGGTTGCCCTGTTGACGTCTTGCCGCAGGCGGCTGCCTTGTGCCCTTCCTTGCCACACTTTATGCAGCAGCTGCTCCTATCCACCAGGCTCCTGCACCTGATGGCAATATGCCCGAGCTCTAGGCAACGGAAGCAACGAGGGGGACCCTCGCGCTCCCGCACCCTGCACCTCGTCCAACCTATGCGGATCTCGCCCCGCTTCCGCACCTCGCTTGCCATCGAGCATGGCAGGCTGATGACCGCCGTTTTTGACTCCCCGTAGCCGGGGCGGAGACTCCGGACCTTGACTGCTCCTTCACTCAGCTGGTATTGCGTCGTAAAGGCGGCTCGGATCTCGCTCTCCGTCGCAATGGCGTCCAGGTTCCGTATCACAAATACGCTGACCTTGGAGTCCTCCGTCAGTGCGCGCACTTCCGCCGTATCGCCGAGGACCCGAGAGATGCTCTCCCTCATGGAATCGGCACTCTCTGAGCTGCCTTTGGCTACCTCCAGTAGCAGGTTTCCTCCAGCCGTTCGCCGCACCTTGCTGACCGCCCCTCCGAGTTCCGACAGCTGGTTGTCCTCCCTTCGCGTGACCAGCGCTAGGATCTCGCTGTAGGACTTTTGGGAAGCCTCCACAATCACAGCGTCAGGGCGCGATCTGCGGGGCGGCCTTTTCCTCTTCACCACGGTACTCCAAGAGTTTTCCGCAGTCCTGGGCTCAGCCTCGACCGGCTCGGCCGGGTTTACGTGCCGCTGCTCTGGTACCTGAGGCTTGGGGGGGGCTGGCCGCTTTGGGGGGGCAGGCCGCTTTGGGGGAGCAGGCTTTGAAGGAGCTGTCCGCGCTGTCCTGGCACCGTTTCTAGGTGCTGCAGGTGCTGTGGGCTGTACTGGTCGTGGCTGCCTGGGGGCTTCGCCACTCCCGACTACGCCTTCTGGCTGGCTCAGCCTCCGCCACGGGTCCGTCTGGGTTGACAGGTCCTTCTTCAGGACTGCCGCCGTCTGCTGCTCCTTGCTGACGCGGGACTTTCCTCCGGATAAGCTCTGGGCGCATTTGCAGCAAATGCTCTCCAGGCCGCCAGGCTTCTCGGGTTTCCCGGAATTAAAGGCTGACTGCTCAATGCCGGATTTGAGTCTCAGCATCTCCGCAATCATCCCCTTCATTGCCACGTTGATGTGGCGCACCTGCTTCTCGTGCACCAGGCTGTGGAGGTCGTCCAGCAGCTTGCCGAGCTTTGAGACTCTCTCGGCGCAAGTGAGCTCTTTCTCCCTCTCCTCGTCAACGTCGGAGGAGGGCTCCTCTTGGGCAGCTTTGCTTCTTTTCGGAAGCGTGCCCCTAGCGTTGCTCGTCGGGCTGGCCGGGTCTCTTCCCCTCTTAGCCGAGTCGGTGGGATCACCGGTTCCACTCCTCTCCGGCGCGGGGGATGGCGCGAGGGGTGGAGAACGAGCAATCAGGCTGCTCTTTCGAAACGCAGACGCATCTGCCTTGTTTGATTCCTTCTGGCTTGGTGCATTACCTAGCGAGGCGGCCAAGTCAGCCACCGCCTCGGAAGGGTGTGTTGGAACGTTTGGTAGGGCCTCCAGAATCCTTGCCCTAGCCGTGGGGGTTCCCACGGGTGGATTTCCACTTTTGTGGCTGCCACCTGGAGTAATTTTGTTTTGCTCAGACATTCCAGTTTATGTTGCATTGTCGCCCAATGCTTGGCTGCATTTTATACCTTCTGCCAGGTTTAGAAGCTGCCGGCCACTATGGCTCAGACGCAGACCACGCAGCCGCCCAATATGGACAGACGCTACGTGGGTTTGCTCTCGTTTCCGCAAAGGGAAACACGGTGACCTTAGCCCGGACTGCACCGGGCTTACGTCGATTGGTTTGGCCGACTCGGGTCGACGCGGAGCCTCCCTCGGTGGCCGAAGATTTCGTTTCGGCTTCATTTCGATGGGGGTTATACCGCCCCGCCTCGGTCGCCAGAGCCCCTTTTTGGTGCTCCGCCATGGCGGTGGGGATGGCAGTCGGTCCGATCCGTGACCTTCTACACCCTACGGCTCCGCGAGCGCACCTCGGTCAGGGCGAAACGCGGCAGGATTTAGGCTCCTTGCCAAGGATCCCGAGCAGCAGCCCGGAAAACTGTGCTACACCCTCCGCAGCGATCGTTTGCTGAAGCTTGTAGCACGCAGCTTCTGTCATCGCACAGGTGGCGCTAGTGTGCGGCGCTTAGTGTGCGGCGCTAGAGTGCGGCGCCGCAGCGCTGCCGGACTCGCGCAACGCGCTCGTTTCGCTACACTGTTCTGCTGATCGATCAGCTGGTCCAGCGGACAGCTGACGTGACCGGCACAATATGTGGGGGCGGCCACATTTGACCCGAAGAGAAAGGGTGCAACGGCGGAAGAGATGGCAAAAGAGAAAGTTTTGGGACGAACTATCCCCGCTTACCCCTGGCCGACATCCATCTCGCCGGATCGGTGGGCACCGATATGGCTTCCACAGCCTACAGGAGCCGTGCCTCGACTGGTGAGTCCGGAGTCCACGCTCTCGCTGCATCCTGACCACCGCTTCCACTTTTTACCCTAGGGGACACTGCCACAACGCGAGTTTTAACCGGAGCGCCTGCGCGGGCGACCGCTCGCCGTGAGTTCAACCGACTTCAAATGTTACAAGAGTTGGCCCATTATGTTCACGTAAAAAATTAAGCGGATCAATGGTATCAGGATTATTAAGATTTGTACGTTTATCCGAGTCAATGTAGGTCTCAACTTGTTTCCTGTCTTCTGGCATGGGACTCAAAATCCGGCAGCTTTGGCTTCCGAGCTTACCGCCGACCCAAATCGCGGGCACGCACCTAAAATGGCAAACAGCACGCAAAGCATTCTTCATTTCTGACATCGCACAAGCACAATCTCATTCGGGGTTAACTCTTTCTGCAGCATACTTACCAGCGCCGCCTTATGCTTAATGCCAATTCAATTTATAAATTCGAATCTCGGCAAGCTCTCCCCTCTACCGAGCCCCACACCGCACCACAGCTTTACGGCAAACAAGTTTTGCACACTTGAAATTTTTGTGATTGATGTGCTTTGCTACATTTGCCGCTGTTTGACTTTGATGTCTTTCTCTTCTCCAGCGGCTCTGCCAATTCAACTGCAGCCGCCGTCACTCCGCTCGCAGGACGAGGAATTTATTGCATCGTCGGGTGTGTGTTTGTGTGTGTGCATCTTGGAGTTGGCGAAAGTTTTAATTGCTTTTTGCAATTAGAACTATTAGTGAGTGTGGCTGGGTTACAACTGCGTAGCTGCATCAGTTGACTGCACAGCCGCAGAAGAACCCAACTTTTGCCCCTCCTGGCTCCTCTTCTGTTTTATCTAAGCAATTCATTTAATTGCTTCGCAATTTCCATGCGTGCAGGAGTGTGCTCGGGAGTGTTCAATTCGAATGATTTGAGCAAATATTTTTGTTGGCATTTTGTTGGCTAACAACATTTTGAAGGAGGTCCGCCCAACCTTGGCAGCTTCGATTCGCTGCCACTGACGCTCGCCCACCTACCAGAGCCGAGTGCGGGGCGGCTGCACGATGATTTAATATTATTTTATTTTCCATTTTTTCCATTTTATTGTAGAACCTTTTTGTAATTTTCACACACAAATCATATTGTGCTTGGAGCTGCTGCATTGACATGGCCAAAGCGGGGACTTCCTTTTGTGGCGAATGGAACCCCTCTCGACTGGGTTCTGTTGTGTTGCGGGCACTTTGACTGCGCCACTCGATTGCCACAGCAAACGATTTGTTGTTGACTCGTTCCGGGTCCTCTTTTCCCGTTACCATCCCGTTCTGCCATCTTTTTGCATGTAGCAAAACAAATCAACTTTCCTGTTTGCTGTTGGCCAAAGGAGAGCGCGTTACAGAATCGAACGCTGAGCTGCATTGAATGGCAATCACAGCACCAGCCGGGGGGCTGCCATGGAGAGTTCAGGGGTGCACGGCCCAGGGCCCAGGGGGACTTTTACGGGGGATCTGGGACACTCGGCAGTTGCCCTCCCACCAGTAACTTTCAAACGTATTACCCACTAAAAAACGGAGCCTTTTCCATAAGGCCCCCTCTTGGACACCGCCACTGCTTTCTTATTTTAGTTTTACACCCCGCTGGTTCGACTTCTCCTGCCCCGCTGACCAGAGCCCCTTTGACTGTTTGTATTAAAAAATTAAACTAGATTTCCCTTTAGCTTTGCATGTTTCCCAGCCGCCGCGGGCAGTCGCTTACTTTGTGCCTGACCAGAACCAGACCCCTTCCCATCCGCCGCCCTGGACCAATGTGCCTTGCTCCAATGCGGCGCGGGCATGTCGATTGCAATTCGAAGAAGCAATTTCAATACGCCTCAGAGCTGAAGGCGTTCAAAAGCGCCACAAACGCGGAACGATTTTTTAATTGCTGTGTGCCCAGTGCCCCACCAGCCCCAGCTCAGAGCCGGTTCCTGGCCAAGCCAACGGCTCTAAACATGAATCATAGCTCCGGCCAGGAGACACGGCCAATGCCAATGACTAATTATGAAATGTTTGATTTCCCCGGGGACGGAAAAGCGCGACGGATATTTCCACACCGCTTTCTACCTGACTGCCTGGCTGGCAGGACGATGAATATTCTCGATATTGCGCTTTTTTTTTCCATTTTGTTATGCTGTGATGAATTTTTGGCGCAGGGAGACAATCAACAAGGAAGCGCAGGTGGCACGTGCTCTTCGAAGGGCACCGCGACGAGGCGGAGCGAACAGCGAACACCGAGCACAAATTTGTCACATATAGTAAACTTGCGATGAAATGAAACGAAAAATCAAAAACAAATTGCACAGAAATGTAATGAATTTTAAGCATCCCACATGCACATACTAACGTACGTGGAGAGGCGCCCTGGGGTGGTGTGTGGGCGGAGGTGCTTTTGACAACTGTCTACTAAGGCCATGTCACACTATACGGTCATGTCTCTTTGCGGTTGGCCGCAGGGTGTCTCTGACGGCGATGACGATGACGCCAGCTCAGGCGCCGACGCACGGTGGGCCGAGCTATGCAAATCCGTCGTCGAAATTCGCCCACCTAGGCCGGCTTCTCTGGGCGAGCAATTGTGCTCGGTTCGTTCGGCGGGCTGGGCACTGTCGACCACGGAGACTCCTTCTCCTTCGTGTGCTGTGCTCTGTGTCCGTGCCAGGCATGACAAATATTTTGCAAGTCCTCTGCAGCTCTCCCGCTCCTTCCGGCTCTGCAGCCTCCGTGCCTGTGGTTTAAGTTTAAAATATTTGCGTTGAAATTGCACTTGATTTAATTGTTGTTGCTGATGTTTGTACAGTTGTCGCCTGTTGACTCTGCTCGTCTCGCCTCGTATCGGTTACAGCAAACGTCTTGTGTTTCACTCGTGTCTAACTGCTGTGCGGTGGCTTAAACAAAAGTCACTGGCAGCATTCATTGGGAAACCATTTTGGAAAAATCCAAACAAATCTGTAGTCTTAGAGTCGGATGTGATGCTTTAAGCACGGCAGATCTGGACACAAATCAAAGTGGCAAGGAACCGCAAACAAATGCTGCCCTCGAGGCGTAAGTGTCTAGTCCCGGGTCTGGAGCAGAGGGGGACTGAGACTGGGGACTTGACCAGCAAATTAGAGCTCGGCAACTGCTGATTTGCTCCGGCTTTGATTGAATTGTTATAGCCACGACCCCTGAGCCGTCTCCGGCCCTCCGACACGATGACATTTTCCAGTGACTGAATTTTATGTTGATTACAGATTAAGATTGCAACATTTTGCTCTCGATATGTATTTGTCAATAATGCCTTTGAGCACCGCTCCTTGGTCCCCACAGCCGTAGAAGGGCTATCCAACTGCGACTCCCGTCCTAGTCGTCACCTTGAGACCCCGGACCCCCCGTCGCTGCTGGTGTAAAGTGTTAATTTGGTTGAGTGGGTTTTGGCTGCTCGATTTGAATAGGAAGCATAGAAGGGAGCGGCACCCCTCCCTTCCCTCGTCATGGCCGAATACCCATTCTCCGGAGTGACGATAATAATGAGCTGACAGCTCGGCATTAGTTGTATCGGGCGGGGAAGCTCCGGCTCCAAGTCCGCTCCCATCCTCTGTCTATATTTAAGTAAATGTCTCCGGCTTAGTTACAATGTTGTCAACATTTTACGTTCGTCTGAAAAGGAACCCTGATGTCGATGGCACTGCCTTTGTTGCTCTTGTAGCTCTTGTAGCTCTGGTAATTAATTTTAAAAAGAGCCCCAGGCTAGTCAAACAAAGTGTAACAGGATATTACATTTGATGACTGGGGAAAACGGAAGTGTTAAAGCGTGTCTACAGACGATACAATTGATGGAACATCTCGATAAGAGCATCGGGGGAAATTGGGCGCTTGATGTGAGCTCAGGCAGGTCCGTCTTGCAGGACGTCCTTTGTCTTATCCTTGGCGCCAGAGACATCTGCCCACTCATTGGCTATGCCGTTTCAGGAGCAAATTATTGAGCCCTCGCTGGGTGCTTGCATAAATGAAGTGCCGACACACACACCTTTAAAACTCGATTATGTCAACAACATATCAACCGCTACAAAATAAGCGAATGGAAAAACCGTAGGGAATTACAAAACTTTTGCATCTCCACGTATAATTTTTTTCCTTTAGTCGGAGCGGCGTAATGGAAATTCAGTTTTCATGTACTCAACTGCTAATGACAGTTTTTTAATGATGTTTGGATCCTGTCCAGCTATGGCTATGGCAACAGCAACAAAAATATTCTGAATGAAATGGCTGAAAGTTCTGCCAGCACCAAAAACAACGACTCACATAACAAAACTCCAAATGGACATTTAATAGGATAGACGTCGACGTCGCTGCTGATGCCGCACTCGCGTAATTCTGTTTTATTTAATTTCCGTATTTTTTCTATAAATTATTTCAAACATAAATCTGGTTGAGTGTTTTGTGCCATGCACTTATTCCACGTGTGCCCTGCAAGGTATACGCAAGGCATATCGAGTCCTCATGAAGGTGCTTCGAACTGAATATTATTAAAATTTTTGTTTTGTGTTTCCCGTTTTGAACAACATGAATAGGTAAAATGCTTCGCAGATATAAATTGAAAATATTAAAAATAGCTGGCACTACATTAATTTAATCTTACCACAACAAGATAGATTCCACACCTGTGAATAGCAAGGATCATGTGCGTATCTCTTGGAAACTGATTCAATTTAAACAGCTTCATCAGCCCTGGCTTACGGGTTCTTCCGTCTTTCGCTCAACCATCGACGGTGCCAGGATTGCCCGCTTCTGCAGCGGGACGCAGTCAACCTCAGCGCAACTAAGCTGCGGTCCGCACAGCACTTACCCAAAGCAGACCTCAAAAAGTTTTCGCACCCACACACGGCACCGCTGCCGTGGCCGCCGCCGCGTTCCGACCGACGCTAAAAAGGTGCAAACTGCCAGGGAAGGACAAGGCAGGACCTCGATGGCGCTGCCGTCGTCGACCGACACTAAGCCTGAGTGCATTTTCTTGTTGTTTGTGTACGCGCGCGTAGTTTTCTGTTTGCCGTGCGTAAAATCCGCAACGTTACGCCATTTTGTGTGTGCTTTCTTTTGTGTACCACCCGTCAGTCGCCCGGCCCCACAGCACACCCATCCCGCTTTCTTTTTATCACGCCTCCAACTACGGTCCTGTAAAATGCAAAAAAGGTGTGAAAAGTGTGGCGAGAGCCAAGCTGAGGCACAGGGGCGAGTGAGCTGTAGTGCGGCAGTTTGTCGACTCTGACGCTTCTGGGGCCGCAAGGGGCGTACTGTGGAAATCTGGCATGGACGAGGGCACGAATGAGGAATATCGCCGAGCTAGAGATGACAGCGTGCGTGAGCGATTGACCGTGCCCCTTGGGAGGCAGCTAAAGTCTGTAAATTACAATATTCAGCTTTTAATAAGGTAGCACGGAAGACAGTACGTAGCGCCTTACTTATTAGGAACGGTGCAGATTCCAGACTCTTTGTAACGCTGGACATAGAGGGGCAGTGCTATTTGATTTTTACTTTTTTAGAGAAAAATTATTTCAATTTCTTTCTTAAAGCAAGAATTTAATTTGAAATCTATTCTTGAATCACTCTTGCCATCGCATGTTTTATTATAAAGAGGGGCTATTGCTCTCCAGCTCCATATTTTGCGCCTGGCCCAAACGCCCAACCTCGGCCCGGCTCGGGCCACCTATCTTTCTGGCCGTTTCCCGGCTGGCGCCGTAAAAATAAAAGCCACGTTATTAAGTTGAAAGCACGTGCAACTTGTTGTTGCAAGCGTGGAGGTACTTTCTGCTGCCTGTGACCTGCCCACTGCCAGAGCCTGCTGGCAGTTGCTTTTATTGTTATTACTACAATACATTTGCCACTTGCCACTATTTTCGCCAGTTCTATGAGCTGCTCTTGCCCGTGCTCTAGCTTCGCTTATACTTCCCAGCTTTGCCTTATTCTTAGTGCATGTATTTCTCACCTTTCCTGTTTGCTGTTTTTTATACCCTTAGAGAGAGTATTGTAAGTTTGGTCGTAAGTACGACGAGTCGTTTTTGCTATGACCGACTTTCTCTCTGTCCATCTTTTCGCCCGAGTTAGTTGTTGAGCTATGCGTATAAATCTTTAAATCCAATTATTTTGTTATATATAAAATTCGGAGTTTATATTTGTAGGATAGGGTTCATACAATTCGACTTCCCGCAGTAAGCTTCCTGTCTTGATAATTTTCTTTTGTCTTTTCTTCATCGCTGGCTACTAGTCCCTGACCGGGGAGTAGTAGTATTTCATGATTTCCATGGCCACGGTATCACATTTGGCGATCTTAAATAAAAATGGTAGTTGTTCCTCCTGTACTGTAAATTTTTATGCCTTAGCTGAAGCTGGTGAGTGTGCTGGGGAGTGAGCCAAGTTGGCCCGCCGTGTGTTATTTGACTACATACCCAGGGTATTCCTGAGTCTACACTGAAAGGAACTACTCAACACTCGTCCAGAAATCAAGGTAAATCAAACGACAGCAACTAAAAAAGGTGAAATTACGCTGAAATTGTTTTGGGCTTAATAGCATTTTAAATAAACTACACAAAGCACTAAAGGCACCCCCACTTTCCGTCTGTGTTTGCGGCCAATGGCGCACTTTTAGCCATTTTAATGGAGCTAAGTAGATTATGGCCCTGTGTAAATGCGCAAATTGAAGAGCCTGGATCGGGTCGACCTCGGGAAAGGACAGGACGTCCCCACTATGAGGTATTCGGGGGCTAATACAAATCTCATAAAAAACTTTTAATGATCCCTAGTAAAATTACATACACACAATGCCCATAACCCGGCTTTATGATCTTAAAACCAAGCATACATCAGAAAATTGCAAAAAGAAAAATGCAATCGATTTAGTTTGACTTCCATGTAATGACAGATGAGAAAACATATTGCAACTTGAATTGAAGTGAAGTATTTCAATCGTAGGTGTTTGCTAACAGATGATATAAAGCTTTTAAAGGTATATGTTATTTGTCATTTTAAAAACCTTTTTCATGTAGATTCTGTGCTCTTGTCTAAGCCACTAATCCTGATCCCACAACATGCATTGCATGTAGGCGGTCAGTTATCATCTTAATCAATGCCACTTCCGTACAGCTCAGACAGTATAACTGCATAAACAAATGCAGGATGCTGATTAAATTGACAATAGCAGCAGCAACGAGGACAATGATAATGAGCACAACAGCAGCGGGGACTGGGCGCCCATTCATCCTCCTTTCGAATGTAGTTGCCATTTGCTGAGAGCCATCACTGGCCGGCGACAAAACATGGCCAGAAAAGCCCAGGGGAGAGGGCGACGCTTGGGTGTGCTCTTCTTCAGCTGGTGATGATGATGATGATGAAGTGATAATAATTAAATTTGCATAATGTTAAGTGATTAAGTTGTTGTTAGCTCAGTCCGTCGAATGGTCTGGCGGGATTCGGGATTTGGAAGGCCGACTGCAAAGAGTTTGCCAAATCGAAAATGCTAAATCGAAGCAAACTGCTGGAAAGTCGCTGGTCAACAGTTTTCACCTCCTTGCCACATGCAACCTTGCCAGATCCTTGCCGGACGGATGGACTCCCTGTGCGGTGAGTGTGCCGGGTACCGTGGGATTAATTTGATGATGTTTTTCTAAACATTTGGGATGCGTTTCCTCGGTTGTTAAGCTAATTGAATGGCGACATTGTCATGCAACAGGCGGCACTCTTGTCATGGCCCGGTCCAGCGGGATGGGCCACTGGCACATTATGACTCATCAAATTTTCCCTTGCTCGCCCACCCCGCTTGAGGTCTTCTAATTACAGAGCTTATGTTTAATTGATTTGTGGCAATTTAATTAATTTGAATTTAACTATTTAATGAGGATTACCAGGACCTGTTCCCAGGACACGGCTGCGGCGCACGCATTAGCGGCGCGATGAAAGCCGCATTTTAGTAGCCAGTCAACTAATTAGCTGTTGAATTTTAGATTAAGCCTGGCCAGCCTCTGCCTGAGTCTGCATCCAAAAAAAGGACCATGGGTTAATTGTCGACCTTTGGCATTTCCTATCCTATATTCTGGCTAGGCTCGCGAGCAAGATTCGTGGGTTTGCTTTGGATATATATGCGCTGTCAGGTTGCGAACTCTCACTCCATCTGGCATTAATTTTAATGCATTTTGGTTGTTTGCTCGTGAAAACATTTTTCACATCATCGATTACCAAATTAATTGTTATTTAATATGCAAGTTACTTTTTATATGGTTTTGCATTTTTCCCTCTTTTTGTTGAGTTTCACTAAATGCATTTGAAAAGTGCATTAAGCTAGGCATTGTTTCGTTCTGTGTGGTTAGGTTTTTAGATAGATTGATTAGGACAAACCGTAATACGCTTAATTAAAATTAAATTACTGTGGGCCCCATTTTTGTTTGCCATTAGATTCTTCTATAGTTTAAATATTGATAATTTATGATGCCGCTAAGGTTTCTTGATGTTTAATTAGCAGGAAACGCAGGACTTCTTCAACCCGAATTTAGCTTACCTTTGAAAGCCTGATTAAAATTAGTATACTGCCTGCAAAAAACATTAAACCAGGCATAGACCATTTATACTTACATGTAAGCACCTACGTCAGCTTAAGCCCCAGCTTTCGCAGCATAAGGAAAACAAATACCATTCTTCGCCATGACAAAGACAGTCGGGGTCGAAATAAACTTAAACCCGTCCCGGCCACCCAACCAGCCGCCACCCAATCAACCCCTTGCCATTTATTTGCTTAAGTATGAAATTTACATTCCATTAAACAAATTATTTTCTCAAACTGCAAGGATACGCAACAGCACACAGTGAGGGCCGAAATGGGTTGGCAAGGGTTGTGTGGGGGACATCTAATACTTTTTGCATGGCAATTATTTGTTTACTTCCACCGCTCCCTCCCCAGAGGAATGCTCTAGTGTCTCCCTATTTTTGCTATCCTTTCTCTTCTGTTTTAATAACTTAAGCCAACACGTCGCCAGGCGGCGCCCCTTGCCCCTTTTCCCGCCCTTCGCCATCGAGGTTGTTGTTGTCCTTTCTGCGCCATTGAAAACAGCTAGTGCGCTGAGTACGGCGCACCTGTAATGTCAACATGACCACGCCCACAGCGCGCCCACTGCCCACCTATGTCATGTCTTCGCACGCCTCAACGGTTCAATTGTCTTAATTTCTTGTCTGGCGTTTTGTTTGTTTCCACGTTGCCAGCGCCACATCCACATCCTCATCCACATCCACGTCCACATTGCCATCTATAGCCCCGTCCCGGCCACATTCCCGTCCACGAGCTCGTCCTTCTATGTCATCATCCTTGCGGTTAACGCTGGCATCTGCAGCTGCTTCCTGCACCTCAGCTCATCCCGCTCCGCCGGCTAGAGCTCCTCCTTTGCTCCGCCACTCCCTCACTCGGCTCGTACGTTTTGTGCTGCGGACAATGCGGCTCCAATTTTGACACATTCAAGCGGCGCCAGTCAGCGGCAGAATCTCCTCTGGCGGAGGACAGTGGCGAAGGACCCCGAAAAATGTGCTCCAAAGCGGAGAAGGGATACCTCTGCGAACTGCTCGCCTAACTGGCTGTCTGAAGTGATCTGTGGCCACTTTTTTGCCGGAACTGCCCACTGTTGGGCTCCTTCTTATGCCCGTGCTGCTGCTGCTGGCCTGATGGCCATTCATTATTTGTCAATGTCAGTGGGAGTCAGTCCGTCAACTGTCCCTCCTTGGTCGCTCAATGTCTCTCTGCGTTCGCTGTTTGCATTTTGTCAAAATGGAAATGAAGAAAATTTGCACGGTCGCTGCATTTGTGGCATTTTTCCTCCTTCGCGACGTTTTAGGTGTTTGCATGTCCTTTTTAATCATTTTTGTTTTCCCAGTCCCAGTCCCAGTCCCAGCCCAGTCCTAGTCCCAGCACCAGTCGCAGTCCTTTCGTGTCCCTGCATTTTTGTGCAGTTTAGCACATTCCTGTCTGTTTTCACTGTCCGCCTCTGCTGCTCCGCCCTCGTCTCCTTGGCTGCTCACCATTTGTCTTCCATTTTTATGCGTATTTTAGAATGTCCTGCGAGTCCTGCGCTCGTTTGTTGCGTGCAACCATTTTTGAAATGCGACAACTTTTTGCCAATGTACAACAACCAACCGAAGCTGGTGGCTCATCGCTTTGTTGTTGCTACGTGCAGTTCATTTATTATGTTGACACTTTGAAATTAACTAAGGAAATGAAATAAATTGATGTGACTTTATGAAGTGAGCGCGGAAACTGTATTACCTCGGCTCTCCTCTGTCTTATTCTCTCCACCGCCCAAGACAGACCGCTAAAAGTTTCTACTTAATGCCTGCAGGAGGTAGAGGCAACGTGTAATTAAGCATTCCGTCGCGCAGGCTGGGGTCCAGTTCCGTGGGAAGCAACCTCGAAGGGAAATGCTCAGCAGGGATTCTCGGCGCGGCGGCTCCCAATCATATCAATAACTGAAAAAGTGTCAAGTTCAAAGCCGAAGTTCAAAGAGAATTGATGGCAAAAACTCTCAGCAGGTGAGGCGCTGGGCTGTGGGGTGGGCTCGTGGGTTGTCAGGAGATCCCCCCAGAGGTTCTGCAGAATGCCAAAGCAATTTCCCGTTGCGAGCGCTTCACACGTCTGCCGCTGGCTGGCAGAGCCGAAAAACAGGAAACCGACGGAAAGCACGCGTTACTAATTAAATTCGAACAGGGCGAAGCTCTTGCTGCCTGGGCAAATGTTTGAAATTTAAATTAAGTCAAAGATGTTGAAAGCCCAGCCCCAGGGGCGCGTGGGAGGGAAAGGGTGTGGGGTGAGAGATAGGATTGGTGGGGAGTCGGCAAACACACACACACACACATGGGGATGACAGGACAGACCACGTATGCCTCTGAAGCCCTCCGCCCACGTCTGAGGTTAAGTTTTTGAGCTGACAAAGCAATTGCAATTGCAGCGAAGACGGCGCCGAGTACAACAACGTCGGATATCCTGGCAACGCACGCGGGCTACCCTCCCCCATCCACCCACTAAGTGATTGTGCTGGAAGGGAAGGCGGGTTGGGGGAGCAGCCATTAATTCACGACTTGTAATTTCCTCACTTCGGCCGCACCACGCCTGCCTGCTCAGGATGGGAGCGAGATGGAGGTGTCGAAGACAACAATTAAAGGCAGAAGCCAAAACGCAGATCCCCTCCATTCGTGCTGGAAAATTCTGCATGTGTCTCCTAATTAAAATTTTGCTCAAGCGACCATTTCAAGTCTATTAATTACCTACACTTCCAGGACGAGTCCAAAGCTCCGTTGAGGGGAGCAAGACAAAAGTGCAGAAGCCCCTTTGTCATGCATCGTGAGTCCCGCCGGCAGGGCGACGGAGCGGCAGGGGCAAATGCAATCACTCGCCTTCAATTTTCACACCCATTGTCAACAAAAATCTGTGCAATGACTGAGCCGACGAATGCCAACTCCGAACTCTGCGACAGGGCCATCATTAAGCCCGTTGATGAATGTGTGAGTGTGTGTGCGGGGGCCAGGAGCGAGTATCGAGGAGCGAGGAGTCAGGAGTCGGGTGTGGGCAAAGTCAAAACGTCATTGTCCTCGACCCACACACGCACCGTTCTGGGGCTCTTCTCGTGCAATGCATGCAACATTTCAGTCGTCGTCATCGTCACTTGCAGAAGTTGGCAGTAATTTTGAGCTGCACACCCGAGAGGAGCGGCGGAAGCAGGGCCGTCGCAGGCGGGTCTCACACATAGGCCAATGCGTGCAGCCGCAACATTTACGCAGGCGGACAAGGAGCTCAGCCAGTGCAGCCACAGTTCTATCAGTGCACTGCAGGAAAAAGCGAAAAAAACAGACTCTTTCGGACAAAAATCAACGTCCTATGTTCTCTTAACCGTAACCGAAGACTTTTTAATTGCGAGATGCATAACGACCCTACAATTAAATTTCCGCATACAAGCATGTGTTCTGCTCTGAACGAATTCAAATACGACTTTTTTTTCAGTGATTTTCTATGAAGAGGCGGTCAGAGGGCATGCATGGGCCACGGTGTTTTGGTTGCCAGTGGAAAATGTGTCGGTGATTTACAACAATGTCGCCTACACAAATTTTCCAAATGTGTTTTCGCCACGAAAGCAAACCTAGGCTCGACGCCCACTGGCTGGGCTCCTCGATGCAGCCAGTACTCTTTTTCACTTCCCTCGCATTGACACGCATGTTGCAGTCTGCCTGCATCTGTGTGCGGGTCCTGGCACGATCCTAGCTGCAAGCTGCAAGCTCTGAGCTGCCGTTGTTGTCACCCGCAGAGCCTCGGAGGAGAAGGACGAAGGCCTAGACGAAGTGAAAGGGATAGAGGCAGCTGCCGAGTGCGACTTTATTAGCGGAAGTGCTTTATTTAAGCTACAGAGAATTGGGCAGGCCAGGCGCAGAGACAGGGCCAGCAACAGGACTGTGGCACCTCTCCCCTCTGCCCGGCAGGAGGACACACACTCGTTTGTAATACGGCCACGTAGCCGGGGGATGGCTGAGCAGGGGGAGTGGAATACAGCTTCGGCTTGGGGCGGAGACAAAAGCGCATGGCAGGCATTTTACTTGAAGGAAATTGCATTTTCGACATTTTTCACACTTAGGGGAGAGCTGCAGGAGACAAGAGAGCGCCGGCCTGGCAAAAAGCACAACAAACAGCTAAACAAGCAGTAGAAGGCTCTTCTAGATACTTTACATGCAGCTGGGGCTCCAGGACGGCGCCAGAGGTGGCAGCGTGACAGGTCTAACGGCTCGAGGAACGGGTTCTCCAGGCGGCTCCGCCGGTGGACGCCGCCTGCCAGTGTCACGCGCTCATCTCTAGCTGCGATTCCTTACCTCTAGCCGCCCTCTTTGTCACACTTTGGCCGAAAGGTGTCAAAGGTGCATTCGTCCTTGTTGCTGTTGTTGTCCCGGGTGCGTGTGTGGCATTTCCGTTCATTTGTTTTACTTTTGCCACACAGTCAGTTCCAGTTCAGCTCTCCCTTTTCGGGCCGCCCTGCGGAAAAGCGCAATCAAAGCGGAAATGAAATTTGCAGGATGTCTAAAAAAAGGAAATTTCTCCTTCGCTTCTTGTTGTTTCCCTTTGAATTTAAAAACGCACACAAAAGCAGCGCGGGCTTAGGCGGGGGCTGGGGCAGATGCCCAGCGGGAACGTGGGGGTCCTTTCAAGACTTAATACAATTGCAAAATGGCTTTGTGCTAGGCCAATTTGCGTACAGCCAAGGCAATTGCTTGCTGCAGACTGTCAGCTGCAGTGCAGCGATAACGGACTCAAACGCCGTCGAACGGCTGGGTGCAGCCTGCGCGGTACGTATTGTTTCTATGTCACTGCAGTTGCAGTTGCATTAGAATCTAGTGAAGCGTCTTTTGGCCACTTTCGGTCCCTTTGTTGCGGGCCTAATTGAAATTGGCACGTGGGCGATGGCCAGCAATGTTTATTCGAAAGCAAACTCGACGCGAAAACGGTATATTCAAATAGCAACTTGATGTCCTGAGGTATGCTATCAGCAGCATGAAAATTGCATTTGGCTATGTCGGACCAAATAATAAACAATTTTATAAATCTAAGCAAGCTGACAATTTCGCCCTATTATCTCACTCCATTCTCCCCATCCTGGCGACAATAAAAAGTTATAATGAAAATGTCACACGCATTAATGACACTCAAGGTGTCAGCCCAATGTTTGCTGTAGCAACAATGCATTCTGTCAGAAGAGCGGAAAATACCGGTGGACGGGGTGGGTGTAACCCTGTCTCTGACAATATTGCTGCCAAAAGAAGCTTTTTGTGATGCCCCGCTCCTTCTCTTCGGACTGGCCTTCCTTTCTTTCCTCATGTGTTAGCATTAAGCCCGAAAGATAAAAGGATTTCATAAATGCAACATGATGTTGTTGCTGCTGTTGCTGACAACTAAGTTACAGGATGCGCACCTCCTGGCCCGACTTTCCCCAAACAGATAAATAAATAAACGTTGGGGCTCTGAAAGATAATGTCCTACCGACTTCAACACGCCTGTCGTCTACCTCCTTGTCTCTAGGTCCTTCTTGAATGCTCCTCTCTGTTGGCATCCTAGGCCATCCTATACGCCAGTTTGTTTGTCATTTAATTGCATATGGATGCGTAAGAGTGGTCAGTTAATTATTCTATTGCTAATTTTCATAGCAAGATGAAAACACCCAATTTAAAAGCTTTCGAGATAATATTCTATAATAAAGGGGCTTTCAAGGTGGAAATGATTTTGGTGAACTGGGAACTCCGAAATAAAAAATTAAAATATAATATTTTGAAAATATTAAACAGCATAAAGCCAAAATATATTATATATGAATGTATTTTAAACGATTTAAAAATAATGTTTTGTCGAAACTACAAAGGTATTTAATATGAGACGTGCTGAAGCTAGCTTCTTGTCTTGTTTTATTTTATTTTATTTTTATTTACAGCAATATACATATATGTCTTTTGATATTTAATATATTAATATTGATGATTCTGCATTCTAATGACATTTTTTGTATTTCTTTTTTCTTTTCAGGTAAGTACATTATCAGTGCGGGAATTCGTAGGTATGGACAGTAGCACGGCTTTGTCTGATTTGTATTTTATAAATTGCTCACTCATTCATCATTTTAATTGCAGCAAGTGTCCTTTAGCCTTGTATTTAGCTCTTATTTCATCCGTATACACGCATAAAACTTAATTAGCTTTTCAAAATGATGGATAATAAAGTGGAATACATAAATAACGTATAGTGGGAGCATTCAGCTGACCGACCAATTACTCTCGTTCCCGCACCGTAAGCGCCAGTCAACTCCAGTCCCAATTCGCATCGAGATGGATTCATCCATCAATAGGTGAAAGACTTTTCAATAGAATACAAAAGGCATTTAGCCGCTGTTTGGCATCGCCCATTGAACCTCGCATTGAATAGGCTTAGCGACGGCTTCACCACCACTGCCACTTCTCCGTTAAAGCCATCTGAATGGCAGTTGGTTGGGGGAAGTCCGAGGAGCCCTTCAGCATTCGATGCACTGCGAGGAAGTTGGCGCTCCATTCTAACAAGTTTTCTACCGCCCGTCAAGCCGTTTCTCCGAGTGCAGGCCTCGCCCCACCCAGTTCCGGATCTGATGAATGGTTGTTATCGTTACCCGGTTTGCCTTATACTTTATGATTAAACTATTGACGCCGACAGTTTGGGTTCGGGCTCGGGTTCGAGTGGGAACTGTCGGTTTGTGGATTAACTGGCTGGCCGGGTGACCATTATGTACGGAGCGCCGGGCATTAAAAAAGATGGTGCTATGGCGCTCGGCTAATTAAAATGGGTACTCCCCCTGCCGACGTGCCTCTGCGTCCAGCGGTTGCTGATCCTGCGAGTTTTTGCAGTTTCCGCGCTCTGCTCTTTGCCATTGAAGCCCAGCCCAAGCCTTTGCCATTGGCATTTGAAAAGCATTTTCGAGCGAGAGATATGCATGCCGCCTCCTCCAGTGTGTGCTATGTGCTATACATTTGTTAATTATTTCGCTTTGATGCGCACGAGAGTGTGTAGCAAACGGACGCGAAAAAACTGTCGTTTGGAAAGACACAAAAAGTTGTTGCTCCTAATCAAAGTTGATGCTTATGCAAAGCATTGCAAAGGAAGCTCCAGTCAGGACTGCAGACTCCTTTTCAGGCTGACTCGGCGGCACTCCCCAGCCACATATCTGGTCGGCCTGCGAGGCCTTTTTGGAACCGGAAAACAATAGGAGCCTTGATTTTGCAAAACGGAAATTTAATTATGACTCGTTTTATGTGCGGCCCCTTATTACCCGCACTTTCACGCGCGCGTGTGTTTCGCAAATTTGTTTACTCAATAAAAGTGCATTCCTCGCTACGAGTGCTCGACTTTAAAATGTTGTCGCTGTTGGCTGTCAACCGCAGCAAAGACGGGAAAACTCGACTAAAAGAAAAGTTTTTATGCTCGGACATCAGTAGAGAGCCGGGGAGGCGGAGGGAGCGCGGTTGCGAGGAGAGAAAGAGGGATGGCATGTCATATGCCACGGGCTTGTCAGATTTTCATGCATTTGTCCTCTTACTCCTCCCACACCATTTCCCCGAATCCTCTGATGACGGGTCTTTTGTTTTTATTTTCCGCAGCAGCTGCTTCACTCGCTGGGCGTGGCTCACAAAAAATAAAGGAATGGAGCGGGACAGCGGACAGCATTTTCATAAAAATTGCGGCTGTTAAAATGCTGTGGTCACTCTTCCTTTAAGCTGCCCCTCTCCCCGGCCAGCTTTCCCTGTCAAATTAATAATTTCGTTTTTATTGTCTTTTCGTGGCCAGTCCTGTGCCCCTTCCAAGCCAAGTTGGAGTGTAGTAACGCGTAACTGTTGCTGACGCATATATGCTGGACATTTTTATTTCATTTTATTATCACGTATGCAATATATATTGGCATACCCTTTAACTGGACGGCCTTACTTGTTGTGCAAGAGGTTGGTAATTAGATTTGCTAAACTAATATTTTCTAACATTAGTCCGTAAGCAATTCTAATAATTATGAAAAATTAGCATATAACTTTTTAAAACGTAGGGATTGGCAATAGTAACGATGTTGAAATCTTCGGCATTTAAATATATAAATAAATTAAATATAAAATAAATAAATGATGGGAAGTTGGTGGTTTGTTGTTTCGACAATCTATATGTGTATTGTCAAACTCGGTTCATATTCAATCAAGCTGACTACACCTGGAGAGAGCAAAAGCATATATATATGTACACATTTCGAGAATAATCATATTTTATTTTGTGCTTGAAATATAGATTAAGAGATTTTAAGCTCGGATATATGCTCATTGAATTTAATAAAAGAACAACAAGATACAACAGCAAAGTGGCAAATATAAGTATCGGGTATCTCCTCGTCGAGGCACTTGTCTAGAGAGTTCCTCCTTGTTTGGTTTGGCGTTGTTGTAGTTATATTTTTACTTTTGCCTTGGTCACTCATACGGCATGTTGTCAGTGCCGTCGTTGTCATCGCGTTGTTGCTTTTGCTGCCTTGGGTTTTATTGAAAAATAATTACATGTTACAGTCATGTCGTGCGTGGGCCCCCGACCGCCCAGTTCTCCGAATGGCTCCCCACTTGGCACAGTCTATGTGCACAGCAGATTTTACCCCCGCCGCCGCATCCTTGCCTGTCAAGTGCAGCGAGTGTGCGAGTGTGTGTGCGGGAGTGTCCTGTGCTGACAAAGGGCTATCATAAAATAAAATACGTTCGTATATATATTTATATATATATATAAATGTTTCGCAGCAATTTTTCCATTGGCCCACCGCGTGGCACTCGGACCTCGTCCTGATGTATTACCATTGTGTCGCTCCCCTTCCCACTTCCGCAGATGTTGAATAGTTTGTAACAATTTTTATTTAAGTTTAATTGCTTGTTGTATATTAAGTTATATTGTCAGCAAAAACGTTTCGCCTGTCGGGGTTTTTTGGTTTCATTTTTTCTTTTCCTGAAAATCGTATTTCAGATTGATATACCCGGTACCCATGGGCTTACAAGGATATTATGATTTAGTGTTAACCGAGAGTGTACATGTAGATTAAAATCCACTCTATATAGTAAACATATGCTCTCTTGATCAGCATCACCAGCCGATGACTATTTTCCATTTGCTTGCTACCAAATTGTATGGCGAAATTCAACGCTTGACTTTAACTTTCAAACTCCATTTGAATGAACCCATTAATTATAAATTTATTTCTAAGATATGGCAAAGTATATAATCTGAAAATGTAACTCCCACCAGGCAAACTACATTGTGGAATTAAATTAGTTTAAAGCGAAATAGAGTTTTTGTGTATTTTCTTAATTAAACATACTAAAACTATAAATTTATTCAATACAATTTTTTTCTCTTTGTGACGGATTCAATTTTTATGTCATTCTACGAAAACAATTTGAAGTTTAAGTCTAAAAACCTATTAAATAAAGTTCAATGTCGAATTCGAAAATCTTTCTAAGTCTTCTACGATCTCAACAACTTAAATTTAATGAAATCAGGTTAACGATAATGAAAATTATTTATACTTCTACTACACTACGAGATCACTTACATATACCTACAAGAAAAATCATACCCTTTCAGGGTACATATTAAATTTTTATTCAGAAGTTTGCACGCTGTAAAGAAGTTATTTTGCGACCCTATAAAATAAGTTCTTTACAGCGCAGCAAACTTCTGAATAAAAATATAATATCTCACTTTTAATGTTATATGAAGGAAAATTTGCAGATAGCATTCTGACTATTCTCATTAGAACGGACGACTTTATCATAAAGCTGCCATGGGAACGATAGCTGTAATTTTAAATATATGGGAATTTCCAGGATGGCGAACGCCTCATTCGTACGTCTTTAAATTAAAAAAAAAATATGTAAAAATAATTTTTTTATAATTATTTTTTTACGTATTTGAAGCATTTTATCAGCTTTATTTGTAATAAAAAATGCAAGCTTTGAGATCTTTTTGTTTTCAAATTTATAGAAAACAGTGCATTGCGAACGCCTCAAAAAATGGAAGTCGTTTTTGACTTCACCATGAAAAATGAGATATTCAGCGAAATGCGCAATTAAATTGCAAGACAATATTTTTAAATCATAAAAAAATAATGTAGTTTTGCATTGATAGAAGTTATTTGCGCTATTTTAACAATTTTATTTATTAAATAATATTTCTAAGAGATTTGTAACGCCTCATCGCGAACGCCTCAAAGTTTCCATCGTACTTTTCGTGATGCTTTTTACTATTTAAGTAAATCAGAAAAGTATAAATGTTGTCTCTTTTGACTCTTTGCAATCTCCCAGTGATGATAGAATGCAAAAGTCCAAGCATAATTCCTCTTCTTTTGAGATTTTTATCAAAACACAACATGATCTTTTTTATAGTGTTTTTCATCAAAATGATAGAATATGATAAAGGATTTCAAATTTGATCAATTGACACATTTCTTAATGTTACTATGTTAAAAATATAAATTTTAGAGCATATTTTCTGTTTTGGCTGCGGTAGACCTTTTTCTGGAAATATCCATATATATTTACATTTGATATATAGTATATTCGATTTTTAAACTGAAATACGATTTTAAAATAAAGCTATTGAATTTTGATCAAAACCCAATTTTTCTGATATATATAAAATGTAAATGTATTTTAGTTTTAGTAAGTTATTTCTCATCAATTCTTAATGTTACAATTGCAAACTGCAAAGGTATACAAACTTCGGTGTGTTCGTTTCTTTATTAATAACTTATTATTAATTGGTTATTAATAACACCTATGCTCTAATGGTATGTAACATTGACCGAATCTAGTTTCCGAATACAGGTACGTATTGGGCCAAAGCTGTTCATATAACACAACGTATTTTCCTGGTCTTGTTTAGGGTAATCTATTTTCCCCTAACTCGACCCACCTCAATACCACCTCCTTTTCATATCTTCTAACACAAAACAATGCAAGGAAGAACAGAGGAGCAAATTAGAATTGTTACGAAGTATTTCCAGGACCTGAGTATGAGTTTCGCTGACGAGCTGGTTAATTAATTTAAATGCGTAAAATTGTGAAGCAATGCCAAGGCTTGGCTAACATTGGGCTAAAGGGATTCACGGGAGAGGATGGAGAGAAAAAGTAGGGCAGGTCAAGTGGGAGGGCACACTTTGCTTGGATTGGCAATGGCACGGGCACTGGCGCTGGTGGGTTAAGCTGCTTATCAAGTTGAGCATTGAAATTATGGCCGCGAGCTAGACACAAGAGCACAACCCACGGAGTCAGCTCCCAACCAGGATGCCAGAGACTGCAAAACAGCACAGAGCACAGCACTTTGTTACGGTGGTGTTTTTGTTGTTGCCGCTGTTGTTGTTGCTGGGGCAGCATGGGACGAGCACAAAGGCATCCTTTTAAATTTCCTGTCATTTGCCACACAATACGCCAGAGAGCGGCCACGACGATGACGACAGCGATGAACAGGACGCACTCCTTCCACTTTTTTCACCAGCTGCAATTGCCGAGGCTCCAGATGCTGCATCTTGGTTGGGAGCTGGGGATGTTGGACGGCCAAATCTTGCAGCCAAGCCAAGTCTATTTGTGTACACTTGGATAAGAGGCTCGGAAGTATTTTAATATAAAATATAAATTATCTCTAATTATTTTGAGTGATTTAAAAGCAAGGTTAATTCACACCTTCATTAAAAATAAAACGTATCCGCTTTGGTCTTGGCAGGCTTTTGTTCAGGTGGCAGGTCGTTCTTTCAGTGTGGCGCGCAAAAAAAAAAACGTTCTGTTCTCGACGCGGCGCGTCGCTTTGCTTGCTTGTTTGCTAGAATTTAGCCGTTGGGAATTTGCATTTTTCATTACGCACAGACTGGGTTTTGCAAGGGAACGGGAGCGGCAGCAGCTCTGGGATATGGCTGGGCGCCGTATTAACGCCTAGACTCGTTCATGGGGTTAAAAGCTAGTTTCCGCCGGAAGTGGCTGCCACAGCGCATTCCGGGAATCCCTCTCTCCCGCTCTCTCCCCGCCAGGCCTCGACTTGTGTTGGTGTGTAAATAAATTTCTGTACGAAGTGAAATGAATGTGATTGCCGGAGTGGCGACGCATGCCTCCTCCAACCGCTCCTCCGCCACAGCTGCCGCCTCTCATAGCTGTCGGAAGCAGTTATTATGGCAGCATATTTGCCGGTTCTCTGAGCGTTTGGACATTCCTGGAGAGAGGGTACACCTACATTACACACATTAATAAGCTAAATACATAAATTAAGTGTTAAAAGTGGTCAAATTAGAAAAAAAGATTTTGTTGTATGGAGACCGAGATATGATTTCCAATAGTTCCATAAAGAGTATACAGTCTTCGGGTTTTGATGGTGTCTGCCCCCCCCCTGTTGTCTCTTGTTGCTGTGCATTTTTAAGGGGCCGGGAGGTCAAATCCCATGTTAATTCTAATCGACTTAACACTTTTCAATCCGTCGCCTTTACTCAGTCGTTATGCATGGTTTTTTTCAGTTTGGTTGCCTTTGGTTACCTTATAGAATGTTGGCTTAAGAGGAAAATATCCTGGCCTTATTACCCAACACTCTGTCGCAACGCTCCTTCTGCCCTCGGAAACTAATAACTTGTACCTGGCCTAAAGCGCCATTATTAATCAAAGTCAATGCTGCAATGTAATCCAACCCTCACCGCGTTAGCGCCATAGCAGAGAAGTACTCCCTCCACTATAAGTTCACCCTGTAACAACGATTTTTGCGCCTAATCAATTTCCCCAAAACGTCACAAGAAGACTGAACAGGAATCCGGGATGTAAGGGAGCGGAAGGAGGAAGCACCACGACGACTGCTCGAGGAAAATTTATTTCATTTGTGTTAGCATTTTGCATTTCATTAGGTTTTCATTAAATAAAATGTTGAATTACACGCATAATTTATTCCCGTGCTGACGAACTCTGAGACTCGGAGTTCCGCCGATTCTCGGAGCCACTGCTTCCGAAAAGGTACTGCGACTTGCCCATGGGCTTGGACTACTAAAAACGCAATCAGGAAAAATGGCTCTCCCTATGTTCTCTGTTTTCCTTGCGTCGCTCGGAAGTATAACTCAATTTTAGTTAGGGCATTCCTCTGTGCGTTGGGCCTTCGCAGTTCCTGTCGTCATGCAGGAGCTCTGCACACGCACACTCCCAAATCGAAACAAATTACAATAAAAATGCCAAAGATGCGTGCTAAAAGATTAAAGCTTGACACGAAATGAAGCGTGGCCAAAATCCCCATAGGGGTGGGTGGATCACTGAGGGTTGACGAGGCTGGGACGGGTGGGTATTATTTCCATATGGCATGCCAACAGTTCGGTTTCCCCCACTGCGTCTAAATATACTTTTCCTTTGCTGGTTTCTGTTACTTTGTCGTCACAAAAGCAAATATTTATACAGCTTCCTGCAAATCAAAGGTTGCCTGGGCTGTTCCTTCCCTCCGTTTGCTTCGGCCTGACCCCAAATGATAAATTGCTTTAATTAATGCCGCCATATTGTCTCAGCGCCAAGGAGAGCCGAAATTCGGTCGGCCTGGACTGCTAGCCATTATGCAAGTTCATTGGGCTTAATTTGTGCGTGGGCCACTTTTACTCGGTAGCTGATTTATTTAGTTCCTTCCTTGGCCTTTTGGCTCTGGCATTTTGTTACCTCTTCCTTACCTTTTTATACGCGGTACTCGTAGGATGCAAGGGTATATGGCACTTATGGTGCATAGAAATGTTATGGATAAACCACTCAAAGAAGTAAACAGAAAATCGAAAATGTTCATGTTTGCCAAAATATTTGACTATTTGATTGTAGAAAACTATAACGCATTTTTAGGGTATAAGAAGGTCGTAACGCTTCACTATACCGTTCCCTCTTATTTCTTTTTGATTTTGCGACGCAAATGCAACAGGCGCAACGAGCTCAATTTGCTTGACATATTTGGTTGGCGAACCCGAAACGAAAGCCGGCCTAATTAATTGGCTTAGTTTGAACTTTGGGGCACAAGGAAATTGGAATCTGGGAAAACCTTTAAGTTGCTCTGTGTATTTGTGTCCTTGACTGGACTCGGACTCCCTGGACTCTCTGGCCAACTATCAAATGACACTTTCACCACCAGTCATGAGCCAGGCCTAAGGAGTGTTTGTGGATGGACTGGACACGTGACCGAAATATATAAAAAGGCTAACGTTGATTGCGGTTTTTAGACCATTGAATGGAGGTTAGGAAACTTACGCAGAAAATGGCGATTGGGAGTGGATACGAAATACAGGTAATGTCAGGAATTTCGATGTTCGCCAAATGTGATTTGATTGGCGTAGCAAACACACACATTACGGGTGTAGCGAAGTTGGATCAGCCAACTGGAGAGCTATCACTGCCTTAAATACCTATGAGTTGAAGGGCAAAACTCTTAGACCATTTCCCGAAACCCGTCCGTATTCCAGCACCCCAATACTAAACACTTTCCCTGCCGACCCAAGGCAACATACATTTAATTCGAAATTATGTTCAGCTAATACAATTTAAAATTCCACTGGTGTCCACACAAGGTCCTGGAGCACCGCTCGCCCTTACCTAATGCGCCGAGGGCGAGAGGAAGTAGTCTTGAAATGAGCACTCGAGTGGCAGATGGAGTTGCACAAGGGACGAGTGGAAGAAGTTGCACAAGGAGAACCACAACAAAAACGCCCGGTGTCTCACTCCGCACATATATATAAAAATAAAATTAATATTAAATTAATTCTGAACATGAAGTGTGTGAGGAAAATTGCAAAAGTCGCAACAACGGCAACGAGAACGGTCAGAAAATTTTCCGATTCCATAAGCGAACTTCAATTTCAATTCAAGTTACGACGTGCCCAGGACAACAAGCAAGGACCAAGCCCGGGACTAAGAAGCCAATTTCATACAAATGGCTGACCATGAAGGTCCTGCACCACGAAGCCAAGACCCAGCGCAGGACAGGTCCGACATTACGACTTAAAGCGATTTATGAACAATTTTTCGTTGCCATGACAAGATTCTGTTGCTGATGCACTTAATTATCTTTAGGTTCCGTCGCCGTCAGTCACTTCCGGTTTTCAAAAATTAGGCGGTAGGTAAGCACATAATAGCTGTCAGGCAAATAAATCCAAACAAATGTCAGCTGCATACATATTGCAGATACTGGCCGAAGGGCAGACGGGTTCTAGCCTTCGAAGACCTTCCGAAATTTTCAAAAATTTGAAGCAACCGTGGGCCATCGGGGCTAAGCCTCGGTCCGCATTGGAAGCTAAAACACCACAAAGCCACGTTCAGACTCCACTCTGCACTATCCCGCCCACTCCGTCGAATCTGAAAGGGACAAACAACAACGAGCCAAAGTATTTGCAGCTGCTCGTGCTTCTGGTTGCCCAGGGCGATCCTTAGCCATGTTCACAAAAGACCCCACTTCGCCCGCCCTGCTGCTCGCATCGCCTGCCACCGCCCACTGCATTAAAATCACAAGACAAGTGGATAAGCGTTACCAAAAGAGTTCCCATTCCGCCGGCACCCGCTCCCCTCACAATCCAACTGCTGGCAGCGTCAACAACAAACGTAAAAACCGCAGCGTGGAGGAAGCTTAAGCTACCTGATTCTGAATATTCTTCCCCTCCAACTCCAGCGGGCGGGCTCAGATTCTCTACCACCTTTTGGTGGCCTGCTACTGAGTTGGTTACCATGGCAAATTATCTTTTGAGATGGCATAAGTTAACAACAACCACTCTTTACTTATTTTCAGGGACGGGAGGAGAGGAATGGCAGAATGACAAATAAAAGCTAAAAACCTTCCAATATTCCGCATAATTCAGCCAGCCCCTTGACATTTCAAATTCAGACGAAAATTCGTGAATACCCTAACCGGAGATCAGCTTAAAATCTAAGCTTTAAATAGTTCATTTTCTTCAGGCAAAAATAAAGCCATATTCTTCCTTACAATAAGGTATTTGTAAAGATTACATACTCATGAACTTGAATACTCTATTCAATATAAAAGGGACTTTCAGTATCGACTAGTTGTCCGTTTCTTTCGCCCTGTACCATCCACAATTTATATAGTATTTTGCAAAAGTATTTGCATTCTGCAGTTGGCATGACAAAACGCCTTTGTAACATTTAATGCAAACAAATAACAGGAAAATACTTGGATCTACCTTCATATTGCCTTTAAAGTTCTTGCAAAGAATTTATGGAATTCATGGCACTTTGGCTCCTCAATATCCCTGAACTTTAAGATAGTTAAATTCATATGTCTCTGAATTTATTAAATTTAACGTTGACAAAAAAAACCCGACACATGAAAAGCATGAGAAAGCTAACATGAATGTTTTAATGGCTTGATTATCTTTTTTTATATAAGTAAAGTTTTAAAGAAAGTGAATTAAAAATGCATTAATGAAGACTTCAAATTCAGAAAAGTGTATCAAAACATTATTTATTTATGTCCTTATAAACAAAAAGCAAAAATCATACACATGATGAGCAGGCTGTGAGATAGATGGAGGAGGGAGAGCAAAAGGAACACGGAACACATAATAAAGAGGAAATCGTTTCCCTGAGGGCAGATAGCAAACCGAAAAGAAAATAATGCTAAGACATAAGGGAACGGGAACCAGAAGTAAAAGCGGCCAAAGCTTTTCAATAATACGGAAAAATCTTTAAAAATTGAAATTTATTATTTAAACAAGGGATGGGCGGCAATCGGCATAAGAAATGCATTGTTTAATATTTTCCTGTCAGACAGCTACTTGGAAGGACTCGTAAGGACTTGTAAGGAATTGGAAGGAAGTGCGTGCCAAAAAAGTATTCTATGGATAATAATAAGATATTAACAACATTTTTGCGTGGTACCTTCACCCTCATGTTGGAAATTTATAATTTATGATGATAGCACTTAAATTTCCTTGGGGATAATTCGCACTCACATTATCGGTAATGCTCACCTGAATAATAATGCTGGTATGAGATGGTATTTGTGAAGATGTTAGTTATTAAATAAAATATTGATTTTCCCTTCATAATACTAAGTCGTTTTTGATTTAGAAGTTAAAGTTCAAATCCCCTCACAAGAGCACGCCCAGCTCAAATGACCTCGACAACTATACAAAATTTTACCACCGGTGATAAACAGACTAACTACCTAAGTCAAGCCTGAGTGCGAATGGGAGATTTGTTTATTACTTTTTTATTTATTTTAATTTTACAGTATTGAAAAAAATGTTATGCGAAAGCTTAAGATATATCGAAAAGCTCAGAAAGTAAATTTATCCAGTTCTGCGATACTATTAGACAAACTATATTTGTTGGTTGAGTAATCATTCCTTAGTAAGTATAACCATATCTGCAGTTTGCTCATTTTAGCAAAATTTGGGAAATAAGATTGTTTACTAATGATCACAGTTGGAAGCTGCTTAAATTGTAAAATTATATTTTTTCTACAGTTCGTTATACTTCGTAATACTATAGTATTATTATTATTATTAATAATTAAGTTGTTAGTTTAGGAACATTAATGATTCTTTTTTAATGTTTAGATTTTGTTTTTCTAAAATGGGTTATTAATTGCAATTTCACAAAAAATTCCTGCTGACTTTAGCAGGTAGAATTTTGAACAAAATGATTTAGGTACAAAAAATCTTATATTTATGTATGAGTCTCGGTTTATTTAAAGTTAATTTTCTCTTAAACTTGTGAAGAAATTTCAATTAATACACAATTTTATCAATTTAATAAATACAATTTTTTTTTATTTAATATGTACTTCTTTACTTTTGATGTTTTATTCAAAAAATATCGAAAACAAGTTAAATTTTTTTTCTCAAAATTGTTCGATCGCTCCTATGGCAGCTTTATGATATAGTTGTCCGATCCCGCCCGTTCAGACATATTTAGTAGTAAGAGCATGTAGAAGACTATCTGCAAAGTTTCAATTTTCAATATATTTTCATATACATAATTTGAAACATGGCCATTTTGTATTAATCCAGAATTTCGGTTTTAATTTTATTCAAATCTGACCACTATATCATATAGCTGCCATAGGAATATATATCAATTCATTTAGTTTGTTCGCAACATTTTTCGCTCGCAACATTTTTTTCTTCTTCTTCTACTTACTGCAAGGGTATTTAAGCTTCGGCATACCAAAGTTAGCTTCTTTTCTTATTATAGCTAATATTCGAATTTTGCAAAGACCAGAAAAATGTATAATGTTCGTGTTCTTATTGAAGGTCCCCTGGGTCTGAAATATTTATTTTTAAGCTGTTTGCTGGCGATGGGTTATTAAAAGTTAGTGTATCCCTATCTACATTACGACAATGGCACTTATATTTGTTGCTTTGACCTCGATGGCATCCTTTTGAGTTGGTATTTTATTGTATTATCATTGTGTATTGTTTTATGTCTGCTTTTATGTGTGTGCCTCGGTTCCTCTGCGTATGAGTGTTAGTATTGGTGAGTTCCTGGCAAGTTATTTCAAGCAAAAGGTAATAAATTTTAAGCAGCTTAACACTGTTGCTCGCTGGCTTGTAAATGCTCGACGGCTCTGCTCGTCTAGTACAGTTCCATCCGCAAGTCCATGCCCAGCTGAAAGTGAGCACAATGTGTTCGGAGTGTCTACATTTCAATGACTACGGGTGTCGACGGAAGTTGCACCTGTTTAAGACTCAACTAAAAGTATTTTATGCCATTTAATCCAGTTATTTGCGAGTTTACACAATAAAAACCTTGAAGGGGGAAGGGGGTGGGTGATGGAAGAGGAATGCATGACCCAAAGTCTAGTTAATTAATTGTCTTTTATGGGAGTCCTCGGAATTATCCTAGGAGGAGAGTGACTTGGGGAATTTTAAGTGCCTGGGAGTCTTGCACTAATCCCGCCTCTAATATTTTCTGGAACTTGAAATTTTAATTTGCTCGAGCTGTAAATACCGGCAAACATTCGAATACACTTTGCCTTACAAATGTATACTCGCTTTTCGCTTCTTAATAATTTATCGTACATACGGGTGGGCGCATGGGCGTGACTGGTCGTGCAGCTTACCCCTAGTTGGATGGCACTTCTGTGTATAAATAAGTAATAAATACGCTTAGTTGCATCAAAAAGTGCCACTAACCGAAAAATAGTTGGCCAACGAAAAAAGTACACCAGTGCATGATATCAACTGGGTGACGAGTGCGAGGCAGGAGGCACTGGGCGGCTTGACAGGTAGAGGGGTTCGGTGCAGCCAAGCGATAGAAGTGTCGCCTGAACTCGCCGCACACACAAACAGGGCGAAGCATGGACAACTTTTTCAGTTGAGTTTTCATTGGTTACCGGCTTGTGGCTTGAAGGACACAAGAGGATTCCAAGAGAGTGGAGGACCGTCCCGGACAGAGGCCTCATATAATTTTAAAGTGCTTCCGTTTGTGGTGTAAGCCAAAGGGGCTCAGGGGGATGGGGTGCGACCAGCTCGGAACCAAAACAACAAACAGTGGCCGAGCATTAAAATATGCTAACGAAAATTTAATTTAAGAGTAGCTGCGCAACAGACAGAAATCAGGGCGCCATAGCCGAGTGAACATGGTGTACAGTATTAGCAACTTCCCGGAATGGAGCACATGTGCTGAGATGGGAACCGTGGTGAGGGTAATTTGAATATTACGTAGTTGCTGTCCGGTCCCTGAGAATCCTTCTAAAATTAGAAAGTCCTGTCATCGCTCCGAGCTCACTGTTAGCTATTCAATTCCGGTTGTAAGGGTGTTTCATTTTAAGGCAAAAAATCTTCCTGGCTATATCGAATTATCGAGCAACAGATATCGCCATGATGCGTGTCACTCTGTCAGTTGGACTGTCACTCATTCAAAATCGAATAATGTTGATCTAGTATCCCCAACTCTTGAAGAACAGTTCTCGGCCTGTCCTTGGCGCTCTCGCGTCCTTTTCGATGTCAATTTGCTTGTCCCTACCCAGGCCCTGACAATCATTTGCTCTCGACCCCACCAGCTGATTTCCATCTAAAGTGTGTGTGAATCCAGGGAATCTGTGCAAAAATATGTACATTTATATACGTGCGCAAAAGAGACAACGCGACAAGGTGGCAGATGTCAATAAATGCCACAGAAGGGCTCAGGGAAAGAGAGTGCAAAAAATAAAACGGAAACGCAGTAACAAATTTACGTTTGACACCCAATTACGGCGTGAAATCAAAAGAAAATTTCTTTGGGGAATATGGGACTGTAGATCATGGCTGACAAAGAGGCGGACATACTTCCAGAGGTGCGGTAAATAGGTATGAACAACGCGTTGCCGAAAATAACCGAAAATAAAATCCCTTTCTGGCAGAAACAGTAAATTGGAAATCTTGTAGAGTTCAGTGTAATTCCGGTAGCCACAGAGCTCATATATACTTACATATGTACATATGTACTTACAAACTTCCAAACTAAAATATATATAACTAATATATAACTATTAAAGAAGGTAATATCTGAATTCTGCCCCTTGATTTTTTGATTTGATTTTGATCTCGATTTGTTATGAGCTAATTGTTTTGTGAATCTTACTGATATTTTCCTGCTCCGCAATTTATATATAATTATAATAAATGATATATTTTACTCAGAAGATTGCAAGGATACTATAAAGTATACATATTCTGAGCGTTATTAATATTAGCTTATTCGATCTAGAGATGTCCGTCCGTCTGTTCATTAGTCTCTCAGTTTTTACAGTTAGTAAAATTAAAATGCATATTGTCTTCGTTTTTTTTTTGTTCATAAATCGAACCGGTCCACAGTGGGCGATTTGGCCGATCTAGCGACAGGACATTCAAAATTTTTTTGTTGAAATGTTCCAAAATTTGAATTCCCGCCGATAACTAAATATTTAATTACTATTTTTGGTGTTTTAATCGATGTATTTGATCAGCTGTGAGCTTTCAAAGTGAGGATATATTTTCGCTGCATTCATAATAAGTATTTCCAGCGTTTTTTTGAGGTACTTCAATTCTTTGTACAAATTGAAACCTTTTGGAAGATTTTTTTTTTTCAAGAATTCAGGTATGTAGTAATAGAAAAAAAAGAATCGTTTTGTGACCTGTGATAGGTGTCTGAATTATACTAAATGGTAGATTGAATGTGCTGTAAGCTTTAAATGACCCTTTTGTGAATAATTGTTAGCAACAAATTCTGTGGAATAAAATTAAAAATGACCGTACTTGTCCGCGCTAATTAATTGTATGTACATTTGAAAATATTCTATTCTATTTAAAATGACCAAACTTAGCTATAAAAAAATGCGCGGCTTCTAATATTGTTCATGTTGCAGAAATCATGTCAGTGGTCCAGAAGCGCCCTTTTTTCAGTGTGGCATGCTGCTTTTGGAGCTTTGTAATAGGAGTAGGCGAATTATCCGAGTTTGATTGGAGCAGCGACTCATTGAATAAATTTTTTTATACTTTCTTAAAAATAAATAAGAAACAACAGTAACTTAAAAAAATAAAAATGTTAAATTAAAAAATAAATTAGTTATTTTATTTTTTTAAATTTATTAGCAAAAATTAATTATTTAAAAAAATAATTTTTTGTTAATGGCTTTTTAAGTTATTATTAGCGATTAAAAAAAATTTTCTTTTGTAAAAATCTTTTATTTTTTAAGTGGTATTACATAGATAATTCTTTCGTAAGATTGGCCAAATCGTCCCACTGTGGAACCAGTGTGCCGAAAATTTTTAAAGAAAAAGTGGAAAATACGAAAAATGAGGTCACACTGACACCCATGTCCAGCTGTTTTATGTAAACAAACTTTATAAATTTAATTTACAATGAACATTACAATTTTATAAAGTTAAATAACAATGAACATGAACGGATATGATATTGGAATAGTATTTACTGACGTGTTTGCTACTATGAAGTTCAAGTTTTTATTTTTATTTTTCCTTCCATATTTAGCTTTCAAAAGATTTTCAAATGAATTGCAGGTTTGTTATTTATTAATACGCAGAATTTCTGTCACAGAAACCACTAGATCTTAAAGTCAGGAATCTCATTGAAGGAAATACTATTTGTCTGTTCCTTTGTAACTTTTCATAGCTTCGGCTGCCGTTGTCTGAGCAATATGTGACACATTAATTACTTTAACAAAGTAAAATTATGAGCAGAAGCAATAAGCGAGCAGATGAAGAGCGAAAACAATAATAACTGTGAGGACCAAATATACTGTGCTTCAAAGCACTGCCAAATTAATTTTTACGTAAATTAAACTTGATTTAATTAGCTACAAAATGCTTGCCACAAAGCAAGCCGAGTATGGGGATGGGCATGGACATGAATGGTTGGAGAAGAAGCGGACTGACGAGCAGAGAGAAAGGGAAGTGGCTATATTAACATACTCATAAATGGTTAGCTGACCAATGACTTTGCATCAGTATTTCCGCTTTGGTGCAAACGAAAAAGCCACTAACGATGCTAATCACTTCAACTAACTAAAGCGCTTCAGCTGACAGAACATTCAGGGCAGCCTCTGACCAGCAACCGGGCGCACACTGAGAGAAACAACCACCGAGGTGGGGACCCAGCACAGCCTTTTCCAGCTCTCTTCGTCGAGCACAGGTGCTTTCTGCCAGTGCTCCACTACGCAAGAATAACAGTGACAAACATTTTCAGGTGGCTGACAGTCAACAATCGTCCTATCTATCTATCTGTATCTGTATCCGTACATGTTACTGTGCATTCGAACCCGGCTCTCCCCACCTCGTCGCTCTTCTGCTTGGTTACAATCGTGTGATTTTGATGAATTTGACAGTTTGTGGGCGTTTGCGCTGACAGCTGGCTACGTACTGTTGCCATGGCAATTGTGGAAGCTGGCGAGGCCGCTGGGAGGGGCATCGGAGGGCCCTGCATCGACAGCTCTGGAAAACCGCAACCGACGACTTCCGTACGCCAGGCTTGTTTGCCCATAGATCGCCATCTATGCAGCCATGTGTCCGTGAAACTGTAAAGATAGGTACGCACACATGTGTGCGTGCAGGCAGAGTGTGCTGGGGGAAATTGTTGCTGCATTTGCATTAATTTTGAATTGATTGCTTACATTTTAGGCCCTAATATAATTATAATATCCACACACAGACGCACGTAGCGGACTGCGGTTTTCGGTTGTCATCATTACCCAGCCATTGTTGCTCTGTTGCGATTGCTGTTGTCCTGCACGTTGTGGTCAGCACACAGTTGCACTTCGCCACCAAGGACATGGCAGCGCCAGCGATCCTGGCCCGAAATGAAAGCCGCAATATTCATAAAACAGCGCAATAATGTCAGCGCTTTGCGACGACATTCTGCAGCCGCCCTGATGGGCTCACCCATGAATCACTGACGAAATTAGGTAAAACTCGCTCGGAGTGGAGGCGAACGCGAACGGAAGTGAGGTGGACCAACAAACGGATATTCAATAAAATGGTTTTGTGCATTCAAACAATGTTTGTAAACAAGCCCCTAATCAAAAATTGCGCAAATATTCTTTAAAAGCTGGTTCACATTTGCAGCATGACCACAAACGCAGAAAATATGGAATGAGAGGGGCGAGAGATTCATATGTGTGTTTGGATGCCCAGGGGAGTTAATAATAATGCGTAAGCAAATAATAAATAAAGCTCTCGTTGCGCAAAAAGTGCAACAAACCGCGCTGCGGGGGAGGGGCGCGCCCAGAGATACAAGTAAATATTGGCCGAACAAGAAATCAATTAAAAAATAAAAATTGCATTTTCATAAGCTGTCAACTTTGCTTCTCCTCTCCTGGCTCCATACGTGTTTTGGTTGAATATTTTAATTAAATTGTTATTATTTTTCCAGTATCGTTTTTCCTGCTGTTCTGCCGTAGTGGTGCGTGCCATTGCAACTGATTTTGTTGTTATGGCTTGGCAAAGATTTATTTATTTATATTGATGGTCGGTCAGTCGCTCCCATTTCGCACATCAATTTGTTCGCACGGCCAAATGCAGAGGACGCCAGTGGGTTGGGTGGCAATGGCAATGCTCAAGGCAATTGAAGCGTGTGGATGAAATTACATTTTGCCAACCGATTTTGGCATTCGTTCGGATTCTGATTTATGCCACTGCTGATTTATAAACAACCTGTGTATTATTATGAACCTAAAAACAGGCTGGAGAGCTTAATTAAGTGAACCGGAGATGAATGTGCCCTTTAATGCAGCTTAAAGATACAGTTTGCAGATAAAACAATGAATCAAGTCAGGCTTCATAGGATGTTCATTGCAAGACCCCTTTCGAGGGACGGTTTTGGTATCAAACTTTCGATATCCTTCAAAGTAAATCACCTGCATAAAGGACGCTCAATCGCAGACACTGCTCTTTCCTTGAATTCGTGTATTCGCCGCATTCTCAGCTTGGCTCGGCGATAAAGTTTTATGCCCTCTCAAGACTAGACTGCTCGAAATGGGTTCTACTCTGCTCCATATGGCTCGTGGGGGATAGAGTTCTGATTTTCTGTTAGCGAACTTCGTGTTCGTGCCTCCCATGTGTATTGAAAGTTTCTAATCCAAATCAATTTGCATCAAGAGCCTCATTTCATTCTATTATTTTGCAGCCAATTTAAGCTTTCCTCGCTGCCCTGCAGGACACATCATTTTCAATTGCTTTTTTTACTACAAGAATAGAGCCTGACTGGAGTCAATCGAAGTTGGAATACCCTTAACGTTACCAAACGTACAAATATCATTTAGCTAGACTATTTGTATATCTTTCAAGTAGTAGTCTTTCGGTGGGACTTCTTTTTACCTTTGCAAACAATAAACATACAATTAATTGCATCTGTTTTTAACAGAATACGATTATTGTTTCAGCAAAATAGTTCAAAATATCTTTTAAACATTTAATTATCAATATAAAATTGCTATCTCAAGATTTTAATACCCTGCATCGTTATAAGGCGATTCCTTGAAAAGTATATACCCCAGATTTTCCAATTCTGCGCTCCCTTGTTGTTGCAATAAAAGTTTAGAACGCGCTTGTTGACAATCCTAATACGACGTTGCCACGGTCCTCTCTAGTCCAGTCTGCCTGTCAGCAATTGTTTCCTGCAATTTTATAGCTCTTCCCGCACTGCCTTAGTCTGCATTCGTCGAGTGCAGATTTGTTTGGTGTCAAGTTTTCAAAAACTATTTCAAAACTGTAAATGACAAAATGTTAAATGGACTTTCAATGCCAAAACGAAGTTGACTCCGCTCTGGCCCCGGCTCTTTCTTTATATATCCAGCTCGGAATATCCGGTTACACTTCTACAATAAATCAGCGCCTAGTTGGAAATCCTTTTCACTGGCCCAGCCACCCTCTTTTCTCCCTCCAGGCCCCCATCCTTGTTTGTTTGTCTTGTTTATGCCACTTTTCTTGCATTTCTTGCTGCGGCCAGCAGAAAGTTTTGTTAATTGAGTTTGTTGAAAGTTTTATTAAACAGAGCGACAGCCGCATTCAAGTTTTCAGAATTTAAAGCCACAGAAGTCGACTTAAATTATTCGTCCTTCTTTCCCCGTCGACTCCCCTTCCAGTTTTGCATTGTTGCATCAGGTAGGCGTTTTCCTTTCTTTCTGAGGCGGGTGTTTATTATTGCGTGTTATAAAAATTTTAATAAAAGGAGAAGAAAAAAAAAAAAAAAATAAAAAAAAAAAAAAAAAAAAAAAAAAAAAAAAAAAAAAAAAAACCCAAATAAAAAAAAAAAAAAAAAAATTAAGGTTAAGCTATCAAGCCGGTCCGATAGAGCGTATGCTACAACTTATAGCCTATAAGAGCCTTGGCTAACATTATATGACAGATATTTAAACGCATTTCAATTGAACCCATTTTATTATATTTGTACTTTTAATACTTTTAATAAAAGCAAGTCCAACAGTTCACGCTACTTGTTAGCTCTAGACATTGTCTTACACGAACGAAAAGATGGATATCGGTAATTTTACTTCGATGCTGATGCTGATCAATAGAGTATATATTGTTAAATCAATTTTCAGTAAACATTTTATATAAGTTTCTTAACCCGCTACCTTTAGAGATCAAGAGTACTATAAGTTAATGCTCGAAAAAAATGTATAAGAGTTTCGATAAAAATAAGTGGCAAATAAGTCGATTCTATACGGTATATGATGATTTATGAATTATTTGTATACAAATTCATCTAAATCTGTTAGTTAGTCATAATTAAAATCTTTCCCCTCTGGCTCAGGCACATACATAAACCCGACTGTCAGGTTGTTAATGCTCTGGACCTGTTTTTGTTGTGATGTGCTTTCAACACGACTTGACAAAATTATTAATAAGCTTGGCCAGGACTCGCGGGCGAATAAATGGTCAAACTAGAGGAGGAAACGCAATGGGGAAAAAACTTAACGACGAAGCACCATGCACAGTAATGAAGTACAGCTAAAAAAAGTCAACAGCGGCTAGAAGATGAAACAGAAGTGGCTCCCACATGAGGCAGAACATGGCAGGACACCCCGTTCCTCGCTTAGGGACAGCACCAGCACCAGCAACAACAACAACCACAACAACGAAAACAACAAACAAACAACATGTCACTAAAGGACACTTGAAAACTACTATTTAATAAATGAGCGCACAGAGGACGGACGACCATGTGAGACACAGGAGTGCTGGCAGGACTCTGTGTGTGCGCGCCCCAGAGAGCGATGGCGGACGTGCGACAGAGAGCGGCGATCCGTCGACGTCGCTGGGTAAACAAACAGAGTCATTTTGCAATTCATGCATTTCCTGCGGCAACTAATTAAAAGAGTCATTCATCACAGGCGCAGGCACAGGCACAGGCAGTGATGTGATGCGGAGTCCCTCCGCCACGCCCAGCTTCGCCCTCTGCCTCTGTGGTTTGCACCCCTCCTGTGGTGGGCTGACGGGGGAGGTGCAGGGGGTCAGTTCCTGTATGCTCTGCTGCATGCTTATTACTGTTTGCTACGTGTTTGTGTCCCTTGGCTCCACCTCCGCCTCCGCCTCCACCTTTGGCACCGGCCCCGCTTCCCACAACTTGTTTGGTTTAACGTTTTTATCTTTTGATACACTCAAATATGACACACACTGGTCCAAGCCAACACACACGGATTGCACACTTTGTGAGGCACATAAACCCGGGAAGAGCTCGGAAATTGTTGTTTTACTTTGCTTCTATATTTCTGACGTTTGTTTATCTTTTCAACACATTTATATGAGTACATGACCAAGTCTGCAAAACATCTCCAAAGTTGTCGACTTCTGAAAGGTGAAATACTATATTTTCAGAAGTCTGGAACCTTTTTCAATTAAGGTTATCGAGGTGTAGGTATTATTTTTCAAGCTACTCTAGGAGATAAATGCGGAAATAATATGCAACTCGGTTTTAATTGCATTATTTCAAAAATCATTTCGATATCCCATTTTAATTTTAGAATTTTTAAATATAATTTTTTGTTCTATTTATCATATTATAGGTGCCTTTAATCAATCTATATGCCAATCTGTATAAGGCTTACATTATTTTATGGCCAGAAAACAATAATTATGTTTTAACACGGCATCAATGATTAATTCAAGAACAATATATAGCACAGTTCTTTAAGAGCAAACATTTTGACACTAATAGAATATACATAAAACTGTAATTACCCTTGCAGGGTATTATAATTTTAGTCAGAAGTCTGCAACGCAGTGAGCAGCTGTATATGCTATCTATATGCTCTATATGCTCAACTACTACTATATAAGTAGCTATATCATATAGCTACCATAGAAACGATCGGAAATGTTAAGAAAAAAAAAAAATAATTTTCATAATTTGAGATATAGCCATTTTGTATTGTTCTAGAATTTTATCAAAATCGGATGTCTCTATCATACAGTTGCCATAGGAAAGATAAAAAAATTTTTTTGAAAAAAAAAAATAATAATTTCGCTGCTTTTATACCCTTGCAGGGTATTATAATTTTAGTCTTCTATATGCTCTCACTACTATATATGTGGGAACGGGCCGTATCGGACGACTATATCATATAGCTGCCATAGGAACGATCGGAAATTTTTAAGAAAAAAATTTTAACTATGCCAATTTTCAATATATTTTCATAAAATTTAATACATGCCCATTTAATATTATTCCAGAATTTCGGTTTTAATTCGGACCACTATATCATATAGTACCTATAGGAATATAGGTATATATCAATTCATTTAGTTTGTTCGCAACATTTTTCGCTAGCAACATTTTTCGCTAGCAACATTTTTCGCTAGCAACATTTTCCGCTCGGAACATTTACTTTATGTCAGTACCCGAGAATGCGGAAAGTCAGAACATTTTTCTTCAAATTGTTTTAAATTATAATTGTAAGCTTTGTGCCGAGGTTAGCTTCCTTTCTTTTTAATATTCAGATTGAAGCTATTTTTTGCAAATTTTTAATGTTCTTAAGTCTACTGCAATATTCTCAATCAGACAGTTGGCCAGCTTTGTTACACGAACAACGTTAACAGTGGCCTTATTATATTTATGCAAAAATCCGGAGGACATTTTTGGCTTGATGCTTTTAACAAAGTTCGACGCCATTAAATTGAGCCTCTAAACGCTGCCACCCTCGTCCCCTTTCATTCCAACCCAATAGTTTATGAGCTCAGCTTATGAAAATCCTTTTGTTACACAATTTTACAGTTATTTTAAGACTGCGAAGGGCGGGCGAAGCGGGAAGGCTAATTTTGTCGTCTCGGACGTGCCAAAGCAACCGGAGACAGAAAAGGAGAAACACTGACGAAAAGACTGGGCATAGGGTAAAGCCCAGACAATGTTGGCCTTCCTGTCTTGGCAATTAAAAACAGTTGACATTCTGCAAACTGAAGCGGGGCGAAGACGATGGCGACCAGCAGGAGCAGAAGCAGGAGCAGCTGCCTATAAACTAAGCAACGTGAGTTTGCCTAAAATTATGCTAAGCCGTGCCAGCCATGGCTAAGAAAAGCGCAGCAGCTCCACGCCAGTTCTGGGCCCGGACAAGGACAAAGTAGTCAACGATGGCGGCGGGGCGAATGCATCTTCGTCCTGGCTGACTTCCTTCCCGGCCCTGGCCCCAGCCCGGCCCCTCACCCGACATAAGTACTTAAGGCAACAAAGTAGACTTTTGCATGCGAGCGCATGCCGCTAGCGGGCACTGACAACTTTGTGTACTTTTAAGGGGTGGGTGGCGGAGACAGGCTATTGACAGCTTCAAACTGCACACAGCATAAATAATTTTCAATTTTTTCCGAGCAATTTTGTAGAAAAACTTACAAAGTTGTTCGCGCTCCTGTTTTCACCAAAAAGTACGCTTTTGCGTAAACTTCTGGGCTTTAAATGAGTTGCCTTAGAAGCTGGGTCTCGCAGGATGTTCGCCGTCTCGGCACTCTGAAGCAGGCTTCCGTTAGTGAAGAATGACATTGGGGCAGCACAGCATTGTCAAGGAAGGGAAAGCTCAACAAGTTTTCCCACTCAAGCCGGAATGCCAAACCCTACTCACAACCATTGGCATGCAAAGATGGTTTTGCTGGAGCGGAGCAGGTCTAGCCTCTCGGTGGCTTCAATTGCATTTGGATTTCCTCGGCGTGGACAGGATTCTGCGTGTCGCCGGCACGAAGCTGCTAATGTGTCTTGGGTAATTGACTCGGCACAAGATTCTGCATTGTTGTCACGCCGCCTCCCTGTCTGTGCTCCTGTGCCTGAGACTGTGCCTGTGACTGTCCTGGGAGCTACGCCTGAGGAGTATGCAAATCCAAGTTGTCGTCAATCCTCGTCCCCATGACGAGGCGACAAAACTAGCGCGCCAACTAGGCAAACACTTCCTGGCCGGAAGCATAAAACAACTCGACAGCGGAAGTTGGCAAAGGCTATGCTTTTCCGCACCCCCCAGCCAGCCTGCCGGCGCTGCTCATGGGCCTGGGGTTTATGATTGGAGGTGGTCTAGAAAGTGGCTCGCTTATTATAATTATTATTTTATGTTCCAGGGTGGCAGTTGCGTGCAGCTCTTGCACGTGAGCTGTTTAGCCAAAAAGTGTTAAAACGCCGTTAAATAATAAGAGCCTCAGCGAAACGGGGATACCCTATTAGAAAATATGACATATTCTTGCCCTGTAAAATGAGTCAAGAGTTTGATCGCAGTGTATCCTTGGAGGTTTTAATGAAATTGTTGCCAGTATAATGTGCAGAGGACATGCACGGGGAAGAGGACTCTTCGAGGTGTTTACGAGTCCGGGCAATTAATTTAACTGCAGTCTCAAGTCACGCCAGCTAGAAGCCATAACTAAATTTATGGCCAACAACGGTTTTGTCAATAACTTTTATACGCAAACCTCCTGCACCACCTAATCTAGCCCGGCACTTCATTAATCCAAAGCTCGCATTTAATGTCATTCATGTCAGACCCCCAGACAAATGCCCGTCCCTCCTCCGCCGCCCACACCCGGTGATGCTCCAGATGCTGCTGCTGCTGCCTGGCTTCACTAATTTATGAGCCACAGCAAAATGCAACTGCCAAGGCAGCATATCAAATTATATGGGCGGCCACAAAAAATGTGTATGTACAGCGGAGCAGGAGCTGCGACTGGCTGGGAACCTGGCTGGCCTGGCTGCATAAATTCTGATGAATCACTGCACCTTTTTGCTGCCAGGCGGAATCGGACCCGGTGTCTTGTGCAAGAGCGGCATCCACCAAAAATACTTTCACGTAATGCGGCATCTAATAATAAATTTAGCTTGTGCAGCCAACGGACGTGCAACCAAATTTCGCAAAATGCATAATTCAAAGTAATTCGAAACACGAGGAGAGGGAAGGGACCGCTGGTTTGTCCTGATTCTTCGCTGTAGAACCGCTTGATCGGACTGGGCTCAGTGCATCAGATTTTGTAATCGTTATGTTCGTCACAGAGGGGATGGCGTTTGCTCCCGCGTTGTAAAATTAGCAACTGATGTCGTCAGAATCAATTTTGGAGTCGACCATAGAATAGAGAAGGTGTAAACCTTGATTGTTATACGGACTTAACTAAAATATCTAAGACTACAGTCAATATGACATGTGATCAAAATCATGAATGCCTAAAATTATTTAGTAATTACTCCTTTAAAATTACAAATTCGTTTCTAAAGCTTAAAAAAATCAAGATGTTCAGAATGCTGCTATATTTTTAAGGTTTTTCTGTAACTTTTCCCTTATATTTTGCGAGAGACTTAAGCACCACTCAAGCCACCTTACCAATCACTGATTTAATTTCCATATGGCTAATTGTTTTACCGTTTGCTTTTTCCTTTCAGGTAAGTCTGCAATTTATTCGACAGTCGGCAAATTGATTTTCTTAAACACTTTTGCCATTCCCGGGTGAGTTTTTCCCTGCTGCGCCCCAGCTCGAGCCCCAATTACGAATATTTACAATGGGATCAGAGTAATGGTCGATGATTGAATGAGGGGAGGTGGTTTGCGGCTTGTGGCGCGCTGCCCTTACTTTGATATACTTACTTAATAAAAATTTCCAACAATTCAATATCATTTTTATTTGCGGAGCCATAATATTGAATTTCACCAATTTCAGTGATATTTTTTCGCGCCAGCCCCCAACTCTCTCCCGCCCAGTAATCACACAAACATACATATAGCTTTTCACTCAATTATACACAACAATAAATATTGAATACAAACATCCACGGCGCACAGTGGGCACTTTATTTAATAATAAACTCCTCGGGAAAGCATCCTGCCCCGCTCTGTGTCGACCATTACTCTCGCACAGCCTCGTGCCGTGGCCTGGCATTCTTCGCATTCCCTTAATATGCATTAAAGTGCAATTCATATTTATTTGTGCAAATTTTTCACATGCTCTGGGAACCGCTTGCCAAGTCGCGTTTCGCTTCACTCCATTCCATTTCGTTTCATCTGACTCCTGCTGCTCTCCACCTATCCTTTTCCTCTCCCGGCGCAAAGTATGCTACAATCCAGAGTGAAGATGAGCGAAGTCCTCCACAGCGAGTCATAAATACCCTTTGAGCCGAGCGTATACGTAATTTTACTTACTCTTTTACCCGGGACTATCTGTAGTAACCCAACTTGAGATAATTAAGTGAAAATTAATATAAAGTGTTATTGAAATCATGCGTGATTTTCGTTTCTGGATTTCCTTGGAAAGTAATACCCAATAAAGTTATTGTAAATATAAGTTTAGATAGTTTCAATTGAGCTGACTCGCTTAATTCGACTCTCCAGGTTTTTGTCTCTTCTCATATAAACTCTGAATATTTTAAAGCTTTGCACATTGTTTTACTTTATTTCTCTCTTAACGTAGATCATCTAGCCAATCTATCCCATCCTTGCGTTAACTGAAAGTGAGTGCACAAAAATGACAAGTTCCCGCTCGCTCCGTTCGTGGTGGGCTCGGCTGAGCTATGCGCACGCATAAACAATAAATAAGGCTTCATAATTTTCCTTCATCGAACTTTCCAACCCACACCTACGCCCTCTTTTCGCCCGGAGTCATGCTGCTTCCATACGGCCCGCATTGTTGTCATTGGGAGCCCGGCCCGGAGAGCCTGGCAGGGAGGCCGCCGCAGTCCGTTGCCGATCCGTGGGCCGTGCCTTGCACCGAAGGCCATGGTGGCCGTTGAATCCTGTGAACGTGCTTTTGTCGTAATCCTTTGAATTTCGTTGCAATAATTCCACTTGAATGTTTATTTGTGTATACAGCACCACGCCCACACCCTGCACCGGCGGCAGTGGGGGTGGGGAGCCAGGGGAGGCTTATAAGGTTATTGTTTGCGTCATGGGCGCCAGTTTAAAGCGCACTCTGGCATCGCCTTGGATTCGTAGGCCAGGCCAGCACTTGCCGTGTAATCTTAGCCATTTGTTTGTTCTGGTGGGGCCGGGCCAATCGGGTGCCGAGTATCTGCAAATACGCCAAACGACAGGTGGCCTCCTCTCGGGGAGGGGCGGAGTGCGAGGAATAGAGGACGAAATCCATAAATTTTTTCCATTGCTCTTCGAAACGAATATCCATAAGCCATTGATGCTTTTTCCATTAGTGACAGCTCGGAATCCCTATACCAGTTATGGTAGTTTGGGCTGATCCCCCAACGCTCCTTCTTTGTCCAACTATATATCAGGCTGTGTTTTCTCTTCTACTCCGGCTTCGGCTGCTGCTTCAAGAGGTAAGAGGTGTAGGCGGAAAGGCTGCTCTTTCCATATTCAATTAGCCGGGAATTAATTTTGTAGTGCCTGAAAACACCCAAGGCCTGTCAACCCGAACAACGTACTCGCCATGCATGTAATTAAAATTGGTTCAAGTACGCTCTGCCGTCCGAGAAGGCTCCAAGCGCAACTGAGATTAGGCAACTGAAAATGAGAGATTGTGAGGTTTGTGCCGTTCGAAATCGGTGTATAAATGGCAGGCGCCCAGCCATTTAAGCCTGTGCTCCCTGAGCAGTGCTCGATTTTTGATAGCTTCAAAGTAGCTTAGTTATCGGAGGGTCTGCGCAGCCCCGGTCCCTCTCAGCCACTCAGTCTGCCAGCCAAATAATCCGAGTCAAGCCCAAGCAAAGCGCATTCCATGAATGTTGCCTGGGCGGCTGTTGGACCCAGCAAATTAACAAAACAAAAGCCGTAGCCCAACAATAGACGCGCAGACCCGGCTGCCGCTTTGCAGTGCTGCAACTCTAACTGCGGCTGTTTTTGCTGCTCTCAGGCCTGTTGGCAGTTGGCGAAACAAGCCAAATCCAAATACAAACAGACAGTCTTGACCAAATACCAAAGCGAAAACGAACAGCTCACCAACGCTGTGGAGTGGGTCTCGATGCCCGAATTTATGCAGTGTTTGGTTTGTTATTACCGAGCGAAGGTTGCTTTGTCATGGCAGCGGAGTGCCGGGTAGTGCAGCTCCAACTGCAACTGCAACGGCAACGGCATCGGCTCCAGCAGCTCATTTCCTCCACCATTTCTGGCGACAGCATTCGTTGGGGAATGCAAGGGGGCTTCGTCGGAAAAACCCGCCCACGGCCGGTGTGAAGGCTATGCCAGCTACAGGCTAAACACTGAAAATCGAATTTTCCAATCTTTCAGTGTCTATTGGCGTTGCCAGAAAAGCCTCAGCTAATGAATTTCATGAAAGCTCAAGCCCAGCCATAGATAAACAGGGAATCTTTAGCTTATGTATTTATGCTTTTACAACGAACACTTTGGACAATTATGGCGCAAATATTCCAGAGGATGAGTACCCTTTTCTGAGAAGTCCCCTTTGCCAGTCCCCGCTTCAAAGGGTTTACATAGAAGCCTTATCGCCTCTCATATCGCATCTATTCTTGGGAACTCTATTCTCTCAGTGTTGCAGTTGCAGATTGACTGCCTGTTTGCATCCAATCCCTGCCTGCAATCTCAGTTTGTGGTTAATATTATGCTGCATTTCTCATTTCGCGCAGTTTGTTGTTGGCATGCTTGCTGCTATCGTTGCTGTTGTTGCTGCTGGTTTATTATCGCTGGCATTGCCAGTGCAAACACCTTCGCTTCACCCCACATCCCCACTCCACACACCCCCTTCCCTGCATCTCCTTGGCATCCCTTGAATTGCATTCAAGGGTTTATCTGTTCGTTGGTTTTTGGTTGCCTCTCCCTGCCCTGCCCTGTGCTGCCCTTGCCCCTGCCCGATACCCGATCCAGTTTGCCGGCTCCCTCTGCCCTGCACTGGGCCTTGTCCTCGTTGTTATTGCAATGTTTTTGACAAATAGTCAGGGAAATGCACACGGATGTCTGTTTATTGTGCCGTGCATGCGGTTTACGTTTATCTTCAACTTATGCAGACAGTTCGCCTCAGTTCGGCCCGACTGCTTGTACACAGAAATAAAATGCAACTCAAATTGGGCATTAGATCGGGATAATTTTATGCTAAACTCGCGTATTTCATTTTACTTATTATTAGGCAAAGAACACTCCCTTCTAGCCCTGGATATCTTTGCTATCTTCATACAAGCCCCGTATAGATTGTTGATGAGGGAACTGTGTTTAATTAATAGGCAATTCAATTCCTCTAATACTATAGTTGCAACATTTTTAGCTGAAAATTTAGAAATATTGTGCGTACTCCAGATTAAATATAGTTTACTTCATAATAAAATGTGAGCAATATAGTTTAATTCATAATAAAATATAAACAATAGATACTCCGCTTAGTGATGCGATTCAAGAGCCTATACATTTTATTGTATCAAAAATTCATCCATTTAAGCTATTAAACTACTGATAATAAATAAATAAATTGACATACTTATACGTATAAACGTCCTTCAGCTAAGATCGTTGGCTCCATTAAGTTAATTCTCTAATGTTTTCTCTTAAAAGAAGCTCATTAAGAAGCTTATTTTTGATCTTCCCAATCAATCATCTTCTAAATAGATATCTGCAGCTATTCGCAATATGCATACCAATTAGCTACATTTAATAATAACTTGTTTACCACGTGATATACTCATCAATTCAAGACTATGCCAAATTTGTCTGTGCATTATAAACATAATTATGTAAAGTATCTCTTCCTATTTTTTGTTCTCTGTGTAGCTGACTGCATCGCTCGGTGCAACGTCGGAGGACATGCTGTGGTCTGAGACATTTCGGGGGCGCTTGGCGGTGAGAGTGGCAGTGTGGCAAAGTGGTGTTTGGTCCAGACATATTTTGTTGTGGTTGCCGTTCCTATTCTCTCGCCAGGCCACAAGATCAACTCACTGGTGGAGCTGGTTTGGCTTTCGGCTGCTGCTGCACCTGCCTCTGGATTTCCTGCCAACCGAAGCCTTGTTTGATCCTGTGCCTTCGCCTGTGCTTATGCCATTGCAATAATAATAATAATCTAATTAAGTCCGCACTTATTGGAAATGGCCAATGAGAGGCCAGCTGCTTAAACAAGCCCACTTCAAGAGGAAATCTTCGACGGTTTTTCTGCTACCAGTGAAGTAATTAACAAATGTGAGGGAAGCCAAGCCAAGCAATCAGCATGTGGCATTAGAAGGCAAGGAGTTGCTCCAACAGCTCGCAGCAGCAATCCCTGGTGGGCTTCTCCTGTTGTCTGGGGAAGAATTAATCAAATGGCAGGGAGATCCGTCCGACGGCAAGGCCGAATACGCTTATTAATAAACTTTTAATACTTTTGAAAGCCGCTTAGACTGCAGATAAGTCCTAGGCTTTTAAGGCAGCTGGATCCGTCGGAAGGAAGAGCCTGGGCTCTTCGGTTGCCTAAAAGTGTGCAATAAATCATTGATGCCGACTAATTGAGTCGGAAGTATGCGCAGTGCGCAGAGGCAGACTGCAACTAATTGGCAGGTCGAAAGTATGCAGGACGCATCAAAACTAATGCAATTAGCCGAGGAAAACCAGAAAGATACACGTACTGGCACTGGAGGTATGCAACAAAAGCCAATTACAGCGGGAACAATGGAGAATTATGCACAGAATGTGACATTAGATTAAACCTCATGACAGGGCCGTAAACAAAGGGATCGAAATTCTTGCCACACGGAAGTATGCTAAAGTAAACTTTCTCTGCCGGTCTGGGGGTGTGCCCTTTATGTGGGTGTTGGGGTCCGTGTCGGCTGCTGTGTCGTAGTTGTGGATGCCTAACTCAATTATGGCAGGGCAAATGTTTTGGCGCAAAAAGCTCAAAAGCCACAGGAACACGGCCCATAAACAGAACGAGCAACCTGGCCGCCACCCCGCTCCCTGTGTGCAGCAGCTGCGCCTAATTGCAGGCAACATCAACAACACAGGCTCCCCTCGCCTTCCCTTGCCTTCCCCGCACACACAAACACGGGAAAACTCATTTATACATGCAATAATTTGGTTTATTATTGGCCTCCTCTCCCCCGCCGCCGCCCCGCCCCATTGCGCAACATTTGCCATAACTTTTAATTAAATTAAAATGCACAGCTCAATGCCGTCGATAAAGGAGGCAGCGAGGGGCATGGGCACGGTCCCGACCGTTAATAACCAATTCGCTTTGTAGCCGCTCGAAATGTTGTCCTGCGTTAACTGCAAACATATTTCTGAATATTTGAGCAAAAGGCCGGCCGAAGTGGGCTTATTAATCAAGTTAGCGCAGCTAAATGGACTGCGGAATGAGCATTCAAACAGCTAGTGTGTCAGGCGGTAGGAAAAATGTGAGGAAAGGACTTTTCCGGTCTCCCAATGCGTTCTGTTATCTCCCCAAGTCTTGCCACCAAGGCCATCCGCAATCTCCCCAATTTGATTTCGCCCTGACAGATCCCCTGCTTCAGTCCCCCGCCCACCATATGGTTAGCCAACTTCATAAAAATGCAAACTTATGCTCCTCACAACTTTTTGGTGTGCTTGGGCAACCCTCGCCGACATGGACATTCACCGGTTCCATGTCCGGACACACACGCACTGGCATACACCTGTAATCCAATTAAAGGTAGCGCAGTAGTTGGCTTTTAGCGTGCGGGGCACCCTCTCACGGACACCCACACACCAACCTCCGTTATCTGGGCACCTTAAAAGCTTTTACCAATCGACAACTCGCCTTGATTTTTAGCGGCGGACTGGGAGATGGAGCTGGGGCCAGAGCAGGTCCTGGGGATGTCCTGTCGCTGCTCGCGTTTTACGTATACTTAATTTGATTTTTCACACAGCCCCTCCGCCCCGCTCCCTCAGCTCCCACTCACACACAGTCAGTGGTCATGCTCTGATTTTCCTGTAAAGGGCGCGAAGCGGGCGAGTGAGCGAACGACCAAGAAAAATCTAATTTTTGTGCAATTTAACGAGACATTTACGTTTTTTCATTTGATTATCCACAGACAGTTTGGTAACTGGTCGCCCACTGGCGGTGTCACGCTCCCCGCTCCCCTCAAAGAGGAAAACGGGGAGTCCCAGCACCGCTTTGACCAAAGCGTTGATTGTAAAGATTTGCCCCAACTTGTACAGCTCGCTCATCGTCGTCTTTCTGTCCTTTATCAGGAGACAGTGGCCTTTGCTCGAAATGAGCTTACCTGGTCATTGTACCTGCGCCCACTTCCCCTTGGCTGCTTGGCAAGGGCGTCCACAGGGAGAGCATCCCATATTCGTTCTGGCCACATGAATCCCGGATTCGATAATGCAGCTGGCTCTTGCATTACGTAGCATACTTGTGTGGGCTCTCGGAACTGAAACTTTTCGTGTAATTTGCTTTATGTGATTGTCCATTGGCTCCATTTTCGTATTCGCATTAGCCAGGTACTCGGCTCTTGGCCCTCGGCCTGTAAGCCGCAAGCGCGTACACATGCCGCCCCCTCACAGCCGCAGTGCTCCCGCCATTAAACTCACCTACGAGTCCCCAGAAGTATGCAACAAATAGCATATGGACAAGCGAAACACGATCCTGAAGGGATGGGGATTTGTGGGGGCAGGGGGCACGGGGATGGGGAGACGGGCACGGGCCGAAAGGACACCGCACCGAAGGCACACACACCTTTTGTGTACGTGATGTCATTATGGCCAAAAGGTAAATTTCAACTGTCAGGGACTCTAAACGACTCTTTCGATCTGCTTGCCACCCCTCGGCGTAGCCGCCACCCTTTGTGGCTGGTTGTGCCGCCAAATCGCAACTAACCCCAACGCAAATGCACGTTTAATGTATTTGACATTTTGAAAGTCAAACCGAAAAACAGAGAGCGCTGCATGCAGGCAACATTTAAACATATTGTTCAAGGGGCGATGGGAACGGCGCGCAGAGTACCCTCTCCCTTCCTGGCCCCGGACATTTGTCATTTGAGCTGACCCGATTTTAGTGGTCCGCCGTCTGTTTTTGCGCCTGTTTAGAGTTTAAATTTTCAGGCCCCCAGCCCCCCTGCGTTGACTGCGGCTGGCGGTGACTCCTTCTGTCGTATTCGTCCCTGTTGCCGCTGCGAAATTGTAATTTGAATAATGCGTAATTACAAACTGCCCAGTGGAAGTCATTAGAATGGCCAACGCGTGATCTGTGCAGCGAGTCGTGTTTGTACACAGTCTTTTTTGTGGCAATGGGAAGTTATTGAGTGCACTGGAAAAGCTGGTGGGGGGCCACTACATACCTCAATTCGAGCCTTCTTATTTGTTTGCCAATGCGTTAATTTGCCCCAATGGCATTGCTCGTTAGTGGGCCCCATAAAAAGGAAGAAATGAGAATGGGACAAAACATTTTGTCTTAATTAGAAGCGAACGAAATGCAAAGAACAATTAATAGGCCTCACAAATTTGACATTCATTGTGACCACTTCAGCCGACCTTATCCTGCCTTTCCCCCTTGACAACCCCCGACCCAGCGATTCCTGACCAAGAAAACATTTGTTTTGTTTATGGCTGGCCCATATAGAACAAGGCTTGAGCTTCCATTTGGCTGCCCTACTCCTCCTCCTCCTTCTCCTCCTCCTACTCCGCCGCTTTTTTACATGCTGTCATTTATTTGCTTTTATTTATGCATTATTTTTATGGGCCGCGCTTTTTATGGACCAAGTCATTATCCGGAGTTGTTGTTGTGTTTGCTTTGACTAAACAAATATTATGGCCATTAACCAAATTGGTTGAGCTGGGTGGGAGGTGGTGTGGGCCACAGTCTGCTGTCAACCATAAATGCCAGAGACAATTAAAAAGAAGGCAGAACTTCGATCTCGCACATGTCCGTAGTTGTCCGGTAAATGAACCCGTTTCCCGCCTAATTGAGCCCAGAACGGGGCGCGCCGCCTCGGCGGTCGAAAGCAATTAATCAACAATTTCGTCAATTAAAAGGGCGCTGAAAAACATCTAGCCCACGGCGAAGAAAAATCGGTGCAATTATGCAAATTGGTGACACTTTTCCTTCGTTTCTTTTCTAATCTTCAAAACCCTTGCCTCCAACCCAAGACGGCCCTGATCTTGCTTTGTTGTCTCATTAGACGAGTAATTACGCCTCTCTCTCTCTTGAAAAATGTCTGGGATGAGTTGAAATTAAAAATAAATTACAAGGAAATCCGTGGGGTGCCATAATCGAAGAAAAAGTCAAAGGACTACAAAGCAACTTCCAAGAACCTGTCAAAATTAGCGAAATTAATGTGGCAGCGAAGGGAAACTGTCAGTCGCATTGTGCACTTAAGGAGGATGGATATCATTCACTGAAAACGCAACGTATTGCCAACTTTAATAATTTTCTATTGCGGTGCCCAGGATACTGCAGGTTTGTAGGGTATTATTAATCCATCTGGCTTCAAACAAAATGGCGGCTTATATGTCGAGTACTTACCAAAGGCAGGGAGCAAAAAGGTTCTTTCGTCAAAATTGAAACATTTGCCGCGTCGCTGGAAAATGTCCTTCTATCATTAAGCGCGACAACCCTGACTCAACCCTTTCCGTGCAGATTGAAATCCAATTAATGCCGCTCAGAGCTTTCAACTGATTTCTTTGGTCCCAGCCTCTCTTTCTTCTCCCAGTCCGTCGGCAAAGCAAACGACTTGGAAAAAGGGAGTCGCCAACCCGTCCACCTTGTGCCTGGGAAATCCTTTTTCACCCGCTTTGTTTTTTTAAAATGCAAAACACGCTGCGGCGCGGCCGTAATACCCAGCATTTTTTCTGGCTGAGGGAAGAGAAGGCTGCCCACGGCAATGTCGGAACGGAAAACCCATCGCGGGTACGGAAACTGTCAACGCGGTGATTGCGACCGCACATGCAGGAGGCGATGGCAGTCACTTCGGGCTCGCGAAAAGTTCGGTAATGCGATAGTCACGGCCAATCCAATTGGGGCTTAATTAGAAGGAGTGTCGGCAGGAGGAGAAGTCCAGGCAAATTGGATGGACAGAAGTTGCGGCTCGCGAGCATAAGCTCTTTGCCGCATCGAAAGCAATCGAGGCCGGCGTGCCGAGCGGGGTATCGGAGAAAGTTTCGGCGGACGGATGCACGATAGCTATCTGTCATTCGAGTCCAATTACAAAATCCCACCTGTAAATATTTGGCTTCGGCACAAATAACTTTGACCACGCCACTCTAATTACGTATGAATACAGGGAAAGGCACTCCAGGACGGGACGCGCGCCACCTTCAACCAAACCCAACCCCCGTTTTCCAAAATGTTTTGTTGACTTAGTCAGCGCTTATAATACAAATTTATGTGTGTGCTTTATAAATAAACATTTTCTACGCTATATAAACTCAAATGTGCTGCCATATCGTCAGCAACAAAAACCAGGGAAAAACAGTAGGAAAATAATCCACTTGGCAACAAAAATATTGTGCTAAAATAATAAAAACAAAGGAAGAGCCCGACGAGGCAGAAACAAATACTTAGTGGCGAATGTTTACGTTGTATGCAACTTTACTTAATTATTGACAAATGCATTAGCAGAAAGCATGAGGGGAAATCCAAATTAATGTAAATATAGCTTCTCTTGCGAATTAGACTAAAATATGTTTAACTTGAATACATTAATTAAATAAAATGTGCCTAAAAGTTCTTTATGCAGCATGCTTTACGCTAGAAATATAAAGAAGTTTCTGCATATAGAAAGAAAATTGAATTTTTTTCTACACATTTTTCACAAAAGAGATAGTTCCTTTTTTTAGAATTACACTCTTAAGATCTGAAAATTTGCTAAATTGTTTTAATTGAATTGAAGAGAACATTTTTAAAACACCTCCCAACAAACTCCCATTTGCTTACTCTACGATGTGCATTCATAAAAAACTGAGTATTTGAATTCTTTTTCCGCTAGCCAAGCGTATTAATAAACTGAAATTAAATGCATTTAGTCCCGAAAAACACATTTCATATTTGGTTTGCAGTTTGTAGAGCATAACTTTTTTGGCTTTTAACTTGTTCGAGTGTGAAAAATGCTTAAAACAGAAATACAGAATGGCTGCATGCGTGACTTTTTCCCCCTCCGTGCTCGGGCACTCTGGGTGTATATATATTTTCAATTAGATTTTATTGTTTTGGTGCGATTGCAGCTTGAACAGTATACGATTCCACCGCCCCCTTCACCCTCCTTTACGATCTTCCCGTCATAATAGTAATGGTTGTTGCAGTCAGTGAAGCTTAAACAAATGCCGCTTAATGAATGCAGTCCAGAGAGAGGCGAACCAAAATAGATTGTGACATACAAACGTGTGGCTTTGATTAAAACTCTTTGGCAACCTTGGCGAAACTCAGTTTGTTTGAGTGCCCCGAATATGGCCCCGGGGAAAGCCACACAAAGGCAGAGATAGCGGTGTCAATACCGACACACATGCCGATACTGACACACTTACAAATATGGAGTCCTCCCCCCGCCCAAGTTCACGAATAATTAGTTTGAGATTTAATTTTAATTACTCTGAGCTGGGCCGAGTCGGGCATTCGGTGAGCACAGTCCTCTGTCGTCGCCCCGGGCCTCTTGACATGGATTGTAATTAATATAAGCGAAAGCCGTTCCGCCAGTGTCCGACGTGCATGCGTGTGAGCTGTTTATTTACTTGAGGCCAAGGCTATCTGCTCTCTGCCAAGGGTTTCTTGGTTTTAGTTTCATTAAATTTCACCGCTCGGCCGGACAAACAAAAAAGCGCCCAAGGCTGGCATCGATAACTCCTTCTGACCGGACATTTGGCTGTGAAGGGTGGCTAGGTCCTGGCCCGGGTATAACTGCTCCCACATGTCAAATATCTAATAATCGCCTACACCTCTCAGTATTTGCGCTCTGACGTTTGCCCCAACCGGACCAACTACTCAAATCAACTTATCACAGAACCATTTATCCATCCATCTACGTCCAGAGCCCGGGCATTTCATTAGGAAAACTTTTTCCTGACATCTTCATTCCATTCTGGGACAGCTGCTGGCCGCCCTTTTGGTCCCACTCTGTCTGTATGGCCGTAATGAGACCAGGTCCCGGCCTCGTTGATGATGATCAAACATATTTCACTACATTTCGGCACAAATTTGCTGCAATTTGCACAGACACAACCCGAACCCCCGGACTGTTTGGCCCCGTCTCCGGCTCTCTGATGAATTATTATGCGTTACATAATTTTCGCCAGCTCATGACAGTCTCATGGAGCGGCACGACCCCAATATTCCTCGATTCCTGCTTAAAAAGAGGAAGAAGGAAGCCAATCGAAAAAAGTTTCGCCTTCGCCAGCATCGCCTTATTTATGCATGCCTAATTTATGAAAATTTGATGTACTTGTAAGCTATTTCGGCGGGATACTTTTATATTTGTTTGCTCATAACCGCAACACATGCTCTGGGGCTGAAGCCGATGCTGAAGCTGTCGATGTGCCTTCATCCCCTGGCACCACCTCCAGTCGTACCGCCTTTTTTCACGGCCTGACCGAAGCGCTCAGAGAGTCTCAAAAACTTGCGCCTAAATAAATTACTTGTGAAACTTTTCAAATACTCGTAATTCTACATGATGTTGTTGAGGTCGTCAACGCAACAGCGTTCGATGCACAGACGGTCCGCCGCCCCCAAATCGTCCTTCACACTCGCACACTCCTGCAGCCGGCTCTTGAACCATTCAGCGTTATCGTCAAAGTTTACTAAACCAACATAAATACCATTTGCTGCAGAAAGTTGCCAACACCAACCAACCGAAAGCAGCAGCAGCCAGAGCGGGAGCAGCCACGGAGGCAACTTTCGTAAAAACTGTGAAAAATGAGTGGCGTTTGTTGGACCAGAAGCCGGGGTATGTCAAACGAGAGTTTATACACTCTCGCCGAAGAGTAAGGCCTTTCCGGTTAATTTTGCTTTCCTTCCCTCCAGTTTGTTGTTGCTGCACTTCCTGAAGACAGGTATCATTAATGGGCTGCACGAGGACGGCCTTGAGATTCCGGCGTCACTCTGGTCGGTGTTCCCTTGAATACCCTAACCCCGGCATCGCATCCCTCCGAGGGAAGGAAACTTGGATACGCATGCATAATGGGCTGCCTATATTTGGGATGCTGCTCGGGTCCCTCCCTCCACTTTCTTTTACTTTCTTGGCCCGCAAACATACAGCGTTTATTTTATTGACTCTGCACACACACACCCGCGCAGATATCCTGATTGTGCACGGGTGGTCGGGGGTGTGTGGGGGAACTTTCTAATAAGTTGCCGCCATTGCCTGCGACGGCAACAAACAACTGTTCATCAATACTTTTGGGCTTGGTAAACACAGGAGAAACCCGAAAGGGACGGTGTGTGTGGGAGGTGGAAAAATCGCTCTCAAGCGAGTTTGTATTTGAGGATTCTGCAAAAAGTAGCAACAAACTTGTAAATTTTGTGTGTCAAAATGTCTACATAAGTGTCTTTCCTCCTCCCTTTCCGCCTCCTGTGCGCTTCTCTTTCATAGATTTTCATATTTGTATGTTGGCTACCTTTCAGACCCCTGCCCTCTCGAGCGGAGAACATTTTATATTTCAGTATCAATATTTCCCATTGTGCTGCGCCGTTCTTGTTGTAAGCCTTGTTTGAGATGCTGCAAACTTTTTCCCCAAAAACTTTTCCAGCACGCACCCAAAAATGTGAGTGGACAGATAAGGAAAGTGAGGCGAAAAAGAGCTCTCTGAGGCCGAGAGTGGGGTGGAGGGATTGGGATAAGAAAGGGACTTTGATGCTAAATTGAGTACTCAGGGGGAGCTGAGAAGGTGTGAAGAAAATGTGTTCTTCTTGGGGAAACTGTTACGATTTCCACTGCAGATCAGCAGTTTTAAATGTTTTTTAATTTATTTTAAAACATGTTACTGCAAATCTGATTCTGATTACTAGTGTAAATCTGAGTTGAGTAAGAATTTTAAAATCTATAAAAATTGTTCTAAAAGTATAAAATTCTTAAGGGTCAAGGAACATTTTTTGATTTTAATTATGTCGGCTTTGGTAGGTATTTAAAAACCATTGTGATTTCAGTAGCCCTTTCGATATACTTATTTATCTTATGATGATAGGAGATCGGCCTTTTCACTGACCTGGCTTTATAATTTGCCTCTCCTCTCAGCCTGTTGCGCAACCCTTGAGAGCCTCAGATTCAATAAAACCGAACTGTCACCGGCAGACAGACGTTAGGCAAGCACTCCCTTTGACATTCTTCCTTCGAGTCCCCGCCGCTGTGCCAATAATAACATTAAAACATTTCCTACATCAATATTGCAGGACGTTCATCAATACATCATTGTTGGGGGAGTGAATAAACTCCTATATACCATAAGCACTGCGACGGAGAAAGGCTCGCCGAGCAGATTGATTTACATGGTCTGCCACGCGCGACTCCGCCAAAGTCCTTTGACTTTGACATGCAGGAATTTGAGCCTGGATCTGGGAGAACTGGGATGGGTTCTGAAGCCTGCTCAGGCGCATAATAAACCCTGGGGCGGGGAGAGCCGGCGAAATCTTGGTGGGATTTTAGTTGAATTTGGAAAGTCCCCCATTAAATATCAATTTTCGTTTATCGGTGAACGCGATGGCTCCCACTTAGTTTTATTAGACACACCGCCACAAAAATTGCCCAGCAATTTCCTTTATTATCTTTCGGCTCTCCTCGTATGCGCCTGTGTGTGCCATCTGCTTACGGCAATGTGCTGCCCAAACATAGGCCCATTACTACGAATTTTTAAACCATTTCCCTGCCGTGGACTACAGGTGCAAAAAGGATCTTTAAAGGACGGGCGGTCGGGCGGCAGGTTGGTTGGGTTCACTTTTATGGCTGCCCAAACAATATAATAATCTGTTTTACTCTCATCCCTCCCCTGCTCTTACACACTTCCTGTCCTAAGAAATCACAATTTTATTGACAACTCAAGTTGTTGCTGATTACATGACTGCGTGTAGAAGAGGGCGTGCATGTGTGTATCTGACAGATTCAGACCTACATACATGCGCACCCTTTTAACTTTATTAAATTTGCCAATTTCTTAGACCCCCCAAAGTCTCGAGCTTAAGGTAAACTGCCCAGGAAGCCGAGGATTCGGGGCTGCCGACGCAGACTCCGCGCCAGGCTTATTCTATTTTGACCAGTCCGCACAAGCCCGAAGGTTCCTCACTCCACGCAAATCCCTGGTGAATGCGTGCCTCGTGCTCTGATGTCCAATTTTTTTCAACTTTGATGCCCTAACCAAAATTTAGAGTTCATGGACTGAGCTAGGACGGTATCCACAGTAAACAGAACAACTCATACTACGCTTGATTATAAAGCAGTTGCTAATAATAGTTTTTTAGCAAACACAAAATATTTTTTAAACTGTTAATAGGAATAACGATTAGTTGCCTAAACATTGTCTGAAAAAATAAATATTTAAATACAAACTTCACTATTTTATGAGGTATTTTTGTGTTGTATTAGGCGAAGAACTTCTAGAGGGTGATACACTTCCCTGATTTTCAGTTATCTACTTTTGTTTTTTCTCATTCTATATATACCTCAGACATCCGACTGAGTGGCTGTGGGGGTGCTTTTGGGCTGAACATTATTAAAAAGGTTTCGCCTGCTGTCATATGTACGTATGTACATCTCAGTCAAACTTCACTTTGTGTTTGATTGATTAACACTTGTCGAATAGTTCGCCTGCGAATTCTGTCTTGAAGGAGGTGTGTTGGAATTTTCCTAGGCGATGACAAAGTCATTTTTCTTCAACGGGCCGCAGCAGTGCATTCAATATTGTTAATGTTGTTTCAAAAAATACCTGACGGATTGTTAGGTAGTTTTTCAATTGGAAAATGTGGTAACGGTGGGGCATGCTGCTAATGTGGCAACACTAATCATTGAACTGACTCCGTTTTTTCCGACTCTGTCTATGTTGATTCCTGTCTTCCTGCTTAGAATTCTTCATTTTTGATTATCTTAGGTTTGTAAATCTAAATGTTTCTAGATTTAAGTTTGGGTCATAAGGCTTATTGATTAAGATTCTGAAGTAATCTTTGAATACAATTTAATACAAATAAAGCGCCATATCTTAGAGAGAAACTGCATTAATGCCTTACATTTGATCTTGGGAGAGGTGTCGATTGATCATACTGGTTGAGAGGATTATAAGAGCTTATTAATAATTTAAAACTAATTGGAAATGAAATCTAGCAAAGCAATTTCATATATTTTATAAAAGTTTGCCCTAAAATTTACGTTGCTAATTAGCATTTTAATGTCTTCTTCCAACTAACTGCTAAGTTTCCTATCCCTAATTCCTCCATTGGTGTATAATTTCCCGCCTGCCGTGCCAATACATTTTGCCGTTTTCCACATTTCTCTGAGAACCGTCCGATTTGGCTCTTTTGCTCATATTTATTTGCGCGTGCTTAGCAGCTATGCAACGTGTTTTGGCTTAATAAAGTCAAAATAAGCAAGGCTAAGTGGATAGAAGAAGCCAACATAAATACCCACGCACACACTCGCACGCGTTGTCCCCCGCTCCTGCGGCGCTCCTGCGGTACACAGTTATAAATTTTAGCAATGTTGTTGATGTGATTTAGTTGCACACCTCGCATCCTCGCATCCACATAGCCATAGCCACCTACCAAACACAGCCAGCGCGGCCCGCCCCATTACCCGCTGCCCATCGCCTGTAAGATGGCAACAAATATTACAACAGTCGCAGTCTCTCCATCTGTCTGTGTGTGTGGGCAAGTGCTGGTGTGTGTAAATGACTTTATCTGTGTCTGTGCCTGTGTCTGTGTCTGGGCTCGAACAGCGGGCGGCGGGAGGCGCTCTATGCGTGCAACATGTGCGCTGAATGTTGACGTTAATATTAAGAAAAATAAATAACCAAGCTGTTTGTTATCTAAGTTTATATAAACCGAACACACAGCGGGCGAGGCGGAGTGGGCGAGTGTGCTTTTGTTTTATTTATAGCAACTACAAGAATTGCGTTTGGGGTCTCCTCTTAAATTACAACAAAAACCATGGCAAACTGGCGCAAGGCGCTTATAAATTTTGGTGGCACGAAGGGCCCTCCCACCGTTACCACTTCATCCACCCGTCACCCGCACAGTCCCCTTGCGGTTGTCCAGGTGAAAAATATCCTTTGCCGCCCACTCCCTCCGCCCCGTCGCCGAAAACAAATGTGATGAAGGAAACTATAATATGAAATGCTGTGGCTGCGTAGACCAAATGAAATGGAAACGGCAATAAATTCAAATGAATGTTAAAATGCCCGAGATGGATAAAGTCCGGCAGCAATGAAAAGGCCTATAAATCGAACTCGGGCAGTGTCCAAGAGTAGACAGCACACCAATTAAGCGCGAAACGTTAGAATTTAAGATACTCAACCTGACTGCGCTTACCGAATACAAAAAATCCAATCCAGTCAAGTTAAGAAAAGGTATTTCCAAGATGTTCAGAAAAGATTACTGCGGTCGACTTTAATAATTAGTTTTAAGGGTAAGGTTGAAATCATTCTGAGGAGAGTCATTGTGTTTATGCGAGGCCGACTTCATAAATTCCGCATAAATGTGGAAGAATTACAAAAATGTCAATAAGAAATATAGAATTAACTTAAAATAGACGAGAAATCAAATACATTGTATTAGACTGATAACGAGTGTCGATGACCAGGTGAAGCACAAAAAAATATTTATTTTCTTTGTTCAAAATACACATCAACTAGGCCTATTCAGGAATTGATGTGATTGGTTTTTCATAACTTTTCTGATTGGTAGTGGGCTTGAAACAACCTTGATATGCACATGAAAAATAAATATGCTATATCCAAGTTGTTAGTCTCTGAGATCTGCTGTTTAATGTTACTAAAATATAATACATACTTTCCTTCTTACCTGTTACATACATTTTCCAAAGGTAATAATACCCTTTACCTCTCCGACTATCAAGTAAAACAGGAAAATAACTTCGGAAAGCCGAAGTTTAAATACCCCTGCAGTTAGTAGGTTTTTAAAATTGTTTGTATTTAAGCAGATACATAATATTCAGATCTTGATAAAATAAAACTGTTAATCTAAAATACAAAATGGCCATGTGTCAAATTATATGAGAATACATATGTAGAAAATTTGGCAAAGTTCTAATTTTTTTCCTCAACATTTTCCGATAGTTCCTATGGCAGCTACATATATAATATAGCTGTACGATCCGGCTTTAATAGTAGTGAGAGCATATAGAAGACTATCTGCAAAGTTTCATTCAGATAGCTTCAAAACTGAGGGACTAGTTTGCGTAGAAACGGACGGACAGACAGACGGACAGACGGACATGGCTAGATCGACTCGGCTGTTGATGCTGATCAAGAATATATTGTATACTTTATAGGGTCGGAAATGTCTCCTTCACTGCGTTGCAAACTTCTGACTAAAATTATAATACCCTGCAAGGGTATAAATATATGTACTTTAAGGGTCGGAAATGTCTCCTTCACTGCGTTGTATAGCCAGAGTATAAAAATACAATGTCATAATCGCTTTCCAGGATTAATATTTTTTGCAAAAAATACAAAGTTCAATTTTAAACTAATGCTCTTTTATAAAATATAAAATAATTGTAACATCAAGTTTGGATCATATGTATGTATGTTGAACCGTAGACAAATAAGATGTTACCCACATCAAATGTAGTCAGTTAAAAGTTTTAACTTAAAACCTCCAATCTGGTTTAAGATCGGTTTCGGCACACATGTGAACATCCTATAGAAAAGGTATAGGATAGTTCATGGGCAGAGTCCTTTCTACGCCGTCTCAATTTCTAATTGGATTGCCCGTACCTGATTCCCGGCACTGCTCCCCTGGCCAGTGGCGCAGTCCCTTCATTAATCTTGCTCACTTCGCCTGGAGAATCGCCCGCCCTGGAGGCGCTAACTATTTGCGCACTCACGCATCCATCCGAGAAGCTATCAGCCATGCACAGGCAGGAGCTAATTTTTCATCATCATCAGACGCTGAGGACGCTGCAGGCCGGCGATGGCTGATGTGCTGCTGATGCCTGCTGCATGATGCTGGATGCAGTTTCCCCGCCGCCGCCGCTCGGTACTTTCATTGCCATGTGCAATTCATCAATATCATTTTATCAATTTTCACCGCTGTCCAACAGCAGCAGCAGAGACCCAAGGACAACGTGCCCATCAACTCAACTGTATATCACATTGCAATTTGTTGTCTATTTGCTGAAGGATATGCAGATTTGAGCCCCAGCCTGGCGCCCCTCGAAAAAAAAGGAACCGCCTCCCCCTCCAGTGGTGCCTGCCTCATGTGCGTTGACTTTTTTCCCCCACAGAGCCCTGCGTGTGTGGGGGGCTGTTGGGGCGTGGCGTGGCTATTTGCTCTTTCAGCATTCAGCGTTTTGCAACTGTAATTCAATTTTAACAATTTTTCAACTTCGTTCGTTATTGACGTGACGCATCGTCGGGCGATGATTTGTTGTCCCTGCGGGGAGAGGATCCCAGCCCCACCCTCCCGGTCATTTGTTGTTTGCACCGCCTTTTTGCTCCGTTCGTGACCTGGCAGGTGTACGTACGGATGGTATGATATGGTTTAGCTGGTATGCCGCTGTCCATAATCAAATATTGAGTTGCAAAATATTGAATTTCGTGTGACAGATTCGCTTAATTACTGCTCGCCAAAACGGATTTCGTGGCTAATTTGATTGGATATCATTTAGAGAGGAGTATTATATGCACACGCATACGAATCGCATATTTTTGATGGATGAGTGCAGCGGCATTAATGCACTTGTCTGCTGGTGCGGCTGCTTTAAATACGAATCTGGCAGCCAAAAATCGGATGACCCACAATAGTTGATCTATAAGTAATTCACCTCTGCACCCCTGCAGCGTTCCACTCCCCCCGCTCTCATTTTCTAGGCCATCTCACGGCTCATTTCCCGTTTTGTTCAGCGAACGAATTTCACGCTTCGCTCTTTCCGGGCTACCTTCCGTTGTCGGTCAGAACAGAACCCACAAAAAGATAGAGTAAACAGATATGGCTAGGGAAAATGACAGGCGCAACTATGTTACACGAAGTACTGACCGTTTTTGCCTGGCGTAGTTGTGATATCCGCACTGAAAGTATCTGCCAGATGCAGCTGCCATATGGTGTGTGCATGCATATGTGTCCCTGTTTTCTCCTCTTCGTTTGCATCTGGGGTCAATAGCAGTTCAATTGCTCTGCCCACCCGGCTGCCCGCCGCCCGCTCCCCGCTTATTAGAATAATTAGTTGCTCGGCCCAGTCTCCGCTCCTGCTCCTGCTCCACGTCTCAGCCGCTCCACCTCTTGCCCTCAATGCCACTCATCCGGCGGTGCTCTGGTGTAAACACAAAACGATCTATTAATAGACCCGGCGCACTTCCAGCTCGGAACATGCCAGTGGCCTGCGTCAGTGCGTGCCATTGTTCGTGTCAGTGGCGTACGTCAAGCTGGTTGGGGGTCAAGAAGTTATCAACATTTGTAATTTTAAAAATGTTGTATTTAAAATATATTTCTAAAAATTTACTTATGAGCCTTGTTGCTAACTTTACGTTATTTTACTGGAGCATAAGTTACTATTATATGTTCCTATAAACATTTGTCTTTATTTGGTCAATATTTCATTGTTTTCATTTTATTCGAATATTCTCTTTAAACCCATGAAACTATTCTTCAATATACCATTTGCAAGTTAAACCCTTTTCGAATACGTGTGATGTACGCCACTGGTTTCTATAATTTGTTTAACCCCCCGCAATTATGATTGATGTACGCCACTGGTTAATGCAATTGTTTTCGTTACCACTTGTAATATATGTATACTTCAGTTGTAGAAAATCACTAGCTAACTACCAAATATATATTTGCGACAACAGATAAGAAACCTAAGTACCCAGCAAGGCAACCGAGAAAGGGGTAAGAAAGGAAAATTCCCTCACGCATTGTGAGGGGAAATTTCCCTGGAGCGATTGACTCGAACAAGACTGCTTCTTCTGAGAGTATCTGCGGCCACAAACCGAGTGCTGTTCGGATGAAGGTTATGCACCCAATTGGTGATCAGCTTGTGAATCGCACCTAATACTTCCCCTTCAGGGACATTTTAATGCCTCCCCTCCCGCACCCAATTCGCCGCAACAGAATCCATTCGGATTGCGGCGAATTCAGTGCCATGGCTACAACACATGCGCACTTTCGAAGGCTTTGAAGAGCGGTTTGTCGGAAGAGAGCGGCCCGACAACAAACAAAAATTAAGGGGAGTCAAAAAGAAATAAAGGGAAACAAACTTTTATTTTTTGACGATTTTCTTTGATTTTTTTGCCTTTCTTTTTTTTAATTTTTTTTTTTTTTTGCAAAATCAGCAAAAACATGAAACGACATAAGTATGTCAAAATGCATGAGGAGATAGCACAACGGCGAGGCACGTACTTATATAAGGGCCTAGGAGTACTTTTCGCACACACACACGCTAGCTCCGTACATTCCATATCTGTGGGAGCGAGTACGGCACAAACACACACGCAAACACACACACGGGCTGTAAGGACGAAGGGCAAAGTGAAATGCGAATGTTTGGCTGAGGCTTTGGTTGCCGCCCAGATGATTTGGGGCTGCGGGATCTCGGTGGCCTGGTAGCTAAGGCAACGTCAATCACGGGCCGAGAGAAGCAACAGCAACAGCAACAGCCACAGCAGCAGCAACAAAAATCGGGAGTGCTGCGATGTGTGTTATGGCCAGGAGCAAAGGCAGGAGCAAAACAAAACACACTCTGAGACTGAGACGGAGACAGCGACAGAACGGGAGCACTCGGAGGAGCTGTGTGCGAGCGAGAGCGCAGGCGGGACAAATAAAATAAAAATACGGAAATGTTGGGCTAGGGTGGGACTCAGGACTCAGGACACAGGACACAGGGCACAGACACACATGCTGGGATATATATTTTATTCGGGCAAAAATCCATATAATTCAATGGATTGGCTCCCACAGAAGCGGGGAAGTACCGGGAGCGGGCGACAAACACAGAATGAACGCAACAAAAAGCAAACGGCAGATTATGCGACGACGAGGGATGGGCAGGACCCCGGCCAGGACCGCAGCGACGACGGCGACGGCGGCGCGTCGTGTGGCCAGTCAGACATATTAATGACAAAATGATTATGATGACACTAACTGAGGTCTGTCAATCCAGATAGAGCTCCAAGAAGGCTGGGGAAGCAGCTGCGGGAGGAGCGCCCGACTCCGCGTGCTATATGTAAAACAAGATTGACAAACAAACCAAATACTTTAAATGATGCTTAAAGTTGACACAGCTGTCGAACAGAAGGACGAATCTGTTCAAGTGAGATTAATGGCAAAGAAATTATACTGGGAGGACACTTAACGATTCTGCTCATGATAAAGTAGATGCAGAGGAGCAGATAAGGCGTTCCTAAACATATGCAAAAGAAGGTATACTTAAGTGTTTTAACAATGTCAAGTTCCCTAAAATTGCCAACAAGACTCAGTTGATCAGTTGATTCGAAAGGAATTATACGAATATATGTTCGAAATTAAATAGAACCTCATTAAAGGTTTAGCAGCCTTCTTCCACAGATTTATATCTTCGTGTTTCCTAATTTGCAAAAGAAATAAATACAAATGTCAAATATGCAATTACAAAAATATAGTAAGGTCTCGCAATAGGACATTAAAAACAATTCAGAAATTTGCAAAGACATTAGCATATCCTTAAATAATTTAAATAGATTTCAATTGCAACTGATAATAGAATAAGGGTTATAGAACAAAATATTATCTTTTGTTAGTCATGAAGGTCTCTTATTTCTTAAGGTAATTAAAATCTATTTCCTGATTACATTCTTTTCTTTTAATATGCAGTACAAGTAAGGTATCCTTATCTGTAAAAGTGGCTAATTTTAACCACATTCTGTGCATAGTGTGCGAGTGATGCCTTGAACCAGGCAGAGATATTTGCTCTCTCAAGAGTCAGGCGTTGGAAACCACTGCTTTTGAAGAATGAAAAGCGTAAGATAAAATCAGGGGGTTCTAAATGTTCCTCTCTTCACAAACCTTTCACTGGAAAATCAATGTTGTGGCGTGGCCTAGGTTGTCACCTGCTTGAAAAACACTTTCCAATTTATGGTTTGGATCTTAAACGCTCTCCAGTACGGTTGCAGAGAATTCGCCGAAGGCTCGGGTAGAAAGAAAACAGGGAAGAAAGGCCCGTAGCCAAGTGCCAGGAACAGCAAAGAAAACCCGCGCTAACCACGGCGCCTCACAGAACTACCTCCCCCCACAATTACCGCCCCCTGGGTGGCCCCAGCCCTACTCCTGCCCCGACAATGGCAAGACCAAGACCAAGCGCCCCGTTAATTAGATTTTGCGGTTTTTGTGTTGTGCAAACTTCAAAAGCAACAGCAACACACAGATGATGAGGACGCCGCCCCCTAGTCCCTGCCCCCGTCATGCCCCGCACCACTTAGTCAGTGGCTGCCAAACGCCAAAATGTATGCTTTAACAATTTTTGATACAACATAAAATTGGAATTGAAACGACGATGGGTTGGGTGGGGTGGTTCGGGAAGGGGTATTTGGTTGCTGCGGGTCGCAAAACAAAATCGATAAATAAAACTTTTTACAATGCGGCAACACTTTCACGCACTTTGGCCCTCGCCCATCCCCCATCCCCCATCCCCTGCCCTACCTAACCCATATCCGTCCCTTTCCCGCTCCCGCTTGCGGTGGCATTGAAAAACCGCCTGGAAGTATGCAGCTACAACAAGTTTTTTACGCAATTAGTGTACAATTTCTTAATTTATACCCTGTCGCCAATTTATCAACACAGGACCAGACCGAGGGGCGGCAGGCGGCAAGCGGAAACCTCCTCTGTGGGACCAAAGTGAAATATTATTATGAGTACGTGTTTGGGTGGTCGCTGGGTCCACTGCTGCGACTGAGCTGGTGACGACGCCCTCAAGTTTCTGCTGTTCCCGTGTCCCCGGAAGGGCTGAAAGGGTTGCTTGCCGGGCTCTATTCCGCCTAACCCCTTGACACCGACCACCGCTCGCCACCCGCCGCCCACCGCCCTCTGCTGGCTTAACATATGCTACTTTGACATAGTTCTTTGGGTCGAGTCGAGCGTTGGTAGTGAAATATGAAATATTATTTATAACTTGATCAGCCCTGGATGGGTCAGATGCAAAGCAGGGGATGACAGCGACTCGGGCAGAGTATCTATCACGCTGGCATCGCCACTGCTCCGGGGGACGTGGGTCAGGGGTGGATTGGATTGACATTGGGATTGGGACTGGGACTGGGACTGGGACTGGGTTTGGGCTGGCTGGGATTGATATTGGCCTAGGGTTTGCTCGGGCTGTGCGGCTGTTAATTAAGTTATGATGGCAAGCCACAAACATTGCGATGGCTTCTGGTGCTGCGATAGATATATGTTACATAGGCCCCGTCAGTTTATGAAATTTTCATTAATTTTCGACCGCAGAGAGATTCTGCTGATGCCGTCTGATGGCTGCCGCTCCCTCCCTGCGTGCCCTCTGACCCCTCGGGTTGACAGCGGAACGAAAACTTGACGACGCAGCAGCACTAGAGGCCGAAACGGCAGCAGTCGTAATGAAATTTCGGGACATGTATGTGTGACAGCACCACATTCAGTTTGGGCCAACTTTTGACAGGCATCTGGAAAAGTGCTCCTTCGGAGGATGACAAATGTAGTCCGGCGCACAAAAGCCCTCCTAATTATATGATAATCAGAATCTATCAGCATCGCCTCTTCTTTTAATTAGGCCGTTCGAAGGGTGCCTAATCATCATAACAATACGCCTTGCGTTCCAGTACATTTAGGGGGCACGTGCTTGGGCCGGGGAGGGTGGAGCCGGAATCAGGAGCCAAGGCTGCCTCGTCATGGCCTTCTTCAGCCGCTGCTCCGGCCTTAACACTGGCGTATAATTTAGATTTATCGCTTGATTTTCGCATAAATATCGACCATGTGGAGGGGCAGCCGGCCCTCCTGCGCTTTTATGTGCTCGTTGATGCATAAAGGCAATAGCTTTGGAGCAGAGTGCCCGGCCCGGCCTAACGACTTGTTGTACGTAATGCGTATATAGAAGATGTAAAATCGAAATGACATTGAGTCGGTGTGGGAGGTGTGTGGTTGAGCTGGGCGTGGGCGAGGGCGAGGAGGTGCCAGATAATATCGAACTGCATAAATGGCAGCAGAATCATTGGTGATTTTTCGTTTTATTGAATTTATGGCCGATCAGGATTTAATAATGCCATTCGGCAAGTTCCTGCACATAACTGGCTTAATATATGTTAAAAGCAGTGGCTTCCGTCTTCCGCTGAAAACCCGAGTCCCCAGATTTGCGTTAAAGAAATATTTTATTTAGTAATTTCCTTCTTGAAAGTGGTGTGTGAATACAGTCAATATTTCTTGTTTTTCGTAAGTAGTAAATAAAGAATATTGTTTTCTTTGCAAACTCTTAGCAAATCCTACAAAATTGTGCATAAGAATATTTCTGCCTTGGGCCTATGGATGTCTGTATCTCGATGGATGTCTGATGGACGAACTGAAGGGCGGAATCGCCTAAGTCGCCTCCTCGTCTTGCCTGCCACACACAGTTGCACATTTGAAATTGATGGATTCACCGCAGATGCCTTTGTAACTACTCACAGCGCCCTGGAAATCACCGAGTTTTGTTCTCGGAATTGCGCATAGCATTCCATCAACTAGCTTCCTACGCGTGTAAAAATTGATTTCATATCATCGTCGCCATCTTGACATTGATTATGTGCCTTAACACTTGACTGCCCCGAGGCGGAATCCTAGCTAGAGGCACAGGAGAGCGTGGAAAAAGAAAATATCAACAGACCATTTAGCGCTAAATACACAACAAACTCGGTCGCACAAGAGCCTCCCGAGCGGGAAAGCGGAAAAGCGGTGGGACGGTGGGTACGTGGGGCAGAGGAGCAGTGGAGCGGGAGGAGCGTCTGTTGCTGTCCGAAAATTAACGCAAAATCAAAGTAAAAATGCGATAAATTGGCGACGACAAGCGCAACGCACAGAAACAATAACAGCAACGACGGCGGCTGGCGGCTGGCGATGCTGACAACGCTGTGCTGTGCCGCGCTTGAAATGAGCGAAAATCGGTCGAGCATATCAAATTGAAAAACTCCAAGTTCCAGGACAACGCGGCGGATGCGGGGAGGCCGCTCCTGCTCTGCGCGGTGGTAGATTTCAGGGGGTAGGAGGCGCTACATGATGCTTTTGCGTATCCTAGTGACACACAAACACAGCGAGAGAAGGAAACAGACACCCACGCACAAGGAAGCGAGAGGAAAGCGCGTAGCGAAAATATCAGGGTAAAAGGAAAAGCGCTAGCTACAATAATAACGCTTGAATGCTGGGGGGGAGCTGGCCCATGAGGGGGAGGCGGGGTGGCGGGGTGACGGGGCGGTGGCAGAGACAGGGCCAGATGGACAGGCAACTGAGTAGACGACATTCATTGCTGCTTTGGCAGGTTGTTAGGTTTCCGACTCTGTCAAGGGCGGAGATTGTTAGCAGCTTGATTCAATGACTGACTGAACTCAACCGAACCGAACTCGACTGAATTGAGCTTACAACTGATGGATTTCGGCATATTAGCTGGCGGATTAAGCGAGCCAAGCACGGCAGCAGAGTCAAGAGTTTGGGCCTGGCCATCTTTCGGTTATAAAGTTCATGATCATTATAACTCGATCATGCGAAAACCTCCGGGCTAGCGGAGGATATCAATAACATAATTTTAATGTACCTTTCTGCTAGCTTAAGTCAAATCTAGTTAATTACAAGATAACGTAGCCGTTAAAACAATTCAACTTAACCACACCTTAAATAAAGAGAATTACTTTTAACGTGGACCATATTTTGGTTAACTGTCCGAAAAATCTTAACTATCCCTTAAAATAATGTCAGAGGGAAAGTTGACTCAGGCGCTTAGTGGCAGTTAACGCTGAGTTTTATAACATTGAGGCAACTTAATCATAGGTCAAAAGATAAATAAACTATACTAACTAACCAGAGCAGGTCCTTTATAACTTTATTAAGGATTAAGGGGAGACTCGTAACTGGTGCCAGTTAAAAATTAACCGTTTTATCGTTAGGTACCTTTGTTGTTATCTTTCAGAATCGCAGGTGATTCTACAGTTAAGAGAATGTATCTGTATATACATGTGCATAGCCCAAAACTGTGCCTCGACCATTAGACAAAACCCGGGAATAAAAGCACAACAAGCCGCACCCCAAACTTCGCTGGCATTATTCAATGCCTCGCAGATGTTTTCCCGGTTGCCGTTTTGTTGTTATTTTTGCCGGCTTTGGGGAAAGCGCAAAAAGTGTTTCTCCATCTGCCGCCCGTGCTGTTGTTGTTGCTATTGCTATTGCTGTTGCTTTTGCTGTTGCCGCTGTAGTTGGCAAAAATTGTTGCGTTTCGCATATTAATTTCTTCCTGTCTTCGAGCGTCGTCATCAACATCAAGCTCATGATGATGAATTTCCCAGCAATTCGGTGAATGGCGTGCGAGTGTGGGTGAGCTGTCGTGCGTGTGTGTCTGTGCTCCCGCTCTTCGGACCGCCTCTCTTCGGCCAGAACGACTCTCTTCGTTGCTCTTATTGGTGTAGCCTTCCAGCCACTTTCTGTGTTTGCCTTTTGGGACCAGCGGCATCGGCAGCAGCAACCACAACAGCAACAACAAGGTGAGTAGCAAAGCCTTAATCAGATTGTGAGTCATGTGTTTCATAAATATTCAACAGAAAACAATCATCGCATCGCAGTGATGAGCACTTCCAGTCAAAACAGAGCTGAGCGGAAAACAGTGCAAAAACAAGAGCGAAACGCACATGTTAGCGGCGCTCGACCCACCCACCCACTCTCCACGCTCTCTTTCTCACGCCACCCCCCGCACCACCCAGCTCCAGAAGGGCAGCAGCCAGCCAGTCAAGCCCGGCACATGGCAGCCACGCGCTCTGCTCTCGCGCTCTCCCACTCAGATGCACTCCGCTCCACTACACAAGACACCTTACATAGCTAGGGCGGAAAACTAACCGCTAGCCGTCTCGCTCGCACCCCCACCGGAGAACGCGAGCGAGAGGGCGCGAACGAGAGCAAGGCTGCGCGTGCTTCGGCAGCACGAGTCACGAGTTGGTTCGCTTTTCCCTTTAGGCCTTGCTGGGGTTTCCATTTCCAGCCTGCCTGACAGAGCCGCCGCTCGGCGTGATTTGGCCTCCTCTTTCGCCTTCGTTGTTTTTGTTGTGCTCCACGGACAGGTCGGGACTACTACGATTGGGTCCTGCGAAGGTGGGATGGTGGAGGGTGGCTGGCGGAGATCTCCCATCTTAAATCTGCAGTCTCCAGGCGGTACACACGGAGGTGCTGCTGTTGTGAGGAGCAACAAGCCATTATCGGAACCCCATATGTTCAGTCCAGGATCTCGGCTTCATTAATGCTGCGTACGCATACGCACCGTTGGCCCCTGGCCGCTGGTTCTGGTTCGACGTCGACTTCGAACACGCGCGTCCGACGCGCTCGAGCCAACGCTCGTGCCGGGCTCCCGAACGCAGCCGAAAGACTCCGGCCAAGGAGCAGGACACCGAACGTGCGTGCGTGTGTGTTGTTGTTTACCATCACCCGTTCTGTGCCGGCGTGTTGGACTGTTGCGTTCGCTCCACAGTGGGCTTCGGTTACATGTTCTCACGAACGAGACTAAAAAAGTGTACCCATCGTTATTTTAACTCAGGTGTCGGGCCAAAGGATTTCAGTTTCCCCGCTAGATTTATTTTAGTATTACATACTATTTGAGCTTCTAAAATAAAGTAGAGTCAGGAGTGTTTAAATTGAATCCGAAAAAGTAATTTAATTTAATGTACATTTTCTAGATCTAAATAAATTGTTATTATATTACTGTGCACTATCTATCTTATAATTGGAGAAAATCGAACACATTTTCTGAAAGTATGTTGAGCTTCACTACATTAATTTCAATTTAATTTTGAAATAAAAAAGACTTTTTGTAAGGATTTGTTTACTTCCATTTCAGGTTGTTAAATCAACTTGAGGTGTTTAGTTCTTTTTGGTATCACTGTACGCTTGCTCGAATTGGTCGGATGGGTCGGAGTTCGGTCGCGCTCGTGTTCCTGCTGTTGCTCGGGTGAGCGGGTAAAGAGCGACTCTAAGAGAGTAAGAGCATTGCGAGGGAGGATTTTCCTCCAGCGAGCCCGAAGTACAATCGGCTTTCAGCCGAGTCGGCAGCAAATTCTCGTTATTTACGAAATTTTTCGAAAATTTAAGCAGGCAACCCGACTATGCACGACAGCAGTATGATATTGAGTTCTGTGTAGTTAAGTCGGAATATTTCGTATAGTTCTCGTCGACTGTCGTGTGACATTTGTTCTCTAATTCAGAAACGCATATTAAACACATCGATAATACAATTTACGAATATTCATAAAAACCAACCACAAAAACAAAAACCATCTAAAAATTAAAATTTCAATTCGCTTCAATAATATATTATAAATATAACAACTTAATCAAATTAATTCGCCCCAAAATCGCAAACATATTTGAAAATTCGTTGACTCGATTCCATAACACGAACAAGCCACATATTCGAGTATTAACTGTTAAACCTGTAAGCAAGGGCAATTACTACCAAAACATCCCGAACTTATGCAGCAAAATATTTCCAGTAGATTCCGCAATATCACGCATCCACGTTACCAGCACCTGACTCATCAGAACTCGCTTTCTGTTCAATCTCTCCATCGGCATCATTAACATTAGCTCCAGAAATAGCCGCCTCTACTGCCGCGATAAACAAACCCAAAAATAATTAGAAACAATTCGTAAACAAAAATTTCAAGTAGAACTAGAACTACGCGTAGAGGGAAACCCAACTGGCGATCAGGTTCTTTTGCTCCCATTGTCTGGGCCTTACTTTTTGGATATATTTCCACGCTTCGTTTTATTCTTGTTGTATTTTTTTCAATTTGCCCAGATAAACAAACAAACGAAAATTGATTCACGCTCGCAGCACACGAAAACATTTTCAATTAAATTTTTTGACCGAAAAGCCAACCGAACGAACGCAACCCAAAGCAGAGCGGAGCACGGAAAACAGTTTCTGTTTCTCGCACTGAATTTGAATATTTTGAGCATTCCATAATTTCATTTTCATCTCCATGGCATTCCGGCTCTCCAGCACTGGACCGAGCCGAGATCCCATTGAAACATTTTCCCCAAAAGCTGTTGTGTTTGCTGTATTTTGTATTTGGTTGTGCCAGTGTGAGCTGCCAATATATTTGGCCATGTTAATTGAATATGCATTGCTCCTAATGATTTTGGCCAGCAGAGCATGATTTTCCTTCTTTGGCCTGGGATTTTATATTTGAGTATATAGAGTGTAGTTGCTAAAATATTTTACGGGCGCTTTGATGTGGCCCGTGTTGAACGAAAATCATTTTCTGAACCATTTCGATTTGCAATGAGTGTTAAATCAGTCGTAAAATGCTTCACTAATTAGTTAATTTTTTCTGAAGTTGAGGTTTGTGGTGCTGAAGAATGTACATTGATATTTCTAGTCTATTTGAAATATTTAGTTGTCAGAAGAGTTGAAGAATTGTTTTTTCAAAGCTTTATTTCAAGTGTCATAAAAAATCGTCTACTTGTGAAGTGTCAATTAACGTTTTTTGTGCACTGTGTCGAATAACTTTTAACAATTAAATTATATCAATGGAGGCTTTGAAGTATAAAATATAACTTTCGGTTTGTCAGTTACTTCTTCTCGATTAATTCGAATTTTAAATTATTGGCATTCCTATGAGCAAACCCCTACAGTGATAAATCATTTTTTCTGCCAAGAACAATAGATATTTGAATAAATATTTATCGCGAGAGATTTCGTTTTTATTTCCGCTCTCACCTAATTTCCAAGCGATTAAATTCGCAGCGTATCGGGGATTCTAAATGTATTTTTCAGTCAAACTGTACCTGGAATAGCGCTCCCAATTACCAATTACCCATGCTTACAGAGAACACGAATAATATTCTCGAACACACAAATTTTAATTCGATTTTAGAAACGAGCAGAAAGATCGCATTGAGAGTGAAGAGAGGGATAGATACATAGAGAGTACATGCGTGTGTGCTTAAATACTGGAAAATACAGATAAGATAAATACTATAAGCACTGAACCAGCCGCCGCATATACATTTATAGCAGGCTAACCACACAAAAGTAACGCAGAAAATCAAACACAGTCAAATCAATAAGTAACAGACAATTCAAGTGAAAATCAGAAACAAATCAGAAACTGTTGAACTAAAAGGTGCTAAAAAATAAAGACAACAAAAACTCGAGCGAATAAGCAGCATCCATTTTGAGAGAAAGAAATCCAAAAGCGTCCAGGGAATCGGTGCAAATCGTTAACAATTTTTTCTCGCAAAGGCGCCACGTCCAAGAGCAAATCGTTCCATATGGTTCATATTATCGAATTGGTCGGCCAGCCGAAGGTTGAGTTTGCTCAACAAGTTACTGTGAGTATCAAATCGGGGCCCAAATGAATTTCTTCCTTTTGCGGGGTGTGGGGTACGGGGTACGGGGTGCGTGGGAGGGTGGGTTAGAGTTGGGGAACGAAATGATAATAAATCTTGTTGTCCGTAGTCACGTAATGACAACTTAATACAAATACATATGCATTCATCGCCGCACACATTGTCACACGCTCACTAACGCACTTTTTATTATGTTGTTGTGGCGCTTTTCCCCCCAGCTCCTCTTTGGGTTTTTTATTTTTGCGCCCTTGGCTTTGTTCAACATATTTTGACAATTAATCATTCGCTGCGTCTGGGTGTCCTTCCCTGTATGTGTATGCGTGTTTGCGGCTACATTTTTTGTGGCAATTTCGAAATCAGTGCGTCCGTGTGTAGGTCAATGTGACTCTCGGCTTCACTGTCCGGCTCGCTCGGCCATTAACGCACCGCCATCTCCACAATGGCTAACTTATCCGCTTCTGGCCGATGTCCTTGTTCCGAGAGCATTGGCTTCGGCTTAAAGTGCTCCTCTTCCTTTGCACGGAAATACTTCAGAACGCCCAAAAAGCAGACTACGTTTCGGCGAAAGATTAAGCGGAGCAAGAAGTGAAAATAATATATGGGTGAACTTGTAGAAATCAGGAGATATATTTCATAAACCTTTATAAAGCCACTCAAAGTACTACCAAGTTTAACATAGAACTTTTTTCAATGATTACAAATTGTAAAAGCGTACAACTATTTCATCGGCTTAAAGTCTAACAAAAAAATATAAAACTTAATGAAATATTAGATTTCAATTCCGTTTTTTTTTAACATATTTGTAAGCTTCAATTTGTGATTTATTTTTAAACATTGTCTTTTGTAAGGTAACTAAAATTTTTTTTAAAGCAAGCTATATAAGTAGTTTTTCTTATTCTTATTTAATATAATTAAATTATATTTTTGAAGCATTAAAATTTGGAAAATACTATTATGGCTACTAAAAAATATTTACCATTGAAATTGTTGAAGTGGAAAAAAGTGAAGAGTTTTAATTAAAATAAACAAGTGCTAGAATTTTGGGCTTATTGGTTTTCCGTTTATTTTGTGCAAAGAAAATTGAAATAATAGGTAATTCCAATCCTAAAGAATATGATTTTTGGTAATAGTCCTTATTCCATTAAAAATGTATCCGTTAAATTGAATAAATGTAAAATAAAATGTATCAAGCTATCGTAGAAAATCGTGACTAAAAGTCAAGTTAAGTTAAGTTAAAATATTTAAATGAGTAAAAGACTTTTTATTTGTTACATTTTTAACCATATATCAATGTATATAAATATTTTTATCTTGGAAATCGATACAACTTTTTCATCCTAGGAATTACTTTAACCTGACGAGTTGTCCTAGGCGTGATCCAATTTCGCAGTTCAGACAATTTATTCACCCAAATGTTTAAATCGATTTCAATTATTTGTAAAGAAATATTATTAAGAACTACGCGAATCAACTTTTATTTAATTTTTTTTTTTAATTAAGCGTTCTGTCAAACTTTACCAGAATAATGTTGATGAAACGCAAAAATTGTCTAGAGATTGCAACAGAAACTCATGTTTCTTTCAAACATCCTTTCTGCCGCATTATTTAATTGCCTAACATTTTAGGTATTTTTTCGTGTGCCAGAAAAGGCCAAGCAGAGCTTTGCTCTTCAGGCCTGAAAGTAAAGGACGACTTTATTATTGTGCTACTATAATTTCACCTTATCATTGATCTGGCACTAAAATCCACACACGAGCTTACTATTCATTATAATTCCGATTTATCAATATTCCTTGTTTGAGCTACTCGGCTTTCACCTGATATTTCTTTGTTCCATATGGCAGTGTCCCGTCCTACATATTGATTTATCTACGTTTTCATTCACTTGCTCTTTAGTCCTTGATTCTGCCAAATTGTCAACCAGCTTTGTGGAATATTCGACAAAAAGAACTTAAATTCTAATCGGACTTACATTTATTTCTGTTGCGTTGAATAACAACGGCTGTCTCACTCCCGCTCCCCTATCTATCTGTTTCACTTTCAGCTGACTGCTTTATCAGTGTGCGTTGTGTGTGTTGTGTGTGTGTGTGTGTGCCCCACATGCTGATGTTGATGTTGCTCCAGTTGCTGTTACTGTTGTTGTCGTCCGCTTGTCACCCTCTTTTCTCTTATTCTCTATTTTTTGATTTTATTACAACGCCAACGCAGAAAAGTCTGTTACTTTGGGATATTGCGTAAATTTCATTGTGTATTTCACTTTTATGGTGGTGGCTGTCTAGGATCGGGCATAGATGGGGGTTGCACAGGACGGGTCTTGAGGGGTGCCGTGCGGCAGGGGGCAGGGCGAGGGTGGTGCGTGCTGCGTTGGATGACGTCGCCGGCGTTCTTTGTTGTGCTTTGTGCGTGCGTCCGTCCTCTCCGCTCCTCTCCTATCCCCCAATCCTTCCCCGCATCCACCCGTTTCCTACTTATTCTTGTGTCTGCTTTTACATTCATCCTTGGCGCGGGGGATGTTCGCTCTCTCTTCTTATTCTAATGATGACACACGCGTTCTCTGTCGCCCCCCTGCCGTTGGGCTATCTAGTCCTCTCCCTCGCTCGCCCTATTGTTGTTCAATATTTTGTGCTGTGCCACTTGTTTTGAATTTTTCCACATCCTTTTGTTGCTGTTCAGTTGTTGTTGGCATTACGTGTTAGCTAACTTGCTCGTTAAATGGTTAAGTGGAGCAAAGTCGTTGACACAGTTCTTTTGGGGTCCTTTTCTTTCCTTTCCCTTCGCGATTGCCGATTGCATTTCGGGCGTTGACTAAGAGACACGAATTGTCTCTGCCAAAAAGTATATCCTTCCACAGGCAGTAAGTTTGTAAGATCTGGGCAGACTTATTGTTACTCGTACTTGATTTTAAAGGACGAAAAGTAAACACAAAATCTATTATTAATAAAGAACGTGAAGCTTAAAATACAAATTGATAGAAGGAAAACTGAACAATTGGTTATTTCCTTTGAATCATAGATAACTGAAGTCCTCCAAATGATTCAATTTAATATTTAAACTTTTAATATGGTCTTTCGACTTAATCCAATATCATAGAGTTTCGATTGCTTGCAACCCCTTCAGAATCCTTTGTCGCCGTTCAATATTTACCCTTTACGCTCCTCTCCTAATCGCCTTCTCCTTTGGCGGCGCTTTCCTTTGCACTTGCCACTTGGCACAATCACACACTTCATTTTCCACTTCATTTCATAATTTCACCCTTGAAACCAATAATCTTGAATGTGGCCCGCAAGCCGCCCAGAGGACACCTAGAGAGCGTTCGAAGGAGTCCGCTTGTCATCCGCCGGCATAATTTACCTTTTGACGGCCACTCCCCCGCCCACTTACAGCACACCTCACCCACCTGGGGGCGCATTCAACAGCCAGTCGAGGCGCGCACACACATGCAGTGCTATTAAATTACTTGCCACTGCAAATTACTTGGGAAAACAAAGCGGAAGGAAGAAAAAAGCACTGGGAAACAAGACAGACCGCAGGGCCAGGACGCCTTGACGTATGCAACAATAATAATAACGGGTTGTGGTCGCCGCGCCGCCTTTGTTATGCTTGGCCCGGTATTTTGTAAGCCGTCAAGCATTTACATACCATTAGAGGGCCTACGGGAGTGGGTGACAGGCGTATAAATATTGAAAAGCGCCAACGCCCTTTGTTGGCTTGCTGGTAATTGCTTAAGTCGGCAAATTGTCCAGCCTAATAAACATAAATACTACCCGAAAGGGAAGGGCGAACGGCGCGGCGAAAATGTGTTTGCCAACGAAATTTTCCCTAGCCTAATTGATTAGTCATCCCATGTGCCAAAAATTCGCTTTTGGTTCAAAAATATTTGCCAAAAATGTCTGTGGACAGGTAGATCTGCGAATAATTGAACTTAGTGAGGTGATTATTTATATATAACGGCTAAGCAGTCAAATTCCTTAGCTTTACATAAGTACAAAGTCGAAATAAAATACGTTTTCTGAGAACAATTCGTGAGTTTACCAAAAAAATTAGAGATTATATCTCTTCTTATAGCAAAAAATCAAAAATCAATCAATTATATATTAGCACACTTCTGGGGCATTGTGTTAATTTCAAAGTACTTCGACACTTATTTCGAAATAAAAACAAGTGGGGACAATTCTGTAGACACTGTGTAATAGAAAAATAAGAGAAATTTAAAAAATACTTTACATATTTCCCTAAATATTTCCCGTGGTCAGTCAGTTGACTGAAATGCTATTCAACCCGTCGACCTGGGTTTATTCACTTCACTCATTTACGTTTAGAACGGGTCTCTTCAACAACTTCTAATGCTCTCCGATTCCATTATGCTTGGCTGGGAAATGATTTGCATTTTTTATTATGTATGTCGAAGGGCACGCGACTCGGTCTTGCTCCGGGCTTTAATTTGAGCTTCTCGATTATTATAGGTGACATTTTTATAGCTTTGTTAACAGGGCGCACAGACTGCACCCCGGCTGCGACTCAGGTCTGTCTCAAGCTCTCCAATGGCCTGGCCAACAACGCTTTTCCCTGTTCTGTTGTGCTTGGCATGTTCAGCGCTGATTATGCATTGTTCCATCGGCGAAAAACTCACCCCCGAGCAGGGGAGCGAGAGTGGAAAACTTATCGCCGCCGGCCAGGGCGAGGGCGAGGGCGTTGGGGCGGGCTCGGGCATTAGAATTACTTGCGTGATTAACGCACACCCTCGAGCGTGTCCATCCCCCGGCCATCGGGCCAGGTCTTATCTATGGCTGCCTGCCTTAATTGTGGGTCTTCCATTTGACTATCGATCGATTTTCGATTCCATTCAATTCGATCATCGTAATGAGGCAACTTCAAAAGCTGCACAGCTCATTAGGTTTCCCGCGGCGGGCACGGCCCATGCACGCGTATATATTGGCTATATGCCCTCCGACTTCGGACTTTTCTCAGCTCCGATTTCCTCCTTCAGTTGCCTCTGCCTCGGCTTCTGCACGTTTCTCTTTGTTTTGTTTATGGCTTCTCAAAATAGCTGAATCTAAATGTAAACAAAAGCGCAAAAATACCAAAACTGAAAATGGGCAAAGCGAAGGAAAATCTTACAGCTCGCAGTGGCAGCAGCTGTGTGCGTCATGTGAACAAATTTTCCAGATGCTTTTCCCGGGCCACCCCTCCCCCGACCTCTCATATACTTTGCATACTTTTTAATGCCTTCGCCAAAGTGCAAAACCGCATGAAGAGGCCTTTAGCTTTCGACTTTCCGCTCTCTTTTCGCTGGGAGAACAATAAATTGTATTTCTGTTTATTATTTATGTTCCGCAGCAGAATGTTTACGGTCTCCCTCGTACATACATACCCGTATATAGGCCATTTTGCTTCTGTTTTTCGCGTTCGCCTTATACGCTAATTAGTTTCACTCTCAAAATCCTTAGCCTTATCGATATTTCTCTCTGAGTGGCCAGTTCCTCCGGCAGAATGAGTCCGTTTTCCACGCGGCAAATAAATCAACGCGCACGGAGCGAGGCAAACTCCGGGAGGGGAAGCAGGGTGTGTACATTATGCAAAGGGAAACTCGGCAAACAAAACCGCTAATTGTCGATAAACAACCAATAAAATACAAATTTCCCAAAAACATTTATCAAAAATAATATAAATAATAACAATAACCGCACAACCACACACACAGGAGCGCACACACCAGCACTCGAGGACGATAAATAAAAATGGCAATAGGAAACTTGGAATGGGTCTCGAGTGGGTGAAAAGCAGCGGCAACTGAAGGAGAAGAAATGTATGGAAAATAGTGTTTGACAGCTCATAAAAAATAATGTCGTATTCATTAAGGGTGGCGGGCAACCTGTGCGCAAGGGGCTGTCGATGTGGCCGGGAGTTGCCAAAAGCGAGTTCCACTTTATTTACGACAGGAAGTGGGCCAGAACAGCAACAGCCACTTGAAACGCACGCATGCAATGCTCCCTGGGAGTGGTGGTGGGAACGGAAGAGTAGGAGTACGGGCACAGGGGTGACAGTCCAAGAGCCAACAAAAATATTTGGGTGGAATTTAAGGAATTGCCTGAATCGAAGTATTCCTGGAATATTTATGCCGCAAGGAATGTCCATACCCATCGATTTTCCTGCTTTCTTCAATGCAAAATCGTTTTCAGTTTTCTTAATTTTTTTTATAACAAGTTCGTATTCTTTTTCCTGAAACTGAGACATGATTGCCAAGTTATTTCCCTTTAGAAATCCGAGAGTCTTTCATAGTTTATGAATTTTATTTTATGAAAAATAGTTTCAACCTCTTCTTTATATATATTAACTTTAATCATAATATCTGTGCAGTTCTATCATCAGTGTTTTTCAAAAGAGGAAAGTACCCCAATAGCAAAGGCAGTGACGCCTTGTGACATTGTCAATGTCAGGGATTGAAGTAATGAGCGAATGATTGAATGACACACTGGCAGAATGACAGTTCCCCTTCCCAGCTATTGTGCAGGTGTAGTAATTTTGTTGTGGCCGCTCCTGCTTTGTATTCAGCGTTTGTTGCTGAAGGTTTGCGTGCCGAAAGTTTCGAAAGTTGTTCAAGTAAACACGGGACAGCGTGTTGCGGGAGACGGGAGTCGGGAGGGGAGAGGGTTTGTTGGTTGAAACATGCAAATGTTACAAGGTGTTATGCTTTATGTACATTTAATTGAGACTTATTAGGTAGTGAAGTGTACAATAGTTAAATGCGGTTGCCGTCGTTGTCGGAGCCGCTTGTTTGGCTTGTTGATAGTTTCGTTAGTGGTGCGAATGGGGTGCTTTTCCCCCTCCGCCGCTTCGGGATCGATCAGTTTAGTTGCGCCGTTGTATCAAAGGTGCTTTCTTTATTGAATGAGTGTAACGGGGTTCGTTTTGAAGAGGGAACTATCCATATCATCGTCTCATCCCACACCAGTCTAGTCAAGCATAGCTTTTCACATAACACTGATCGAAGTATTCTGCCTCTGGCCAGAACACGAGGAAGCTGTTGTGATGCCACAGTGCATATCCCACCAGAGAACCCGGGGTGAGGCCTTAAAGAACAACTGAGAAATGTATCGGCTGTCCGTCGTAACCAATGCCCCCCAACCTCCACTGCAACAACTTCGGCTACATTAGACACCGCCGCCGCCACTTCAATGCGCATTTCAAGTTGTGCTTCCCTCGATTTTCTGCGCGCGGTGTATTCGTTGCCGTTCGAGTTAGTTGCACTTTTCTATTTTTGGGTTCAAAAATACAAAAGCACGAACGGATTCCGCCCGCGAGCCGACCCCTCGCGGACTGCCTTTCAGCATTCTGCTTTCTATTTTCAATAGACGTAGTTCGGCCGTTGTTGTTGCTGTTTTCTTGTAGCCGACAAACAATAAAAATGATGCGTTGTGTTGCAAAAGCGCTGCTGTCCACACCAGACCGGCCCCGTCCGCCGCCCTCCCCCTGCCTATTCCCATTCCCAGCCCGGCATGCCCCCTTGCAGCATAGCATATGTTGCAACTCTGTTGGCGAAATGAAAAGCGGAGATGCACGAGGAAAAGCAGAAGGAGGTGGCGGAGGTGGAGATTTTCGCCCATTGATATTGATGAAAACGACGTCCAGTTACAGTTCGTTGGCTTTTGCTGCACTTTCAAGGGAACAACACGAAACGCGCTCCGGTTGAGATAAGATGGGTCTGCACCGGGAGGGCCTGAAACAGCTGAGGATATGCAAATGGTATACATTTTGTCAAAGCATAAAGACTGTGTTTGGCAGGGATATAAAAAATACATGACACATGTAGCTCACAGATACTAATGCCGGTCGTGCTGGGGAGATGCACAGATGCAGAAGGAGATTGCGATGGAGATGGAAGCCGAGTTGGAGACAGGGAGGGAAATGCATATGCATCATTTATCCGCTGACAGTGCAAGCGAGCAGACTGATTGCGAGATATTCCAGGAAGAGAGAGTAAAGTCCCCAATCTCCACTAATGTTGCATTCCCTTTGCTTCAGATTCTTCGAGTATCCTGCATAGATCAGAAGTAGTCCAGGTCCTAATCCATATGTATCCTAACGGCTTCTATTTTCCAACCTTTGCTAACTAATCTGCAGCTCTTCCTCGCACCTTCTATTGTCCTCCGGCCTGGCTGGCTTAATTTAACGCTCGACGCACACGCATAACCCATTTTCCCGAGCCCGTGCCCCGCTAAATTGTCACTAATTCGCCGCCTTTTGCTCAGCGTTGCATGTCCTTCCACATAATTCCGGGTGCGAGCAGCCAGGGACTAACAACTGCAATTGTTCGCAAGAAAAGGGAAAACTTAATAATTGCCGCGGCACAACACTTTAATGCCACATAGCAGCGCACCTCCACACCTTTCCCGGGGCAGAGTCACATGTGTTGTCCGAGCCCGAGAGTTTTATGCAAATCTTCTTCGTGGGGGTGAGACTTGAAAAAGTGACAATGCAGAGCCCACACCCAGACACGTGCAGGGAAGATACACGAAGGACAGGACACTCCTCCTCCTTCGCTGGCAGTCCCTATTTCGCCTTGACTTTTTCCCACACATTTCATGCCTCGGTTTTTTATCTTTTTCTGCTGTATGCAAGTTTGTGCAACTATTTTCCATGCGCATGGGCACAAAAAGGCAACCACCGCATGACTACTGCCAACTACGAGCCGGGGAAGTCCCCAGCCCCCAGCCCCCAGTCTCCGACGGCGCCCTCTGCCCGAACTGCCCCGTCCACAACCCTTAGCCCAGCATGTGGCTAGTGGCAGGCAGCCAACCAGAGCGTAGTGCAAACTGGAGCATTGAAACTATTTATTTGTTGTTGCTCGTCGGGGGAAGGATGCAGGGATTTTTTCTGTTACGCGCTCGTTTATTACGGGAATTCCAGCTCACGCCTAAATGTTTGCAGTTTTTCTGGCCCGCAAAGGGCCGAGGGCTCCAGATGCAAGAAATTCCATTCAATCAGTGGAGCGCTCCCTTCGTCCTTTGTCGTCGTCCGGCCTGCGGTCAGAGAAGTCTTGAACCCTTGGCTCCCTCAAATTCCTGCGCCGCGCACAAATTAAGCGATTCCCGGCGCCCTCGTCCCCGCTCTCGATTGATGGCCGACTGTCAATCGCTAAGCTCCTCAGTCAGAACCTGATTCACAATCAGAGTCGGAGTCAGAGTCAGTCTTTTGAGGGAAAGTTGAGGGCGAGGAACTGCGCGACCGGCGACAGAGACAGGGACAGAGCGAACAAGAGAGGGATATAGAAAGGGACCGGAGAGCGCAAAGAAAAAAGCGGAGAAAGCGAAACTTTTTAATGATGTAAAGTACAAAGTTTTCTGTCTTGTCGCTGGCGCAAGTAACTTGAGTAAACTTTGAGTTATGCCCTCCCAGCCTTAACATAGATGCGATGCGAATCCGGGGCAGCGGCGACGGCGACAACCTCAAAGAGCAGTCGACAGCGACAAGTTGGGAGGACATCCTTTCGCCCACAGGGACCCGATCGATCGATGCCCGGTCTGCGGGGACTGTGGCTGGTGTTTTGTCGTTTGTTAAAAGTTTTCAACACTCATTTTTATTATGACATACGCGAGAAGTACGAACCGAATTAGTGGGGATGCTGGAAGGGCTGGAAATGGGAGCGCTAATAAAATGCCAATTTGCTGCCATTGAATGGCTGCTTTATTGGCCGCCATTACAACTCGTACGCATAAAGGGCGCTGCCACACATCCTGAGCCCCTGCACACACGCACCCGCTTACAGGGACTCATGCGTGCGCCAGGACTTCTCTTGAAGGCATTTTATGACGGCAACATTTACACGCATAAAATATGCATGATAAAACTTTGTTGTTGCAATAAATCAGCCACGGCAACGGACCCCGGATCCCGACCCCGACCTCCGAAAATTGTGCAACGCCTCGTGCTCCCCGCCTGATGTGATTACAAAACCATTCGGAGCCAACATGGGATCCCTCGCTCCGAAAAAGAGCTGCTTATTTATGTCCTGCGTGATCTGCGTTCATCGGGATGCGGTCGTAATGAGTTCCTGGCGCAAATCACTTGCTGCTGGGTGGCGACCGGCGCCCGCCTCTGTCCCGCTGTCAAACTACTTAAACTGCCATTAAACTATCGAGAGAGTGCCGGATGGAGCGGGCGAGGGAAAACTTTTGCGGGCTCCTCAATCAGAAATATTATAAAAAGGACGCCCAGCTTTGTTAGAGGTGCAAATGCCTCACAAACAGACAGACCAAGTCGCCCCGCTCACCGTCCCTTGCCGCAAGCTGCAGGAACTTTTTGGCCATTGTGTTTTGACTGCCTTTGTTGCATGCATAAAATATTTATGCGCTGGAAAATATGCAGCAACAAAAAGCGGAGGCGAATGCGGTGCTCCTTTGCTGCAACACCAGAGCCAACTCCGGCGCATGGAGACGACTCCATGTGCGTGCAACTTTTCACACTCAAATGAAATTACGAGGAAAAAAAGGAAAACTTTGCTACTTAAATGTAGCGCTCCCACCGCCCCCTCCATCGCTCTCGCTCCTTTCCTCACCAGCAGTTTATTGCTTTCTGCACTTTATCAACCATTTCTCCATGGCTCAGTGAACGCTCAATTGCGAGCGCGGAGCGGAGCGGAGAGCGACAGAGACAGTAAACTTTTCATTAATAACGATTTTCCATTAACTATCGATTGATTTCGAGTCCCGGGGACAGCAGCATCCCAGCGGCAGCAACAACAAGTCGCAAGTAGCGAGCGCACTTCAGACAATGCCTGCAACCGGCAGCTACAACAACAGCAACAGCAAAAACAAACACAACAAGAACAACCACAGCCACGCCAACAACACTTGAGTCTATTTAAAACGCAAACAACAATAAACCGCCAGAGGGTGCCGGTGGAAGGGGGAAAGGGGGAGGAATAGCCGGGGCTCATAACCGAGGACAACGCCACCGCCGCCACCGCCGCCGACAGGAAAAACTCATTGAAAAGTTTTTCTTTTTTACACTTGGCGTGCTCTCCCATCCCCTATCCACCTCCGCACCTAAGCGGTGTATCGAAGGAGGAAGTTTTTAATTTTGTATCGCGCCACTGCCAACTCTGGCTGATGTGCGACGAGCCTGGCTACGCTTTTTCAGGCCGAGGTCGCACGACCTCCTGTTAGATGGGGCTCTCTTTCAAGACAACTTGCGATGGTCAGCGTTAGATTGCGGCAAAAGGAGTGTTCACTCCATCGAAAGAAACACATGTTCACTTTAAGCATTGAATGGTATTGAAACACCTTTTCTAGCGCCAAACCAATCACTTATTTATAGAAATTCTGTACCGCTTTTAGCACACAGAACTTGACGTCAGAACTGCAGAACTTCACCCTATTTGCGAATTCTTTAGAGTATGCTCACCCCGACGTTTCACTGCTTCTCTTTTAAGGACAGGGGTCCTTGTTGCCACACGCGTACAGTCCACCGTCCACCGATCTCCGTTCTCCCCGCTGCCCTTTGTTTGCTCCTGCGACTATTACGGGTATTTCCTTTGTGTAGGTCGCCGGCATTGCGTTTTCGGATATTTTTTCCTATTTCTCCCGGTTTTGTTTTGCTTCCACCATTTTTATATAGCCAAAGCCCGCTCGCGCGCCCAATATATATAAATTATTGCATAAAGTTTGGCGCTAAGTTGCAAAAAGTTTCCTTTTCATTGCTGCTGCTGCTGCGGCGGCCGGGCCGCACAGGCGGAGCAAGCGGAGAAAGCGGAGCAGGCTGAGGCAGCGTGAACGACACACAATAGTCTATAAATCTTTATGGTCAACAGAGATTACATGGGCCCAGACGCGGCGAAGAAAGCCTTCATGTAGTTTACTGCCCCCGGCAGAGCCCCTTCGCTCCTGTGCCCCTTCGGCCTTAGCAGCTTTTTAGGCGCTGTGTGCGTTGTTTTGATTTGTGTGCGCTCCTATGCCAGCTGTAGTGGCAGTTGTTGTGGCTTTTCCGATTGTTACGGCGCGGATCGAGGGAGGAGCAGGCAGAAGGGGCAGGTCGGTCAGAACGGGGCGGGAGCGAAGCATATGGCCATAAAAATGCGGTGCAGACGTGGTAGATACTAGATAAATCATGCCAAAGCTCCGAAAAGTATGCAATGCCGGCAGCGAATGAATAGAAAATTCTTGTAAAAATCAGCACCGGGAATCCACCACAAGCCGCAACAAAAGCAAGAGCTTGCTGCAAATACATGTGCTGTATGCAGCAATAGTTCTCTCGGGGCACACCTTTAATTGCTTAAATTGTTCGCGTTCCGTGCGACCTTCGACGAACGACTCGCAGTTCGATTTCTCGTGGCCCCATAAACAACTTTTCAGAAGTATAAAAAACGGGAGAAACGTGTATAGGTTTACCGTTAGGATCATTTTACATAAAAATGCAATAAATAGCTTCAACAAAATTTATGGTGCCTCCGGAGGAAGGACGGGGAAGGAAGGATTTAGAGGACTGCCCCTTCTGCCCCGCCGGACTCACTCGTAAATGTCAAATGTCGTGTGCGCTGGGCTAAGGGCGCCTTAAAGTATGCTTATAAATTGCTCTAAATAGCAATTTTGGCCGCTCCACCTCTGCTCCTCCTTCTGCTTCCACATTTCCCGTTTCAAGGAGTGCTCGAGCGCCGAAGCCGAAGCCGGAGCACTCGCTCCCGGTGTCGTGTCATTTGTTCGTTTTCTTTATTAGTGTCATGTATTTTTATAGTTCAAAGGACATTTGAATGATTGAATGAACTGTTTGAGCCCCCACCAGCTGCCCCACATCCCATCCCATCGCTTCCCCGGGGTGGCTTGCTTGACCGAAAACGAGTTGCGCGCATGATTTCATCCCTTGCAGCGACGGGTTGCCCTTACGTGCGGTCAGCTCCTGCTCCTGCTCCTGCTCCTACTCACACTCTGGCTCCTGGTCGATGTCCTGGTCAGCGGCGTCGGCGGCAGCGGCGGTCCCAGGCACGTTTCATCATGGCCAGCTTGTTGTTGGTGTGGCGACTACATCAAATAACGACTATTGACTACGCCTGTGTGGCGCTTCGTGCCGACGCTTCCCGACCCACTCTCCGCATGCACGTGTAGGGTTACACGGCGCTCCTCGCTCTTGCTCTTCGTAGTCCCCTGACCCAGCACCATTCCTCCCGAGACCCGCTCGCTGCTGATGATGATGTTGTCGCCAGTGTCGCCATCGTCGCTAGAGCCATCATCGACATGGCCTGCCGTCGCTGGCGATGACGAATGAAAATCAATATTTATTAGATTACTTTCGAAATTTTATACGAAAATAGAATTTTTATGACATTTTTTCTTCTGGTTTCGCCCTGGGCTGACTTGCCATGCGCTTGGGTGTGTTAAAGTGTTTGCAATAATCAATTTTTGGGTAATCTGGAGCGCCAGCTCTTATCCTGGCTTTAAACAGGGGTTCAGCTGGTATATGTGTGCCTTTAAGGCTGAAATGTTTGGGCATAATGAGCGTCCCAGAACGTGCGCTCTTATCGGCCATCATATCTAGTTTTAGTTTGTGCTTTCCACCCCAAAACTCATAATGACTTAATTATACTCGCAATTTAGCCAATTTTATATCCCACTCTCTCCGTATCACTTAATATTAAACCCGTGTCCTCCCTTGTCTATCTTTGCAGGTAAGTTGCCATCATCCATTAATACCACCAGCCATCAAATTAGTAAGTACACAAAACGAGCTGCTAACACTTTTGATGTGCGTCTTTAACTGTATGCCCCTCTATCTTGCAACCGTTCGGTCTGCCTGCCACCAATACATGTGTGTACGGGAATATAAAGCAAATGCATTTTAGTGCCCTCAGTTGACCTCGTTTGGGGCTTGTTTTTATGGCTCAGGCGAAGCCCAAGCGATGATGCTACTCACGTGGCTCGAAACTAAAAGCTCCCCCGAGTGCCTCCTGCCTTGTGCCCCTGTCTTTTGCCTCCTGCCTCCTGCCTCCTTACTCCTTCGTCCTGGTGCTATGTAGTTTGAGCCGGGCTCGTCCCACCCCCGGGAGTCACTTAATTATGAAGCTGCACATGAAGTAAAACGTCATAAAGCGTCGAGTTGAGTTGCGACGAGCGGAGTTCGGGCTGTTGACTTGGGTAGGAGTAGCATCACCAGTCCCCGGTTGTCTGCCACTGCCTCTTACATATTCTTTTTACAAGGCCAGGGACGGGGGCGGTGGCTTGGCGGCATTCTGCAGTTAATTTTCCGTTGCTAAATAAACTGTTTATGGCATTTATGCCGAAAATTTTTGGCCAAAGCAAGAGGCATGGAGAGGGGGAAATCCCCGAATGAAGGATGACGATGATCCATGTGTGTGTGTTGGGTAAATTTTTGTATATCAGACACAGGAGCGTTGCTCGGCTTCCTGTTCCCTGTGTATTCCGTTTACGATATAAAGCCTCTGAGCTGTGATTTTCGGACATCTGAGGGAGCCTGCAAAAGATATTACTGCTTGATTGAAATGGAAAATTGGCACAATGGGCTTGTTTTGAATATCGAAAATATTTTTTTTGGGCCAGGAGTTTCCTGATCTCCGCTAGAGTGCCAGAAAGCGACGACTTCCTTGTGCTCACTGACCCCTCACTCGTACAGCAGTGCACCACTCACACCGACATAATGAATATTTACATTTTATGCACACTGTGCACCGCAGCCACTCTTATACACACCACGAAACTCACACACGCGCCTTTATCCACTGACAATTTGGCAGTCACCGCAATCATAAAAATTTCCACTTCCAAGGAGAGAGCTGGCGGGAAATGAAGCCAGGACCCGTCAGTCAGTCGCCTCTGCGCCTCATTTAAATGCAAATTTTTGACGAGCGGTTTTAACGTTCTCCGCCACCCCCGCCGACGTTCTCTGGCGCTTCTCCGCTGGCGGTGAATGAAAACATTAAAATTAAAAATAAAAAATGTAGTCTGCTTTTAGGCAGAGCTCTCGGGTATGTTTGTGTTTGGGATGGACGGATGTATGTGTGTCTGAGGGGTGCCAGCCAGCGCGCAGCGCTCGTGAGAATAATTCAAGGTGATAGCTTAATTGAAATATGCTTTTAGGCGCTTTGCCACACCCCGCTCCCGCTCCTGCCGCCCTCGTTCGGCCCGTTCGCCTTCCATTTTGCATACTTCACTTTGTTGTGTGTGTCTGGGTGCATATTTTATGAGGCTGCGGTCCACCACTGAAACCCACAAAAAGCGGGCATCGAGCAGCGGGAGCGGAAGAGAATCTGAATCGGAATAAAAAACTGAGCCGAAGCTGCTTAATGTTATGCAAAGTGTTTGAGCCTGCGGCATGCGTAAAGCTGCAGAAACGAGGGCGGCGGAGAAGCCGGGCGCCAGGACAGTTGTATCCTGGCGAGGTGGGGCGGCCAGCCATCGCCTTTAATTGTTAGCCATTTCAGTTCTCATTACAGTTTCAATTGACTTTTGGCCGGATGTTGGATGTTGAAGTCGGGAAAATTGCTGAAGGTAAATTCGGTTGGGAGGGGGTGGCATGGGGCATGCCTGTGGGCAGAAATAGTACTCTCCGAAAGGGCTTTACCGATGACTTATCATACCGTAATCCCTCTCGTAACCGCCATAAACATTCATATGCATAAATTTGACATTTGGCTGCTCCATAAAAATACACCCGCCCAACAATACCGCTGGGCCTTTTGGCAGGCAGTCTCCTCGGAACACCGGAGCACCGGAGCACCGGGGCTGGGAAAATTTATGCACATAACAGCCACTTGACTCCTTCGCCAGACAGCTCGCTCCTGCAACTCTCTACTTGAGCCAAATGAAGAGCGACAGGAAGGAGTTCAGTTCGCGCAGCCAGGATCTGGTTTGCAATCTACAAATTGCGGAAAGTCGAAAGAAAAACAGAGCGGAACAATAGGAATGCTGCCCCGCTTATATTTTATGCAATATGCCACGCCGCGTTTTATTAAGCAAATTACAATGAACGGGCCCCTTAAAGATTTGGAGCTTGGGGAATCTCGGCAAGTCGTACTTATGACCTTGGCAAACAGCCTAACGCCTCAGCCCGAAGCCCGGAGCCACTTGGAAAACAAACTCAAGCTCTCCATTCAGCTCGCATTTTGCTGCTCTTAACGCACATTTTCATATATAAATTATTAATTTCGCATGCCTGCCTGGCCCAGTTCGGCTCGGTTTCCCCGGGCCATCCCCAGATGGGGCACAGGACGAAACCGCACGCCCAGGCAGCTGAAGCGAGGGCGCTGGGGAAGGATCAGCGACGGCGGTAGGAAAGCAAATAAGCAGACGGGCGGGCGAGCGAAATGCATTTTGTGCTCCATTAAATAATAAAAGCAAACGTGGCAAAGATAGCGTCTGTCTCCGAGTTCTTTCCTCTGTGTGTACACAATAAAAATCTCACACGAAGCGCATAAAAATAAAGCAGGAGATACCCCAAAGAGGATACTCGCTCTCCACACATCTTATCTAATGGCGGAGTCAAAGCCCCCATTGTGATTTTTAAGTTGCTAACCTTTATGCGGACGGGAGTTCGAGTGTTTGAGTGTTCGGGTGTGCGAGTGTGCGAGTGTACGAGTGTGTGTGGGCGGAGGGAAAGTGCATAAATAAGTAAACAAATGCCTGTCGCTTAAGATTACATGGCAAATAAGCTGGCGGAGATGCGAGCCAGAGCAGGACAACATTTGAATGCCGGCAAAGGAAACCTCGCCCGTTTACTTACTTATTCATAGCCAGACCTGGGCGGAAAGTGTGTGTCTTGAGGGGGCATAAAAATCAGCATAAACAGCAATTGTTATGGGCTGCGAATGAAGCCCAGATCAGCTCGGCTCCGAGCGCACTTCTGTTTCGACGCAAATGACGTAATTTTAGGCCGCAAAAGCACGCAAATCAAATCAGAGGAGAGCTCCAGAGGCCGCAGGACAATGCAACCACGCACTGTGTATTGCAGTTTAAGAGAGGTCACAGCAAATGACAATATTTTGTTTTTAATTTAGCTATAAGTATGCGAAGTGCTCTCACTGCCACACGAATCCACTCCGACTGAAATCAGCTTAGAACAACAGGGGTTGGGACGAGGAATGCTTGATTAGGGGGAGATCTGCGCAGGCTGTTTGACACGCACGTGTCCTTGCCAATGACAAGGGAAATTTTATAACTTTCAAGTTTAATTTGCCAAAAGTAGCAATCAACCAAGAGCCAGGGCCAGAAGTACAGGCACTGAAGAGCGACCGGAGGGAGGGTTGCTTGTTCATGGGCCGGGAGGGTGGTTGGGTGGTTGGGTGGTTGGGAGAGGGCCAACCCTTTCGAGCTAATTGCTTGGAAGTTGTTAAATGTAAAAATTAAAATGTATAAAATGTGTATATTTTATATTAAACAGAGGAAGGACTCTGCCACTGTCAGTGCCACTCACTTTCGCTCCGCCCCGTTCGCTCACTCATTCAGTTATCCAGTCATTCATTTATTCAGCCAGAACGTAGCCTGTTTTATGAGGTGTTAAGTGGGCTTAAATTAAAAGTGGGCGTGGGCGGAATGTGACGAAATGTTTGCATATTTATTTAAGTTATGGCGAAGGCGAGAGGCAGCAGCTTTAGAGAACACTGGTGGGCTCTGCCTCGGGAGGAGTCAGGGGCCGGCGAGCTCGAGGGGTTGTTCTCCCACTTGAAGAGGGCGACACAGACTTGACTTTTGTTTGTTTTCCGTTTGACATGAAGGAGCCACATGTGCGTGTTATAAATTTATATTTAATAAACTTTCGGCTTTTCAAGGCTCAAGTGGTATCAGAAGGATACGAGCCAGGGATCCGATGTGCGAGGGCAAAGGACAAAGGATAGAGGACAAGTACGAGTGCGGCCTGGAAGGTGAAAGCAAGACAGTGATTAACTGGGAAGTGGGTGCAAGCTGCTAATAAACATAGATGGCTCCTTAATAGATTAAAATGCGACAAGAGGCGGCTCTCGAGTGGCATTGTTCTCCACCTTTCCTACCCTCTGCCATGTCTATGGCCACATATCTCGAACAGATAATCTATTTATTTATGTTCCTACTGGACATTTCTGTTTGATTCTCGCACATTGCACTTTCCCACCGCCTGTAACTTACTTATGGTCCGCCCCTTAATTATACAGAATTATGTCCGGCAGTGCTGGCAATATTCAAACTGAAATATATGAAATTTGGAAAAAGAAAACTCGCAGCTCAAGGTAAAATACAAATAATTCAAAATATGAAGGAAATGTTATTTAAGTTTTTGAATACTTGAACTAAATTTGAGGTAATATTTCAACTTTGTTGAAATGTAAATATTTTTACAGATTGTTTTAATTATTGATTTTCCCAAAAGAAAAATCGGCCGGAACCCGATTTTAAATCTCATAATTTAGCAAATTACCTTCTGCACAGTACTTGTTTTGGTCCCCTTGAGTGAAGCGTGTTTACAAAGTGGTATTTATTAAGTAGGGACCTGATAAATAAAAAACAACTTCGGGCTGACTCTTATGAATAGTTTTCTAGCTACTATTTATGATTTTCCTACATTTTATTTTCACATTTGACTCCGAAACAGCTGAAATTCTGGCTGCACAGCCATCGGAGATTATTTCCCTCTGACGCTATGGAAAACCCGGAGAAAGCTTTCATGTCAGGGGACACGTGGCAGCATTCTGAGTAACAAAATCAAATTGCTTATTAAAATAATAACAAGGCCAGCGAGAAAAAGTGAACTATAAACATGGGACGAAGCCAACCCTCGGGGAAGAACTAACCCCAACCATCTTTCGGAAAACCGTCCTGAGGGCAGAAGCAATTACAAATGCGAAAATCAACCCTGGAAACAGGGCTCAAGGCCATGTATGCCAGCCGATGAAAACTAAATTAACGACGCTTCTTAAAGTTTAAAGCCGACCATAAAATACTTTCAGAATCTATGGGACTTTGATCATTAAATAAACTTGTACCCTCCGAATTCCGCTCTGGACCGGGGGGCTGGTTCTCCATGCTGTTTGGTTTTTGTTCTCTACTGTTGGACACGATAAAGCAACTATTAGTGACCCGAGCGGGACAAGGGACCGGACTAAATGAAATCTAAATTAATACAATTTTCGGGTCGCTACTCTCAGTTCAAGGAGCGGCCTGTACGGTGTGCACACAACCTACCATATCGACAGGCCCCGAGATCAAAGATGTGTTGGGAACTTGTGCTTGCAAGGAATTTGCGATTGCTGGGCTCGAGGACGGGGGCAGGAGCAGGAGCAGGCAGGAGGAGGTAAATTGAGACATGGACATGAACCAATTTCGTTCGCATGAAGCCGAGGCCCGGGCAGAATGGCACGACAAATAGAATAAATGGCAATGAATGACTGAGCAAATGAATAAACGAGAGAAATTTTTGCTTTGAAATTCAAATTTCAAAAGTTGTCATGACATTGTGTTTATGACATTTAGTTGCTACGGCCAGAAAGAGATGACGAGCTGCTCAGTTCGGAGCGCGGGGTACGGGGATACGGAAGGCGGGCACTGCTGCCAATTCTCCTTTTTATTTTAATGTTTGGCCGGGCTCGGACGGCTGCATATTTAAAATTGAATATTTGCACGCCTTGAGCATTTCAGATTACAAAGATATACTTCACTTATGCGCACACAAATACATTCGAGCCGAGCGCCGAGCGTGTGTGTGGGGCGTATCCTGTTGTCATTTGCATGCGCTCCATGCGCTTGTGCTATTTGCACTGCTCAAAGCCATGTTAAGCGGTTTATTTTTGAGTTGTGTGCTGAGCACACAGCTTCCTGCACGAAAATTAAATTTAAAGAGCTTTGAGGGAGGTCTCCCCAAGTCCTTAGTTATAAACAAAAATCGATGTTTTGTTTTGCCTCAACTATGCGCTTATTGTCGGTGCAAGTGCCTTGAGTTGGGCAGCTTTAAATGCCTTATGAAATCAGCTTATTTGGGAGATTTCTAAGCTAAGTGCGAAACCATAGCCATAAGCGGTAGAAACACAGGTCTCCTTTTTTAAGTGAGAACGGTTTGTTGTTAAGAGAGATTAACCAAAATTTCTCCATATTATTATTATTGTTCTTCCATATTTTCTTCAACGTTCAATAGCTCTTTCCGTAGAAGTAAGATATAAATTAAGTAATGCTTTAAAGTTACATTTCTTACTTATTTTGCGGCATTGGTACTTTGCTTTGCAATGTCTCTCTTGGTTTTTCACCTGTGTATACATCCTTTCATCTCACCCAAGGGCGTCACTTTTAAAATTTAATATGGAATATGGATTCCCATGATTTCATCAGCCAGCGCCGCTGCCTAGATATGAGCTACATATCCCGCGTATTTCACAGATACATTTTCAAGTGTAAACACGCCGCTCCCAGCTCGCCGCTTGCTGAGAAACGTACGCGATTGCTATTTACAAAAACACGCTACCGTATGCCGCACACGATTTTCCAATTGAACTCACACGTGTACACACGGATGCGGAGATACACGGATACGGCTACAAATACAGTGCGCTGCTGGCAGGGCCACGGATGCCGGCACAGATATAGATACAGACACAGATACAGCTGCAGATACGGATACATGCAGGGCCTGGCATTGATGCAGTCGTGCATTCAATCGCTGCGTCGTCACCTCGTCGAGGAGAGTGCGGACCGCAGAACGAGCACTGACTGCCCGAAATCATTTCAAGTTAATAATAAATGGAGCATCATCATCAGACATCAAACCCGTAGAGCAAATATCGAGTATCCTTTTGGTCTGTTTGTGTTTGTGCTTGTGCCGGTGCTTGTGCTTGTGCCTTGTGTTTGCCTGCCTCCCAGGCTGCTTGTTTGCATTGCCATTGATTTATTTTTTTGGCATGGGATTTTTCAATTTGCTGCAACCCGAGCCGAACCTTCTTCATGACATGTAATGAGCTGCCGCTGATTCCACTCCTGCGGCTCCTTGTGCGGCACGAATCAATTAAAATACGTGCCAGGCATTAGAAGAGCGTGGCGCGCGGAGTGCGGTATGTGGAGTGCGGCGTGTTGCCCGGAGGAGGCCTGACTTGGCAATATTTCAATCAAGTTTTTTCCGAGCCAACAGCATGCATGTGAAGCTGTCCAAATGGATATTTATGCCTATCATGCTTATGAGGAATTCACATTAGGCTGAAAGTCAAGAGGTTGCCAACATGCCAACACAATTGACAGTTGGCCAAGGCGGGCCAGGCTTTGGCACATGGAAAGTATGTACCGATGGGCAAACATATATGGGATATAGGTATATATACTATATAAACTGTCATTCCGTTGACAGCCTAGGTAGCCCCCGCTCAGACACCGACACAGACACACACTCGCAAATACACATGAGTGCGTGTTTGTTGCCCTTAACAGACATTTTCACAGTTGAGTGCGTTGCTTGGGCCGAGGGCCCAGCTTCCCCCTCACCCGCTCTCGGGTCCGTTCCCTGCTCCCTGGGCCTTATGTAATTTGGAAGCATTTCCAGCGCGCCTGCTGGTATGCAACAAAAACTCTGCGTGCTGGGGGGCGGAAGGGATGAGAATGCCCAGAGAGCTCCTTCTTCTCGATTGCCCTTAAATGTATGCTTCTAATGCCGCTCCGTCTGAAGCCAAAGTAATCAATTGGGTCATCGCCCCAGAAGCACAAGCATTTACATGTCGCCACTGACAAGGGGAAATGAACGCCGTAATGTCGAGAACAATTTTTCCTAAGTAACTTTCCCGAAACTTGCTGGGCTATGAAGTCAGCACAAACACATTAGGCCAACGAAATCAATAATTTTCACCTTGTGTGAGATGTCACGGCCCTCAAGCAGACAGTCAGCTGTCTGTTTTCGGGTTAATTGGTAATTTTTGGAAAAGGTTCGTCTGCCCACGTCGAGAGTCCCGAAAGTATTGATTAGCTTTCACTGGGCCCTTCGGCCGTTCGGCCGGCCTGCTAATAAATTACCAAAACTAATGTTTGTCTGGCCTGACGTTGGCTCGAAGTTTGCCTAATTAATGGCAAACCTTTCAAAGGGCTACACCTTGTTCCATATTTTGTGTTCCCCGTTTTCGTATTCTCCGAAAGTAAACAAAGTATTTTTGTGGGGCAGGACCGGGCTTAGCTGGTCATTAGCATGCGTTAAAATGGCGTTAAATGTGTAACGGAAACCCGGAGAGCCGGCGCAAGGACATGGAGGTTCGCTTTTATTTCCTTTGCTTTTTTTGTAATTTTGTTATAATAAAAATGTCATAAATTTCTGGTATCACTGCGTGTTCTGGTCCAAGTTTTCCCTCTCCCGCGCTCAGTCGTTTTGTCGCTGTGTGTGTTAATTTTTTCTAATTGTCCGAAATTTAGATAATTACACGCCATTAATTATTTACATAATAATAACGTTCCTTTTTCTTGCCTTCTTCTGTGCGGAACGAATACGCGGTTTACAATTTTGTGGTTGACTTGGCTGTGGGCGTGGCCATACGTACATATGTACAAATATATACGTACATATATATTTATAGAGCGTGGGGGCGTAAAATTAAATTTACATAATTTATGACTTGCTCAGCAATGTTCATGGGCGTTGTGTTGCATAATTTTAGGCATTTTTGTTTATTGCGGCGTAAAATTTGAATTATGAATCAGGAATAGCGCCCGCTCCATTTTCCATTTTCCGCTGCCCCTGCCCATCCCATTCCCGGCCCGTCGCTTCCGTGCAAGGGTTACATTCTGAGGTTATTAGTAATTTATTTGCATATTTTGTGCCAGCCCAGGGGTGGGGTTACCGCCGACTGACGGACAGGAGCAGGAACTCAAGTGTCACACGACAGTCAAGTGTCGTGTCTTGAATGAAATACGCTTTGAGTTGGGTTGGGCCTGCCGCCTGCTGCCTGCCAAGGTGGCCCGCAGGTGCGGGGAAGACGTTATAGCTGAAAAAAAAAAACAAAAAAGCAGGAAAGTAATCTTAAATAATGGATAACTCTGTTATTTATACCCTTATTATAGCTCTGAAGAAGATAGGAAAGAGACTGAAGAAGGGTATTTCCTACCCATGAAACTATCAAAAACTATGCTAGACATCGCAGAAACCCTAGTGATTTCCAGAGCGCTCAATATATATTTATTTATGTTACTCATATTGAGCATATTGTCTGCGCTTCAGAGATGTCTTTATCCTGTTATCGATACTTAATAACAAGTATCTACAGATTTTTCCTTCCTTTCCTTTTCCCTTCTGCTACCGCCTGTTAAGAGCCTTCCTGTTGTCTGGCCCAGCGGTTAATATATGAAGCAACAAACATTTTCTGGCCACGCCTGGCTGGGAGCAGGTTCAATGCCAGGATCAAACCAACTTTAATTGCCACTTGCTAATTGCAAGCTCGCAGCAGGACAGGGGTGGAGCAAGCGATAGATACGGCTGCCATATTTCATGCATCAGAGATACATAAAGAATATAGATATTTTCCGTTGAACGTGGCCTGGCCAGACAGCATAAAAAGTGGAAGAAGCAGCCACTGATTAGTATCAAAGGGGGCAGGGGCAAGGATCTGGGGCCTAGAGCATGGAGCATGTTTCACGGAGGATGATACAGTTGCGGTTGCTCGGATGCCTGGTTGCCCGCCAGCTGTAGCTGTAGCTCGAGCTGGAGCTGTGGCAGTGAAAAACTTTTGATTAAGCTGCAGTTATGGCAGGTTGTTAGAGCGGAGAGCTGCAGCAAGCTTTTGTTTTGCTTGCTAGCTCGTTAGTTTGTTTTGATTTTACCTCCAGCGACCCTTACCCTAGCCAGCCACACATGACAGATGCTTGAGGCAACATTGTCTGCCATTAGGTGCTTGCCAGTGACAAATTTCTCCATCGAACTTCCTCCACAAGCAGCAGGAGCAGCACGAGCAGCACGAGCAGCGGCAGCATCATCTCGAATAAACTTTTGCATAGAACTTTAATGATTTTTGTTGGAAAAGAAGCGAACTAAGCGGCGGCGTTTCAATAAGCAAACCCAAACCAGCGATTGCCCTCCGGCTAACCCCATAAAATATTACTTTTCTATCAACAAAAGTTGCCGGGCCACTCAATTCGAAACCATTTTCCAAACTATCATCATCATCGAGTGGAGAAAGCATCATAAAAATCGCTCTTCATGTGCCCCGCAGAGGAAGGCCAGCAGGACGAGCTGGGAGCTAGGACGACTGCCATAACAAAGCCATAAAACGTAGTTTTAATTGCATTTTCGTTGTTCCGTTTTATGTAGTTCGACCGGCGAATGCATAAAAACAACAACTGACCAAAGCGGAGCAGAACAGGACTGAAGGCTCGGGCTCCGGCTCTGGCTCTGACGCTGGCTCCGGCTGGTTCGATGCGCCGCATTCTAATTGCACGAGGAGGGGCTGGAGGAGTGGCGGGGGTGGGGATTTGGGGAAGGCACTTACGGCTTGACTGGATCTCTGGATCCCTGTCCCTGTCCCTGTCGCTGTCCCTGTCGCTGGCTCTCTGCGAATTTCGCTTTGCTCACTTAGCGCTCGGGCATCATAAACTAACGCAGTTTATGGGTCCATGCACCCAGCCGCACTCCCACCCTCACAGCCGCCCCCACACATTGACAGGGGGAGGCTGGGACCCAGTGGCAGTGCTCAGAGAGCACTTGGCCAAGTTGGCACTTTCGGGCATTGCATATGCGTAGGCGACACTGCGGCTAGTCTCGACCCCACCATGCCCCGGTCCCGGTCCGCCAAGCACGAGTTGCTGTGGCGCTAAAATTTGCGGTTTAACGTTGCCACTGGCGCCTGTCGACTCTCAACTGTCGCTGCAGTGTCCTGCTGCTCCTGCCCCTCCCCCACTCGAGTCCTCGGAGAACACTTTGTCATAAGCAATCGTGAAGGCTAATTGTGTCGAGGCAGGCATCTTTTGATTCCACACAGAGCCGAACGGGGCGAACAAGGGAGTGAAAAAGAGAGCCAGATTTAATTAACATTTTGACTCTCAAAGGCTTCGGCTTTTGGCAACATTTAAATTTCAAATTATGTGCGCTAATTACGCGGCCAAAAGAGCCGTCTGGGAGGCTGCCAGGAGGCTGCGGGGAAACCTTTCTGGCGCTAATAATTAGCCAGACTTTTGTGCAGAGTCAGAGATGCCTTAGTTGGGATGCTGCGCCGGCAGTCATGTGGCTGCCGGAGAATGCTTTGCCGGAGCGAACCAAGTTAAATTTTCGTGAATTTCCCACATTTTTTACTCGGCTGGCAGTGCCTGCCTGGCGCCTCATAAATGGCCAGAAGTTCATTAACCAACCGAAGGCAGACGGAACCGGGCCGGGCTTCATCACTGCATCGGATGCCTGATCAATATGTGTGCATGCAGCCTGCTGCACTGATTTTTGTTTGTTGTTTTTGCAGACAGAAGCCGCAGTCAAAGCCGCCCGATGGATGTGGCTGCCACATCTGCGGGCTTCCATTGATAAACCCTTCAAAAAAGAGAGGGATCGAGAATGAAGAGGGACGTAGTGCAGTGAAGTGGCGTGGCTCGGAGTGGAGTGGAGTGAAGTGGCCTGGGGAAAGGATAGCTTTCGGTGGAGGGAACAACCTGCATGATGCTTAGTCGGGCTCTGCTTTGAGACGCTCCTGCGGAGTCCTGCTTGAGCTGAAAACATTTTCCAATTTATTAAGCCACGCCACATCAATCATTCGCCAGGGCGGAGGACGTGCGACTAAATGAACATTTTTCGGTTAAACATTGGTTTAAATTTTGCGGCGTCACAACCGCTCTGCGCCTGGCCCGGGCCCCGCATCACTGTCAACATCATGGCGCTGACGTTGGCATCGCCTGTGTATACAATCAACACGGCTTCAGTTCATCGACCACTTAATTTATCCAGCTGAGCTTTGAGCAGGGCAAAGCGCATTTGTGTGTTGACTGGCCAAGAGCGATGCAGGGAGCGGGGCAGGGACGGCGATTCGGCATGCCTTTGGTCAGACAGAGAAATGCACTTAATTGCCGCTGGCCCGCAGTGCGCCGGCCTCTCTGCTTAGGGACCCAATTGCATCTAAAAAACCTGGCCAAAAGCGCGCTCCGCCATTCGCCACTGGCCACTCGCCACTCGCCGCTCGCCGGCATTTAGGGCTGGCTCCTCCTCTAGCGGCAGCAGTCGTTCATTATGCATTAATGTAAATACGGTAAATGTTGTCCAATCATTAACATAATTGAATTACAAACAAGTCCAATCGCGGCCAGAGCCCCGAATTTCCAGCTCGACTCTGCTCCATGCGCGTGCATAAATCGCAATTTTAATTACTCGCCCCTGACTAATGGATTGTTCCGAAAAAACACACTCAACGCGGCGGGGGAGCCCGGGACTACGACATTAAATATTTCATATTGTGGGAGGGCCCGAAAGACTCGGCTCGCCCAGCCACTCTCCCTCCTGGTTATATAAAGCAATTGAATTTTGCAGTTAAAAGCTTCAATCATTTTCAATTGCCGCAAACTAATGGCTGATTATAAAATATTCATGCGACAAGCGGCAGGCGATGAGACGTCAGACTTCCGAGCGGCGCGGTGGCTAATGACAGGGCCTGGCCGGGCATTCCGACCCGGCTGATGAGCCAATCTAAGGCCGGGAGGGCCGGGAAAGCCGGTAGGGCCAGGAAGCCCAGGGGCGTGCTCGAAGCCGCCCCTTTCAAACTATGTCTGTGTGGTGCAAATAAATTACACCTGCGAGGGCGAGCGAAAGGGTCTCTCCTTCTGGCTGATTATTGATTTGCTCGGGTTTCTGCGGTCTTCGGGGGGCCGGCCACTCGGCTCGAGCATTCGGTATAAAGCCCTCAATTAAGTTTTATTTTAATGCATTTCATTTGAACGTCTTTTAATGGGATTTTTCGTGCCCTGGCACGGGCATATTACTCATTTGCCATAAACCGAAAGGTGACCACAACACGTAGTCGTCCCAAGCCCAGACCCCCAGCCACATCCACAGCCACATCCACATCCACATCCATATCCACCTCCGCATCCCAACCCGCTCTCGATGCCGATACCACTGCGAGGAGTGGATGAACAGAGAGCGAGAGCGATGGGTGAGGAGGGGGAACGTTAAGTGTTGGCTGGCCAGAATCGACATGGGTCGCTTGGGTGAGATTTAAGCTTTAATGATGCATGAAGCGGCACAGGATGTGGCTGCCCAGTCGTGGGTAAAAGGCAATGAGCCCAAATGGCCAGGGATGACGGAAGAGGAGGCCGGGAGGAGGCTGGGAGGAGCGACAGGAGCGGCAGGAGATGGGCTTGCATATTGAGTGGCATTTAAATGCTTGAAAATGCTACGCCGTCCAAATGTGTTTTGGGAGGTGTTTATGAAGAGGTCCTTGGCCACCAACGAAAGTTGATTGAATTTGAGGGGGCCGCCTTCCGCAGCAACCACCGATTTAATGGACTTTCCTGCTAATACCATTAACGCAAAATCTGTTTCAGCCAGCACTCGTCTCAGCCAGATATTACTTTATTTAAGACCCGTCTCTCTCTCTTCTCTCTCTTGCAGATGAACCGTGCTTTACAGCTGAAGCCAGCTGAAAATGAAAGTCGCAGCGGTAAGTAATCACCTGCCATATTCATTTATGACCCCAGACCCGTGGACTCCCCGCCATAAAATCAATTTGCGCACAGCCAGTCGGGAGGACTCGCCATAGGTGACCCAAAACAAATAATTGCGAGAAACTTGACCCGTCTTCTGGGCAAAGTTTTTGTGCAAAAGCACTCAGCCGAAAAGTGCAGAGCCAGCTAAAGTTTTTCGCTATCCCCAGTCCCAGTCCCAGACCCAGTCCTAGCCATCCCCATTCATCCCCGAGCCCGCATCGCTATTTTCTCTGCTATTTTCAACACCTACAACACACGTCAGCAAAAATTACGGGCGCACTTCGATAAACTGTCAAAACTGTCTGCAAAAATTTGACATTTCACAAAAAAAGCGTAGCTCGAAAAAATACTTGGGCACACGGCAGAGCAATGGGGAAGCGTTGAGCAAAACAACGTTGAACTGTCAATGGCAGTCAGCCCTGGAAAATGGGCCAGGAGAGCGGGCGACGCGACGGCCGGCGGACAGGCCTCGATGGCCAGGGCGCCATATTGTTTTTACTGGGCCCATCACACAGTTGTCGTGCTTCACGCTTGTTTGTGACAGCCCATCGACCCAAGACCCCGCCCCAACGGCCCCGCATGGCAGAAAAAGAATGATAAAGATTTGCATAATTTACACAGCACTTCAACTTTGTTTTTTGGGTCAGCCGTGGCTCGGCTCGGCGCGGCTCGGCTCGAGTAGTTGTTGCTTTGATAAACTTATTGACAGCCTCATTATGCAGCAGCTTCAAAGTAATTTCAATATTTCTCCCCCTGCTGGCCGGGCTTATTCCCCGCTCCCCGCTCTTGCGAGCTGCCAGCTCCCCAGGCCCCCACTCCGGCCCAGGGGTGCAGTGGCACAGAAGTATGCTACCCATTTCGCAATCAACTCTGCACTGCCCGGGGCCAGAGTCGGACTGGAAGTCAGTGCACTCCGCAATCTCCTAAGACATTTCGCAGCTGGCAGCGCTTATCACTGCGGAGCAGAGAATAGCAGAGCGCCCAAAACGTCCATTGCACAAATTGCTTGTGCACTCGCTAACAACCTCGCTGCCACCCTCGCCCAGGACTCGGAGGACGGACAGGGCCATTGCTCATAACAGTCGCTGTCGCTGGTGCTGGTGCTGGTGCTGGTGGCTGTGGCTGTGGCAAAAACCTTGACAAAGTTGATGTGTCAAATCAGCAGCCAGCCAGCCAGCCAGCCAGTCAGTCAGTCAGGACCCTCCTCCGGATGACCTTTAAACTTTGGCAAAGGACATGAAGGCACTAATCGTTACGTTGCTCCCTTCATTCATCCGTTCTCCGGCTCCGGCTCCGGCTCCAGCTCCGGCTTCGATTTCGCTTTGCTGCGCTCCTCTCGGCCCCCTTTCTGGTCTCTCGCAGTCACTCGCTGGCTCGGCGGCAACAATTTAAACTTTTCTAATCCGCTGGGGATTGAAAACTTGAAGCAACTCGACTTGACTCGCCTCGACTCGACTCCACTCGACTCAACTCTGGCAGGGCAACTTGCCGGCAATCTGTCCGCACAATTGTGGACCTGGACCTAGTGCTAGCACTAGGGCTGCCATGGACCTAGGGCCGGGCAAAGGCCAAACCATCGGCGACGCAATCAAGTCGACATTTTTGTTAGTTGCTTTGTTTGCCCGGTCCTCGCCTCTCTCGAGTCGGAACAAATTTCTAAGAAATTAAAGCGCTAAACTTTTTCGGGCCGCTATCAGCACAGCACTTGGCAACTCAGCAGCGAGTCCCCGGCGCCTTCGTCCTGCTGCGACTTTTGACTTGGACTGTTTGTGCCTTGTGTGTGTGGGGAGGGAATCTTCGGCTTTGGCTTTGGCTTGGGCCAAAATGCAATTAGACAAGGACAAGTTTAATTGCCGGCCTCGGTCTCGGCCTCAACCAGGGCAGGGTCCTGCTCCTGCAGGCTGCTGCAAGCCCTTGCCCGCTGACATTTGCATTTTTCAGCCGCACAAAGAAATTTAATTTATTTAAACTCAAATCAAGCATGAAATTCGGGCGCAGTGCGAAGGTCGGAGGGGGGATATGAATACATTTATTAGTGTTGACAAGTGCTGATTTGGAAGGGATTCAGGCCCGAGTCCTGCGTCGTAGAACCCGTCCGCTCCTCAATCTCGGCCTGCTAACTTCATCAATTTTAACTTAGTGAGGGAAGCAGCATTGTTGACATGTCTACGCTTTGACCAAGCCCAGGACCGAAACCTACATAGACCCGAGTACGATTTGTTGCCTTTGTCTCTCGTCCTTTGTCCCCAGCTTCCCAGTCCCCAGTCCCCAGGCCCGCCCTGTGTATCCGTCCTCTGTCCCGACAATGTTCGTCGCATTTGCAATCTTCAGTGCCATATCTAAGTCTGATGACTTTCGTTTCATTGGCAGGACACAAGCACACACACAGACCGCCTTGCTTAGTTATTTATCTTGATATTCCGCCCACACACACTGGCACACACCATGCTTCATCATTATCAAAACTCATATTGTCGTCTGCCTTGGCTCCGGCTCCTTCCCTCCCCCGGCCCTCGCGTAATTTGTACTTGTCTAACACGTAATGATGTCACGTAAATTGCATACGTTCGCTTACGGTTACAGTTACGTTGACGTGTTACGTTTGATATTCCTCCGCTGCAGGCGAGCAGCGACTTAAAGTCAAATTAATATCACTCATACCTGCCGGTGCGCGAAAAGAATCCGCCTCGGCCTGGCACACAAACATAAATGGCGAAATCCCGCCATTTCCGAGCACGCTGGCGAGCTGGGGGCCGGGCCACCCGGCACAGATTTATGCTCCTAACTACGCATTAATTTCCTTACCTTTATCCCGGCTCGTCTGCCCGCTTGACTCCTTGTCACACGTCAGTAAATCAGATGCCGCTCCTTAGCCACTTCCCGTCTCGCCTCATTCATCATACTTATAAATATTCATTTCCCGCGGCCCTCTGCCGGCGGAGGATGTGGGGGATGATTGCAAAAGATTAAAAATCAACTCCATAAAAATTTCCCTGCATCCTCCCCGATGATAAATGGCAGACGAAAATTAACAAAACCCCTACGCACAGAGGGTACATTATCGGCGCAGAAGAGAGAAAACTTTCGGGACCTCATTATAGACAACGTCTCATCAAATTGAAAAGCAATGAGCTATAAAAGAGAACCCTCTTCACTCCCGGATAGTGTGCGGCCTGCGAAAAGTTTCAGGGCGAAAAACTAATAATAATAACACGCAGTGTTGGCCGCCCAAAAAACTTTTCGCATTTCGTTTGCTGCCACTCACTTCCCCCACTCACTAGCTGCCTTTTACGCCTGATTACGCATTTGAATTGTATTCGCCGCCAATTGGCGTTCCGCATTTCCCATTTTCCCATTTCTCGTTGCCGCAAAAGTTGTCCCGCATCTGACCATAAAAGACCGCAGTAGACGAGCGGCACTTCCTCCACCTGCCACCTGCCACCTGCCGGCGACCTTATTAGTGTCAACATTTTTATGGCAGCCCTCGCAATTTGATTAGCGGGAATAAAGAGCGACAAATTCAATTGAATTTGTAATATAGATTGACTGCCGATGATGATTGGCTTCAGCTGCGGCTGCGGCTGCGGCTGGGACCGCGACTGCTCCGGATGCCACTTCCTTTATCAGTCCCACATGTGCTTTCTTCGGGGTGCAAATTAAAAGGAATCGGGCGCGGGGCGCGCTTTCCGGGGGCGCTGGCTCGGGCAGGGATATTCGCCACTAAGCCCCAAATAACAAAGCCTCCGAGCCCAGACAAAAGGCATAAATAAAGCCAAGCCAGCGACGGCAGCATCTACGCCTAACAGCAGACATCAATTTCTGCCTCTCTGCGTTTTTCTTTTCCCGGCTCTTCGCTCTTCTTCCCCCATCTCTGCGGAGTGGAGGAGCTCAATTCTTTAATCAGCTTAAATTCACACGTACCAAAAGCGACGCACAGCCATTGATTGGAGGCTTACCCCAGCCCGACCTTCCCTTGCCCCATCCTCATGCCTCACCTTCCCGGCTCCCGGCTCCCTGCTCTCCGCTTTTCTCTTCTCGGAGGCTGCGCTGCTTTTATCAAAGCCAGTTCAAAGGCTCGTATGTGTATTTAGGCTTTTATTGTTTTTGACCTTTTTTCTGCGAGACGAAATAAAAATCGATTTTTTCGCACACACACACCCACAGCTGCACAGACAACTCACGCACAAAATTCAGGCGGAAAAGCGAAAGGCGAGGGCGAGGGCGAGGGCGAAGGAAAAGCCAGCTCAAATAAAAGTAAATCACAAGCATCGCTGCTGGCAGCATTCACAAGTTCAAATAAGCGATAATAAGTATTTATGGGCGGGGCAAGCAGATTCCATTCCGTCCGTGTGTAGGGCCCGAAACTGCCTGCTAAATGCGTTTTAATGTTTTTTAAACTTTTGCCCCTGTCCGCGCTGGCTCTTAAATATTTAAGTATACTCTTAGGCGATTCGGCGATTCCAGCGGCTGTATAGTTTCCTTTTCCGTTTTCCCTGCCTCTCCCTCTCCACCAGCCTGTCCTGCCCCCGCCCTCCATTGACAGTTCGTTTCGGCCTGCGCATCATTTTTCTTCGTTGCTTGATTTTGTTTTTACGAGCGACTGAAGCCTGTCAATTGGCTGAATGCCTCGTAAAAATGCCAGAGGCCTACAAGGAAACTTCGCTCCGAAAAGAAAACAAAACGGGGCCAGCAAGAAGAGAACGATTTGTTATGTTTTCTCAGCGCAGCGCCAACAGGAAGCGGAAAGGCGCACAACGACCCCACGCCTATCTCTCTCTCTCTCTCGCTCTCTCGGTCTCTGTCTCTGCCTCTGTTTTGTTTTTAGTTTGTTATTTTGTTTTCCTTGGCCTGCTGCTTAGGCCTGCCAAATGTCATCATTAGCGTTTCAATTGCCATTTTAGTCCGTGACACTTGAAACATTTGCATAAAATACCAAAAGTCAAGTTTGTTGACGTAGATATTTTTGATGGGAAGCAGCCGGCTGGCCTCCTGATGTTTGGCCTACCTGCGACAGCAGGGTGAGCTGAAAGCCCAGGCCCGAAGGAGTCGGCGGAACAATGCTCTAACCTATGAACTTCTCAGAAGACGCGATGCTGTGTTTATTGATTCCCTTGCCTTTAAGCTCAGGATCCTTCGGAAGAAACCATTAAAATATTCGCTGGCACACGATGTCCCTTCATCCAATTTATGAGCCATTCAGCCTTATTGAATAGCGTTGATAGGGCTTGGCCACGATTGAGCCCCATTCTCATTTCCGGCCCGGGTGCCCTTTCTTCCAGCCAGGTATTTCCCGCTGGACATGGCACAAAAACATTTCTCTTTAGCCGATCTTATCGGGGCGGCAATTGTCTGACGCTTTTTGCCCTGGGTTCAGCTTTTCGGGTGTCTTCATTTTTGTTTTGGCCAAGGGCCAATGATAAGCGACACGCAAACGCGACACTTTCGTGTGATGAGGCCGGGAGCGGGGTCAGGAGGTGCCATTGTGGCCGCAATCAATAGTCTTGGATGAGCGAAGGGCACGGGACGCGGGACACGGGCACGGGACACGGGGCGTATGTGTAATATAAAAAGTAATTATTTCTTATGCAATATGGGCGCCCGGCCTGGATAAGCATTTTATTGCAGCGCAGGGGAGCGGAGCGGGGCCAGGCGGATGGAGGCGCATTGTTTTTAATTGTTTGTCGTGGCAGAGTTGCCAGGCTTCTTTTCGCAACACAGCGAATGCAATATAGATCGTAATCTTAATTGCATTTAGAGTGCCCCGCATTGTAGGTTAATAATCATAAATGTTATGGTAATAGTTACGAGTGGTGGGTCAGCTGGGCGGCGTGGCTGGGGCGTGGCAGGTGCAGGGCATTCCAGTTATTGTCGAGCGTTTCAGTTACAGTTTGTTGTGGTCGCAACAAAGTCAGTGTGGGTAACTTATTAAAAGGCTGACGGGGAACGACTGGAGCCATATCAATTACATTAAAAATAAACGTTCAAACAGAACTCTCTCTCTCTTCCAAGTAATAAATAAAGGGAGAACGCAGTTGAAAATATTTTTATTTCTATAATTTTAATTCAGTTAATAAGCAGTTTTTCTAATTTTCTGAATTTAATTTCATAATTTAGTTTCCACAAAGTCAGAATTATTTTTATATCGTTAGGTGGTTCCTGTATCCTTGCTTGCATTCGACAATACAAATCTATATATATCTTTTAATATATTGTCTCGGCTATAGTATATAATTCTCAATCAGGCTCTTTGGCCGATGGCAGCCAAATAAATGTAAATCCCTCGGGCAGAAACTGATTTCCAAAACATATAAAATATTCAACGAAGTTAAAGGAAGCCGGATCCTTCGGTTCGCTCCCACCAATCTAATTTTTCATGTCCTGCTTTATATCCTGCACCAGCTTCCCTTTGAGTGTTGCCAACCACATTGTCCCTCCTTGCTTTGGCGTGTTGCGGAGTGATTGACCTAGCTCTGGGCTATTTCTGCCCTCGGGCGGGGGAGGAGAGCAAGCAAGCCGGGCAGCCAGCTAGCAAAACAAAGCAGGACTGTGGAAGGAAAATAAGCTGCACATATTTTAAATGCAGTTAGCGGGAGGAGCGGATGGATCCCGAAATCCTTCAGAATCATGCACATGACTTTGAAGCGACTTTGAGCGCGGCAGCGCTGTGCGGAGCGAGGACAGGCGCAGAACAACACGTGAGCAACATTAATCTTGTCTGCACCACTGCCGCCGAGTCGAGTCAGGACTGTCTCCGAGGCGGGACGGGTATCCCTGCTTAATGAGCTGTGGGTCCGGCTGGGCATTAAAAATTATGAAAGGACTGGCAAAAAACTGCTTGGCAGAAAATGCATTTAAAATGCAATAATAAAATGATAATGGCATTATAATACTAAACACAGACCAGCGTTCGTTGTTAGAAACAATGCCCCAAGGAGGCAGCAGAGCGCATTTGATGGCAGAAAGTATGCTACATTACTTGCAGCTCGTTAATTTTTATAGATTTTCCCGCTGCCACGCTGCCATGCTGCTGTAGTCGTCCCAATATGATGTGTCGCTGTTCCCACCTACACCTCCCCTCCCATTCCCAGCCCCATCCCCGTCCCCAACACAGTATCGATTTCCCCTAAATTAACACACGCAGAGAAAACTTGTCGCGGGAATAAAAACAAAAATGCGACCGAAAACTTGTTTCTCCTTGTAGCTAGCTGCTGCTGTTGCTGTTACTTTCGCCCCCCGTTGTTATTTTTATGAGACCTCTCATATTATTTTACTTTTTGGCTTCGACTCTTCGCTTTAATGTGCCGAATTTCCACGCAAACACCCCAGCGCCAAACTGGCCAAAACATGTCTTTGCTCTCCGGCACCCCCCGGACTTCGCCCCTGCTGCTCGCCGCTTCTATTAACTTATCAAGATTTGTAAAGTATATGAGCCGAGCAAGCGCCTCCTTTGTGCAGCTCTGCTCGAGTGAGTGGAGCAAGGAACGCATAAAACTGCTATCTGTCTCCTTTACACGTCCCCGTCCGGGAATGGGCCAGAGATATGGCCAAATGGCGTGTTGGCAGGCCACAAGGAGCTGTGGTCGATAGGAGCCATGAGGTCGCTTAATACATTAGAGGAGTCGCCAAGGATATGGAAATTATCGAGGGGCTCCCGGTCCGGCTTTGAGAGGCAGCAAGGCAGTCACTCTTCACACCCTGGCGTCACGAACGTGTCACAAAGCTGTGCACCAACTGCTTTAAGCCAAACTGCATTAGCGCCTGGTCGATATTTAGTAAGTTTCGTGTGTATAGCTCTACGAAAGGCTACCAAAGACAATGTAATAAGTAAGATGCTTATCGCCGCACTATTTGTTTGTATTGTATTCACTATATTATTATTGATTATACTCAGGGATAAGGTCAGTTAACTCGACTTTAAGTCGATGTATACAGTTGGACCTTTCGTAACTTTGGCGCCGTACCTCGAAAAGCCTTACATTGAAAAGCCCGGCTTAATTAAAGGAAAATTTCATCCAGCTCAATTCCTGATTTTCGAGACTATTTTCCCTTGATGCACTGTGCCATATTCACTTTTGGCGACCCACTGCAAGGCTATTGTTTTGGTCTAGCCCGGATCTTACGTTGGATGTGTGTCTGCGTGTTTGTTTTGTTTATGGGTACGCGACGGAGGACTAGGGGTCAGTGCTTAGTGGCTGTGGGCAGGGCACACAGCAGGCGGTGTTCTCTGCTAACTGACTCGACAGCTGCCCGGGCGCCTAAGCCTTCAATAACAGGAGCCAGCAGCAGCAGCAACTAAACTTTTTAGCCTTTTTGTTATGACCAGGATCAGGGGAGCGTAGCCGAACCAGCAACAACAAAGCCAGAACAACAAGCAGCCAGAAGAATTTATATGATAAGCGTAGGACAGGCAAGCGTTTCGGGGTCCGTCAACGTGAACTCCAGGGCCACAGCTCAACGGGTCCGGGTCCGGGTCCGAGTACGGCTCCGGCTCCGGCTCCGGTCATGTCCATTGAGTCTCAGTGGGAAACTCTTTTCGCTCCCTGCCAGAAGGAGGGCGGGGAAGTGAGGGAAACGAAATATGACAGCAGCAGGAGGCCTTTTGTTCTCCTCCTCAGTAGACAAACAACATCAAAAATAACAACAGGCAACAACAACTGTAAGTCCAATATGTACGCTTTAAGCATAGCATATTAGTTTGTTCAGGACGAGGATGGATCGGGCCAGCTCTGCACTGGAAAGTGAAAAAGAGGATTCCCAAACAGCCGGCAGACAGAGATGGAGAGCGGCTCGGCCTGAGCCTGATGTAGTTTGTTGTGTGAAGACAACAACAACAAGAGCAACAACGTCAAATATTGTTTGTAAAGCCAAATGCATGCAAGAGCAGGAGCAGGAGCAGATGCGGAATGTGGGGGACGACGGAGGGCAGACAAAGGCTCCATCGTGCGGGTCAGCGAGCTCCGCTGCATGACTTGCTGCATTGCATAGATAGATGGACGGATGGATAGATGGATGACCGTCTGAATGGATGACTCGCCCGCGCCCACGCCCACCCCCACCCCCACTTCCCACTCCGCAAATACATATATAGATATAGATGAACGCTTGACTACGGCATGTTTTGTTGCAGGCCACATTTGCCCCAGGCAAATATCGCTGCACACACACGGGCAGGGTCCCAAAACAACAAGCTATTTGCAGGAGCCGCCAGTGCATCGGAGTGGATTGCCGAGCTTTAAGTTAACTCCTGCACTCCGGCACACTAAGCTGCCCGGCAGCCAGATGCCATGGGCTTCCACCATGGGCTTCGATTAGCCACCTTATCAGCTCGTTTCGCCCGCAAATTGCAGCACAGTGGGAACAGGGCCACCTGGCCGGGCAAAAAGTTATTTGATGAATGCCCGTAGTTGGTCCTTGGACTGCAACTTGGGCTATAACTTGCAATTTGTGCCATGCAATTATGAGTTTTCTTCAAAACAGTTTTCATCTTCTCCGGGATATAATGTTGCCTGAACGAGTCTGCCCCAGTCTCTGCGTCTGTCTTTGCGCCGGGCCCTGGGTCTGTGTGCATTGTTTTTAATGTTCTCTGGCAGAGCAAATGTAATGCAATATAAGACAAAAAGGACGAGGACGAAGAGGAAAAAATGAGCAAACGGCATTAAAAGGAAATGCTCACTTTCAAGTTGTTTGTCTCTCGATCCCCTCGGTCTCCTGCCCCTTTCGGGCGCACAATTGTCGAGAAGGGCCCTGCTGCGGCCCTGCCCGCTGCCTTTCAGCTCTATCTTGTTTGCCTCAAGTTGCACATTTTCTTGTTGCACTGTTTGACGTAATTATAATTGAAGTGAAGTCATGAACGAGTTTCAGTTTCCTATCCTGTCTGGGTCTGCCGCTTGCTCTCTTTCTGCCTTCCGCCATAATGAGCATGTTAACAGGCAGACAATGGCACTCAAATGCGAGTGTGGTCTGAGCCATAAGCTCCATCATAATTTTATTACCCTTCTGTGCAGCGCGGACCGCCTGAATGTCGTTTCAAAGTCAAACCGGCGTCGTCCCCTGCCAACTTTCAATTAAGCCAGCTCACATATATTTTCAGCCGAGGACCCCATAAAATCTAATTTTTATATCGCGTTTGCAGCCATTGTCAGCTTAATCATTTATTTATTAATTGCCAAACGCATCTTCACTTTTATCGATTTCATCGTCCGCCAGCACACACTTTTCATTATTCGAGTACATTTTTTACAATCAAACATGATGTGGTCCCTCTTCTCCGGGCATTATCCTGTCTTGTAATTAAAACCATGCGCGTTTTGTCTCTTATTTGATGGGCTCTTCTTCCGTCACTACATCCCAGTCTCCGTCTCCATCTCTATCTCTATCTCAACCCCACTACAAGGCTTCCCCTCCGAGTCACTCTGTGACTGACTAAATGGCGAATTTCATTACGCTGATGAGTTTATAGTGCCGGCAGCCGGGCTCAGGCAGGAACTGGGAACAGTTGCGTTTTATAACCACGAAGCTCTTGGCTAATTATTATTTGGTATTTAGTTTTCGCTGCCAGATTGGACACACGCTCTTATTTGATTGGCGTGGCAGCTGTTGCTGCTCCAAGATTGTCTCCATTATACGGCGAAACTGGCCCTGGGGCCCGAATCCCTTTTACCATCTCATCCCGCTCACGTTGCGCTGCCACATGAGCACACATGTGGGTGGGTGGCAAAGTGACATAAATATGCAAGTAAGCTCCTTAAAGCGCCTCTGCTCCTCCACGACCGGCCAGAAACGAACTGTGAAAACTTATTAAAATTACACAGGAAGAGGAAGACGACACGGATGGCCGGCAGGAGGGCTCACTCGGTCCCTTTAAGCCCGGCCTGCATAAGCAATGAGCCCCACTGGAACGGACGATAAATTTCTGGCCACGAGTTACGTCTGCCGGCAATAATTGCAACTGAATTTTAAAAGAATTATGCACGTGCAATTAAATAAGGCGACAGCGCTTGAAAGTGTGCAGCGGATAATGCAATAATAACAACAATAAATGCTGCTCTTAGGGAGCCCAACCGACCGGCCAGGGCTCCCTGACAGTTATTGTTGTGTATTTAACTGTGGCCGCCTTCCACCGAGCAGCATGCAAATTAACTTTCAATTTCCTAGCTCCCAGCTCCCAGCTCCTAGCTCCTAGCTCCTACCCCCTCGCCAGACGGGGACGGAGACGGGGAGACAATCAAAACTAATTTGCATAAATGTTGCCAAGGCAAAAAACCCAAAATAGCTGACTACTCCGCTCCAGCACCGCTCCAGTTGTTGTTGCCGCTAGTTTGGCCAACGACCCAGAGAGAACTGGCCACCGGGGGAGCGGGATCGAGTGGAGACAGACGTGAATTTGCGAAACAAAAAGTCTAAATTAATAAGTTTCTGGCCAGGAGAGGGAACAATAAAGAACAGGGCGCCGGGCCAAGGAGCTGGCAGTTGGCCGGACTCCCTCTGAAATAAATTACTGCTAGAGATCCTGCCCCGTCATCTCTCACACTGACAGCAGACGCAGCAGGCAGGCGGGCAGGACAGGACAGCCGTGGGGAAGGGCAGGAAATGCAGGCTGTGGACAGCTCCCCATCCCGAGTCCACTCTCCATCTCCGGCCATTGTCCGAGCCCACTTTGTCCTGTCCTGGCCTGGCCTGCGCTGCTGTCCTTGGCCGGGAGTGGTGCGGCGTCAGAAGACATCAATAAAATGGCGACCACTAGGGGCATTCGCAGAATGCAAAAATGCTTTAAGCGCCACAGGATGCTCGGGAAATTTAAGAACGCTTGTTTTATTTTCGCATCCCCATGCCCGTTTCCATTCCCATTTCCAGGGGTCACAAATGTCCTTGGCAAAGGGCGAGTATCGACAGCTATCATCATAAATCCGCTCCCTCCTTCCCTATTCCCGCTTCTTCATTCATTTTCAATTTTTGCCGCCGTTGCCGTTGCCGGCTGGCCGCGGCGCAAAAATTTCACAACTAATTGAATATTTAAAACTGCCAAACCGCAATTTCAAATTTATTACCCAGTGCAGCGAGGGGCAAGCGCGCCGTGGAGGCTGGGCTGGCCACTGGGCCATTACCTCGCCTTCGGCTGGTCCTGAGCTCTGGTATAAAATGTCACTTAATTGCAATTTAGTAAATTGTTTTCCACGTTGTACAACAGCAGCGGCAACAAGCGACGAGTCGCTGTGGGCGTGGCACTGCACGCACACAGGCTCGCACGTATATTAAAAACCATAAATTTTGCGGTGATTTATCTTAATTTAAATGTTGCAACAATGCATCGGAGCTGCGGCGGTGGCTGGTTGTAGTCCGCTTTTGTTTAAATATAACAAAGCAACTAAAAGTATGCAACGGTACACATTTTTTTCCACTCTCACACTGTTGGAGTATTGGTGTAATGTAGCACATTTTGTGTCCTGTGGAGAAGGACGCGCTGCAAAGTATGCAGACGTAGGTGTAGATGCGGCCGAAGAATGTTGTAGCTTTTGTTATTTGCCGCCATGCTGTGTGCGAAAAATCAATTAAAAATTCATCAAATAATTAACAAAAGCAGAGCTCCGCTCTGAGTGCCGTCGCCGGGGTCTGGGTGGGGAGCGTTGGGACTGGCACTGGGAATGGTGCCACCAAGGGGTTAAACAATGGCCGTCTTCTCTGGGGAGTGTTTAACTTGTCCTCGACGCTGAGCGCTGGCTGGGATGTAATGTTCTCTGCGCTGCCGCCGCTACTGCTGCTCCATGTGTGCGACGCGCAAAACAAATTAAATTCAATTTAGTCAGCGGCAGCAGCAAGTTGGAGGAAAGGTGGCAGCTGGAGCTCCTGCAAGAAGGTGCAATTTTGATGGATTGCTTTTGCCTGCCTGCCAGCCTGCCGGCTCGACTGCCTGCCTCCTGTCGAGAGCACGGCAGTCGGGCAGGACCTTGTTTGTTGCTTAGCTGCAAACTTTGCCTGTGCGAGTGCGAGTGCGTGAGCGTCATTTGCATATGTGTACTGGTGCCTTTCGCATGTGCCCGTGTCTGTGTCTGTGTCTGCGTCCCAGGCCCAAGTTAACGCAGCTGCATTTAAACTTTGTTTGCCAGTGGGTAACTGCAAGAAATTAAGAACTTTGCCCGGCTAATGGCATTAAGCCTTAAAGCGTAGCACACTTTCCTCGGTGCAGAGATCATTAAAGTGCTGAAATTCCGACTGGAGTTACCCTGGCCCACATATTCATAATTAATTGCCCGCCTGAACAGACTTCTAAGTGAATTTCGTTCCCTTATTAATGGCAGGCCACCTCGGGCTGTCTGTTTTGGCCTGAGTGGCTAATTAAACACAAAATCAGATCTGGGCCCGGCGGCAAACAATTTTTCTTTTACCTCCGAGCCACGCGAAGCAGCCAGAACCAAAAATCACAAATTTCCGTTTTCTAATGAATGCCTCGGGCTTGAAGGGGTGGCAAAGCTCAACCCCTTCCCCAGCATTCGGGCGAAGGGCGTGGGCCGAAACGATAACACGTCGCTGTAACACAGCCTGTAACTGTAGCCGGTCGACAGGAGGAGGTGAAGGCGAAGTCACCGGCGGCGGCGGCGTGACATGTCAGGTTTTCCAGGCATTCAGGTCCCCACTCTCCGCCCCCCGGGTCCACATCGGACAAGTATGCAACTTCATTTATAACAGAAATAAAAACCCCTTTCGGTCCTGCTCTCGCCTGACTTTTGGCTTTTTGTAATTTATACGCGCTTAAAGGCGTCATGTTGGCAACACCTACAAAATTCTTTCCGACCCGCTTTTCTGAGCTTTTTTGCATAACGTCAACGTCTGACAAATGTGCCATAAGCTGGGCCAGATGATACACGTAACGAAAAATGTTGAATTTATAAATAAATCAGTAAAAATCTACCTTTCATAAATTAAATAATAATTATATGTATTGCTGCTATTATGTATAAATAATTATTCCAAATTAAAGATTATGGTGAATTTTTTTCGAGTGCTCAAATGCGGAATAGAGAAGAGGTGGCTCCAACTTTTGCGTGCGGCTTTCGGCTGGACAGCGGTTAAAAAAGATGTGGCCAAATAAATGGGAAAATGGCAAAAAATGACAAATGACCGTCAATCATGACAGGCCAGACGGAGGACAGGGAACGGAGAGCGGGGAACGGGGGTGAGCGGACCGTGGCGGCGGGTGATAACGGTAAGCTGTGTCTGAGCGGAAACACACCTGCTGGTCAATGACAGTCGAAAGCTCATCATTGGCTCAGCGCGGCCAATTGCCGGACTTCTGCTCTTTGTTCCGGGCGCCATCTAAATGAGTGTTTTGAGTTAGATAACTTGGCCACCTCGTATTTCGCTGGATTGTCTTTGGCCAGAGGTAAAATATGGCAGCAATTAGGGCCCTGGCTCGGGCGTTATGATAAAAGTTCGCACACGTACGGAACTCAAGTTAAAGCTGGCATCGCGGGGTTCGCCGTCACACGGTGGTGTGTTTTCGCATTGCCACCCTCCGACATTGCCACTCTCTGACATTTGTCAGCTTGTAAAGGCGGCAAAATAAAAACCCCCAATAAGGGAGCAGGGAAAAAAACGCGGCAAATCACTTTTTAAATTTAATTTGACACTTTCCTTTCTTTTTGAGCTGCGTGAGCTTCAAAGACGAGCAACAAAGTGTAAACTTTGCGAAAAGAAATTTCATTTTCGTGGCCCGAGGGCCTCCAGCCCGAGTCCCGGGAAGCCCGGGACGTGGCATTTAAATTCTGTCGCCTCCTTTTTGGCCGAAAGTTAAATGTTTTGTAGTTTTCATTTAAGTGCAAAGTTTGGTGCGCTGCATAAACTTTGCGTTATTTCACACGCAGGTATTATATTGCCAAAGCAGCGCACAAAAGCAAATGCAATAAACGGACGGAGACGGACGAAGGCGGACGGAGATGGTCCCAAAGAAAAGAAGGCAAAATGTTTGCAATCTCATATTAAATGGCATCAACAACTTTGTCTCCGTTTGGCAGAGCGCACAGAAAGTTTCCCCTGCTTATTATATTCAATAAAATATTTTACAGTGGCACTTTGGGGGATAACCACCCACCCGGCAACCAGTTTTCAGCACGAGCTTCAAGCGCCAGCTTCAGCTTCAGCTCCTCCGCGAAAACTTTGCCAGCCGGGCAAAAATTTGATAAGATTTTCTTTTGGCTGTCGGAATTGTCTATCTGCCTGCGAGCTGCTTCTTTTCCATATCTGGCTCTTGGCGAGATTGCAAAACTAAAATTGTAAATTTTAGTTGGCGAACGGTTTTGTTTACTCTTTGGCTCTCTGGCGCTCGTTTTTGTGTCTAAAGTTTCTTGGTTTTAGTGCGCCATTACGCATACGCAACGTTGCCCGTCCGCAGCGTACGAATTCATGAATGGAATTTCACTTGGCTCTTGGCTCTGCTCATTGCCGGGCCCAAAGTTTTTTAAATGGTTCCGAGTATCGGCAAAAAATGCCCTTTTTTCACGACACCACCTGCAGTCTCCGTCCTTCAGGTGCGTGCGAGTGTAAAGTCAACGTTTTTACGTTTGACATGATTTGAATGCACTCCCCGCCTCCAGTCCTCCGCGTCTCAATCATCGATTCATTTATTTCGGTAGGCACTTGTGCACTTGGGCTCCGCGAGCGCTCTCAATAGCACTTTTTCCGATGTCGCAGTGGCAGTCGCCTCGCCCGCCGAACGGCGTTTGATTGAGTGCCTTTTCCAATGGCAGGCAACAAACTTAATCAATTTCAGCGCCTGTGTCCAAACAAAAGGCGTGCCCAAAGGCTGGAAAATTGCTCCGCCCTGGAGTGCTCTGGGCCGTGGGTCAGGGTCCGTTGCGTAGTTTTTTGAGGGGCTGTGTCTGAAGGACTGACTCACCATGTAGCCCCTTTGGCTGGCTGGCGAAACCGGCGACCTGCATTAGTATCCGTGAGTTTGCCCAACGCAAACGCCATAAAATAATTTTGCTTCAACACAAACACACACACACACACAGACTCGGGCAGGGAGACATATTTGCCGAGCGCAAATACGAAACACAAATGTATATATTTAATTTGAGCAAATAACTATTTTTGGCAGCGACAGACAGACAACACCTTCCCTGGCTCCCGCCTTGTGTTTGCTTTCCCGGCAGTTGCTGCCGCCGCCGCCGTCGCCGCATGAAAATATTTGAAATAATTAGTGTAAAATATTTGCATAGGAATTATTTGTTGACTTGCGGCGGGAGAGGGTGGCCGAAAAATTCCCGCCCGCCTTAATTGAGCGCCGCCGAGGTGGGCGGGCCAAGTAAATGAGATGGCTTGTGACCGCCAAGATTCTCCAATACCTCGCATCCGAAATCACTCCCGAGCTCAGGCTGGGACTGCACTAATTCAACGACTTCGAGTGCAGACAGCAGGACGGTGACAGTCAGACCTTTTAATTAAAAACTATTTTGCTTTGCATTTTTAGGGCCTGTGGCGGAGAGAGGCAACGGCAACGGCAGCGGCAAAGGACGAAAGGCGTGTGTGCCGACGCCCACAGCTTTAGCTGGGAAATTTTAGCATTTTAATTTTAACTCAACGTGGGCGTGGCATGGCGTGCAACAGTTTCTGCCGCTCTCCGAGTGTCCTGCCGTTTTTCCCTCCTCATTGCCTGACTGCATTAAGTCAAACGTAATCCGCACATGGCCAGCCACAACCGAGCAGAACGAGACACGGACGGGTCACAGGACAAAGCAGAGCCGGCAAGTCCTGGATATCTCGTCCTGGCACTCGGACTGCTCTTACTTTTTGACTTTGTCGGTCGGCGGTGGTGCTGGTGCTGCTTGTGCTGCTGGTGCTGTTGGTTTTCTGGTTAGGTCCCTTCTAGTCCTCTGGCTCCTGGGGCTGGGTTCGGTTTGGTTGGGGTTGGGCTTTGGCTTTCGGTCTGCTGCTGTCCAACGGCTCCTGCTGCTCAACCGACGTTTCATTAAGTTATACAATTTAACGCCCTTTCAGCAGTCTCAGTTCTATTTACATTTGCTTTGGGTCAAATTACACAAATTCTACGGGTGTTGCGGCGACACAGCCATCGACCATCGACAGTCGGCTGAGCGGTGGCGTCTGAGTCTCGGTCTGAGTCCTCTTCCTCGTCCTCGGTCTCAGTCTCGGCCTGAGTCCGTCTGCTTTCGGCTCTCTAAACAAGTTTCATGCGAAATGTTTGCCCAGCGTCTCTTGGTAATTTAAAACTTGGCTCCCTCCTTTGTTTTATCGCCGAGGCAAATATTATTGAACTCGGCGACTCGGCTTCCTTTGGCCATCTTGGATTTCCGCATTTCCGCAAGCTGGGTCGTCTTTGTGTCCTGACCCAATTAGGGTGACACCAGGTAGGTGGCCCAGTCGCAGCCAAAACTTTGCCCGGATAGGAGTTCTGCGCTCCTATCACACTGAACCTTTGGCCACTTTTGCATGCTGCCATTATAAAATTGAATTTGGAATGCAAATTGTTTTCGGTCTCCAGAAAGCTTTCAAGTTTTATGACACGGAAATTGGCTCTAGCAAGTTTCGGCTTTGGCATTCCCGGCAATGTCCGGGCGGAGCACTCCCACACCCCACACCCGTCTGAAAGCGGCAGTGCAGTGACTCACGTGTCCCGACCAGCCCAGACTCCGCACGTTTTTGCACTTTTTAACCTTTGGCCCGTGAGCATGGCACACTAATTTCGAGCGCCCAATGCTAATTATGATGTCTTTTACGTGCCAACAAACGCTCAAGTGACTTACCCCAGTCAGCCAGAGTCGCAGGCTCCACTTAAATATTTATTTTACTGTAAACTCAACCTAAAAACCCTAGACGGCGGCAGGGACAAGGAACGCCGACGACTGCCAAACCCATTCAAAATTCAAGTGGGCGTGTTCTGATGACATGCTGCCTGCTTACCTTCGGCACGTAATGCGCTGGGGATTCGCCAGTATTAGCCAAGTACTAGCCGAGAACGGAGACGGGAGAGTGAAAGGCGGAGAGCGGAGAGGCCAGAAGGGCTCTGGGGGAGAGCGCAGGAGGAGGGTTGGACGGAGACAGAGGGAAAAACAATATTAATAACAGAGAAGCCAGCCCACAGAGCCCAATCTAGAGGGCCATAATAATACATCAGCTGTGGCAATGCCCCGCAAGGGGTTGTGCCGAAGAACGGCGAGGACATCGAGGACATCGAGGACATCATCCCAACCAGGCAGCTAATAGTCCTCCGTCCCCGTCTGCAGCCCGGCCTTGCTGACGAACGGAGCCGGGAATGAACGATCCGGCGAACGGGCCGGCGAGCAACGAACGCTTCATTGAAAAGTTTCAGCGTAATGGCTTTTGTTTGGCGTCGAGTCGCTGGGGGGAAGAGCTGTGGGGGGACTTTCTTCCATAGCATTAAGTAATTGATTACATCTCGAGGGACTTTTAAGCAAGCCGAACCAACACGAAATGGCACGCCACTATAAACCTCATAAATTTCTATAAAACTTGACTGCTCGGCGAAACACAGAGTAAATATATATATATTCCTTTTTTCGCCAACCATCGCAGAGGATGGGGTTGAAGGGCAGCCAACGCTGGGAGCGGAAAGAGATGCACAGCCAATTTGACTAGCCGTCGACCTTTGCCGTGCTTAACCATAAACAATAACCATAATTTAACTTCCCTCGTCCCCGGAAGTGTGCCTTAATGTGGTTAGCGCAAGGAGCCTGGGCGAAGGGAAGCTTTGAATGGCAAATCTCCAACGGCGGCAAACTATAGGTAGTCAGAGGGCCATAATGCTGTAATTGTTACTGTTTTCTGCTCGTAAATTAATTGGCTAACGCACTGATCCGGTGTTAAGGAGATCCCAGCAGATATATCGGGAACCGGATGAGTTAAGTCTATGTATACGTAGACTGACACTCAATTTTACTATACATCTCAAATGAGTCTTCCCTATACGCGTGGGTTTGTGGTATCTCGTCACAGAATCGAGTAAAACTGTGGCTCTGAATTCCATGAACAAGGTGCCCAAAGCTATGTAATCGAATATTATATAAACCTAAAGGTACTTGTGTCCTAGTTGCAGAGGCCATTTAAATATACTAAGCGTGTTCAGTAGCACCCCGGATATTTCTTGTAGTATATCTTTCCTTTCTCCGCCGCTCACGCTCCGTTGTGGATTTTAAATTAAAAATACTGCGAGCTCTGTGCGGGCTGCGGGCTTCCAGCGAACGAAACAAATAAAAATAACGGAGAGAAGACAAACAGCCACGCCCAGCTGGGGCGGTTAGCCATTTTTATGGCGCCTAATTGCACATCGCTCCCTAAGAGAGACGAGTCGCGGGCGCGGGGTGGACAAGGACTCGACCGGGCCTCGGCTGTTATAATCATAAAATTGCTTTTGTGGCAAACAAACCAGTTATATTGCTCCCGTGTGATAGTCGCCCCCGATGCTCCCCAGCAGCACGGGGCGGCTTCTTCATTTTCTATACAAATGAAAAATGTTGCGGTTTATTTTCATTTGGGGTTCTCTCCGAGTCCGCGCGCTCTAAACATAATTTGTTGCATTAATGCTGGCCACATGCAGGAAAATGAGGAACAGCCCGGCTCCCTGCCCCACACACACACGGGCACATAGTTTTTGTTTAATTTCAATGTAAATTGCTTGAGAAGGATGCAGAGCGGGAGTGTGTGTGTGTGCTCTGCTAATTGCTTGGAGCCCTTGAGCTAGAAATTTTGCGCATAATTAGTGGCAAATGTGCATATGGAAAATGTGTTTGGAAATTGCCCCAAAACCCGAACTGGTCCCCCGTATATGAAAACAGACATTTTCTGAATGTGTATGTTTGGAGACAAGGGTTAAGTGCTTCGGCGTACGAGGTCTGGGCGATGCCGCCTTAATCAATGGCAAATTGGAATGAGACATAAAGTTGCCATTTTAACTTTTTTTAAAGCCAGCTCAAAATTTGCCTGTCACTCCATAAACCCACATTTTGGGACTTGAAATGCTAAATGCCCCATAAAATATACAGGACAGGGCGGGGCGGGGCCACCACCGCCACCACCGCCACCAAGGTAAATTGACAAACATAAAAATGAGAAATAATAATGCCATTGACAAATACAAAGCCATAAATTATAAATGCGAAATGCTTACTTATACACGAAATCTACTTTTCCTACCGAGCACTGCTGCAGGAAAAAAGTCCTCTGACAGCGAGGGGAGTGGGACAGCGACAGGGCTGGGACTGGGAGCGGGACTGGGACTGGGGCAGTCAAGGAAAATGGAAAACTGAAAACGCAACAGAAATACAAGCCGCAACTTGTTATAAAATTAGTAAAATTTTCTCAGCAAACATTTACATTAACTACGAGGCCCACACACACCGAAGTATTCCCAGCTCATGGGCGGTAAGACCACCTTCTGCCCCTCCTCCGCCCGCACAAGGACTTCAAAAGACCCATAGAAGCGTAACAAGGAATACGGAGAAGAAACCAAAGCGGCAGCAAAAATAAATAAAAAGCAAACGAGACCTGAGCCTGGTCCCAAAAGTATTAAGAGAGCAAAGCAATTAAAATATGAAAATGTACAACTTTCATCTTTTTGAGCTCATTGCATAAATCATTTCGAATGCCTGACAGGGCGGGTGGGTCCTCGTCCCTGCGTCCTGCGTCCTGCGTCCTCCCGTCCTCCCCCTGACATTCAAATTTACTGTGTCGCTTTTGGTACTAATCAGCATAAGTCCTTGCCGAGCGCACAAATGCTGCCCGGCCAAAACCGAACAAAAAGTGATTTATTTCAAAAATTATTCTTCTTCCCCTGCACCGGGCTCGGGGTTACCTGTAGCTACTTTGGTCGACTCGCCAGTCGATGGTGGGAAGGCCGGGTGGACCACGACCACGCCCACTGGCAACCGACAATACAGAACATAATTATAATCATTGCGGCCGGGGTCTCAATTGTAATTATAAGTATGAAACTAAGCCGGCAGGGAGACCGCCTTGATGTCAGTGGATGTCAGTCCCAGTCCCAGCCCCGCAGCCCCATCGCTCCACCTCCCCACCAATGCCCGCGAGGCTGTGGGCTCTAATTTTACATACAGCGAACGCTCGTCCTTAAGTACATAGATGCGTGCAGAGGGAATGTCTCTTCATGTCGTCTTCAATTAAAACTTTGTACAAATTGCTAGCAATTTGTGCGCGACTCGGTTAATTGCCCGGGCCAACTGCTCAACTGCTGGAATGGTGTCATTAGATGGGGGTTGCCAAAGGTGTTGCTGACAAAGTTGTAAAAGTTCGCGGCAGGATGGCGATGCGATGGCGATGGCGATGGCGGTGGCTGGAGGGCCGCCTAAGTTACATTTCAATTTTCATGTGAAGATCAACTTCAGTTGGTGTGAAAATTAATTGTTACGGAATCAAATTGGGAAATTCAACAATTTGCTAAAAGCCACCCGACTCAGACTGTCGAGGGCATTACAAATTTGCATATTCCGGCCGATTTTGTTGTAAACTCCCAACCTACACGATGTAACAAACTAACAAACATGGGAATCAAAAATCAAATTTATAACCAAAATAATTGAGGTATAGGCAACGTTTTCGCCGATATTCTCTCGCATGCACACACTATATGCGTGTTTATATATTTTTACAAATAAATACCACATACACACACACGCCGAGGGAAGATTAAGAGGGGAGTGGCGGGCTGATCCAGTCAAACGAGATGTGCGTATATAAACACAAGTATAACCAATCAAAAATCCAATTAAAATTGAGGAAAATTCGATTTGCATGTAAAATATGGCAAAAAAGAGACGAGAAACGAAAAGCGAAGAGAACTCGCATCGCACCAGGGGTGAGGAGTTGGGAACATAAAAAATATTTGCTATATGTGAAATTGAAAAGCCTGAAAAAAGGGCAGCTCGACACCAAGAGAACTCTGTTAGCATTGGATTGATGTGAAGAGGGATGGCACTGGCACTGGCACTGGCACCGGCACCAAATAAAAAGGCAACAAAACACATGAGAGAAAAAATGCAAATAATAATATAAAACAAATTTGTTACCTATAAACGTGCGCCGTTTGCACACGGTAAATGTTATTCTGGTAAGCGTGTGTAGTGCTGCGGATTCTGGGAGTAATATATAGAATTAAGTTGCATCGCATTCGATTTACCCGGCACAGTTCAATCTCTAATATTAAATACATTCTTTAAGTCTAAACTTATACTCCCTTCTTCTCTTTTTAGGTAAGTCCCAGTTCTCTCTACCCGAAGCTCACTCCTAGATTTAAGCTCGCAGTAAGTTTGTGATCCACTAACAAAACTATATAGTTACTTTGATATGTGTTCCATCGAATCACCTCTATTCTCCCCCTGAAATACTCTTCTGCTCCTGCATCCGTGTTAGCGTTTGAGATGCCTTCAATGGGGGTTCTTCGACAGGGAATCTGGCTTGGATTGGCTCATTTGTGCCTCCACTGCACCCTCCATGGAAGTGACCTAAAAGCAATTTACGAATTATTAAGCACATTGTGTATTGAGGCCTGTGTCGATTTAATTAGTTTATTATTTGCATTACTCTGTTTATGCTGTGTGTGTGGTCGCGCAAGGTTCGAATTATTATGGTTTATTTGTTGTTAATAATTTTAGCGACGGCGATTTTTAGCGCGACTACAATTTTAATTGCATATTTTGTGTGCCCTTCCACACAATCCCTGTGTGTGTGCGGCTGAGTGTTAATTAATTTTGTGCTTCAAACGATGTCAGTTGCATTTGCAATGGACTGCGAAGTGACCTCCGCCGAACCCTTTGCGCCGAGGATCGCTGCCATCGCCATTTAATTAGTTCTCAACTTTCAATTAAGTGTTGCTCTTTCACTAATTAAATTGCCATTTTTTGTTCCTCCCCTCCCCGTCCCTCCTCCTTCTTGCACGAAACCCATGTAATTGGTGCGATATTAATTAGAAATGGCCCCGATTCACCTGTTTCAACCCGGATCGCGGGGAGCCGCCAAATCAAATCAGAAACTGTCGCTGAAAGCGTGGCTCAGAAAAATAACTCAAGGCGTATAAATAATTGAATTCATTAGGCAAATGACAAATCCCGACACGAAGAACTCCTCGAGATGGACGTAAATAGAAGCCAGGAGCGAGGGCGAGAGAGTAGACCGCCCGTCCTTTTGTCCCCCCATTGACCCAAATCCAGAGCCCAGAAAGGCGAGCAAGACGCCTGTCAGAGCTGTTAAAAACGTAAACACAAATAAAATACATTGTTTACCCTACTACACACTCACCCGGACACACATGGGCCACGCATCCTTGGCCACTGTCCACGTATTCCTAGTATTACCTGCGTCACGCCCTTCTCGAGTTCGCCGTCCGCTTTTACGGCTCCTCATTAGTGACGAAAATCGAACAACCGAGCTAAAAACTAACAACGAAAACAACGCTAACCCACACTCGGAGGAGAGCTCCATCAAAGGCTATCCAGGCTGTGGGCGCTGTCGCAAGGAGGAGGCGCTGACAAAAATACGAAAAATAACAATGGCAGCGACAAGGAAGCAAACAATACGACAAAAATAAAATAATGCTGACAGGGATGGGGAGCAGCAGATACTCAGACACACACACACGTGTGTATAGGAGCTCCACGGGCTAGCAGGACGAATGGAGCACAAGAACAACCATAATAATAATGAAGCACACACACACTCTCGCATATTGTGGCCACATTAAAGGTGTGTGTGCTGTGGTTAGAGCCCCTGCCCCGCTCGTCTGGATTTCGTTAGTTTCAGGTTAACAAAAGCAGGGCCAGAGGGTTGATGGCCCAGCAGAGGTGGTGGCACGGGCACATAATATCGATTCTGTGCCGTAGAGCGAGCGCAGAGCGCGTAATTATTGCGATGACATGTCACAGCAGCCATCTGTCCGAGGTGGGTGTTCCTCGCCTGATGGATGCTGTCCAATTATCCGGCATAAATATTGCCAGGCAACCTGGGCTTGCCGAACTAAGAATATTTCAGCCAGAAACTGCATTTTCCAGAGGCGCCCCAAATTAACCAAAAACAAAACAGGACCAAGGGAGCACAGCCAGACGACTACACGCTTCATTATGCAGCAAATTAGGCCCGAGTCGAGACCAGGAATGCGGCAAGGAGGAAGGCAGGAAGGCAGGAAGCCAGGAGCCAGTAGCCCGAGATGATGAAACGAAATTATGCATTATGCATGGAAAATGTGCAATGCCAGCAGGCCAAATCCTGCCAGACCAGGCCCCATTACACGTCAGCCAAGACGCGACGACAAACTTACCCCATGCGCCCTCCTGGCCCCCAACTTTATTATTAAATCCGAAAACTTAAATGCAGGCAGGGGCGAGACGGGAGGGCTGAGCTGAGCTCTCCGGAGTGCACTCGGAGCACAGTGAGTTATTAACACGCTTTGCCACATTTGCTGCCGAGCTAATGTGGCTTGGTTTAGTGGCTGCCCCCAGCCACCCAGGCACCCTGCCACCCTGCCACCCAGCAGCCCTGTCTCTATTTCGGGCCATGCTCCTGTGCCTGTCATTATGCTAAACTAAACGGCTGGCAGTGCTAGAATTTGCACCCGCAACCAGGATGCCTCGTGCCTCCTTCCGCCTGCCACCTGCCACTTGCCACGCCCCTCTCCGCCGCGCCGCACGTGCTTTTGCCAGGTATAACGGTAACATTTCCGTTGCAGCTTCCGCTGCTGCAAGCGCTTTATAATTATTTCGCCTGGCGGGCCTCCAGTTGATGGCATATGCTGCCTGTTGCCTGGATTGTCAGGACACGTACGTGTTGCACGTTGCAAGTGTGTTTGTGGAGGGGCTGTGTGTGGGGCGGGTGCGGGTGTGGGAGGAAGACGGCGAGAGTTATAAGCTTCATTAAGCATATGTACAGCACGATGTAAGCTCCCCCTCTTTATGCATGTCCATGCGTCCTTGCTGCGCACGTGTATGTGTTGCAATTAAGCATATTTAGCATAAGGATTTGTCATTTACGCCAAAACTGAGATCCTCAGTGCGCTAGTTATGGGGAAAAATGGGAAGAGATATATAATTAAATGGGGCCTCGACCCCCAGACAAGGGAGTTAATGAAATCTTTAATCATGCGCACTTGAACGTGCCGCCCGGTCACAATCAGGACAGCTGTTTAAAGCCACTCCGGCTGACAATTCTATTAAAAGCCATCAGCCCATGGTCGCCCCAAATTGCTCTGACCTTTGAACGCCAGATGCGACGCACCGCCCCCGCTCATAACTCTCAGGAGCGAGGGCTGAAAAAATTCTTACACACGCACATTAAGTCACGTTTTCGCACCATTAACCCATAAAGAACGAGAGCTTGGGAAGTCAGAAGGCGACAGCGGCAAGAAGCAGGAGATTTACAAATATTGAACTTTTTTGTTGGCTGCCAGCTCCCCGTCCCCGTCCCGCTGCAGGCTTTCAAGTCGTAAAGCAGTCACAAGCATATTTTATAGATTTTAATATGCGAGCTACATAGCAGACCCCGAACCGCTCCCTCATACAGCCGGGCTTTTAAATTCATGCCGAAAAGTAGGCGAGGGCAAGGCTTCTTCCCGGACGACAGGTTTTTCGGTTTCGGTTTTTCATTCGCCTCGGAGTCCGCTCACCCTTGTCAGACTTCCGCGTTCCGTTTAGTGACTTTTTTCCCTCCGAATTGCGCCCTCTGACAGAGTGTCAACGTGCCGGGAGTGCGGGAGTGTGAGTGTGCCTAAAAAAGCCAGCTTGATAAGGGTTTATCAATGCGACACAGTAACTTAGTGATTTACTCGTGTGTGTGTTGAATTTTTTTTAATTTTGAAAATTGAAAAAGTGACTTTTGCTTTTGTGATTCCCTGCTCTGGGCTTTGCCCTCGAGCCTCAGCAGGGACTCCTGTGAGTGCAGGGAGGCGGGGTCAAATGTAATCGAGACGGGCTCAGCCAGAGATCCGCCCTCAGCCCAACCGTAGAGCTTCGTCGAAGTCGAAGACCATTCCTTCTGGCTTTAGATTCCCGTCCCTTGCTTTTACTTTTCAGCAATTTGTTTTAATTTTCGTTGCCGAAGATTCGCCTCCAGTTCTCAGCGATGGCTAACATTTCAATCTGCCCATCCACTCAGTTGCCAAAAATTGCTGTGGCTCCGCCTTCCATAGTTCGGACCTTCGGCAACTACAGCCCCACAAAACATGATGTGGAAGAGGCGCTTTTCATCTTATGAAATCATTTTTGGCTTTCAAGGATTTCCCGCACATGCTGAAAGAACCTGTGGCGGATAGATACACCTACGTAGTCGGCCAGCCATGGCCTGTGCTATTTAAAATAAATAACAGCATGCCTCCCGCAAATAAATTGGTTTCGTAACCGCAAAAGCCAAATGGAGGAGCAGTCACTTTCTCACATCAATTCCATTCAATCAGACATCAAGCATATACAATTTTCACTGGCAACACAGGAATTATACAATCAATGGCTTGCCAGCTCACAGACTGCTCCTCCATTCGTCGGATCGGTCGGGCGGTGGTCCCGCCCCAGGCCCCGTCCGCACCGGAGTCCTCCTATCTGGCTGGAGAGGAAATAAAATGCGGCAGGCACGTTGCAACACTATTACTTATTTCGCCGGGCGCACAGACAGGCAGGCGCAGACGACAAGGACGACGTCTGACTGAAATGAACTTCGTTTGTTTGTGATTGCGCGGCTATGCGCAGGTGGAGCAGGTTGAGCCCGGGATCCGGGACCTGGGACCTGGGGGCTTCGAGGAGCTGAGCGGCGGTTGGCAGTCTAAAAATGCAATAATCTTTCAGCGCCGTCGTCGTCAGCGTTTAAACGTGACTTTTAAGCATGATGTTGTAATATTTTAACTCGACTAAGAAAGGAGCGAGCGCAGGAGGGGCTGGGCAGGATATATGTATAGAAGGGGGCCGGCTCCTCCTCCATTGTGTACGGCTGCGAAATTGTTACAAATGCCCCCAGCGTGCATTTTATGGCCAGTGCGATAAATAAAATGTTGCAACAAACAGGGCGCACATACCCACACTCGCAGGGCAAAAATATGTGCAAATAATATGGGAGAGCGATCCCGGGCCAAGGTACGGAGCCGGCTTGCTCCTAGCTACAGCAGCTATGGCTGGCTGGCAGGCAGTCAGACAAACAATAACATAAATTTCGTTAGGTATTTTATTTTTTGCCCGAGGCACGGGGTATGTGCGCTTGTGCCAAGTAATTGTGCAATATGTTTTAGAGGCTGGCAGCGCTGTGCAGGACCTGTCCTTGACCAGGACACGGAGTTGCTTACTGCCCGCTAAGTAGTTAAAGTCAACTTCCAAAGAGACGAGCTTCCTCACCTTTAAGACTGCCAGCAGAGACGGGCTTCGGTGTTCCTAGAAAGTGCGTTAAACTGCTAAATGCTTTACCTACTTTGTTGCCCATTACAATTACCGAGGGCCCTCCCTCTCGTCTATGTGTAATTGTAATTGCAGGAGCTCTGACCGCCCGAAGGCTTCCCCAGCCGTGCTCGTCTATCTGTCTTGGGCGAGGGCTTAGACAAGTTTGCTGCTAAGCCAACATAAGTCCCGAAAGCATTTCATATACCAAACGGAAAAGGCAACAAACTGCGAAACTCGTGTTAGTGAATTGGTCCGAGTGTCTGTGAGTGCACCAAGCGAAATACATCCGCAGAGTCTGAGAATTCTTTCAAAGAGCGAGGTCCTGATAGATATATATTTCTTATTTTCACCTTAAGCCCTGGCTCCACGGGTCTTCTGTCAGCTCAACAGATCACAACATTTTCAGCAAGAACACTTGAGTTTTCCTTAGATTTTCTTACAGTGCTCCTGCGTGCGGCTCTGTTCGTCTCTGTTGTTTTCGTTGTGGTGCTTGTCTTAGTTAAATTCCGAAAGGCGTAACGGGTAACGAGCGGGAGCTGGGCTGCATTGAGTGCGGCTTAAGTGTTCATCGACTCAACCGCAGCACCAGCCTTGCCTCGTCCTTCGTGCCCGGAGCCTCGTTCCTTTCCACTGTCGGCCCCTGCTCCGCCCCCGCTCGGCTGTCAATAGTCAGACTCTGCTGCAAGTTCAATTAATTGCGCGCAGCGAGCAAACAAACAAACGACAATAACAACAAGGCCCCAGCACCACCCAGGAGAAGCAACCGCAAAAATTAAATTAAAGTAGAGCGCACAGAGCTCCCGCTCCGCCCACGCCCACCCCGTTCGTGTAAATGAGTGATGTGCATGAAGAGCGCTAAAACACTTTGTTTGCCCTGGGTCCGGGTGTGTGCATGTGTGCTGTGTGTGTTTGGGGCCAGATGAAGACGTATGGTTATTGTGATGACTCTTGGAAAATTGATAAATATTGCAAGACGCACCAACACACACACACCAAGAAAGTGGGAGAAATATAATTTAATTAAAATGTTTTATGTAAGACATGTTTATTGAACCATTTTCTCGCAAAACTTCCCAAAGCTATTTGATTGACGGACCTGACTCAGTGGTTGCTGTTGCTGCTCATCTCCTCGCCCTGTTATTGTTGCCATTACTGCCGTTTGTTGATTTTATTTGTTGATTTGTGGCATCGGCTGCTGTCAAGGTGTTGAAGAGTCTGCAGCTCGCCGGGAGTTTTGCATTGATTTTCCAGCCGCATCCGAGTGGTTTCCAAGGAGCTAAGTCTGGCAAGTTATTTTCCAATGTGAGGGCTGGAGTGGGGGAAATGGATGATGGAACGCTTTGTTTTTCCGACCTGACAGGGACTCCGTGCTGTCTTCAGGCTGCTTTCCGATTATTGTAATGCTAACGTGTAGAACCTCTATTTATATCATTGTTATTTATATATAGACATGTACTCGTATTTATTTCCGTATATACGCTAATGTCGTGTGTTGTTGTCGTGAAAAATATATAATCTTTCTAAATTCAAAACTGCATATCAATTCAATTAGTTATCATTACACACAAATTAGAACACTAGAACAAATTTAAACAGATAAGACCATGGCAATATCTTTTAACTACATTTTGAAATTTTAATATTTTTTGTCTTATTACTTCCCGTATTTTTTTTCTCCCCGATAAAGTTTTATACCTCTATGTTGTTGTTCTTGATGTTGTGCGTACAGTTTATCACTGAAAATAATGGACACAGTTCGGGAAATACCTAATCGACTATGCTCAATGTTGTAATTCACTGTAATTTACCTTTGTGTCTCTTCAAGGGACTTTCAGCGTAAAAACCTATATAGCAAATTTCTATTGTTGTGTCGCGCAAACATTTGGTGTGCCTTTTTTACGTGTTGCTCATTTCTGTAGTGAAAAACTATTTAACAGTCGGAAAATCGTTTCGAAAGTAAATATTTTACAACATCCGCTCTATCGGAAAACAATTACAACAACAGAGAACATAAAATTTTATTTATTCTTACTTTCTCTTTCTTTTTTCTGCTCTTCTCTTTTTTTGCAATAACTTTGTAAACCGAAAAATGAACAAATCCAACCAAACGCAATATGTAGCCATCGGCCTGAGAAGCAGCCAAACGACGGCGTTCAACTAATGACGGCAGTTCGCCATGGAAGCTTGGAGACTCCATCCGACCCAAACTAACCAATAACTCGGCGTTCACGTTAGTCCCACAGGAGCGCCCCAAATCCCGTAGTCCTATAATCGAAGATTATTCAATTTAACAGTTGTATCAGTCCGTGATAATAAACCGTGATAAGTGTTCGCAGACGTGCCTCAAATCGACGGTGCTGTAAACTAAACTTTAATAAAGTGCCGAACTATATACTCTAACACGACTACAGGGCTAGTCCAGGCCCTAAAGCATTCCGAACCTCTACTAAAAAGCGTGGTTAACTTAGTTTCTTGAGAAGGCAAATCGAAAAGTAAGCATTCATGTCTGTATGTGTCTTTTGTATTCCACTGCTAGAGTATCTCTCAGTTTGATTTAATCCTCGTGTAACAATCGAGGAAGCCGTGGCCAAAACCCCCTGGGAGACTGAAAAGGGAGAGTTGCGATAAAAAGACCGACCATATAATTAAGCAAGCGTATGCAGGACGACCGTCGTCTAGCGAACATAAACTTTAAATTCCTTTTTATCGTGAGTTGGTCATTATTTGATACACTGGGCATGGGTACATATTTCTGTGTATATCTGAAATAAAAAACAAATCTGCGCACACATAAACGACAGCCACAAAGGGGACACTCTTCGGTTGACATTTTCCTCCGCTTCCTCCGGGGCCTGGCATCTCGCCTTTCCGCTCTTTCCTTAAGCATTTCACGTGGATGGCGGACACTTTTATGCGTTTGAAATGAAAATGCCATGTGCCATTAACATTATCCCTGACGCGTCACTACTTAAAATAAAAATTTCTATATTTTTTATGCATTTATATACATATAAAAGAAGGAACGACAGCACCTTTTGGTCGTCGCTCGCCTTTTATGGCCAATTTCTGGTTACCCACAATGTGCAGCCAATTTCATGTCAAGCTGCAGCCGCAGCGCAGCGGCAGCCACAGCAGAACCAGCGCAAAATGATAATCCCGGGGTCATAAAAAAATTTTTACTTTATATTGACTTTTAGTGTGATAGTCAAGCCAGCAGAAAAAACGGAGACAAGGTGCACATGAAATGTTAATGGCTTGTCAAGATTGCTTTTTCGAGTGGAGGGAGCGAGCGGTGCTTCAGGTGAAGGAACTCGAATTTATCACCGGCTGCAGCAAGAAAATGCAAATGCTTCTCTCCTAAAGACAACACTGGAATGCTTGGGGTTCGCAATAAGACCAATATTAAAGTGACCGATTGTGTTCTGTAACCCCTCTAAGATATATTATGCTTTTTGAGGTTTATTGTGGGGCGAACGGATTTAAATGGAATTCCAGTCCTCACCACTTTTCCACAATTTACATTAGCCCTTTCTTTTGCCATTTAGAAAGTCCGACAAAAGTTTATTCCTTTCAATATTAATTAACACTTCAATACCACGGCAGCGAGGACAAAGTTTCTGGCTGCTTCCTGATGCCTGCCTCCTTCGGTCTGGCAGTGACTTTTGGCCCCAGCCAAACAGAAAGTTCTGTGCCTAAAAATGTGACTTGGAAGTGTCTACCACTGGTACTGGCACTGGTACTCGTGCTGCAGCCCCTCACAAATTCATGCTGACGCTAATTAACAATTAGGCGCATTTTAGCGATACTCTGCCATCGCCTCTGAAACGGAGCTCCAGCAGCCTGTCAGCGGCTTAAGTGGCAACTTTTGAACTACTTACAAGGCTAATAACTAATTTACTTCTAACTTTGGCTTAGGGCTCGGTTCGCTCTCGCCACAATTCGTTCACTTTGCACAGTTTGTCCCCAGCCTATAGTCGAGTTTTACGCTTATTACTAAAGAATTTCAAACTGACAAATAAACTCGGAGCTCGCAGGCGGAAGGAGGCCCAAAGGATTCCCCGCCACAATGGCAACAAAGGCGAAAAGAGCACAAAGCCGGCTTTGCAGTTTTCAGGGAGTTTCAGGGAGAAGCCGGCGCTGAGTTATATCTAGTCATATATAAACGTCAAGACGGGGAGACTTTTGACAATTGCCACACAATTGTCGGGCGACGACACCAACTGTTTGCCGGCGACGCCGCTGAGGGACTCATAAAGGGAACATTTAGCTTATTTGCTGTATAAATACTGACACCTCCGTCGGCTGTGCGGGATGACTTTCAGACCGCCAGCCAGTCTGGCTTCTGTCTGTGTCTGCTTCTGCGTCTGTGTCTGTGCCTAAGTCTGGGGCTGAGTTGAGGGCCATAAAAATGGGATGCTGCGCCTGCAGGCACGCTTGGCCGCCAACAATTGCCGGCAATATTGATGGGGCAGCATATCATTTACAGCATCTGATCCCCGTGATTGGACCCGGCATATGGGAGTTATCGTGCGGCTGAATTGACTACGGAAAGTCATTTACATTTTAATCAATGCGATTGAGGAGGCGGGGCGCCTCCTGCGTTGCGCAGTTGCCCCCTTCTTATTGCTGAGACGACTCCGGAATATTTTTGCATTAGCCTCGTTACATGTCAAATGAGTGTCACTAATTACATATTAATTAGTTTCCTTTTACCAGTCCCATTCCCGGGCGAGGGCATCATCAATCAAAGGCGCAGGGACTAGAGCGGACGAGTTCACTAATAAAATATATAGAAAAATGCTAATGAAACTACTCGGGCCCGGAGTGGTGCCCTCTTTAATCAGTGTACATACATATTTATGATTAAATTTTCATTAGACGAAGAAAACAAAATCGAGAATATTCACAAGAAGCCGAACTCTGGGGCGGCAGTAAGTATGCGATTTGGAGCTCACTTACCCATTTCCTGCCTAAGTAATTACAATTTCAATAATTTATGGCAGAATAAACGTAGCCAAACGCCAGGGCCAGGCGAGATACAGATACATAAATACAGAATCACAATAAGGGTGTAGGAGTGGGCAGACCTCGGCTTCAATCAGTTTTTGCCAAGCAAATATTATTTGAAGCCACCACTCGCCTCACAGAGAGTTTTGTAATTATGCCGAAAGCCTGAAAATCCCCACAAAATAATTAATAGCTTAAACATATTTACATAGCATTTTGAGCTATCTCCAGTAATCAGATTAAAACATTTTCAGATATGAATTGGTCGCATTATGGCAGGATCTTCATTTGTCGTTCAGTTCTCTCTCTGGCTCTCAGAAAGCTGGCTAAGCTGTGAAAATTAATGGAGTATTTATTTGTTTGCTTAATGATTTATTAGCTGCAGTAAGATGGCGAAGGGTTCTGCAGATTGAACCTAATCCCCGAGCAATGGCAGCTTTTGAGCGGAGAAATTTCACCTGGTTCAAATGTGATCTCTCCACACATTGCGTCTAGGTCTCGCCTGTCCCTGGCTTATTCAAATCGCCGCCACAACGCCAGGAACAAATCCTCAGACGCTCATTAGCAGCCATTAAACGTCAATTTACATGTCAATTGGCAACAGGGCCCGGCTAGCCAGTCAAAGGAAGCCAGCCAGCCAGTACGGCTAAAAGGAAAATGAAGAACAGACCGGGAAGAACGAGGTACTGGGACATGAGCTTTGAGCTTTGACTCTCGCCATGTCAGCGACTTTGTGTTTAGTTTTTTATCCGCCGGCTCCGATGTCTCCACATTTTTTGTATTATTCATAGACGCGACTAGCTTTTTCACCTTCAGCCAGGACCCAGGACTTAAAATACAATTACTCGGTGCAGCTCGATGCTGGAGCGACAGGAGCGACTGAGACTCAAGGGGAGATAAGCAAAAACATAACGTGCAGCAATTAGTGGCCTGTCCTCGTCGTCTCCTGGCGCAGCACATGCACAAAACTTGCCATGTGGTTAACTAATTTAATTTGGCTTTCTTTTTCCCGCCCACTCCACTCCATCCCGTCCCCCTTTGGCTGCGGCATCAAAGACAACGACACGTTAATGACTTCTTTTGCCGTGGCAACAGAGGCCAGCCGGGATGAGGCACAGGACGTGGAGCAGGCATAAAAATAAAATCTAAAAACTGCCACACATGGCTAGCGAGGGAATCAAGAGCAGGACAAAGACAAGGACGACAGCCAGGATGGGGGAGGCAGGACGGAGGACCCGGGCCCGGACCAGGAGCCACTTAACTTGTCTATATGAGCCTAATGGCCTTTAATATTATTTTCACTGCTCTTTCCTTTAGCTGAGGACCGAAAAAAGAACAAAAAACGAAAGTAAAAGCAAAAGGAGAGCAGCCAAAAGGGAATCACTGAAAGCCCTGTGTGCATTTTATCCTTGCCGCTCGGTGTCGTTGTGCCCCAGGTAATTGTAGAAAATTGCTGCAACGCCAGGCTAAACATTGTGCAAATCCTTTTGTCCTGACCCCAGCCTGTCTACTTTGTTCCCAGCCCGAGTCCCACTTCTGCTTATCCCCGTGCACTCCGCTCCCTGCTTTCCTTTTCCCTTTTTTTTTCTGTTTTTGGCCGCAACTGTTAACAGCCAGTTGAACTATGCCATTTCATATGTACAACAGCAGGCGCCGCAAAGTATGCTGCACTATTTTTACCTTGTCCTGACCCGACCCTGCTCCTCCTGCCCCTCAGGTCCAACGTGCTTTACATTTTTATTAAGCCAACCCTTCCACAGCTTCCACAGCCACTTCCCAAGCCCTTCCGCCCTTCCGCCCTCCCTGCTGCCCCTGAGCCCTTCTTGTTGTTGTTTAGCATGCCGGGGGCGTTGCTTGGCTTATTGCACGTGCTTGGGACGGAGGGGTGCTCGAGGGAGTGGGGTGGGCACGGGAACGGACCCCAAATGCCATTAGGCTTAACCCGGACACAAGACAATTGCCTGCAGGCCATGTGCATGGGTCCAACGTGTCGTATTAGTTATTTTCTCCTTCGATTGCTTTTGCCACTTTAACGCGACAGCATCTGGGCGGTTTGGCCGTCTGCTGTGGGTCTGTGGCAAGTGTTTGGCCAATTATGTGACGCTCCATTTTCGATATGATACGAGTGCCGGAGTGCCAGACGGTGTGCCTGGAGAGGAGGCGGCTTAAATGCTTTTTGAAACCGAAAAATGGGAGACACTCGCACGAAGCTCGAAGCCGACCCCCCAGTGGCTCTCATTCGCACATACATTCACCAGTAAAAATTGATTTCATCTTAGCGAATCCATGTCTGATCACTCGCCCCGAATAACTGTAAGGTAGACTAAGTAATCTTAAGCCTCACACTCCCCATGCCCGCCATAGTTTTACCAACTCTTTTTTAAAGTAGTGGCTAGCGTGTTCAATATCCTTTCGATGTCTATCCTTAACTCAGTAGCTCTATGCGTGGCCAGCTTGTAAATGTGTGTGAGATGGTATGCTGAGTGTGTGTGTCTGTTCTATATCTAAATATACATACATCAAATTTATATTATACGTATATGAATAGCTACTTTCCATTCTCGTATATTGTAAGTTAAACAAAAAAAAAAAAGAAATTGTACTACAATTTTAACTAAATATCACCCATTTTTATCTTCTTTTCTTTCCTTTTTATGTAACACTTGTTCGTGCTCTATATCAAATATATATGATTGAAACGAAAAAATAAATACATCAAAATTGGCAAAATTGGAAAACTGACAATTCTTCTCTTATTGTTTCTTAAAACTGATTTGACTTTCTGTATTGTATTGATTTGATTTGGTTGTTTACTTAACGAAATTTGTACCTTCTCGATGCAACAATTTCAAACAAAAATTTGCTCCGCTTATAAAATCGAAATTTGTTCTCCTTCCTCCCACCCCAACCCTAACCACATTTATAAATGTTGTAATTGTAATTGCTCTATTGGTGATCAAACTATCCACCCAAACACCAAAAATCTCTCGTTAAATAAATGTTGTTGCTTTTACTTTCCTTTGGGTATTTTGCGCCTGTTGAAATTTTAAAAATTACCAACCAAAAACAATTACATAAATGTGCCTGCTGCGTTCGTTACTCGTTACAACAAATGTTGCGTAATGTGTAACCCTGTTGCATTTACATCTCTCTTGATACGACACACATAAACATTACGATCGAACAAACGTCCTCTGTTTCCGTATTCATTTTCGGTTCTCAATCTTATTTGATGCGAAATTTCCCTGGCTATGGCTTCTTGATTGAATACTTTTCATTTCTACACAACGGACACGATCAAACACTGCCACCCACGAAAATACATTGCCACTTGTCCATTTTGCCGTCTCCTTTGGTGCAACAATCGAAATCGAATTCGAAATTAACAAAACCAACAACAACAAATTCAATTCGTAATCAATCAAAATCAATCGGATCAATCACTGACATGACATCAAACATGAATAAACCCGAAACCAAAACAGAGCATCTAGATCGCAAGCTGTTCGTTGGCATGCTCAGCAAACAACAATCCGAAGACGATGTTAGACAAATCTTCCATCCGTTCGGCACTATAGAGGAGTGCACCATACTGCGCGGGCCGGACGGTGCCAGCAAAGGTGAGTAGTCTGATCCCTATACCTACATATATATACTGTACTATCTACGGCTATATCTTACCGTTCCTGTTTTCGATCCCACCAGTATTGCGTATACGTACCGTGCTCGGCTCGTTATCTGTTGTATATTCCAGTACCTGATTAAATCTAATCAAATTTTGTTGATCGTTTTGGACTTAGCTTGGATGTGTAGTCGTGATAGGCGTGACTTAGATTAATACCCGGTTGGCTCTATGGTCCAAACCAAAGGTAACATAAGAAATAAGATGCGTAACGCCATGCGATCATCCCTCTCACTTGCAAGCGCTTTCCAAGCTATCAAATGCGTTATGCATTTTATTCATTGTAATGTCCTTGCCCAACGCTTGCAGCTGGTAACAAGGACGCTGCCGCCTTGACAAGCCACCCATCCCGACTGGCTCCGAGTGCAGGTCGCTGCGATGTGGCAAATGTGGGCAGCTGTGCAGCGAGCCAAATAATCATCGCAAACATAACCATAACAATTACACGGCTCAACAGGGCCCAGAGCCAGAGGGGGCTTCAGGGGGCATAAAATAAAAATCGGGTAAACAGTTCAATTAAAGTTGTTTGCTTTTGGCAGCGCTGCTCGTTTCGCACGCCGGCCATTTGCATTTGTGTGCGACATTTGCAAGTGAAAACACCCACACCCACAAAACAAATGGCGCCGGCGGAGCGAGAGGGAAAGCGTCAGAGGGCGGAGCAGGGGACCGGGCGAGACGGCGAGTGCTAGTGGGAAAGTTTCGTTTGTTTTAATATGCAAGTAACTTTTTTAACAATAACATTCCATTTTATTATGTCAAAAGTTTTGGTTTTACGAATACACACACAGCGGCGCACACACAGTCACACAATCGCACAATCACACTGGCAAACACTCATTCTGTGAGTGTAATTGTGTCTTTGTTATGTATTCTTATTTTTATTTTGCTTACATTTGCAACATTTTTGACTGCCGCCTTTGTTGGCCCCGCGTGCGTGTGTATTTCCATGTTAATGTTTGTTATTGTTGTTCTTTTGTTGGCGTTTATTGTTGCCATTTTGATATGCATGAAAAGGCAGCGGCGGCCCGTCGGAAGGGGGCGTGGCACACGGCCATGTGACACTTTGCATAGAAAACCAATGTCGGGGGTATTTATTTTTGTTTGTCTTTCCCACCGCTCCACTCTGTCCTGCTCTTTATTGTTTTTTCCCCCCCGTTTGTTTGCGTTGTGCTTTAGGCTGCACTTGTCAGGTGGGGTTGGAGTCGCTCTGAGATTTCCGCAGCCAGCACTTTCGAATCAAATTTAGTCCGAAAATGTCCCCGAATTTGAATAGGTAAAATATCAGCGAGCGAGAGGAGTACCCGTTCGAGCGCGCCCGAGAAAAAGCAGCTACATAATTCGTTAGGAGCTCGATGCGATTCCCATACTGCTGAGAAGAGGGAAAACTTGTTGTCGATGTTGTCGGCGCCCTTCAACTTCGACAGTGGCTGCGTGCGAAGCCGCGAAAACTGTCAGTCGATGTGGTTAAGGGGTGCGCCCCAGAGGGGTGGATGATTGCGGCTGTTGCGGCCACGATGCCAACATATCATTCTTCATTAAATTGCGCTTCAAAGCCAGCTCAGCCCAACTGGAGCAGAGTCTGCTGCCGCAGCTTTTTTCCGAGTCGGAGTCGTGGGCCGAGGTGACGGGCGCTAGCCTGTGTAAGTGCCAAAATCCATCAACGTCAATGCTTTCCATGCCCCGCGCCGCGAATTATATTCAAAGAAAATCGACTCAGACCGGCGCAGTCCTCATTACTCCGAGCATGGACTGACTGGGCGAGCTGCAAATGTATGCAAATGATGATGCATGTGCCAGCAAAATGCGGTGACGCTGAATTCGAGGGCGAACAATAATAACCCATCCTCGCGCCTGTCCGTCGCTGTCTGTGCGCCTGACAGGCTGCAGGAATAAGCGCAACCATCATGTTAAATTATGCAAATTCGATTTCAGTGAGTGAATGGAATGAAACGAGGTAAAGGAAAGGTTTTTCTGGGCCGGGGACTGGCTGACTTTGAAACTTTAGCTCGGCACAGAACACAAAGCATGTGGCAGCACTGAGCGAAACAGGGAGGCAATACCGCAGAGCAAGAAGTAACTAGGAACAACCAAAGCAACATAAGCTGATAGCTCTTTCAAAAGCTAGAACATTTCTCGAGAACGCTTAGTGTCCCAGTGACCGTCATTGACGGACTTCCGTTTTCTCTGAGTGTACACATGTGGCGCAGGCGAAAAATTCTACCGCTCGACAATGGTTGGGCCGGAGGCCACAGCCGGGATCCAAGTGCCAGGAGCCAGGAGCCAGGAGCTAGGACAGGCTGGCGGCTCATTTGATTAGAATATTCATGCATGCACTTCATTGTCATCAAGGGTGGCAGGCAGCAAAGTTGTCATCTCGTCCTACGCCTTGTCATCTGTGCAATCAACACAATTGTGTGTCTCCGGGCCGCTTCCCCGCCGCTCCGGCCGATCAAAGCGGCTGCTCCAGTGCGTGCAGATGAGCAGCAACGGGTGTCGCCTAGTGGCAGAGCCCAGCATTTTGCATAAGTAGCCGCATGAGTGTGGAGGCGACTCCTGTTGCTGACAGACGGCTGGCGTAAGTTGACGTTGAATGCGCATAGTCGGCATTGGCAGTGGCAGTGGCACTGGCACTGGCTAGGGCAGTGGCAAGGAGGCCTCTTCGGCTCAAAGCGCTTTCAGCCTAATCACTGCAACTGGAAGCTGTCATTAAGTAATTGGAGTTGGAGTTGGATTGAAGCGGAGTGAAGTGGGGGAGGCGGGGCACGGGCAGCCTTTACAGATATACATGAGCAAGCGATATGAGCTGGCTCTCAAATGTTTGCCCAATGCAGGACGGCACTTAATTAATTTCGAGCATAAAATGCGACTCAAGCGCACACTCAAGTCGCACACATTTGAGTGCGACCTCACCTGATCAGGCCTTGAGTCAATCGACACACTCAATGGACGGCACTGTCAAGTTGTGCTGCCAGAAACATAAATTGAATTAAAACATCGCTTAGACTCGAAATTAATTCGAAATGTCTCGCTTTGTCAAATTAATTTTTAATTGCCGCAAAGCCCAACAAAGAGCCCAGCGGCAAAGCCAGCGCAGACGAAAACGCCAACGGCATCGGCAGCGGCGGCCTCGACGCCGTCTTGCAGCTGACACACAAAAACAAATTCCAATTAATACAACCGCACACCGCCACACACACACACACGAATGGGCACTCGTAAATACTCGTGTCTGTGCGTCTGCCACACACAGAAGCACGCTCTCGAGGACACAACAATAGCGCGCCATAAAGTAGACTTCAAATTTTGGTCTGCATTGTCGTCTATCATATCAAAAGCGTCGCAAACCCCATAAATGCCAATAATTAATGTGACATTTTCGGCGTAATTGAGGCAAGTATGCAGCGGAGCAGCAGAGCAGCAGGCAGCCAGCCTGTCACAACCGCACGCCCATGCACACGGACGTGAAATGTATCTAGGCATGCGGAGAGTATCTGTATCCAAGTGTGCATGCGTGTATTTCAAAGCATTCCCCAAAACTGCACGGCATGCCAAGTGGCAAACTGCTGCTTCCTGCCCCTGCTGCCTCCCCCCGCTTGGCTAATTGAATTTCTGCACATAGCTCTGGCAAATTCTACGAGTGGGCGGACCCGAAAAAGCCAAAAAAACCGACAGTATAGAATCGAGTGTGCAACAAAATTGTGTCGCAGCTCAGGTGCGTGCCGCTCCTGCTGCGAGTCTCCACTTAAAGAGCAAATTTATTGCCTGCAAAAAAGTTAAGTAGCCTTCACATAATTGCTCAGAGGAAAGTTTTTTAATACCTCCGCTCCCTGCCAGCAGCCGCTGGGCTTTGCCTCAAACTTTGCAATGACAGTTTAAGTTGTTTTTCAGGCTGTTGCTGCCTCTGCTGCTGCTGCTGCTGCTGCTTTGGCTGCTCCACTTGTTGTTTGGCCAACAAATTTTTACAGGCAGCCATTGTGCAGTGAGGGGACGCAGCCCTCGCCGGCTGTCAACTCTCACTTGCACACATGGACACCAGCACACACGGAGATACAGATACACCCCCTCAGATATCACGTGGCAGCTCTGGCATCATCATTTCATTTCAATTTCAATTTATATGAGCAAAGTTTTATGAAGTGCATGTCATGCTGCCTGTCGCCCTGCCCTACTCTACTCCGGTTTCCACAGACACACACTAACACCACCGCCAGGGCACTGCATTTATTAAATTTCATTTCATTTCAGCTTTATACTCATGTTTATTTTACAGCACACTAAAAAGTTCTAACAAGTGCTGATTGAGTGCGCTGCAAAAACTGTCAAACAACCCGAACAAAGCCCGGGCAGCGGTGAAATGTTGTAAAACTCAAATTGAATTTACCGCTTATGACATGCGAGAGCTTCGCTTTATTTGATTCTTTATAATAATGGTCGAGAGTGTGATGAGATTTCTCATTTTTCCAGCCAAAGCGCTGTGGATTGAATCCGGCACTTCCGCCCGATCGGGCTCGCGTCCACGCTCCCATTCCCAGCCATCCCGTCGTAAATCGCACTTAGCCAGAGTGCTGATAGCCAAAGTTCCGAGAGCATATGCCCGGCTCCCATAAACCACGCCGCCTGTGCGCTAATGCTTCTTAATTAATACAAAACTCCCTCCGCGCCCGCTTTAAGGACTCCCCGCAGTCTATAACTATTTATTGCGTGCCAAGAAGCAGCATTCATGTTATGCCAGCACACAAAAATCGGAGTAATAATAATAATGTAAGTTGCGGCATAAGCTCATAAGTGCCATTTAAGCCACAGACATCCTAGTGGCTGCCGCCGCTGGCAAGCCAAAAGTCCTGGACGCCCAACTGCAAAGTGGCACACAGGCCAAGGAATTAAAATACATATCAAAAGGGAGAAAGAAACAAACGCGAACTTTTGCGTCTGTAGACCAAAAACCGAAACCAGAAAACCTAACAAACTTTGCCGTCGTCGTTGTAGTCGCTATGGCCACAAGTCTTTTGTGAACCCTGATCCTGATCCCGATCCTGTTTCTGCTCCTGCTCCTGCTCCTGCTCCTGCTCCCTGAGCCTGTGTGAGTGGGTCCTAGGCTTGAAGCAGCTTAAATTTAATTGCAGCATGGCCAAAGTTTCACATGCATGTGGAGGGAAGCCCCAGCCGCTGGCCATAAATTTTTATCACAGACCCGTACCACAGCAAAAGGCCATGTTTAGACTCTCGTCGTTCCGCTTGCTCCCCTGCTTAATGCTAATTAACGTGCAACACGGCCAAAACTATGTACATACACTTGGGCAAAGGTCAAAGCAATTAAGCGTGCCCAAGGAGGGAGCCGAGCAGGAAGTGGCTGAAACTTGATGCCGTCAAGCCGGGCCAACGAGTCATAAAAGCGCCACAAAGTGCCGGCAACTTATGCCACTCGGAGGCCAAGGAGATTACTGTGCATATGCAGGCCCAGGCCAGATCAATGGGATCCCTGATCGGAGTGAGATCCCGGGCAGCGCATACACCCCATAGTCACATAGTGCAGGCAATTCTGTTGCCCCCGCAATTTCATTTCATTATGTGGCCATGTTGGTGGCAAGTGTGCTTTATTAACACATTTCGTGGCCCGCCCACCACATTCGCCCGCTCATATATACGTAGGAACATAACTTTTTTAATACCCATCGCCGTAGTCATCGCCATAGCCATTGCCAGCGCCATCGCCAGCAGCCTGGCAGGGCTGAATCGGGCTGGCTTTAGTTGTAATAGTTTAATAAAGTAGTAAAAGCTGCGGAAATTAGATTTGACCGCAGCACACGGGCGCAGGAGGCCGCTGGAGCCCGGAGCTCTGAGTCCGGCGTCCGGCGCCAAGACCCCAGACCAAACTTTACCGCAGCCCAGGAGAGCAAAAAATGTTGTACAAGCCACATGGAGGAGACGACCGTGGTTGCTGTTGCTTCTTCGGGGCTCCTGGATTCTTGTCAATAAAAATGTCAAAAAAGTTTGGGCTAAGCATTAAGCAGAAAGTTTGGCCGAAGTAAAGGGAGGGATCCGGTGAAAAGGGTTGCCTCTAAGTATAGAGGCCGATAATGCCGTGTCTGGGGCTGGGTGGCGGGATAAGGCCGGGATTGAGATGTGCCCATTAAAGGCAAGTCCCAGGGCAGGTTGACGGAGGAAAGCCAGGCCGGTCCTCGGCAGCAAATTTAATTAACTCAGTTGAGCGCGCGCCGGCTTCCGTTTTGTATCGCATCGGGCATCAATAAAAGATTAGTCCTATCAGCCGAGAGGTACGCCACTTCAGATATTTGTTTCGGCTTTGCGGGATTATTGAAAAATTAATGCAATAAACGCAAGCGATATGCCCGGCATTGATAGAGTGCGCATGGGGATTTGATGCTACCCAGCTCCTTAGGCCTTCATACTTTTAATATGCGCCCAGCGAAGCAACTCAGCCCCTCGCTGAACTTATTAAATTTCAGACAAGGAGCCTGCCTAATGGCTCCTGCTGCTACTGCCACCTGTCAGCTGCACATATTTCGTTATTATCAGGACGGGCGTGGAGGCGTCCGCATGCCACATACATATTCTGCAGCTCATTTTCTAGCTCATTGCCGGGGCCAAGACATGAGCTAAATTAATTTATTCCGCTTTTGTTCTTAGACAATATCCTTTTCACCACCCGGCCCCGTAACGGGATACAGGGCAAGGCAGCCGGAGCTCGAGCTGAAGCCGAGCCGCGAAGGCATTTAATGAAAATGAAAACGTCTAAGGCCATAACTGGAGACAGGGGCTGGCTAACGCAGGCGCCTATCCTTTTTCAAAGCTCCGACGGCGAGGCATAGAATAAAATAATATAAAACTGACACTGGGCCCGTTTGCTTGCGGGTTGCCTTGCTGCGTCAAGTGTCGACAGCCGAGGTTGCCTGGGGCTTGGGCAGGAAGGCAAATGCCTTTCCTAGGGCAAATAAATGTTTATGCACTTGAGTCTCGACTTAGCGGTGGTAGACATGGTTGGAATGGGCCGAAAGGAATTGTAAAAGAAGCCGATTCACAGTTCCATAACTTGAAATTATTTCCAGCACGATCTTTTTTCCGCACTTACTGAGCTCTCCTCTCTTTCTCTCCATTTTAGGTAAGTGTCCAAGGGGTCATCCTTACATCAGAACACGTGATCCACGTGGCGGTAAGCAGATGAAGTATTTTTAAAACATCCTCCTCTTCATTCAAAGAATATTCTTAGTCTCGCGCTCGTTCAGGCAGTTGCTACCACAAAAGGTATAAGCTATCGTCCAAAGTACAATCGTCGACAAAACTTAATGGTGGAAGGATTATTGGTTGAGATCTAACAACGATAAAAAACGACTCGGTGCTAGCTCAGTTTGTGGTAGCCAACTTAAATAGGACAAGTATCTTAGGCTGCGCAATTTTCATTAATTTATCACAAAATTACCGCCAACGGGCTCAAATATTCATGAACAATTTACTTACTTGGCTTTTGTACACTGAACGGTGCGTTTGTGAAACTTAAGTCAACGCCCTTAGATTTGCAAAAAGTTTCTTTTTTTGTACTGCCTATTGGTCGACTGGGACAAAGTACAGATAACTTTCTATCCGACGACAAGTGCGGTAGGTTGGTTATACGGATAGTTTTACTGCTTAGAGGACTTAACTATTCATACTATTATACGCATACTACGATGTCGCAGAACTCACGCTTGGGAATTTCTAGTGCTGTAGGACTCTTGCACGAGACCTTTCAGAAGTTGCATGTCGTTTTTTAGCCTGTACTCTTTTTCCACCCGCCTCAAGGCGGTGGGCACTCCCTCACTTCTACCGCTCTTCTCCTGGGTTTTTGCTACTGTTTGGTCGGCACTCAATCAAAAATCACATTTCCGTGTCGGCTGTTTGGCGCAAAAAGCAAAAACACATTCGCCCGCACAGATGAAGCAAATGTAATTAAAATTCGATATACTTGTTTTCGCAAAACGGCCTCCAGAGAGATCGCATACGAAGTGCCTGCCGGCGGCTGAGGGTGGGGCAGGAGCGAGCGAGGGCGTTAGGCCTCGGTTGGACCATATGGACATACTATATTGCCCGGGGTGGTGGCACTGGGCAGTGGCTGGGTACCGAAGGGGCTGAAAAAGAGTTGCATACATCATCATCCTCATGGTGCGTTGCCGGCAACAGCATTTGGCAAAAATTTTAGCTTCAATTTAAATTTTTGGTCAGATTTGCACGTACTCAGCTTCGGTCCGTGTGTTTTTGTAATTACATATACACATACACACACACACACACACGCACAACCGCACAACTCATGCAAATTGATGTTGCTTTTAGCACACACTCACACATCCTACATGCTTCATCCTACGTCCCGGGGAAAGGCAGCATCGGAAATTTTCGGCTGTTGTCTGTGCTACTTTACAGAGCTGGCCCAACAATGAAGATTTATAATGCCCTTCTGGCCCCGGCCCCGGCTCCGGCTCGACCCCGCTCCGCCCCCACTGCCATGGCAACGCCTGGGGCCTAAAGTACTGTACGCCATAATAGCCATATATTAGGGTTCAGCGGCGATTTGGCAGCAGCCGACAACAATTGAAGAGGGCGGCGGCAGAGAAAAAAGTGGAAAAACAAGGTCGCCGAGGGGGAGGAGCGTTGATAATTGGAATCAGCTTAGACTGTTGAGGGCCCACACAACCAACCGATTTCAGTCGGATCAGGCCACAGTTATCGCTGCACGGAATATTTTCAAAGTGCTGTATGCTTTTTCCTGCTGTTTCTGGAAGAAAAATATGATAGATTATTTAAGCTCTCAAAATTTTTAAAGGCCCAAATTAAATGATGTACAATAAATTTAATACAGTTTTGAACAAACAATTTTGATTTCCAGAAAATTAGGTTTCCCACTTCCCACTCCCATTAAAAGCAGTATAACCTATTTACATTGGTTAAAATAGATGATAATTTTATTCTGATAATTATACCTATTTATTCACTCCGATATGTTTTTATGTTTACTTTGGTTTTATTTATTGAATCTTCTCATTTTCGAGACTGAAACAGTAAAAATGGCCCTGACTGGCCCCTATGGCTGGGTTGGAAGGTCGGTACCGAGGTAACCCGAGTCAAGACCCTTAAGAGAGGATTTGGGTGGTCAGAGAGTTTTTCATTGTAGGACTCCGATATGTTGGTTAGTTTTTTTAATCGTGTCTCTAGAGAAAAAGTCGATCAAAGGTTTTGACGCGTCCCTCCTTATGCAAATCGTTAGAAGATTATCACCATTCATTATTTATCTCTCAAAGTAATTTTATTGTTTGGAAAAGGTTTTTTCGGTGAATTCATAAATATTTCTAAAAGAACCTATATTTTCTATATATTTTTCCTTAATTAAGAAACATTTTAAATTGTGAATACAGTTCTTATACATCCATCTCGCTCTCAATACCACTTAGTCGAGCCTAGAACCATGGTTTCCAACTGAGACTATTAAAAGTAAAATCTTTTATTTTATTTTTGTTTAAATTCATAGTTTATCATTGATTCGAAATTGATTCAATGTGTCTTTGAGAAATGCAAGCCTATAAGATTCTATAATATCCCGAACCACGGTTCAAGTCTCGAGTCCCAATGCAAAACATAAAACAGTTTTATTTAGACTTTAACTAAACAAGTTTAGTGTTGTATATTAAAGACATACAAAATTATAAAATAACATAAATATGTTTTTTTTTTTTTAATTGTAGTAAAAATGATGAGTTGTTATTGATTTTGAAAGAAATTTGTATATTTTGAGGGACATTTTACCTAATTCGTATGTTATTTTTGTTTTCCGTGTGCCGCGTTGTGCAAGTTATGCCAATCACATAACAGAATATATGTTTTTCGTCGACTCAAATTAAATAAGAGCCGCAGAGCGGCAACTGAACACCAGCAGCAGCAACAACTAACACACAAATCGCACACTCAAGCGCAGAGCGTAACAAAATTCAATATCGCTTTTAATTGCATGTTGCCCGGGCAACAGCAGCAGCAGCAGGAACAACAACGAGCGACAGACATTGTAAGCCCCTTGCAAACTGAACTGCCGGGATGAGGACGAGGACGAGGGGCCGGGGATGGATGCGGGCCACTTATATAAGCCTGAATGCCTGGGACGATCCCGTAATTTAACAAAATGTTATGTAAACTTTAAATCGAGTTATGCATTTTAATTGGTTGTTGTACAATTTGTAAGCGGCACGTTTTGTTTGCCACATCAGAGAGCACGGAGCCGAGCTGCCATTATGCATACATAGATCCTGAATATGAATATGCTATATATGAGAGCGTCCTCCACAACAATTGAAAATGCAATACTTCACAGATTTTTGCGTAATGCAATTGAAAGCTCGTTCAATTTAAGCACATTGCCGTATTGTTTTAGGATATTCTCAACCAGTCTTTCTCTTTGCCGGACAAGCTGGCAGTAATGGTGCGTCGAGTGGTATCGGCTTTTCTCGGAATCGGCAAGGCAACTGCAAAGACAGAGCCACTCTTCGGGCGAATCTTTCAGGTGCACTTCTGGTTTCGAAATTCCGGTTAATTAAATAAATTTCGAGCCACAAAAAGCGCCAGGCTCCAGTGCAGCGAGCGCACCTGCCTCGTCAAAGGCAGTCGCAGCTTAAAGTTAATCTACTCCTTGGCTTAATTGCCACCGCTGCCACTGCAAATTGCGCCCAAAAGGCCAACAACAAACTCTGTCTTAGTCGCAGTCTTAGTCCCACTCCCAGAGTAGCCCAGCCCCAGCCAAGTCGCCACTTCCTTCGACTTCCTTCCAGCTCCGGAGCTGTCTAGGACGCTAACTCATTTTAATGATGCTGCTACCTGGCCCTGCCCGAGTGCAGTGCCTTGGCCCGGTGTCGTCTTCCGGCCTTTTGCTCCCGACTCCGAGGCAATTATGGCCAACTTGCCTGTGCTTACATGTGGCCAAATTGTTGTGGCCGTGGCTCGGCGCCGTCTATGTCCCGGGCGCATTAAAAATGAATAATGTGCGCGAGTTGGGCGCACGATTTATGCACTCACTGTCCGCCCGGCGTCCAGATGCTTCCCGTGGCTCCGTCCGCTGGCCCTTTTCAATCATGTATAAATCCATGCAATCAAATTCCTTGCACAATACAATTAGCTTCTCCTTGTGTCCTGCGAGGAAAACAAAAATAAATTTGCCGGCTGCTTTAGGACGCGCAGTTTATTAGGCTTAACCTACCTGTCCGGACCCTGGACCTGGGACTGTACCTGGACGAGGACTTGGACTTGGTCTCGGACCTGGACATGCCCTGCCTACGCTTTGATGTCGGGGCTAAGCCCGGCAAAATTGATTTCCCCCACCTGCTGCTGCTGGCTTTACTGCTATTCCCCTGTGCCGGCGAGCAGCAGCGAGCAATAAAGTTCAAATGAAGCGAGCCGCTATTAAGTTATGCGGCCTTAGAGCGTCCTTTCGAATTTGTTTCGTGCTCCTCAGCTAAATAAGTGGTCGCATAAATCGTCAAAGGATACGGAATGCAATGCTGCGGAATAAACAGAAACAATAGAGGTCGGGTCCACTTGAAGGGCATAAAGTTAGCTAAATGGAGCTATCATGGAAGCGGAGATCCTGCCAGGATTTAAGTTCTTTTCGTGCCCTCCCGTACCCAGTCTGCCGGAGCGCCAGTGGGGCTGGAAAAACCTCAGCGCCCCAAACTGTGCTGCGGTTTTAGTTGCATTTGACTTTGCGGTTTGACGTTGCTGCGTTTGCTTGTTGTTTTTATGCTTTTTTTGGCCGCTCCCCGCCTTTCAGCAGCACACGCAACAGCTTTTTGTTCACACTTTCGCCTGGCAAAACAATTTCCTCCCAAATCTGAGTAGGAGCGGTGTGGAGTGGAGTGCAGGGGCTCCTGGCTGCCGCCTGCCGACTGGCGGCTGCCGGCGTCGCCTGCCCCGCATGCATTGCGGTTTCTGTTGCATAATTATTATGTTGCGGTTACAGCTGCACCCCGCTGCACCCGCAGTCCATCAGGGTGCAGTTTCCAGTTTCGTGTTTCTGTTGCTTTTGCTGTTGCTGCAGAAGCATTTACCTTGTTTGTGGTTCGCTGAGCGCTGGCAACAGTTTTTCAGGACCTGCCCGGCAAAAGCCTGAAATTACTTTGGTCTGATGGGAGGAAGGGCGCCTTTTAAATCTTTGCCGGTGCAGTTTATTTAGGCGGTTAATGGTACGTTTTTCTGCGGCCAAAGGCCTCGACTTTAACTAGTTTTAAAGTGGGATTTGCGGCCGTCGCGTTGCTAAATATAATGAAATCGGAGGCAGAAACAATAGTTGCCCAGCCAAAGTGTAGCGACTGCCCTGAAGTCCACAGAACTTGCCAGCTTCTTGGATAAATTCCAATGGCACTAGAGTTCGCTTTTGACATGGGTCCGTTCGGTATGCTAAGAATCCCGCTGCACCCCTTGAAAGGGACTGAAAATAGTAAATAACAGCAAACAACAGAAGGGCAACTGACAAGACAACACCACTACAGCAGCGGCAGGAAGTCCCTCCAACAAGAGCAGCAACATTTTTCGGCTGCGCACAACAAATGTTACAAGGCCGGATTCCAAGGGATTGGGTGACGGGAGGAGGAAGGATACGGCGAAGGGCAAGGAAAAGGGTGAACAGTAACTATTTGGCTTGTCCTGCCCGGGCTTCTTCTTCATCTGTTGGTGTCATTTGTTAAAGAGGCTTGTCAACATGCCTTATAACAAGCTGGCTCGGACTTCGAGTCCAGACCCAAGGGCAGGGACTCCAGCTCTGGACTCCCGGCTCCCGGCTCCAGACTGCAGCCGGAAGATTCGGCTGCGAAGAAGTCTTGGGCGAACGAAAGCAATAATATTTTAGCCTTTGTTATAGGCTTGGCTCCTGCCTTCGGATCGTTGCTATCGCTGCCGCTGTGCTGGGGCTGGCTGCTTGTTTGTTTGTTGTTCGTATTTTGTAGGATACTTCTGTGCATTATTTGCACAGCACTTGTACAAAACTGAAGACGAACGCTTTGGCGTTGGCTTTTCAATTTGCCAGAGACATTTGTTTGTGTGTGTACACAAAATATTATTTTCTTAATTGGTGTTTATTGTGTGTCAGGCGCACACACACGGAGCGTCAGAGCGAGCGAGCGAGCACATACTTTCTGGCCAACTCCCGAGAGTGCCATAAAAATGTCAGCAAACTGACCCTGGATCTGGATCCGGTTCTGCATCCATATCTGGTCCTGTATCTATTAAATGCTGTGAGAGGGCTGCCTCGAAACTCATGAAATTTTCAGTTGACCTTCTGGCTTTCCCGTCCCCAACTACGGGACCCCTCAGAGGGACAAAGAACAAAAAGATGCACGTTACCAGCCGTATCTTGTCCAGTAGCAAATTGCTTATGAAATTGCAATTTGAGTTCACTCCGGGCACTGATTTTTATTTAATTTGGCCTGCAGTGTGGCCGGTCCCACATCATGGCTTTGGACAGCCAGTAAAAAATGTATCACATTACACGTACGGGGACTGTTTTGCATGGCAGATCCTGGTCAGGCCAGGCCAGTCCAGTCCAGGGCGGTTCTGTCCGGGGTTAGTCAGTGAATTCGGGCTCGAATGTTATTTAGTGAAGCTGCAAATCCTCAAAATGCCTCGGGCCTGGAGGCCGAAAGTTTGGTTGTTTATCAACTGGCAAAAGGTAGTCGAAAGTTGCCTCCTGCTCCGGTCCCGTTGACCGACCAAAATCAAGAATAATGGTCCCATCGGGCATTTCAACTACGTGTCGGTGCCTTGTATTAGAGTGGGCTCTGGGTGGGAAACTTTCCGCAGACTCGTATGATTTGTATGCAAAGTGCTGGCCTCATGCCTGGCAGAGTTCAATTTCAGCCCAGCCGCTCGGGTGGCTCTAGTTGTGTGTTTGTGTTTTGCAGCTAGCAGTTGGCCATATTGATAAGTTCTGCCGGCGACGGATTTGATTAGACATGCTGGTCAAACTTTTAAGCACACATATGTATGCTCTCCCCTGCATTACCTGGGTTACCTGTCCCTGCAACTGTCCGACCGACCCGACGTCATATGTTGCAGCCGGATGAGTATATTTGATTTCTTCTGCCCTCTGACTGGATGCGTTCAACTGCGAGTGTCGTGCCGCAAATGCAATTTACCGACATGAAGCTCTTCCCATGGCCCCATAGCCCCAATGCCCCAAAGGCTTCCTAGCTCCAGACGCAGCCCCGTGCACATGCATCAAACAAATTCGATAGCTTTGCCATCGCATAATAAGCGTAAACGTTGGCTAACAAGATTCATGCCACGCTCTTGCGCCCAAGAGGCGAACATGCAATGGCCATCAACGGCGTCCAGTCGACCGGAGACCTGTCCTCGTGCTTCTCCTGCTCCTCCCCGAGATCCTGAGCTCCCTGCCATCGTGCTCCTGCCAGCAAATGACTATGACGCGACCGGTGGCCAGCGAATGTCGCGCGCTTAATGCAACTTTGTTGCTGAAGCTGATGCCTGTCCAGCGGCCCCTCCCTGGTCAGCAGCGATTGAAAAATCCCACTAGGGCGTTTTTAATTGGATTTTAAAATACTTGTCCCATGCAGCGGCAGCGGCAGGCAACATCAGGCATCACAGGCGAGCGGAGGAAGGACCGGGAGGAGCTGCCTCGTCTGGCCTGGCCATAACATGGGCCTGCCTCCTCTGCTCGCAGCCCTGCAAGCGGGCGACAAGGCCAACATATCGACCAGAGCCCCATTCACTGTTTCGAGCTGTGGGTTTGAGGGGGCCTCAACACGCTCGTTATCCTTGTTTCCGGCTGTAGCTGCTGCTTCTGCTCCTGCTCCTCTGACATAGCTCCTGGCCCCGAAGCGCCCCCACATGCTACTCCTTCTTCTGCCGCTGCTGTGCACAATTTGGTTACGTGTTTGACCGGCGGCGATTTTTCATGGTAAGGCTTTTTTGTGGGGTGCAGCAGGGCTGCATTGGGGTTTCCCATACATTAATGGCATTGCAAATTTGTATTGCAAATGTGCGAGTTGTGGCAAGGCATGGCCGCCCCTGGTCGTCCTCTCCTCCATTTAATCGCAAGTGCTGCCCGAAATCTCGCCATATCGTCCCCTCTTTTTTGTGTCGCCAGCATTGACCCATTAGTTGGAAGTGGGGAAAAATCCCTGTCAGCTACATAACACTGTATCGAGGTGAGCTGTCTCTGAAGCCGGCATTAAAATAATTGAATCGAGCTTTAAGGGGCAGCCAGCCGACAACTATGGCTCACTCTTAATTTTAATGACAGCTCAACTTTTGCATTAGCATTAGCATATTTGATTAAAAAGTGTCATTAGGCTGCTCTGCCATGCAGCCGCTCGCAGCTCCAACAGCTGGCTGCGTCATTTCACGCTTCACCGGAAGTTGCACAAGACGCTAAAAACTTGCGCACTTGCTTACATTTTAATTTCAACTAATTGCCGGGAATGGGAGACGCACCTCTCACCACTCCTCCTGCCGTTGCCCGTTAAGTAATTAAGGCGTTGCACTCTGTTAGCTTTATGAAGAACGAGAAGCTGTCCTGCAAACTGTCCTTTCGCTGATTGTTGGAAGTGTTGTCCGTTGCCTTGACTTGATCTGCATGCAAATTCAATCCTGCCGCTCTTCCATCAAAGCAACATTGAGCAACTCGGACTCAACTGCTCCTCGGACTCACCTCTTTCGCAGGCTAATTTGCTTTTAATTAAAATAATGACTCTAAGTTCGACAATTATCCGGCAGGCGGACTGCCTGCGACATCCTTGAAAAGGTAAATAATCAAATGGTTCCTAAAAAAGTTGACTAGTCGAACTTCGGCCAAAGACACATAATTATCCGTAGTTAGGTGAGCAGCAATCAACATTGTTTGTCCAGGATGGTAATGAATTTGGGCCTTCTCTGCGAATATCAAGTTACATAGATATGGACTTACCCTCCTAGCAAACATAAAGCTGATGTAACAATAAGGACATTTATGCGTCTTCTTCTAGTATCAGGCACCTTGTTAGAGGTGTTTCAACATTTTAGGCCAGAACAAGATGCCAAAACTTCTCGTTTGCCCCACCCAAAGTTTGCTTTTCACAAAGTTATGCCAAGAAAAATACATTTCACATAAAGAGAAAAAGCCTGGCTAAAATATACAAAAACAAAAATAAACAAGCACAAAGGAAACATACAAAAAATAACACAAAAGACACAGAAAAATGGAAAACAAAATCAACTTTGATTTAAGTTTACAAAAATGCTTAGCAACGCCTTTTTTAACTTTTTTGTGTGTTGTTCCCTGCCGTTGTTGTTCTCTTTCATTTTTTCAGCTCTGTGGATTAACTGGCAACAAAATATTTTATTTTTTATTGCTTAGCAGCGCTGATTTGCACTCTGGTGTCCCTTGGTCCCAGCACCCCTGCGCTCTCCGCACTCCGCCGGCGGCCTGTCCGCTGCCTGGGACAGAGAAATTCTGGATTTTGTTGTCACTTCAACACACAAAACATAAAATACACAAGAGTCGCGTCGAGTCAAGCCGAACAAAAATCCACTTGAATTTTTTACACTTTATTTTTTGTACATTTGCAGCAAGAAGAATAAAACGGAATTTTTCCACACAGCCTGCCCCACAGCCCCACTGTTGCTCCTCGCGCTGTTTGCACGCGAAATTTGTGCTTGTCTGCCTTTCGGCTTGTCAGCTCGCATGTTGCATGGTTTTAGGCGGGATTTGTTTTGTTGTGCCCCTTCCACGCCGCCCCAGCCACCCCACTGCCGTGTCCCTTCTGGATATCGTCAACTACAAAGGCGGCAACAGCCAGCGGAGAGCAACAGCCCAAGCCGCAATTTGGACACGCAGCCAGTCCGAACCCTTGGCGGGCGGGCAGGGCGGCTTTCGGGAATTATACATTTGAAAGGGTTTCCAGGGGACCCTTGCTGGAGGGTCTTAATTTGCAGCATTGTTGAGAGAGCAGAAACGGCAGATGAAGAGCCACGGAGCAAAGGTTAAGTTGGCCCTAATTAATTCCTTGGCGGCGAGACTGATTTTGTATTTATTCCTCGGCACAAAATTCGAAGAGCCCGTGGTCTTTATCTGAGGCCTGCTCTGAAAAGCGAACTGCTTCCTGTTTTTTTCTATATCAATAAATGTGTAATCCGTCTGTTAAACTAAAAATCCTCTTCTGTATACCGTTGGCTCCATCGGTTTATTTGTTGTATAAATAAAAGAATTTAAATACACTCAACTGAACCCACAAAACATTATCACTTTCCAAATTCGCTCAACCTATCTTAATGCAGCTTTGGCCAACTTCATATAGGAATTTTACATAAGAGAGGACTTGCTCTATATATATATATATATATATGTATCTAGGTTTATTCCCGAATATCTATACTTTTCAATAACGTCCTGTGTCACTAAATACTCGTATTTCTATAGTTGTATTAGTTTTGATTATTGTGTCGAACGCTTAAAACTATTATAAACTTCACACACAGTCCGGCGCATACATGGAATTACCATCTTAATTTGTTCACCATTTACAAATGTTGAACAATGCTCGAGGCCATCGAGCATTACCGCATTTTTAAATCGTTTCGAGCACCGGCTTACAAACCGTATAAGCCCCGTTTATTCCAGCCGTACTTCTCGTACCCTGCCGAATGCGCCCCTTGAAAGTCCTTACTTTTTGTGGTTATTACTGTATATTAAATTAGCATAAATGATTTTTAATAATTATGCCATTGAAGCCGGGCCCTTCTCGTACCGCTCCAGCTGCTCCATCTCTATTGTTGTCCCCGCCCCCAGCGCCCTCTCGTCCTCGCACCCTTCCGCCCTTCCGCCCAGCAGCTGGCACACAAATTACAATATAATGAGCGAGCAAGTGCAGCGGAAATTTTTTGTATATTTTTCGGTTCAGTTTGAATTTTACATTCCATCCAGTCGCGGCCAGGGCGGGCCGAGTATTATTTTTATATAATGGGCGTTGATGGGCGCCTATTCGGAATCGCTGATGCCGCCCATGTCGATGTTGATTTTCATGCAAGAGTGCACGAAGCGATTCTTGCAAAAATGTTTTTTAATTGCACTTAAAATTTTATTTAAATGCTCCGCACACATGCCGATGCCCAGCCGTAGTCACATCTGGCCAGGGTCGTCGCCGGGGTCCGCCGCCCCGTTCGATTGCATTGGCATTTATGGAATGTTTACTGATTTTTAAATTCAATATTCAGTGTTGTGAATACGCGCTCGAGTTTCACGTAGAGCAGAGGTGTCTCGAAGAGCCCTGGCAACAGGGAACTGGGTAGTAGTAAGCTACGGTAAACGATCATATAACCACACATATTAATCACTCATTAATCACGAAGGCTGCATTGCTAATCAACCTGCGTCTTTCCTTTGCAGGCTGCGCTTTCGTCAAATTCGGTTCGCAGCAGGAGGCCCAGTCAGCAATAACCAATCTACACGGAAGTCAAACTATGCCGGTAAGTACTGGAATGTCCTTGTATGTATCATGCTCTGGCTATCCGGATTCCGGATTCCGGGCTGGGGCTCGGGTTGCTCCCCAGCTGGCGGTTCCCACGCCGCTCTGTTAAATTAGAAAATTGTCCTCGGCCAAGGCAGTGTTCCTTTCCACCGCTGTGCTTTCCCAAGCACACGATGGCACTTGTGTGCGAATAATACGAAAATAATGAAATTTCAAACCTGAAGTATGCGCACTCAAGTTGTTGTTGATGTTGCCGGGCGGATGTTGGTGTTGTTCGTGCTCTCATCGTTGGAAAGTACTTAGCAAACTTCATTTAAGCTACAAGTGCCCGCCCGTCCCAACTTTGCACGATTTATAAATAAAATTAGAATTAAATTAAATGCCGACCGTAACGTATTATTATTTTTTCTTTTACGCCGCACTTCAATGGCAAATCAAGAAGCTCGTTCTGCTCTCGTTCTAATTTTCTAAAAGAAGAAAAATAAATCAAAATAGCTCTTGGCACAAGGGAAACTCGAGAGCGGAGCCGCGGCTGGGGCCAACTAGAAGGTTTCCCGCCAAGTGACTTCATTATGCCCGAATTTTGTAAGGAATCACCATGTATACTCGCATAGCCGAGACGAGACGAGACGAGGCTGCGGCGGAGCTATCCTGTTCCTGTTGCCAAACAGAAGAGCCGTTAGCTCTATGACAACGTAGCCCGGGAATTATTTCGCCTTTTTTCTTGCTTTGCAGCTTGCGAAAAATAAATGAAATTTGCATGACACTTGAGTTATTTTGCACGTAAATTGCTTCTTTTGACAAACAAACAAGCAAATACACAAACCAGCTGCTGGGGCGGGCGAGTGGCTGAGAGAAGCGCTGCCATTGTTGTATTTTTGGTGTTTACAGCCAGCAGCAGCAGTGCAATCCCAGTCGATCTCACCAGTCCCAATCCCAGCCCCAGTCCCAGTCCCAGTCCCGGCTTCATCCGCCTTCGCTCTTCACTCCTTCAGCAAACGAATTTTACATTTCGGGTTTTGTGTATTTGCGGGTGGTTGCCTCCGTCTCCCTCCGCCACCCTCCGCCTGCCTCCTCCGCGTTCTTCGCAACTCGTTGGCGCATTTAAATTCAAATTCAAATATTGTTGATGAAATTTGTTGCTTAATTTGCAATTTAGATGCGTTTTTAAACAAGCTCCGCTTCGCAGCCAGAGAAATCGTGTGTTTACTTAGGCGGAAGTTGATGACGATGCCCAGAACAAGGCCGGAAGTGAGGTGGAAGGCCTGGAAGGCAGCCGGAATGGCAACTGCTGGCCCGTAATTACAGTTTTTGCCGTTTCTTGGCGGGAAACAGGCCAAATCAATGACACTTGCCGCTAGGCAACACTCCCATTTCGGGCCAAACCAGCTAGCAGAATGAATGCCAAACAAATACAAAATGGCATTGGTTCAAACTTCAAAAATATAGCCGCAAGTGGGGCGCAGCCACAAACAAGCAAACAAACAAATGGCGACGGTAAAATTCCCAATTCCTGACGAAGCCAAGTGCAAACAGAGCGGCTCAAGTCAATTTCATTTCCAGGACCTTCAGAACCCGTCACATTTTATAGCTGATTGCAGTCGATATACAGCAAATGAAAGCCCAGCCCCGGGCACTCGACTGAAAGGGGACGGAAAAGAGTGGCTCAGCCGAAGATGAAATCAGTATAAAATACAATCAGCTCGAGCTTTTCCATAAATTTGCCTCTATTCCGCCAACGGCCTACGGCCAACTGCACTTAGCCACAATTCCGGGGAATGTCTCTTCCCACGTGCCTTCTGAAGTATCTAAGCTGGTGCGGAACAGGTCCGTGAACATGGAGGACTAACAACCGACAGCTTCAATTTTTCACCTGGCCAATTTTTAAGATGAACAGCAAGTTGCGACCCCTAAAAGACGGCTGCCCGGGAAAAAAACGGCGGAGCGGTGGAGGAATGGGCAAATCGTGTGGAGGCTGCAAAGAAAGTTGTACATTTTTCTACCAGCTTTTTTAATTTTAAGAGCGCGTAATTTTTTTATACCTGCCTGCATTAAGCATTTTAATGTCAGTTGCCCCTGCCCCACGCCCACTTCTGGTGGCTGTAATTGCAATTTGGCATTACGACTACTCTCAGGTCTCCGAACTCCGTGCAGCTGGGAGCGGAATGTGGGGCAGAGGAGTGGTAATTAGCGCAAAATGACGCCAGCTGCTGTGTTGTATAAAAATTTTAGCTGCCACGCAAACGTATTCTACGCTTCTTCCTCAGCCACCGCCCACGCCTCTCCGCCCGGCATATACATTAATTATACGGCCAAGTGCAACGACCAGAGTGGGGTTGATGTCAGGTGAAAGAGGAGTGGGGCGCCGAATTGATTGCCTACCTGCAGGCGTCAAAGTTGCGCCAGACAAAACCGCAAGTTAATTTTAAGCTTAACAGAGTCCACTCCCGACACCCGGGCCGTGCCGCTGGCTTCCAGCCTGACGTACCACAGAAAGCTTTTAAAAAACGAGATGCCGGGAAAGAACATTTTTTGATTACGCCAAACCTTAAGCAGCTTATGAACGCCCGGTCCAGGAATGGACCAGGCGCTCATTAAAAAGGAATTTGCAGGGCGAAAATAGACCGTCCGGTCCGGTCGGGGCGGGACAACAGCCCCACAGACCCACAGCTCTGGCACGTTCCCTCCCTTGTTAATCTCTTGGCACTCAACATGTTATAAGTCGCTTTTAGTGCGGTCTGCAAACGTTTTCTAAATGCAAAAAATACACACGCTGTGGGGAGACAGAGCGCAAAAAGTTTACAGTTTACAGTTGTAAACAATAATTTCGTATTCACTCAACACCCACTCCCACACACGCACACCGGCATTTGCATAAGCCGCTGATGCGATTTTTTGCTGTCCGTGCTGTGGGCGCGGCTTAGAAGTGGGCGTGCCCCGAACACTTGTTAATGAAAGCGCGCGCATGCATTAAAGCTGCCTTTGGATGTAAATGCTTTTGATTGCCCAAGCGCAAAAGCCTCGCCACATGCACAGCAGCAGAGGGAGCGCGGACGAAAATGGAGTTTAAAATAAAAACTGTCGCCGTTCTTGGCCGGGAGAAGGGCCCTGGCCCTGTCCAGTGGATAAGTACTTTAAGTTAGACGCCAAACTACTTTAAACGGCATCGTAGGAACGCAGAATAAATTAGACAATTAACATTCCCATTTGTGTTTGTTCAGCGGAAGGAGAGGATGGGGTGTATCCCCGAGAAGAACCACAAATAGTGGCCAAAATGGTGGGGACACCATTTGTCACACCTTGCCCGGCCGCGGCGAAACACATGTCCCAGCCAGCGACAGCGAGCGCAGTCACCATCATCATCAAAGACATTCTGCCCAGCTTGCTCCGTGCGCATTTAAATTTCAAATTAATTTCTCGCCATGTGAAGCATACTCGTCGCACCAAAAAGAAAGATTGAAAGAAAAAGAAATCTGCAAGCTGCCAGCGCAGAGTGCCAGTGCCGTGCCAGATAAATACGAGCAGAGGCAGAGTCCGCGCTGTCCCAAAAATGATATGCGAAGCGCTGCCGCCAGCTCCCTTCCAACCCATCAAACCTGTTTTCACAGTCATTTCGCAGAACGGGCGCCGTAAAATATGCAAAAGAAGAAACATTTCTGCGCGCAGCTCGCCCAATTTTTTCTTCTCCTACTTTTGCCGGCGTCTTGGTCGTTTTGTTTGCGCTGCTCATGGCTGGATTGACGCAACATATGCCATATGCCAGCGCCATTGCCATTGCCATTGCCATTGCCAGAGTCGAGTGTTCTGCGACTACGGTTGTTGTTCCTTCCCGCTTTTTGTTTTTCTTTCCTCAGTGTGCACGCTGTGTGTGTCTCGCATCAATTATGCTTTTATTTATACAACAATTTTCGTTTTGCTGGCCTGGCCGTTCAATTTTCGTCAGCCGTCGGCGAGCAGAACGAACACGTCGAACGGGCACTGCCTTAATGCGACTTGACAAAAATGGCGCCCAACGTGGGGCAGAGGTAATGGCAGGCGGCGGCGGCGGGGGTTTCTTCTTAACGCTTCAGCGCCGCCCACACACGCACACTCGGATCGCACCTTGCGCGTCAAGCTGACGACCACGAGAGCGTTGCTGCTCCGGTCGGGGCTGGCTTTCTATTTTAATTCACACGCCATTGTTGCTCAGCGCCTAAAGAAGACGAGCGAAGTTGAATTTCTAATGTGCAGCAGCTGCTAACAATGGAACTGGGAAGCGGGGAGAGGGCCTGGGTGGGAGTACAGTGCAAGGCCGAGAGGTAGGTGGCAGGTGGCCAAGGCAGGACCTGATTGTATTTTGGCAGCTTGTTCTTATTGTTAGCTGTTGGGCGGCTAGGTGCGTGTGTTGGTTGTACGTGGGTATTGTGTTCCTTCTCCTTAAGCATACTTATGTGCGCATTTAAGCAATTTTTAAATCGCTGTCGTGTGTGTAGACATGGTCGAATAACAAGCCCTTTCTTCGTATGGTGGTGTTAAAGGTAGCGAGAGAATTTTCATGAGATGAAAAATGGTGAAAGCCTTGTAAGGGGAAATTGAAGGAAGCTAAATTGGCATATTTACACGAAGAGGAAATAAACAGAATCCCATGTAAAATTTTTAAAGAGAGCAAAAGCAGAGAGAGTGAACTAAGATTTAGTGTTTCTAAATACTAATTTTTGAAGTATATTTTACATAGTGTAGTTGCCGAATATTTCTTAACAATCTTGTGTAGAAAATTAACTGCTCAGCTTTGAATTCCTGTATCCTGCCGTGTTACATAAATCATTACGAAAAAGCCTGTTAGACTCATCCACCACTAAATCCTGCTTGATGCTTAGCATATTAGACACATGCACAGGGCAGCCAACCTCTTCTGGTGCCCTCACCCGCACTGTCTTTATATTGATTTGCAGCCAATCCGATACTCACTCGCTCACTGGCTGAACTCTCCCTCACGGCTTTCAGGCTCCATCAATTTCAATTTCGATCCAGCGGCAAATCCAAACAACGCCTGCCACATACAATTTCTGGCACAGCCTGCAGACAGGTCCCCCCACCGCAGGCCTTCTCGTCTCAGCCTTTTCCTCCGACGCCACTTCTGGGCATCGGCGTTTTTCGGTAAACTAATTTTCTTGCTCAATATCTTGACAGTGAAATTGGCACGCGGCAGTGTTGCCAATCAAAACCCACTCGGTCAGAATGGAGCGCGGGAGCTCCCAAAGGAGAAGGGAGTTCCTCGGCTGTGTTCTGCCTCCGGTGGCACCTGTTTTGCTATTGACATCACGTTCCACAATCCAGGCGCCTCCCATCGGAAGCAGCCCCCACTCTAAGCGAAATCGCAAAGTGAAGTGGACATAAATTTTTGGTTTTTAGTCGACGGAAATTGAAGCGATGTGTCTTGCCAGTGCAACTTCGTTAGGAGGAATCTTGCATTTCCTTACCACATAAAAGAATCAGTGGTAATGGCTTTCTTTCGGGCTTTCCGGCCATAAAACGAAGTCATGGCCGCTAAAAGCACAAAACTTCCGGCTTTTTTGTGTCCGAGCGCGCGTGCATCATTAAAACGACATCGGGCCGCGGGGCCCCCAAAAAGTGGGTGTAGCATTTAACTGGCTGCAGCTGTGGCTCCGCTTCCCCGACGGGAAGCGTGTTATAAACAATTTTAATAGACTTGCTTAAGGGCAAACATTTGCAGGTGACTCCGTCACCGACGCCGCTCCTTATCTCCCGGTCAAAGTCTCGCCGCGGAGCACTGTGAACTTGCAGCTGCTGCATCTCCATCATCACTGATGGACCCCCATTGTCTTTTGCATTTCTTCGTCTGCTCCGGCTACGTGCCGCTCTGCACTTCTGCTGCAGCTGGCCGTCCTTCGTCCTCCGTCCGATGCGGCGGCTACTTAATTTAATGCACGTCTGTTTGCATAAACCCAAACCTTATTGAATCGGTGGCAGCAGCCCGGGCGAAGCAGCTTGCAACTTGCAGCTTGCAGCAGGAAGCAGCCAGCAGGCAGCGCAACATCATCAATGTATGGGCACGTTCGGGAGCGAGCGAATGATGAGCAAACTTCAATTCGTTTCCCAGCGCCCGTCCTCGGAGTCTGCAGCATAAACTTTAATGAGCCACACGAACTGGCCAAGAGAAATTGAATGCTGACGTGATTTTCGGCACTCGGAGCCCCGGCATACTCCGGCGCGGAAAAGTCGAAGGAAATGACGGAGGAAACGCCACCCCAGCCCGTCCCTGTCAGTCTCCTGGCTCGTTTGTGCCTGGCTTTGTTTGTTGCATACCTTGAGGCGCTGTCAACCATTTGGCTTTTGCATTTGCCTTCCATTTAGGCGGGGAAGGAAACCCTTTCCCGAAGGGAGATGGCTGCTTTAGATTTCTATCACACATCGGCGGGCGAACGGAGGGCGAAGAGCGACGGACGAGGACGAGGACGAGGGCGAGGGAAAAACCAAACCAAACACTTCGGGCAAAGGGGAAGCCGGGCACAGCCTTCTTCCGCTTTACGTGCCAATGATGACAATTGGTTTTCTTTCTTTCCCTGGTCGCGGCTTCGATTTTTGCAATTTCTTCGTTTCGATTCGTTTCGTTTCGTTTCCTCTTTGGTGTTTTTGTTTTGCACGTCGTCGTCAGTTTTTCGCCGCTTGTCTACAATTTCAATAAAATTTTATTAACGAATTCCGGCGAATGGTCGGCGGAATCGTCGATGACAAGGCAAGGCGAGGCCGTAGAACCGGAGAATCGGGGAATCGGAGAACCGGAGGGCAGCCCAGACCAGACTGTACCGACGGTGGACACTTTTATACCTCCGCACGAATCGATATTATTATTACAATAACAGCAGTGGCAGTGGCAGTGGCAGTGGCAGCAGCACCAGAAGCCGCCAAGGATGGAGTAGGGGTTCCTTCGAGGCGAGGAACTGTAGCAATTGCCTGTCAGCATTGTACTTGTCGATTTTGCAGCTTACTTTGCTGCCATTGCATACTTTTAAGGCGCTTTGACAATTCTTTTTATCTGCGCCCAGGACGATGCCAAGGACTTGGCTTGTTTGTTTGTCATTTACGCCGCCTCAGCCACTTCCCTCCGCAGTCCGCAGTTCCCTGGCGGTTTGGCCAAGTCGAAACCGGCAGTTCAATTCTCAATGGCGCAGCAGTTTTTCTTTCCTCCTAATGGCGACGTTTCCGCTCCGTGCCCTTCGCCGCCGTCGCTGAGTTTGTTTTCCCGCGCCCCAGCTTTCCTTGTCGCCACCCCAAAGTTGACATCAATTTTTGTTCAATTTTATTATTTTCATCTTCATTTTCGCAGCGCGAAATCTATAATTGTATTTATGTCAAGTTTTTTGAATAGATGATGTGCTTAAAATCTCCGCCCCTCAGTCCCTGTGGGCGCGGCATTATAATAATGACTTTGCTTTTGTGATAACGACTTACGGAAATGTTTGGGCATGTCATTAGCGTTTGGCAAGAAATTTGTCTTCAAACGATATTATTAATAGAGAGAGGAAGCGGAAGGGATAGGTCGTGCTGACTGCCAGGGAAATTTATGTGCAAAGTTATAAGTGCAATATAAATTAAATAAATGTTCGGGACACCGAGTAATGTGAGCTTTCAGCTGCCGAATTGCCTCCTCGAGTGCAATTTAAGAGCTTGGATTTCCCGAATAGCAAGATGCAATTTCACCCCGTCCATTAGCCCCGACCCAAAAACTTTTTAACGCTCCCAGCCTAGGTCTAAGGATTTTTGACTTTCGAGGGGAGCATGAAAAACTTCTAGCAAAAAGCCAAACAAGCACAGGCCAAAACTATCAGCTGTAATCAAGTTGGCTAGCCTCTGAACTACCAACAGCAAAGGAGAAGCTGCTAAAAGGCATTAGGGCGCTACACCTCCGGGCAGCCGACTGAGGAGACGGCACAAGTACAGACGGAAGTCGGCAGACATTAGTGCCAAAAGTGCGTCACAAACAATATTTCCGTATCAGGCGGTAAAACTAAAACGGAGGCATAGCCTAGACACTTTTTAAGAGATTACATTTTTCGGTCCCCAGTTGTTATTCCCATCCTGGGTCCTGTCTGTCCTCGAACGAGGCGAAACTGTAGCGAACATTACATGCAAGCACACACACATCGGCGGAAGTTTTGCCAAACAACAATGCCGGGACTAGATGGAGGCGAAGCGACCGAACGTGCAACTAAAATAGCCAGCAGCATTTTTGCGTTTGCGTTGTTTAAACATGCGCAAAGTTCAGGACTCTGAACTTTTATCAAACATACGCCAAGCCAAGCCAAACCGGAGTTGGGTCGGAGCCGCCCGAGAGCAAGTCGAGACATGCAGCGCACTTTTGGGATGGCCCGCAAATCTATACCGACCTCCGCCCTCCTCCAGAATCGGAGGATGTAAAAAGCAACTATCAACGCCCTGGGGCCGGCCGGGCGCTTGTTATTCCAGCTTGGCTAGCTTCCTTTTCGGGACCGAACAGCAGAACAGCGGAACAGCTGAAGGGACATTAAGGAAATTACCAAAATTAGTAATAGCATATAAACAACCCACCGTGAAGAGTTATGCAATGGGTACACCCATGGAAATTAAAGCGTTACTCTACGCATTCGCGGCGGTATAAATATTTCATGAGACTCGCGGCTGTTGCTGCAAAAAACTTGACAGCTGTCAAAACTTGCCACGCTGCCAGCGTGTCCGTTCGTGTTCGAAATTTACATTTCTGGCCACCACGGCCTCAACTTTCATTTAACTAGGCGAAGGGCAGCAGCAGCTCCTTCACGACTGCCAGGAGCTGCTCCTGGACCCTCCTGGGGTGCAACAAACAACGAATTTCACAACGGAATCTTTTAATCCCAATGAACTGCGGAGGTCCTGCTTCGCCCTGTACCGAGTCCGAGTCCGAGTCTGAGTCCCTCGTCCTAGTCGAGTTCCCGTCTGCTGGCTGGAAAACAAACGTTACAGGCATTTACTTAATCGACAAGGGATTAGTTCTGGCCAAGAACCATCCACGTAGCCTCCGTCCGCTGGCTTTGTATCCATTTGATGCCGTGCCCACTTTAAATAGAGAATTATTGTCGCAAACAACAGTCCAACTGTCTGGGATCGGGGCGCCTCCGCCGCTCCACCGCTCTGCTGCTCTCCCGCTCCGGCAGATTCCAGATAAGGATATATTGTGTCTCACGCAGTTTGGACAGCTTTAATCTCGGACCGAGCTGCGGACTGGGCGCGTACGTGCTTAATTTTGTTTGCACTTTTAAGCCAGCCTCGGCTTTGGCTCGGACTAGCCACGCCTGCAGTTGGCAAAAATCACGCAGCAATCGAGCAGGAGGGGAGTATCCTGGGGCCCAGGATGAGGCCGCCGCATGCGCTTGGCCAGGGATTAGCGCTGATTGAAATTGCAAATGAAAATTTATTTTTACTGCGCCCGGGTCGAGACCGGCCAGACCCCAGGACGCTCAATGTTAGTTCAGCTTAGCTCTGGGAAGGACGGTGGGGGAGGGAGCTCGATAGACCGCCTGCGGGTCAGAGAGCTCGCTGGCCCGGCGCCCGCTCCCCGCATTGTATTAAAATTTAATTGAGTTACTGACATTTTATTTTTGTATAATTAAATTAAGCCCCGGCTTAGCGTTTGATTTTAATTTGTGCGACATTTGTCCGCTCAGTCACCCGGCGCCTAGCTGCGAGCTCTCTCTGCATTAATGTGTGACAACAGATGCACTGCCCCGGCCCCGGCTCCAATTATTTCACCATAAATTTGTTTTGTATAAATATTAATGCGACTGCCGCAGGATTAGTTGCAGAAATTATGTTCGCCGCTTTTTTTCGGCGCTGTTTAAAGCCCAGGCGTAGGCGATGTCGCATAATTTATTGGCCAGCCAGCCAGCCGCCAAACTGGTCATCTGATTGGTGTTCGTGTGCACAGCTGCGTCCCGGACAGGAGCTTAGCAAATTGATTGCCACGCCGGGCGGGGCGGAGCAGAGGAAATTAATATTCTCGCACTGTGGCGATTGGAATCTTCATCGATGGCCGGCTAACTTTTGCTAATTAAGAAATTTTGCAGCTCACTGCCCGCCAGAGTAATGTGAGGAAATGCTGCTGCATTAGCTGGCTGCCTAAGCAAATATTAACCTTCCGCCATGTAAGCCGCGCTTTCGCTCAGCCACTTTTTTAATAATAAAAATTTAATTATTTCCACCAGCAGACGGGGCCGTGGCGGTGGTCCTCTTTGCATGTACATACAACGTTTTTAATTAAAAAATCCTTTGGTCAAGCAATTACCGGGGCACATTAAAATAAACACAGGCCATGGACCCCCGAAAGAAAGCGGAGCAGGACCCTTGTTGGCACATTATTAAAGCGAAATGTATTACAAGCTAAGCTTTCATCTTGCGCCAAGAGCTGGCGGGGTAGCTGACCTAAGTAAATATTAATAATACATATTAATAACGGCAGGCGCTGCCCTTTCGGCTGTTTGCACGTAATTCCTGTAGTGCATAATTACGGCCACCAGTGGCAGTGCCGGGGCAGGGCGGGGCAAGGCTTATTGAAGCATTAGGCAATTACAAATATTTGGGCGTTGCAAGTCTAATGCCATCTAAGCCCCCCTAAGAAAAACGGACCAGCTTCCATCTCCATATCTCACGCGGAGCCCCCGCCTCTGCCGCACCTGGAAATTTATGGCTCACTTTTAGGCGCACTGTCATTAAAATCGGAATTAAGCCTACGCAACGTCATTGCCTCCGTCGGTGTCGGCGCCGGCGTCTGCAGCCATTGCCTGGCTTACTTAAAAATTACATAAATTTTGCTTTATGTGCCTCGGGGCCGGGCCTAAGCTCGGGCAATCTCTTAAAAACCCATCCATAAAGTACGCAATTAAATTTTCACTTAAGCGATTATCACATAAATCCCCACATAGCAAACCGAGGCGAGGCGAGGCCAGGCCAGCCCATAGTCAAACGTGTTTGCATTTAAATTAAAAGAGCCATTTTTCTTCGACACGGCTACGATTAGAGCGGAGTGTGTGCAGGGGACGGGTTGGAGGTGTAACGGCCACAAAGAGCCCGCCCACCTTATGATAAGGCCATTACAGCCCGGCCGTCTTCTGGAGAGGCCACGTATGGCCCCAACCGCAGAACGCCCCGCACGTACAGGCAGCAGCACACACTGAACACTGAACACTGAACACTGAACACCGAGCACGGAACTCTGGAGCGACCCAAACCGAACCCGTTGTATATATATTTGCTTATGTTAATTGCCGTTGAATCCATTTCCATTAAGATGCAAGTCCTGCCGCCGACGATAATTCCACACACACACACACACATCCTGGGCCAGGACGAGGAAGGCAGGGCCCGGCGAGTCGCATAATTGCTTACGGGGCGAGGACCGACAGTTCGCCTTGACCAGGGCGAGCGTTAAGCCCGCCTCGTCCTGGCTGCCTTCGTCGCTTTTCAATATGCACAGCAATATCCTTGGGTAAACACAGATCCTGGGCTCTGGTCCTGTGGCCATGCCCTGGCCGGGCCGAGGCTGTAGTTGCGCCTCTGCCTTTTTATTATACACACAATAGCAAAAGGCTCCGGCATACCAAGTGGCGCACTAATGCCGACCCAAGACCGCCTTGGATCTGCCGGAATCTGCGGAACGTGCTCTTACATATTAGTAAACTTCATAATTTTTAATTGATACATTAAATTCCGTGCAAATATTGACCGAGCTGAGTAACGCCGGGTGCCACTTGCCGGCAGTGTTCGGCCGGGATCCTGGGAATCGTCTTAGTTGAGTGACAGCTTAACGATGTAAAGCCCGGTTTATTATGCATGGCAGGCTTTTGCCGCCTAGGATTACTTGGCCAGGGCCAGGGCTCAAAAGTAGGCAATGTTTGCCGTAGTCCCGGCGCAGGAATATGGAATGGATGTATTAATAAACTGACCCCTGAAGCCTTCGTAATCTTTCACGTCATACTCCGCCTCGCCTCGCCCAAGACGTTTGCATGAAGTTGGGATATTGCCACAGCGGTATTCCCAGCGCCTGCTGTCTGGGGGCAAAACACTCAAAAGCAATTTGCCCGCATTGACTCTGCCAGCCACGATTCCTTTCTCTTTTTTAAGAGCAATTTTTTCAACATTCCGCTCCTTTTACTACGCTTTTTCGGCAGTCTCCCTATCATCGCCAGGCAACGTTTGGCACTCAACCGCAAATGCATTTCAACGTAAAGTTTTTAAACAAATATTTGCTCAACTTGCAGCCGAGCCGTGTTTGCTTCGTTTTGGCCTGTTTTTTTCTGGCCCTGGAGCCCTGGCATTCAAACAATGTGCAGGCAGGCTGGCAGGACTCCTTGCTAGACCAGACCGGAGCAGTCCAGTCCAGTCAGCCAGTCGGCCGGCCGGCCAGCCGTAAAATGAGCAACGGTGCGCCGTGCGGTGTGCAACAGTTTTTTGTGAGTGTATCTGTGTGCACGCTCCTTTCATATTTGCAGCGGAGTGGGCTGAGGCCGGGCAAACAAATGGCAAAAGAATTTATTTGCAACTGTGGCGGCAGGTCCTTCTGCCTGCCAGGCAGGCAGCAACTCTATAAATGAATGTCCTTTTGATTTTGTTCAACGAGCCTAGCGAGTGACTCAATTCAGTGGCTCCCAGCTCGCTGCTCGCAGCTCCTGGGGCTCACTCGGCTCTTTTGTTTTGGCCTGGCCCGGCATTCTTGTAGACCGCCTACAACTTCCAGTTCCACTTCCACTCCCAGTTCCCAGCTGGCACGGCGCTCGGTCTGGGCCTTCGCTTCCCAGCTGGAGAGTGTGTGTAGGAATGTTTTAATTTGTTTTCCTATCCGCCAGCTCAGAGTCGCTTCTTTTTATTGCCCAGCCGCAGGCTCTGTTTGATTGTTTGCCTCTGCCACTTGTTTATGTGTGGCTGCTTCCTGCCGCCGCTGTGTTTGCATTCATGACACACGATACAAGGAAACGCGGCACGCTATGGATATTTCCCGCCCCGGCCTCGCATTGTAGTTCCGCCGCTGCCGTTAAATGTCTTCCTATTTACACTCGCATATTTCATTTATTGTTGGCCGGGATGATTTATTGAAGTCATAGGGATCTGGCGGGAATTTCAATTTCGTACACAATATTTAATTAAAACATTGGCTCAACCCCTCCTCTTCTCTTCTCTCTTCTCTTTGCAGGTAAGTGACGTTGCGTCGTTCGAGTCCTGGCAGAGCGTAAGTCCATTCGCCTAATGAACAACAATATCAGTATCCCCAGCAGATCTATTGACCGGGATTGTGGGTAGCGGGCTGCAGTCACCGCACGCTTTTGTATTTAATTACAGAAGCAACTATCTTTCAATTATTTACACCTGCAACAAAAACCGTGTCTGCTTCTGGCCTCAATGGGGCTGCACTTCTTAGCGAAACAAAATATATATCCGCTCTTTACATTGATTACCCCATGGACTCCGGGTCCCAGGTCCCAGGTCTTTGGTCCTTGGCCCACGCTTACTTACTCTCGCCCACTTGACGACCGCGCCCACTTTCGATAATTAATTGCAGACATCAGTTGCAGTTGCGGGTATTTTCGGGGATGGTGTGGGAGTGGGCCCAGGTTCAGGTTCAGGTTCAGTCTCGGTCTCAGTTTTTGTTGGCTATTTTCGGGCAGAAGCGGACGGAGGAGGAATGAAGCATGCCATCAATTTGTCTCTCCGCTTCCAGCAATTGTTCCGCAGACGCGCGTCGCGAACTAAACCGAAGCGAACTGAACTGGAGTGAAGTGCAATTACAAATGCAACTCAAGTAGCAGCAGCAGCTCAAGACAATGGACTATAGACCGGGCAGGATGTCTTACAGGATGCCTCAGAGGCAAGTAGAGAAGGGCCAGGGGCGGCTCTGCTAGCTTGGAATGACACAGGCAAATAGGAGGGAGCTCTGTCGAGTTGCTTCCTGGACTATCCGACCTTTAAACTGGCCCTCGAAATGGACAAATAAAAAACAAACACAGTTCACCGTCCTGTTCGTGCAGTGACCGCAACGGCAATGTAAATAAATAACAATTAATAAATACTTTGCGCCGTGGCAGTCTTGGCGCGGTTTTTAAAAGCTTAAACGTGTAGGGATCCCCCGGCAAAGCAACCTCTGAAATTAAGTTGGAATTTCAAATTACCCTCACTGAATAAGCGGACGTGCTGGAACGCACTCCTCTACTTTGCGCTCGCGGAATTTAATTAAAAGAATTGCAATCGCTGCTCCTGGCACTGCCCCGCTAGCTGGCTAGTTACCGTCTGTCTAGTGGCTCATAACTAGTGCGATCCGATGTATCCTTTCCGCTGACTAATTTCATTTTATTTTATGAATATTGCACTGCACTCACTCGGTCTGCACCAGTCAAGTGACCACCGCTGTCCGCCTGTTGTCCTCATTCAGCGGCTAAACTTCAGGTGTGTCCCGGGCCAGTGCATTAGATTAATGAAACGCCAAGGAGCGGTAGGGACGGTAGGGGCGGTCAGGGCAGAACTTCGGGGAACCCTTTTCCAATAAATGCCAAATTAATTAAAAAATACAGCAGCTAAGTAAAGAGAAAGCCAAACTCAAGCAACCCGAAAGGGAAAACTTGAGACACACAATGAGGTTTTCTTCCTTTCCGGTTCGCTCCTTTTATCTTAGCTCCTTCTTCTCGTTATATATGTGGTATCTGCGTGTATTTGCGCTGTATTTTCTTTCTCTCGCTGCCGCTGCTCAACTCGAAAGTGTTAATTAAAAATTGTTTCACAGTTTAGCTGCGAAAATGAAAATTGAAAAAGGCAAAAGGGAGTCAGTGAGTCAGTCAGTCCCCCGGACCCAGGCCCAGAGCCAGACCCAGACCCAGCCTTCATATTTCCCAGGGCTTCCGTTTGGCTCTGTCCTTGCCTCATTTTTTCATTAGCCGCCTCAATTTAAGGCAGACCCGGGACCAAGTGTATTTATCTTGGGACCCCTTGGCCAACTTGTAGACGTAATTGCAAGTGAACTGCAGCGGCTCACTTGGCCTTGTCCACTCGCTGTTGCGCCAAAAATCTCGAAAAATCGAGAAGGGGTTCTCCTTCCTCTCTGCGTCCATGGGCTAGATCTGCGCTCTATCTGCATCCGTTGTAATTGCAGCAACTTAAGCCGCTTCGCTGCTCGCTTGAGATGGCGGTTCGGGCGATTGTCCAGCAATTATGTTGGATCTGCTCCACTCGCGAGCGACTGAGGGATTCAATTGCTCTGCGCCCTAGCCCGTGCTTGGGTCGGTAAATCCCGAAAAAATCTATGCTGCCGGGCTGAAAAAAGCTCGTCCGACTTTCTATTTGAGTTTTTCATTTGGTGGCGGGACCAGCGGTGGAGGTGGAGGGGCCCGGGATGGATACTCCGGCCCCGTTTCGACTGGGTTGTTTGGCTTGCACTGCGTGTTTTTAATTTTGCGCGTTTCGCTTGTTCTAATTGAAAGCCGCGTTGTTTGTACTTGATGTCGGCGATGTCGGGATTGTGTGCGGGAGGATGTATGCCTTGCCTGTCTTGTGTTTGTCTTAACATTTATACGGAGCACCCACACACAGAGCACTGCTACTTCCCCCACTCGTAGATAAATAATATACTTTTGCGCACTAAGGCAGAAGCAAACACTGAGGACAGGAGCGGAGCGGGACCAGGACCTGGTTCGGGCCACGGGAAGAAGAACTAAAAGCGACGACGTCGGCATATCTTTTCCTACGGCAAATATTTATGTGCATGTATGTGTGTTTACTTATAATATAATATACATACAGCAGCAGCTACGGACGACGGGAAAGACGGGGAAGAAAGCCGACATTTTTACCAACATTTTTGTATTTGTTGATTTTGGGCAAACAAAACTTTGCACTTCCTCCCGAAAAAGAAAAACCCTTTCTTACCTCCCCCAGGGCAACGGGGCGCCGCTGGAGTGGGCTCGAAAGAACTTAACGCATTTTTCTTTGCTTTCACTCTTCATATTTTCGTTTTCCGCCTCGTCCTTTCGGGGCCGAAATTAAAAATTAAGTTTATTTAGCCCTGGTGGCTCAAAGGGAGGCGCCGAGGGTGGCAGACACATCAATTTCCGTTCGGCTTCCCTGGCCGCCCTTTGCCCTTGAGCCGTGACCTTGTGGGCGTGGCCGGGCCCGGGCCCAGACCCACGATCTTGGGGCGCTTAAAGCATGTCAAGGCATGCAAATGTTGCACATGCATACGGGGCGATAGAATGGGGGACAGGAAAAAATTTGCCAGCATAATTTATGGCCGCCGAGTCGGGGCAAAAACACAACAGACAATTTGCCCTGTATAAAAGCTTGTGATTTGTCTTGGTTTCGCGCTGAACTTTGCCATGCATCCAAGGCTCCGCAAAAAAGAGACACACCAAAATAGAGAGGAGTCTTCTCCCGTGTTTGGTTTGCCCGGGAAATGTCAACAGCAGACGACGCCCTGGACTCGCAGGCTCACTGGCTACCAGGCTGGCTGGCAGGCTCCTGGCAACTGAAACCCCAAACGCCTGTCGACCGTTTTGACGAAATAGACAAATTTGCGTTTTGTTGCAGCCAAATGCCCTGAAACTGGCAGGAATCTGCCACTGCCACTGCCACTTCCACAGCCACTGCCCCCTGTCTCCCGTCTCCTGCCGCCCCTGCTGCCTGGGCACATGCATTTCCCCTTGCAATAAATCATATGCAGAGAGACAGCAACAATAAGAACGCAGGAGGCAGGAGCAGGAGCAGGAGCCGAAGCAGGAGCAGGCTGGCAGGGCAAAAACAATGTTGCGGCAAAAAGCTGGCTGCCCCCACCGAGCGTTTTTTATGTTGCTACAACAGCAATGTGACAAATACATAAATTTGCCAAAAATGTCGCCGCCTTTCAAAAAATTTGAGCTGGCAATTTGAAATTGTTGTGCTGTTGCTGGCAGCACCCTTGCCCCTTGCTCTGTCCTGCCGTCGTCCTGCGGCATTTAAAGTAAAAAGCCTGACGACGACGACGACGACGATGACGATGACTCCTCTGGGCCATAAATCAAACGAAAACGGCAAGTGTGAAGGGTATCCGCCTGCGAAAGGTTTGGCTCGATTAATTTTTAAACATTTAATCTACACATGGCCCGAACGCCGGAGCTATTGGTCCCGGATACTACGTATTGGTGCCGGCCAGTGGTCCCGGGTCCCAAGTGGATGCGTGTTTATTAGCCAGATTTCTGGCCTGCAGCAGGAAACTCATATTTCATCTCGCTCAACATTAAATTAAGCAAGAAGAATAATTTCCCGCCCGCTATGTCGCAGCAAAGAAGCGAACTTCTGATACATAATTCACATGCCAAAACAGCACGAAATGCTTTGCATAGGGACGCAACATCGCCGGGGTGTCGCGCCGGCGACAACAACAAAGTGGGTGCCATTAAATTTCATGCATGCAACTGGTAAAAAAAAGAAGACGACGGTACCCGCCACGCCCACGTTCTTGTTCCACGGGCGGCCGAGAAATGAGCTTGCACTTTTGTTATGCAAAATGCGACGACGCAGCGGCGCGTCGGGGGATGATGCACCTGCAATGTTGCACCTTAAAAAATGCTGCTGAGACAGCAGACGCTGTCAGGACGAAGCAGAACGAGGCGGCGGGGCAGGTGTAGTGCGCCGGGAAGACGTTGCCCTGAAAGTTTTAGCATGTTTTTCATATTTATCCTGGCAAAAGGAGTCGGGCAGACATAAACAGGCAGACAGGCAGTGAGGCGGAGAGACGGAGAGACGGAGAGATGGCGAGGCGGCCCAGCGGGTCGAGGGCACCGAAGGGTTAAGATGCGTGTGCGAAATTATTTAGCCAGAGTGTCAGAATGCCAGCTAGCCGTCTCCCTCTTGCTTAAGTACTGCCCCCGCCGCCCTGTGTATCCGTCTGCCTTATTTATTGCACACCCTCCGGCGCACACACACACGGCCCTGCGTCTGCGCTTGTGTTTGTCTGTGTCAGGTGTCAGTGCCTGCAGTTATGAAAATACTTTGTAAACATTTCCTATTTCTATTAGCGATCCTCCTGGCCCCGCTGGCCCTCGAAAAACTGCATCCCCGGCCCACGCCACGCGGCAGGTGCCCAAAACTATGCAACAATGTTTTGTCAGACGCAGGCATGTGGGGAAAAAGTTCGCCCATAAGTGCTTGGGCTCCCTGGAAAAGAACAAATATCTTGCCACTTCAGCCGCCTTATCGATGGTCGGGCTGAACCCGCGGCTATGGGGCCATAAATTATATTTTTGAAGTCGCAGCCAGAGACAACCACAGCAACAGCACCAGCAACAATAACAGCATCAACAACAAGGGGCGGGAGGTGAAAACTTTTTGGCAGTTATTACCCAGTGTTTTGTCGTCCCTTTCGCACCGAGCCACTCCCCCTGAGTTGCATATCTGTAAACATTTTTTGCGAGTTTGAAGCGCACCTGAAAAGTTATCCCGCTCTCGCTTACTTGGTCCCAAACTTTGACTGCACTTTGCGAGAAAGTTTTTGAAGGTTGCTAGACCTTTAATTATTTCGTGATAAATGATGACATTCGAGTGCTACAGCGCGGTGGAAACAATTACAAAAATATAGCGAAAATCCGCTGAGTCAGGGGCGAACACTTCATTAGCACCTGACAGGCGAGAGCAGATCTTGGCCCAAGCTCGGCTCCCTTTTGACAAAACCAAACACGGAAATATTAGAGCAAACAGCAGCTGACACTGACAGGGCGCACGGAAAACAAAGGCTCCCATCTACTTAGTTAAAAGGACTTTAAACTGAGCAACACAGCACCCAGTGTCCACCTTGGATAGTCCAGTCGATGATTGATGACGGCATGTGACACTAATGGTGATTGTTGCTTTTTTGTCACACATCCTCGCAGGGGACGAGGCGGGCCACCTGCAATTTGTTGCCACGCTTGAGCAACTTTTTCGACATTATCCCTTATCCGCTGCCGTAGCAGCATCCTTTGGCAAGCCCTTGGTTTAATTTTACATTCTAATGGGGCTTTGCGAGGGCGCCTAAAACTATGCAACGGCCTCCATGATTTATGATTGGTCCTGACACGACCCCGAAAACAATTACTCAAATTTCATATTTACTCCCCAGCCAGGGACTAGCAGCAAGTGTTTTCTGGTAGATTAAATGTATACATTCTATGAGCCTCGTTTTTATTATTTTGGATTGATTAATGTTTGGCAAACTGTACGGGCTCATGGGCCAAAGGACAGATGGTCAGCCCACCGAGGGGCAAGGTGTGGCAGTCGGGAGAAGCGAACGGGAGAAGGTTTTAAACATTGCACTTGCGACTTTATCCAGTGCCTGCCACTGGCCAATTGCTAATCCCTGACAAACAATCCATTAAAATACATTCCGAATGAACCACAACAATCGCTCTGTCCCTGCTCTCTGTCCTTGCGCAAAACAATTGTTAATTAACTTTAGTGGAAAACATTTCTCCGACCGACTGAACATTGGTTAAATTCCAAAAATTGTTTCGCTCGCCACTGAACAATTCACACAGGCGGAAGTCATGGCTGAGCATTGAACAAATGCTATTAATGTAATTTGGCATTTGTTTATGCATTCCCATTAAAACAAATAGACATGCGAGCGGCGAATTATAATAATAATATAATAATTATAATTGTGCTGACGGACAAATGATTGCGCGCCGCAAATAACAAAAACTGTCCTCGATTGATGAGCTGCGCATTTGATGAACACTGGAAATCCATTTTACAGGATCATTTGCATTGAGTAGCGAGCAGGATGATGGGGCACAGCTTAATCTGCATATAAATATATATTTTTTGCCCCTGAATTTGTTTAGTATTTTGCACACACTTTTTCACTGGCTCCTCTGTGTTCTCTGCGAGCTAATCTTGTAATTGGCAGCTTTTCCTTAATGGACTTTCTCCGGCTCGCCGACGGCCATTTTAATTTTAATTAAAAATCAAAAATAATTAGCTATTTGTATAATTACATGAAAATCATTTGCGCCTGGTCTCGCAGCCATTAATATTTATTTGAAATATACTGCTCCGTCCCCTTGCGGGTCCTTGCTGCCTGTTTGTTTGCTGCATTATTTATTTACGATTCAAACATGTGTCAACATGGCCGCTGGCTAGAAATATATGCAAATATAAATGAGAGCACAGATAAATATATTGAAAATGGCATAAGCATGTATCGGATATACATTAACATATACGAGTGCTCGTGGATGTGGCAGATGAATTATGTTCGCGCCAGGCCATAAATGCATATTTAATTACAAAATTAATTAACATGAAAAATAACTATGGGAAAGGTAAGGGTAGTGTGGAAGCAAAAAGCGCATATATTTTCCGAATAGGAATAAAAATATGAAAAATCGGCTATAATGCTGAGTTTAATCAGACATGCACAAATTAAAGACAAATAACGCTTTTTCGTGTTGTGCTTTTCAAATTGTTTAATTAAATTAAACGCGTTTATAGAAATTATTTCCATCGATTCCCTAAAATCGCCATTGAATACATCCCTCCCCCGCCCAGGCTCGCCTGTCAGCAATGTTCTCTAATCAATTTTAATTAAATTAATTCCCCAAATTGAGCCCACATCCAGGCTCAACCCGTGAGGTAAAGTTTTTCGGGGTCTCCTTAAGCCGAAATGAGTTAATATTTGGCCTCTGCCGCAGTCCCCGCCCTCCCCTGCCCTGGGTAAATATCGCTTACTTATGTTTAGTCGATGGTAATAACTCCTGCCCCTGCCCTGGGCCCGCCTAGGCATCTTGACGGCCTGGCCATGGGCTGTGGCTATGGATGTGTGTGTGGATGTGGATGTGGCGCCTGCTGGTAATGACACAACCGCAAACAAAGTGCGAAGCACACACACACTCGCACACGAGGGGAGAGTTGTTGTGTAATGGCAAAGCTCATTAGCTTTGCAGGCAAACAAGTTTTAAAGCATGCATTTAGGCGCGTTGCGGTTTGACAGCCGCCCGCCTGCGCCTGTGCTCCTGTGCGTCTGTGTGTTGACACAACAATTAAAAGCATTTAAAATAAAGCAAGGCACACTCGTAGGCGGCTGCAGGCCAGACCGACAGCAGCAGCAGCCAGAGCGCAAATGCATAAATTCTACCTTACAGCGTGCGGCTGTGCAAGGGCGAGTGCGGGTGCGGGTGTGAGTGCGTTAGTGCGTCAGTGCGTGCGTGTGAGCCACTAATTACCATGTCCTTAGGTCTGGCATGGCTTATGGCATTGGCATTGGCAATGCTCCAGCTATTAACTCTATTAGAGGGTCCCAAGACTCCGGCTGCAGCATCACACTTGCCGCGAGGCTAGCAGAACCGAGTTAAGCCTGGGTAATTTGCCATGGAAGAGTATCCGGAGCTCGGCTTCTGGGAAGCGAGTGCCCGCCGCAATTGTTATGGCTGATGTCTAACCAAATATTGTTTGGCAGTCGTAATTATGTCCTGCCAGGAGCCATTTAAAATCGAACACTCAACTAATGCCCGGAGATGCCGCAGCCCGGCCACCCGAACAGCCACAGCCCACCACCGAGCACTCGCCGCCGCCGGGCAGACACATTAAATTTTCAAGCCATGACAAACAGCAAATTTCACTTCAAACAAAAGACAAATTGCCACAGGGCCAGGACTTTTTCACCGCTTCCTATCAGGCGGCGGCAATCTGCCGTCCCACCTTGGCATGCCCGCCGCAGCTCGGTGCAACTCAGCTCAGCTCACCTCGACTCAAGTCGGGCCAGTCAGCGTCAAGTGTTTGCCGAGGAGAATGAAGCGAACTTATCGAGTTTGCCCCGTTGTTTGCTAAATTGCAAACACATGCTGCTGCCAAGGAGTGGAGCTGCTCCTGGGCGGAGCAGGACAATGGCCAAAGTTAAATCAGGCGTGAAATCAAGCAGGTGTTTCAATTTTTATCAAATTGACTTGACTCTACCTGACTGCCTTTGTACTCTGCGCCCCTCGCACTCCCCTGGCTCGGCAGCCTGGACTCCAGGGGAGCCCCCACTCTCGGCGCCCTGATGGACGCTGATGAATCGGTCTTGGGCGGGGCTCTTGTCGCTGTCAGGTCGTCTCATTAAAGCGATTATTATGCATTGCACTTCTGATTATGAAACCAAATTAAAACTTATTTATGCAGCGGACCGGACTGCTGGCGTATGACAAAAAGCAATCATTAAAATTGTTTTAATGTTTATTTCATATTATTTTACTCTGTGGTACATAATTTTTCATATTTACTTTCTGACAATGGCCGAAGGCGAACGCCGGACCCGAACCGACTACAATGCTGGCAGTTCAATGTAAAAATCAAACCAGCAGGCGGCAAAAAATTAATTATATAAAAAATACTCAATAATAATAACAATAATCTGGTCATGCGTGTCTCGGCACACGCACTGATTTCGGATATCCCCCAATTCAAAAAGTGTAATTATTATATAATCATTTATACACATATAGTATGTATATTCTGCCAGGAGAAGCAGACACAATGCTCGCCCACTCGAGTACGAACGAACGCATACCGTACAGTTGATTTATGAACGAGGAATGTGGCAATGAAAGCAAAAGTTGAATGGAATCATCCTCGATTTCACTCAACCGATCGGTTATGGCCATTGTCCATATTATTGTGCCTAGCACTGTGTGCAAGCTGCGTGCGGTATCTGTTTGCTGTTGTTGATTCCTTTTTGCTCGGTATATTATGTCAAGCATAAATTGGCATTTTCAACTGGATTTGCATGTTAATTAAAATAGCGCACGCACGGACAGCTGAAAACAAATGCAGACAAGGCATTAAAGCTCCACCGGGAGGCTGACCGGGCTGGGTGGGATTCCCCGGCTCTCCCTGGCTCTTGCCTGGCCCCCACCAGATCGATGACAGGCAGCAGAAGCCCCTGCACTTCACTCGCGGCTGGTTGCATTTCATTTTGAACTCTATTTACTTAAGTCTTCGCCGAAACCCGGGGAAGACGAAGTGCAGCCAGGGAACAACAGCCCCAAGTCCGTGCCCGCGCTGCTGAACCCATTGGGGGAGCGCGACCCGACCAACGACCTACACTTGACTTAACCAGCATTGTCGATTGCAGGGCCACGCCCCCAGCTCCAGAGCTGCAACTCCTCCTGGCAGAGGCGAGACTTTAATGATGATTTCTTTGGCGCTTAAGTCGTTTAAACTGCGCCCCTGCTTCCGCCTCCACAGTGCCCTGAAGTTGGCTCTGGAACCGGGTTGCCCGATGTCGACGTCGTCATGGACTTGACGAGTGCCTTTTTGTGTGTCTGACGGGAGACGCGGGCGGAGTCCTGCTTTCTCCGCTCTCTTTTTATTGCTCAAGTCTCCTTTCATGTGCATTACGGAGCACTCGTTCCCGCGTTCATGCTCATCCTCGTCGCTCCTTGAGCTGCCTTAAGCACTTGACTTGGCCTAGAGGAGGCGGCAGCCACCAGGAGCCGATGCCAAGGCTTCAGTTGGTTGACTTAAAGATTGCGCTCGTCCTGATGGAATTATGGCCAAGTGCATAGTCGTAAAATTCAATATTTTTACAGCTCAGTATAGGTCGCCGCCTAAAAGCCTGGACCGCTGATCCCCTTATCCATCTCGGTTTCCACTTTTGTCTCGCCACCAGTCCCATTTCTGCCCGTGCATTTATCAGCTCTTAAATAAATGTTCAGCTATATACGATTTAATTCATGCAGCAGCAAACTTTATTGTTCATTATAAGCAGCCTCTGCCTGTCAGCGATTGTCGGCAATGCCAATTTACCACCGCCCTTCCCTGCTTTTTCACCATTTAATTGACATATTAAAAATATTAAATTGCATCCGTGTGCACAAATTTTTGGGGGAATTATTGTGGATGTTTTTTTAATGTGTGCGCAGGATTGTGAGTTTGAATTCTAAACTGGCCTATGTCACTGAATACATTAAGAGATAGTACACAGTCCGATATAATAATTTCCCGAATTTAACACTTTGGTTATCCGAAACCTCTGAACAATTAGCGCTGTAATAAAACATGGGTTCTGCGAAAGGAATAGGGCAGTAAAAATACAATTTATCTGAGTGAGGCTGTATTTGTGTAAACTCAATGCCTCTAAATTCTCGTATCTCTTCTTCATCTTAGAATATCGGCTTTAAGGATCTGTAATGTTCTCTGCAGTGAGAGTAGTACCATTAGCCACACATTAAAGCCTTGAATATTCACACGCGTAACACATAAAGCAGGTGGGTTGGAAAATGAAAGCCCGAATTTTCAAAGCCAGCGACATGACAATAATAACGACGATGACAGTGGCAGCGCTCCCGATGTCATCCGCGGGCGCAGCAGAATTATTAATTAAATGACGCTTAAAGGTTCGCGTACAAAAACGCGCTTAGGGCACTCGAAGAGGCAGTCGACTAAATGTTTATTTTTTCACGTTAGTTTTTGTTGTTTGACTAGTGCCGGGAATGTATTATCAGTGACAGGCAGGCAAACAGCGCAGGCCTATAAGCAAAAAGAGCCATTGACAAAAAATTAATAAACTAAAAGCCGCTGGCTATTGACACTGCACTCGATTGGCGGCATGGCGCTTCTCTCCGTCTCCCGTGAATGTGTCTGTTTTGCATTTCGATTCCCTAATCATTGTAAAATTAGTTGGGCTGTATATTTTTAGTGAATTTTATTTTTCAAGGCTTTGCAATAGGGCAGAGCCTGGAAATTAGTGGACTGTTTATCGCATATTTAGTCATGCATGCAACTCACTGAATTTGGTTGCATCATTTCAGGCGCTGGAACTGCTTAATTAAATGCTTTTGAGGTGCCCCAGGCAGTCGAGCCTGTGATTTATTATGCACTCGGTCCAGCCACTGGCCCATGAAACGGAGCTTAGAATGGAAATTCCCAAAGTTAAAGCTAGCTCCCTAGATAGGAGTTACTTTGCTAGTTACCGAAGTATTCGATTTGATATTAATCATAATCATAATGTAGCACACCAGCCAGAGTTAGGTACTCCTTTTCAAGGACCATAAATAACAATTTATTCCATGCAAATTCCCGAATTTGTTATTTTTGATTCACAACCCTTTTTCCGTTCCCCGTAAAAGTCGTTTAGATGCTTTAGCCTGCTTTAAAATTCAGAAACCTTTAGCTTAAAGTTGTAGGAGCAATTAGGGCATGCTTCATTGGCTGCCAAAAGGTACATAAACTACGTGAGAGTGACTCTGGGCTTGCGTGGGTGTGTGACCAATGCCCCGCACCTAACCCTCTGATACAGCTCCAGCTCCAAACCTTGCTGCAGACCAACTCGGCTTTTCATGTAAACGCTTGCTTTGCCATTCGTTCCGAGTCATTTCATTTTCACTTTGTTGTTGGCGCACTCGCAGGGAGGGGAGGATGGAGGATGGAGAATGGAGGATGGAGGATGGAGGATGGGGAGAGGGAGGCGATGGGGTGGCAACGGAAAGGAGGAAGGACGAAGGACTCCACAATGCCATTTGCGCCGGCTGCCTTTGGCCCATAGTTCCACCTCACTAGCTACCCATGGCACTGACTTAAAATGACAAACAACATTGGGAGTCGTCGTCGCTGGAGTCCTGGGAAGCGAAAAATGCTTTTCCAGCACACACACACAAACACACAGGGGCGCGGGGGAAGAGACAGACGCGTACATGCCATTGCACAATCATTGGATTCCGAAACATTTCTAGAATATTTAATAAGAAAACTGAAAATCGTTGAAATGCCAGCAACACTCATAATATCTTCCCAGCCCGGGCTCCTCCGCCCAATCTGCGGGTGAGAATGTTGCGCGGGACGAGGCGGAACCTCTCGATAGAAGGCTAAGGTCAAAGACAATATTGAAATGCCAATTGAACTTTTTGCTATTATTAAAATTTCCCGACTTCTTGGTGGAGTGGGAAAATGCCCAGTTAAACTGTCGCGAGGATCCCTGTATGTTGACTTTAAATTATTCGGCAGGAGGCGCTTAAAACACGAGCAGAGCAACAATAAAAGCATCCGAATAATAAAAGAAAGGCTGTAAAAATGGGGTTAAATCTCAATACCATATGCCAATCAATTTCAACTTAATTTAATGTCTCTTCTTCTCTTTGTCTTTGCAGGTACGTACATACAACCCCGAGGATAATCAATCCTTAAAGCGCTTCGTAAGTTCAAGTGCCTTTGTCGTCCTGGCCATTCCGGACCAGTCCAGGACGAACCCTTCGAAGACACTGAAAAATTTGTATAGCTTATTATTAATAACATTGTAAGGAGGGAAAGCCCCATCAAGTAGCTAAATCTTGGGAAGCATTTAAGCAGCATGTCAGAAACAAAACGATGGGGAAAAACCGCCAGCGCTGTCCTGGCTGCCGTCGTCGACGACATTGACAGTGATTACAAGCTAAAAGTATGAAAAACAGCAGAAACTACTTAAGCACAAGAAATAACAAAAGCCCTGACCGGACCGAACCAGGCCAGACCAGGCCAGTCCGGTTCAGCTTTGGCAGAGATGAAGACGGAGACGCGAAGATGAGCGCGGAGCGTAGACAAATTTTTTGCATAAACACAGACGACAAAGCCAACTACTGGCTGCACTTAAAACAAGAGTCAGGCGGGCGACAGGGGGGTGGAGACAGCGGAAGGACCAAGGGACCAAATCGATGGAAAAAGCCGAAAGCCATCGAAGCCAAGAGATAGCCATGAAGATGGAATTTCCTCAATTCCTGATGTGAGATGCGAATTTTTCAATAAGTGCAACCGATGAGAACGAAGAAAGGCGACGCCGGGCCACCAAGGGACCGAGGACCGAGGACCGAGGATCGAGGACCAAGGACCGGGCGTATTATAATTTCGGACGGGACAGGACAAGCATCGTTTAAAATATGCCTGGGCGGGGCGGGAGACGCCTCGGACTGAGTCCGGGACTAGGAGCAGGAAGCACATAAGTAGAAACGGCTCAAAATGCAAAGTAGACGACATCCGCTTTGAGATTGGATGACGTTCGTCCTCGCTTTGCCTTCGCCTTCGCCTTCGCCTTCGCTTTCGTTCTCTCGGAGCCACAGTCGCCGTGAAGTATTAAAAGCAAATAAGTAATAAAAATAATAATGGAGCATTTTTACCATTTTTTGCTCCTGCGAAAGGGAGCAGCGGCAAAAAGGATAAGCATCTTAGCGCAATTTCTTGCTGCCTTCTCAATATAACAAAAGGTCCTTGCGCTCAGGCAAATGTGCCGAAAATGGGGTGAGGCAGGAGCAAAGGCAGCCCGGCTGCTGGCCCTCGTCCGCCGTCGCCGCTGTGTTGTCCTTTATTTTCCCTTTTCGCCTTGCCTGCCCGCTCATATTTCTCCTCCCCCTCCAGTTGAAGTCCCCAAAAGGGACAACAACATAAATGCAGGAAATTTGAATGGACGAGCGCAGTGAATGAAATTTGCAAATATTTTTCAAAAATTGAACTTTTCTGGCAAATTTTTTTCCCCATGCTGATGCCAAAAAGAAGAATGTGGGGGCAGGAAATGGTAAATGGGGAATGGGGGTGCTCGGGCTAAGGGCAGCGATGGGTTTATGAAAATAAGTGAGGAAAATTGATTTGAAGTACTTTGAAGTGCAAAAACGCGTAGCCAAAATCACTGAAGAATGCCTTGGCATATTATTTATATACATTTTTTTCAGTCAGTTCCGAGCTGGCCTCTCCCCAGACAACTTTTGCCATGATAAGCAAGTCGAGCAGAAGCGGCATGTTTATGTGTGCCACCGGGCGGGGGCAACTATGCAGCTGCATATCTCCTTATGTTTGAATAAAGTTGCGAAATGGAAAAAGAACTGAGTCCCGTGCGGCAGGGAGCCGGCGCCTTAAAGCCAGTTTAGTGACAAGCTTAAAGCCCGCGTAAGCAGGTAAATTGCTTTCTAGGCTTAGCCACATCCCTGCTCAGTGCTCAGACAACAAAGGAGCGCCGGCAAGTGTATAAATCGGCTAGAAAACTACCGACTACCGACTGCCGTCTATCATTTCCTTTGGCAATTCGGCGGCAGCCACAAAAAAACTTTACCTGCATGCGGAGCAATTGTCAAAATATAAACCGCCGCATGGAGAGGCAGATGGGATTGCATGCGACGCGTCGCAACGACGACGGTGCAATTCCGGGCACCCAGGACCACTCTCGTTTATCAGGCAAGGAGCAGCAGGAGCAGCCGCGCAGGGCTCGGTGCCTTTGCCTTCTTTTCCTGACAAAGTGAAGCGATTCACGCCGCCAACGCCTAGGAGTGTGCAACATTTTTTGTTTCCCCGGATCCTTGGCTTCCTCCTGCCAAATATATTCATTGCAAGATTTGTTGGCAGTGGGTGGAGCGGGCTCTCGGCACGGTTTGCATATGAGGCAAGACTCCTCGCAGGATTCTGCATACATATACACATGCGTGGGAGCCGGAGAGACTTACGCTTGAATTGCAAATAGTTAGAAAAGATTTGCAATGATTTGGACTGCCACTCCGTTCAAGGAATGCACTCCGTCCTGGCCCAGACCGCAATTCCAGGCTGTCTTTCGTCCTGCGGGGGACCGGCGAATGTGTCTGTCGGGGCGAGGCATGCCAGCGATTTGTGCTTACTCCATTTGGGCGGTTCCCGGGCTCGCCAGGATGATTAAATCGAGGCAGTTGCCAGATGCCAGACATTGATGGCTTCATTTCTGTTCAAGCGCTAACGGATGGGGCTCTCGAGGGTTCCATTTGGCTGACGTCTCTGTTCCAGCGGCCCGAATCGGGGCTCTTCCATTTTGGGGCATTAAATAAAATGTGAAACAATCAGAAATCAACGCATAACGCAAGCAAATAAAAATATAAAGCATTTGTGGCCACTGGCCAGTTGCCGTTAGCCATTTGGCCGGCACACACGCACACACAGCAACCGCTCACATCCGCACACACACACACATTAGTGTGCAATTTGGCCAAATGTCGCCAGCGTGGCAGCCTGTCCTTCGTTCGAAAACTTTCACAATATTTCCGCAAAACAAATTGCGCGTAAAAATGGCAATGCAATTTTTGGTCGTTTGTTGCGGCGGCCGTTGCCAACTGGACGCCACATTGCATCCACACACTCGCATATGCTCTCCAGCTCCACCCTCCTCTCCTCTCCTCTGCCTGCGCTGTGCCCTCGCCCGCTCGCCACTGGCCGGAGTGCGTGTCCCGGTCCATGTTTCTGTAATGTTTGCCCAATTGAATTTAATAATATTTTCATTTGGATTTCAGTTTAGTTTTTAGTTGGGAGAAAATATTTTCGGAGCCATTTGCAGTGCTGCTGTGTGCTGTGCTGCCCCCGACATGTCCTTTCTGAAATGTTTTGTGCGTTCTGCGGCTGCCAATCGCCAGGGGAACTGGCTGCACTGCCGGGCATCCCGTTTCGAAGCTAATTGGGTTCGCGTGTGGCGCGGTTAATTGTGATTTCGATTCGGATTGTAATTCCGATTATTATGTTTTCTCGCCCACTGACCCTGCCCGCTGCTCAGCCACCTTGCTCTCCCAGAAATCCGACTTGCGCCGGCACTGGATAGTCTGTCTCACAGTGCCCGGCTTATCCTCAATCCACGTCACGTCACGGGCCAACTATCGCCTCAACAGCTCATAAAACCAAAGCAGCAAATTAAACTGCCGCCATAAAAGCACTCCGGCCCCGGCCCGGTCAGACCATTTCCCTGACCGTAAATACAATATTTGATAATTTTATTAACAATTTCGGCTGTAAATTGTTTACGACTGAGCAGTGGTCGTCCTTCAGCCGGAGCCAAGGGCCCAGAGCTTTTTAGGCGTCTGCCGGCTTGGTGCACTCTTTTTGTGCTGCCACAGAGCAGATGAAATATTCATGTTCCCCGACTGTTTCTCTCTTATTCCCAATTCCCCAACCCCTTCGTCGAACTCGTAAATTAAATTTAGCTTCCCCCAACATTCTGTTCAATCAAGCGCAAAAAACGCCGCAGACATGGACTGCCGAGGAGGCGCAGGGGCAGGATGCAGGGCTTTATCCTTACTATCTCGGCAGTGGTTTAGTTTTTGAGTGAGAGAGAGTGTGTGCGAGAAGACTGTGATTTTAACTGCATTAGAGGCCCAGTCCTTGGAGCCGGATTCAATTTTGTAGCAATGCTATGCTAAAAAGCTGAAATCAGGCGGCCCAAGTCCGGGGCCTGCGCCGAGGAAGGATCTGGCAGCCAGAGGTCCTTTTTGTGCAGCTTTTCGCATTAAATTTATGAAATTGTGCGCTTCCTCTTTTTCGGTTATGTTCTCTCAAAACTCAATCAAGCTTGCATGCAATATCCTGCCGCCTTCTTCAGGGTCCTGCCAGCCAGCCCATTTGTTTGAGCAAGTCCTCTGTCTCCGCCCATCTCCGGTGGATCTCCTGGAGACATTTATACCCAGCAATAACAACAATGTTGACACAAAAACATTCACGAGCTTGGCCCCTGGCCCGGCAAGCTATACTGCCAGGACCTGGCACAAGTCCACAATCGCAGTCCTTAAAAGTACGGAAGACAAATGCAGCAGTGTGCCGTGAGGCTATGGGGGAATGGAAGCAGCCTCAAACTATGCCGCACCCACTTCAACTTCTTCAGGCAAAATTGCCCTTAAACTTTTCTTTCACATTCCGAGCATATCTTCACCGGAGTTCGCCGGGCCAATTTCCAGCCTGTTGATTGCCCATTTAGCTGAGCACACAAAGCGAAGCGGGATCGATCCACGACCCTTTTCCGAGCCCATTAGAGACTGCTCGTCGTCAAAAGGACTCTGCGGCGGGTGATCTGCTCGCGAAGTCTTTGACAAATTTCTACCCCGTTAATTGCTTTATTAGGCTCCATAGGAAAACGGCATAAATAGCCCTCGAAGAGAACTCTCGGCGGGCAATTGAATTAAATGGCCGGCGCTGTGGCAAAAAGCAAAGTAAATTAAATAAGTTTTTCATTTTGGCCGCGGCCAAGTTGCATTGTCAACGCCGTCGTCTGAGAACAGCCCCCCTGCCGCCGTCCTGCCTGCCTCGTCCTGCCCGGGTCGTGCTTTTTGCTTGCCCGCATTTTACGCTTCGCCGGCGGCCCTTTGTTGGAGCAGCGAGGCAGCGAAGCAGAGGGGCAGCGAGGGAGAACCAGAGGGCCAGAATGCAATGAGCCAAAAGTTGTTTAATGTATGCATTGCCTTGCCGCCCCTTTACGCCCACTGCGGTTAACGGCGCGTCGCAACTTTTTGGGGCTTGGAGGGCGCAAAGTAACTTTTAGCGGAGTACGTAAATGTCCGGATTTTTTGCTGGCTCCCCGTTAATGCTGAGCATACTTTTAGGTAGCTTAGCGGCATTTACACTAATTTCGACTGCAGTCCCGGCGACTCTACAGGCGATGGTGTGATTTATTCGCCGGAAAAGATTACTTACTCGGCTGCGGCTTGCAGTAGTCCCTGGAATACGGATTCCAGCGGAATAGCGGGCCACGGGTGGGGAGCCTTTCAGTCACCGTTTTGACAGGACTCTGCGCAGCTTCAGACTGCCGCTGACAGCGGAATTGAAATCTGAAAACGAATTCGTAATTAGTTTTACTGCCACTTTTACTGGCTCTTCGGCGGCTGCCGTTGTTGTGAGCTCCGCCGGGAGTTTTTTGGGCTCGGCCCAGGTTTGTCTTTTAAATGGAAATTAATTGGAAAACTCGTTGAGAACTGTCATTGTCATCGAAGTGAGCTACGAACCTTCCATGCAAATGAAGGGTCTCAGCAAGTTTTCCCTTGACTTTATGGGTTAATCTATTAAAGAGGCCCGCCGAACGGCCAGTCTCCTGGCCGGATTTTAAAGACCGAGTACGAGGACGTCAAAGAAACGGCAACCAGAACCGGCAGGAGCGAACGTTAATTGAAGTGCACTTCCTTTTAATTTTCGCCCAACAACACAGCGCCATAAAAGAGGACGAACGCGACCTGGCGTTGAGCACTTCTCCTGTTAACACTCCTGCTCCCGCCCCTGCCTTCGCTCCTGTTAATTTCATATTTCGAAACATGACACTTTCACACTTTGGCTAATTTAAAAGCATACAAAATTGTTGGCCGACACACGCACGAGGAGGGCTGGCTGCTGCCGCTGTGACTCCTGCTTCCTCGATTCGTGACGAATGTGCTTTGTCGCTGCTGCTGCTGCTGCTAGTGTTGCATGTGGCACACAAAGGCCGACTCCTTTCTATGCAACGCTGTCGCTCGTTAAATTGTCGCCTGACACCTGGCTAATGTCATCATCGTGGTGGCCAGGACGGCGCTGCCAGGTCGGAGTCTCCGCCACATTATTACTGTAATTATGTTGGCCGTGTAAACGTCATTAGGCGTTTCGGCGGCAGCTGCCGGAACGTGCCGCAGCTGAGGAGTAATGACGCTGTGAAATCCCAGGAAACTCACACGGATGAAATTATGGGGTCTCGACGTCAGTTAGCAAATAGTACTCGTGGAATAACAACATCACACGTCGCGCTTAACAGCGAGTCTCTAAATCAATTTTACACTTTCGAACGGCTTCAATTTGCGTTCGGGCTTACTCGCCCCCGCTGAACCACACAGATGACACTGCGAAAAATAAAAGAGATGTCCATTACCATTAGGTCCGAATTTATGGGCTCCTATTTGCAATGCTTTTCGCTGTCGCCAGCTTTAATTGATAGATAAAAATTGCTCACCATTCATTAAGCCACGACCAGGCCGGGCCAGGCCAATTCATTTTGCAATTAAAACAAGCTGCGGCCAAAACTAGCATCGGCCGAAGTAAACATGCAGAGAAAAAGCTAGGCTCGCCGTGAAATTGAAACACTGGGCCCATAAAATGCAAATCAGTTGCAAATAAAAATATATATAATTCATTTGTTAAATCCATTTGCCGGCCATTTGCTGGCAGCTTTTTTACGCCGCGCCGCGGAGAAGAAATATGTTGTCCTTTTAGGTGTTGACAAATCGCCGCTCACACTCACGCCTAAAAGTATGCAACGAGCAAAAAGCACCGTCAGCGGCACAGATGCAAAGCCAGAGCCAGAGCCAGGGCCAGAGCCAGAGCCAAAGGCAGTGCCGGAGCGTACGTGGCGAGGCGGGAATAATAATTTTTGGCACGACTGCCATGTTAACATGTCCCCAGACACGTAGTGGCAGCCCCCACCGACCCCGTCCAGCCCCACCACCGATTGAATTCGGTAACCGTTGCATACTTCCCGGCGCGAGTTTATTATGTGGCACGGAGTGTGTGTGTGAGAGAGTCCTGGCTGCATTTCATCGCCCCTGGGCCTGTCCCCGAGCTCACCGGCTGCCCTTGCGGCTTGTAGAACCATTAGTGAACACGGGTTACTGTGATTACCCCGGGCCAGCCCCCGAGCCGGTGCGACAGGTTCACCCTGGGATAGTCTTGGCTGCATATACATTTCCATTTCCATTTGCATTTGCATTGAAATATACAAATACGTGCGCGGCTTTTGGGGCGGCAGACAAATTACTTTTTAAATGCACTGTAAGCCCTTCAATTGTAATTGGCCGCCGTGCGGTCTGAAACTTTGCCAAAAAATGTGAGTAAAAAACCCGAGACCGAAATCGAAGAGAGGCAGCGAGCTCTGAGCGAGTCGCATTAAAAAACAATAAAAAATATTCGGCCGAGGAACTGGCAGACGGGCAGAGGAAAGGCTGAGGACTCTGGCCCGTCTAATGGCGTCACGTTTGTGCCACCCCGAAAAGTGGCATGCAACATGCGATTGCTGCCAAAAGTGCCGCCTGGCACGAGTCCAGCACCAGGCAGCAGGCACCAGGCACCAGGAACCAAGCACCCAGGCCCAGGACCAGAAACAGAGCCTCTCCATTTAGTTGGCTTGTTAGTTGGCAGTACGCTGCCTCCTTGCGCCGGCTGCCTGCCGCCTGTTGCATTCCCCACTGCGGCAAGACGACGATTCGTTCTGGTTAGGCGTGCTGCCAACTGGATCGAGTCCTCGCAAGGATGTGTCTGTGTGCGGTGTTGAATTTTTCATTTCATTTGGCGGCAGCAATTCACTTGAATGGGAATTTCGTGTCGTCGTTGCAGCGCCAACGTTGTCGTCTTCGTCAAGCGGAAGCGGAAGTGAGCAGGCCAAACAACTGCACATATAGAGCACATAATAAACGTTCAAACGGAGACTGAATGACTGCCTCCTGGCACTGAACTCTCAGAGTGTTGCAGGCCCATAACTCCTCATTCAGCCTCACGAAAATGTTGTTCTTTTTATCCGAAAAGCTTTTTGGCCATCAGCCATCAAGCATTGGCAATGGCCTGGGCTGGCATGAGCCGGGATTATTAGACAATTAAATTGACGTTAATGAATTAATTTATGAGCTTCCAAGGCAGTCACAGCCTACAGTCGGGCCTGTTGCATAGTTCTGCGAGCGCAGGGACAATTAGGACCGCAGATTAGCTACGGATAATGGAGCTTTATCGCTTTCATTGGAAGGCAATTCACGTTTAAATTGCATTGGGGTGCCTCAAAAGCGTTATTCAGACTCAGCTCATCAACGCACATTGACGGAGTAGAATCTTCGAAGCCAGTTCAAATTAATTTGTGTGATATAGGAGCTTTAGCATCGCGCACTCCCACGGACTTCGGAGGAGGTCATTAAAGCCCTCGGAGCAGCAGGAATAGTTTTCCCCGAACCCTCTGCTTATGGCCTTTTGCATAAACTCGAGTTTCATATTTCATTAATTAAAATTATGTTCCAGGCGGGCAGGTAACCGTTGTACATGAGGCACCTGTTCTGCCTTGGTCTCATTAACAGCATTCATACACACATAGCCGGGGGAAATTATGCCACACAATATCTTTGTTACTTTGATTAATGATTTGCAAAATCATAAAAGCGCTTCTGCCTCCGCCTCCCCCTACTGGAGCACATCTCCACCCCAGGCCGCCATCCGTCATCATCATCTTGAGCAGCGAAAAGGTTTCCAATTACAAAAACAGTCTTAATTAATACAAAAACACAATGTTACCGAATATTGGAACTGCCTATTCAATTCAATTCAAATTGTCATACGTAAGTCGATAGCTCTTGATGCGGCGGAGCGCAGGAGCGGCGGCAGGACGGTTGCGAAATGTGAAGCCTGCCATTATTATGCTAATTAATTGACATCGCAGGCAAAGAAAATGGAAGAGCCCAGGCCTAGGCCCGGACCCAGTCTTTTGTTAAACGTATTTATTTCGAAATCAATGACAGACGACAATAGATAATGGCTCAGCAGGTGGAGAGCGTGCGGGGAGGGGTGTAGGGGGAGCGAAGCCCATAAGCTGCTTTGAATAGAAATGCAAATTGAAGTGTGCGTATGCCAATTATTTTGATATATCTTTTTTGTATATAATTGTAATAAGATAATAATGAGTTGCCGTCGAACAAAGGAAGCGAGACAGTAACCGGACAGGTGCAGGGCGGGCAGGTGCGCAGCGCTGTCTTCGCAAAATAATGGCCTCTAATAGGATTTCCTGTTCCCGAGAGACACAGAAGACAAAGCGGAAAAGCCGCCTATAAATATGCAATGCCAGGCCACTCGACACTCACTCACAAACCTTCCTCTTCCGTACTTTCAGGGTGCATCCTCCAGCCTGGTCGTCAAATACGCCGACACGGAGAAGGAGCGACAAATAAGGCGCATGCAGCAAATGGCCGGTCACATGAACCTCCTGAACCCGTTCGTCTTTAATCAGTTCAGTCCGTACGGCGCCTACGCTCAGGTACGTGGCTGCGGCCCCTTCGCCCCGAACAGCTTTCACAACCAGACCTCTTTTCTCTTCCGTTCTTCTGCAGCAACAGCAGCAGGCCGCCCTGATGGCCGCCGCTGCCACGGCACCCGGCTCGGCAGCCGCCTACATGAACCCGATGGCGGCCCTGGCAACGCAAATACCTCATGGCCTCAACGGCACCGGCCAGCCGCCGTCACTTCCCTCGCCGACCATGCCCAACTTCAACATGGGCGCCAACACGCCCAACGGCCAGCCCGGCGGAGCTGCCGCCGCCGCCGCTGCGGCCGCTGCTGCGGACGGTGTCTTCACGAACGGCATTCCTCAAACGGCATTCCCAGGACGTAAGTGTTGTCCAGACCTTTTAATAACAAGATGAGTAACGCCAAACGATTTCTTGCTTAGAGCAGTCATACTGCGAAAAATATGGACGTTATTCAGCTTGTTGTACATAGGTTTCCGGTTTTATTGATTCCATTGAATTACATTCACTCATGCATATCCCCTGGAGTCCCCAACTAACTCTCTTCTACTGAACTGATCCTTGCAGATCCGCTGCACTTGACTATACCGCCACAAGGTTTGCCAAACGGCGATGCTGCTACCCTGCAACATGCCTTCCCTGGTCTGCCACCGTTTCCAGGAGTTGGTGAGTGCCCCATTGATTGATCAGATTAAGTGCTAGGCCCACGTATAAGTATAAGAATTTAAAATGACGAAGCAGAGAAATACGTCAAATTTGAAAACTGCATCGCCCAGGGCATTATGTGCCTTTTTGTACCATTTTGAATTAATAGCATCCTTCATGTTCCGAATAACGCCACCACAAACAGAAAAAACCGACCACTGATTCATAATTGTTTTTATCAAATAATTTATAATTGTTGTGCCATGCCATAAATATTCATTGTTAGTAAAGTGTTACAAACCTCTAATTTCTAAAAATAAACCTTTTTATTTATTGTGCAGTTGAAGCGCAGCAAACCTTATTAAAAACCGTAATCCTTCGTTTCGCAAATAAACCAAGAACTGAGTGTCTATCTGAGCTTCTTCATTGATTTGCCCTACGTGACGCCTTCCGAGTGTTGGCTGTATTTTGACTCATTTCATTTTGTTATAGTTCACAATATCTGTAAACTACACAGTTTTAATTGTAGCTTGAACAGTCCCTACATTCATAGATATTTCCCCAATGAGGGCGCTGATACGAAACGTATCGCCTCTCAGCCGTTCTCGATTCCAGTCCATCTACTATGACTGGCTGCAGATGTTTAGTTTTGTTTTTAGAAATTTGTATCATGGATTGCCGATTACTTACTTACATATGATATCGATTTTAAATATTAATCAGTTATATATATAAACGTATACATTATTGTTGTGTTGTCTTCATAAATGTTTCGGACTTTGTGTAAAAACCAAAAAAAAAATTATTTATATATAACGCAGCCTTTCCCGCCGTCTATGGACAGTTTCCACAAGCTTTACCACCTCCCCTAGCGGCGGTTGCACCCACTCAGCGTGAAGGTAAGCTTTTCATTATTATTTCGTCGATCACTTCCCAAACCCCGATGCCCGACTCCCGACTCCCGAATCCCAGTTCCCGACTCCCGGTATACGTTGGTTTCCGTTCTTGTAAAAGTATATTGCATTTGACTTTGGATTTGCAAATATCGAATGATTCCGGACAAACGCAAATGCTTACCTTACCTGTTTACATAATGTAAATGTTACTTCTGATTCTCCATTTTGTTCGATTATTTGTCATTGTAAACATGTTACACACACCCCTACACACAGACAAATAAAAGGGACATATTTTGCTATCAAGCCGCACTGAGCAGCAATTAATTTCCCTTTCTTCTTAATTTTTTTTGTTACGGAAGAAATTAAATTTAAAACAAAAGCTCATAAAAATTAATTACTTTGCATATTCCGTTTGCCCTTATTGTATTTTGATAAACATTTTGTCCCAGCGCACCCACTCGCGCAAGTAGAATGGATGGCCACTCGGGATGGGACGGGATGGGTTTGCAACCCTTTTGAACGGGGTTGGCGAGCAAGGCGTAAATCGTTTTTAATGGCTGCATTCAACGGCATTTTATGCGATCGTAAAAATTACATATAAACTGCTTAAAATCATATAAAGAGCGTCGGCGTATTTCCAAGACATTGGCTCATAAAATTTTATGTTTCTTTTCGGTTCGTTTTGCTCATCTTTGTGCCTTTTGCCAGGAACTGAGACATACATAGGCAATCCATTGTCTCCGTTTAATGCAGTGTGTGGGTGTGGTTGTACCTCTCTGTGTGTGTATGCGTGTGCCACATCATTTCTGTGTGTGTATACTACCTATATATATCCTAACTATAAACCTAACTTCAGTGTAAAGTTCGTTTGACTCCACCTCGATATCTGTTGCGCCGTAGTCTGTTGTTCCATGTGTATCCTCTAGAACTTACCTGCATGCCCTAGTCACATACCGTTTTTCAATCACACAAAGAGTTTCTCTGGATGTGGACTTCATTTAAAGTAATCTCATATACATAATTGTCATAGGGAAACTGGGGCGGGGTCTGGGCCACTGCCTAGAGTCCTAAGATAGATGCATAAGAATAGAGCGGCAGATTCAGTAGGCACCTCTATAGTCTAGACTATACATATACACATGTATGACATTATGTCGTTTATGGTTTGGTTTTGGTTTCCTGTTTTCCGCAGACTTATATTGCGCCTTAGCCTTAGTTGATTCGTCCAGAAACAGATCAGCCACACAGATCAGAACACGGACCACCGATGATAAGTCGATCCAATCCAATCAAACCCAAAACAAACGAAATCAATGTAAAACAATCGAGACAGAAAAGAAGACATAACTCATAAAGCTTACGATTATTATTTTCCTCATTGTTAAATTTAATTTGTTCTCTACTTTGTTTCTCTCTTTGAAATGTCTTCCTTTAAGATTTTCTGATGTTCCCAGGATGTTCAATATCCGGACCCGAGGGCTGCAATCTCTTTATCTACCATTTGCCCCAAGAGTTTGGTGACGCCGAGTTAATGCAAATGTTCCTGCCGTTCGGCAATGTGATCAGCTCCAAGGTCTTCATTGATCGTGCTACAAACCAGAGCAAATGCTTCGGTAATCCATAATCGATTCTTTCTGTTCGAAGGAAACTAAAATGCTCTCTTTTGCCGCAGGTTTTGTTTCTTTCGATAATCCCGCCAGCGCTCAAGCGGCCATTCAGGCAATGAATGGCTTCCAGATTGGCATGAAAAGACTGAAAGTTCAATTGAAGCGGCCAAAGGATGCCAGTCGACCCTATTAACAATCGGAGTTCCTTAAACGCAATTCACACCAACAAACTGGAGCCCCAACATCAGCAGCCTGCTTCCCAGCAGCTTTGCCAACTACTACAGCATTTTCCGCCGCACCTTCGACAGCAGCAGTCACCACAGCCCCTGCAACAGCCACAACATCAGCTCACTATAACCATCTTGGCGGCGGCTTTGGTCCCACATTCACGTCTGAGAGCTCCACCCATAATTCCCATAACGCCCATAACGCCCACAGCGCCCACAGCGCCATGCCCTACACATTCGCCAGCTGGCGCAGCGGTACCTACTGCTACCGCTACAGCAACGACAGCAGCAGAAACTCCAACGACACCTGCGGAGACAACAGCCTCAACAACAACAACACCCACAATAGCAACAGCAACATGACCGATCCAGAGTCGCAGTCCAACGATCCACCCAATACCAATTGCTCCAAGGTGGAGTTAGTAGAGAAACTATTCATGTGGCAGCAGCAAAAGCGAAAGGCCTAGGAGGAGAACGATCGATCGTCGCAACTGCAGCTGCAATAGCGAAAGGAGCAACTATTGATGGGGTAAGCAAATTTTTACCTAAGTCAGAGCTGCTTCCACTGTGAACCGAGGGGCATGGGACCCGATTCAGCATTTGTATCTCTGTGAAAGTAAAAATATATCCCTCGGACATTGTGTGAGCATCTCTGAACAAAAGGCAATATAAATTAATAAGATGCATAACGCTGTACAAATCGTACGATTTTAAATCATATTATTTATATTGCCTCTGACTGAACCTAGTGAAACCGAAGATCCTCTTGAATCAATCGATCCCATTGCCGAGGAAAGTAAGTGGGCGTGTACTCATGCAATCGCATTCCTTCATTTCAGATGGTCTTCAGCCCGGCTAAAAAAACGATTATAGAAATTGAATACATGCTACGCGTGTGTAAAAAAAAGAAAATAAAAAATAGTAAACAAAAAAATGTAAATGAAAAAAAGAAAACAAATTAGAGCTGAAAATTGAATATATTTATATATTTATCCGATTGTACATTCAACTGAATGCAGAGCAGCAAACTAATAAGAGAAACCCAAACAAAAATGATGACAAACAAAATTATAAAAACGAGAAGAACAGAAAGAACAGATTTTTTGCCAAAATATCGATTTAATATAAAATATATATTTATATAAGCAAGGAACAAACATTGATATTGATAGTTTTGTTAACAGCAGTAACATTGCACACCAACACACAACCCTACACAGAACACAAAACTTGAGACAAAAACTGACTGGCAAGAGACCAAAATTATCTGGGTTTTCAAATAAATAAACAAAAATGCAAAAAAAAAGAAAACAAAAACAAAAAACCAATTAAGGGCGATAGGTGCAGAAAGCATTTTATAAGAGTAACTTGAGATGAAAGTTTATAACAATTAACAAATCGGAGGAGAAATTACTTAAAAACGAAACCCCAAAGAACAACTATTAAAATTGAATTTGTTAATCTGATGATGACGAACTGGAAGGGATTTTTGCAGTTAACCGAGTAATTAGAGGGCAGAGGTTCTTGGGAAGAGTTAAAATATAGAAAGAAAATAGAGGAAGCTAGGTGAGAAAGAAGACAAAGTAGGTCTGCAACTTTTTAGCATTTAGTGGTAAGCAACAAGGCAAACGATTTAATGGGTGGATAAGGGAACGCATATATCTATATATATATGTGCGGATGAAAATTACACAAAAATTCGAATTTAATTAATTTTAAGTAAAACAAAACGGATATAGGAAGTTAGAACTAAACGGGACAGAGCAAGCCACCTAATATGCGCCATGCTTTTAAGGCTACATTGGATGACAAGCAGATATATCATTTTTTATAAAATATAAATGAGTATTAATTTAAGAAATATTATAATATAAATTTGTTAGAACTATTAAAGAGAATCAAGGGGAGAAAGCTTAAGAGGAAAACTAGAAAAGATAAATGAATTACCATATATACAGCGATCCTTTATGTTTGCCTATGATTTCCGATGGAGGAACTTCTTCTACTTGTTTACAATTCTCAATTCGTTTGTTTCGATACCATTTGTTTTAAGAGTGTATTAACGAAATCGTAAACGATTTTATAGAATAATAAAATACATTTTAAATAAAATCAAAAACTTTACACTTAAACTTAGCTGCTTGCAACAAAAACAACTACAGGTACTTACAGATATACATGCATATATATATATAGATATATAAAATAATAAAAGCAAGAACAAAAACAAAACCTAAATAAAAACACAAAGATCGGATAACAAATATTTAAAAGAGCGATTAGGCTACAGAAAACATGAAAAGGAAAAACATAACAAACATTTTGCTATGAAAGTATTACTATAAAAATATATACAAAAGTATATACAACATAGATATACAGAACAGCAAAGAAATTAAAGTTTTAGCTCCTTATTTTCACAACCAGCTTCGAGAAGGATACCGATCAAGTTGACCATAGCGCGCCCTAACCAGATTAAGCAACTATTTATATTATTTAACTTTAAGTCCCAATCAGGAAGCAAGGCAACGTTTTCAAAAAATATACCACGTATTATGGCCTATTCAAATACTTAAATTCCCTTCGTTTTGGTTACTTCAAAATGCAACTAAATATAATTGTCAATAAACAAAAAACGTTTAAAATGAGATCTTTATGCAACATTATCTCACTTGTCTGTAAATGAACCTAATCAATTTAGCAGCAAAATCTGTACAAAAGAAAGAAAACCAAGAGAAGGACCGAAAGTCAAATCTACAGCTAAATATGCCAAAAATAAGGTAATGGATAAAGGAATGAAAGAGAAAGTGGAGAATAAAGAGTGGAAGGGTGGAAAGTGTAAGGGAAAAGGAGAAAAATTAACAATTATTTAGAGTTTGTATAGTGAAAATTATAAGTTTAGAGTCGCCTAGTCTGTGGGTCCCGCAGACGAACCTCTATCTGCGGGATATATTTGATACTAAAGATATAACATTTAATTATTAACAAATACACTATAAAAGATAAACACAATATATAAATATGGAAGAAAATTGTTAGCAAAGTTAAAGTTAATTCTGTTACCAGTGAAGCAGATCTTATGGGTTCCCCTCTCTCAAGCATTGCAAATATCAACTTTTGTTACAGTCAACGCCGATTTTGGGAGAATCGCCAGTCGGGTCACTGGGGCGGTATTTGAATTCCGGATAAATAGGATATGGGAGCAAGTCGAGTGGAGGGAGAATTACATTCAATGTCAAATCGATTTAATCTGATTCATTTGGTCCTATTTTGACACTCAAAATGTTAAGTCTCAGCAGGAGTAATATTGTAAATATAGAGAATGAAACCTTAAGGCGGATGAAAGTCCCACACAGAGAAGAAACGAATGAGAATCCCAGTTATTTAACGACACTTGCATACATATATAATTATATACAAATACAACAAATACAAATACATATACAAGTACATATACAAATATGCAAAATTATCAAACTGATTTTAGCGCCTATAAAAAGTAGTTCAGCAAGAAACACCCAAGAATTTTGACAGCTTTGAATGAAAATGCTAAGCTGGAATTTTACTTCTGACAAACTCATCCAAATACACACACACACACTATATGTATTTACGATCTTATATGAATCGATCTAGTCAAATTCAAGTTAATTATTGCATAAAATAACGAACTTAAAACCTTAATAAATAATATGAACTATAAAGAGAAAGTCCAACTATTACGATAATAATAATTTACCATTATTATGTATTATGATTACGATTACCAATTATGATTTCTACCTGTATTAAAAATACGAACACAAGTATTGAAATGAATATATTAAACTATTATTGCAGTTATTATTACTATTATTATTATCATTATTATTATAATTATTATTATCTGCTATTATACAAAATATTTTAAATAATATATATACAAAAAGAATCAAGCAACTAATAAATTTAGAGAGATACTGATTTTGGCAAAATATGCAAATTATATACCAAGAGGAAAGATACTAAACCCCAAAATTATAGTAACTATTATTTTCAACGCATAACACACAATAAACTAAATAAGCAGAACAAATAAAAGCAAACCCAATTAAAAAGAGAAAAAAATACAAATCAACCAAACTTGTTTTATTTTCTTCTTATTTTCCGAGCCCGTGAAAAACGGGGTTTCAATTTTAATTGGCAGATACCAGGACAGAGACTAGGTCACACAACCCAACTCACCATCCTATCCCATATCACAGGACTGAGAATTTGGCATAATCCCCATACCTCCGATTTGAATATGATTTACGGATGTCCCCTACGAATCATTTTATAAACTAAAAATAAAAACTAAACATATAAGGGCTGTGACACGAACGTTTGAAAAAGTAAACAAAATCAAATTTATTTATTGCTTGCGCTTATTTTGTTGTTATTAATTATTTTGAAGAGCGGTGATAACGAGCAACCACGAAAGCCAAATCAAAAATAAATCGATAAACGAATAAAATACAATATAAGCGATCGTTGAAGTCGCTTAATTGAAATTAAAAATGAAATGTGATGAACGAAGAGTAAAACAAAATAATTAACATAAATAAAAAATAGAAGAAGACAATTGTACCTTGAGCATAAAGTGTAAAAATTGGAACTCGTAAAAATTAAAGCATTCCTAGAAATAAAAACCATAGATAAACCACCAGATTAACCGAAAATGGACAGGTTTCGCCCATCTCGATGGAGAAAAATTCAATTGGCCGTTTCTTTGCAAATTTTGCCAAAATCAATAGGTCTACAATACGCACTTGGCGTCATCACACACCGTGTTTTTCCATCTCCATTGCATGCACACACAACGTACACCTGTCATATCAAAGAGGCAGTTATCCGAACGAATGCTTCGAAGCTTGGCACCCTTCTCGGTGATTCTCAAGCTGTTTAGCTGCCAGCGAGGAGATATGAAATCGAAGGGACCCCATTGGCTTTGCGTTTTCTATTTGTTTCCTCGTTTCCTTCGGATTTCGATTAACGGTTTGAAGTCAGCTAAGAATAGCGCTAAGCTAAGAATAAGCATTGTACATTACTAATTGAAAATGAAGTCTCTTATCGATGATCGTTCCTTAAACTTAATCTGTGCGTAACTCATTTATAGGTACGCATGGATCTATAAATATATGCGAATAGATTTTGTCCTGCGCATAATGTATTTTTATTGTACAAAATGCAAGGGTGGCATTCTTATAGAATGTTTATTACACTATGCGAACCATTACTAATACGAACTAACTTCTTTATTTATTATATAAACTATACACAATTATATTATACTAGTCAAGGACAAGGTTAGACAAAGTAGTGAATGAAGCTTACCACACTGACACAAGAACCAGAACAAGAACAAGACGCGAACAAGAACAAAGAACATGAAGAACAACCAAAAACACTGGAGTCCAAGTTTAGAACTTACTAATCAAAAATATATTTAGATACACTTTTCTGCAGGTATTTAGGAGGAAGTAAACGTATAGCCTATACTAACGATAATGCTAACGATAAATAACGATAGAGACAAGCACTTAACCCCACCATAACCAAGGACTTACCAAAATTGCATACACTAGTTTTCTAACTACACCTACACAAGGACACCGAAGCCACTCTAGGACACTCTTCAACCAACACAAGGACACAGTTACACGGGCCCAACAAGTAGGGGAAAGACGGGGAATAACGCGTGGGATTGATTAGAAGGGGCGGGAGCAGAGGGCATTTTTTTGCTAAGCCTTAAGCACTTTGCTTTAAGCATTTTTTTGGTTTTGTTTCTAACATAAACGCAAAGACATATTGGATACAGGGTAATACATGCAGTTAAATTTAAATAGAAAACCGAACTTATCGATAATGTGTATATGATAACTTCAAACTGATACTACATCATTCCTATTCATTCGATATAATTTCACCAAAAGCTTTGCACTGGCATCTTATTCGGTACGATACTTTTAAGCTCGAGGCACATTTTTGAAGCTTTGCTTACCAACTAGATTTTGCTTGGATAGGCTTAGAGATAGATCACTAGAGTATCATCAAGCAAGGGCATAGTCGGGACAAAGGAAGGAGGCAGTAGGCAGGTATACATATAAGATATTTATATACACCCATAGGAATATAACAAAACAGCAACAATAATTGGCGGCGCTTGTAAGAAAGCTCAGAAAGTGCATTTAAAATAAAACAAAAAACAAAAAACAAAAATGAAAGAAATGAAGAGAAAGAGGAAATTTAAACATTTTTAAAAGCAGAACATATTATACTATTATTATGACAATTATTACTATTACTATGAACAAAGAAAGATTTATTAGCGAGCTAAGGTCAACCGAGAATTGTAAGCCAATCTTGCAATTAACAAATCGAATCGGAAGAAGTGGTATGGGGTGAATTAAGGGTACGGTCGGAGATATTGGTGTTGAACAGGCCCAAAGTTATTTTTTGTAGATAAAACTGTTATCTTTTAGTACTTAGCCAAATGTTAGATCGAGGTACGAGATACAAAGATACAACCCATGCAGTCGGCTGCAGGCTAAGCTAATAAAACCGAATGGTCAAAGCGAATTTATATTGTATATAGAATATTGCCCCTCAAACAGAGCCTCGAACCAGAGGGTTCAATTATTGCATATTGAATACATACATACTGAGTAAAACATAAATAGTTGCTAGTATAGATTTTAGCATCGGCACACATCATAAGGACACACACTCACACCTGGACATTTATTTGTGTAGCTTGGGATGCGTCTCAGAACCTATTTCTCAGATGCAGCAGCGACAGCTTTTTTGTACACTCTATATGCGTTCCGTTTAGAAATCCGTCCGTATTTAGCATTATGCAAACACACTCACTCACACGTAAGCAACTGCATGTAGTTCGATTTCGGTACTCAACCTCACTTTTAATTGATTTGCGATGGTCAAGGTTTTATGCAACAATATTAGACTTTGCCGCTCCGAAGCCAGATGAAAAAACCCACACGAATACAATTAAGAGCCGTTACTACATCAATCCATAATTTGAGATTTTTGAAGAGCACCTTTAACGAAAACAATAAGATATTAGCAGAAAGCGCGAATGAGAACAAATTAAATCTAAATCAAAATCGGAACATTCAGAAAATGACATTTACAAATAAGAGAACTTGCACTTCATATTAGTAACCTAAATGTAAAGACAAAAGAGCAGATAAAGGATTCTTATTACAAGTATATATCAGTTAAAGCAAAACTAATTTCGAAACGGCAGCCCATGTGGGGCTTGCCCTTACACTCAACGCAATTAGCAATCAGTTGCTTTGAAAACTTTAAAGAGCGACTTCAGAAGTGAAGAAAACCAATCGATACGAAATCAATATGGAGAACTCATGATTAAATGTTAAATGCAAATGGTTTCAGAATCAAAAAAAGAAAAAAATATAAATAGAGCATAAACAGGATCACTTAGACTGTGAGCCAGGAGCCGTTCGAGAGTTTTCTCAAGATTTCCCTTACTTTTTACATTTCCCATTTCGAACATCCTTTCAAGTACAGACATTTAAAAACAAACATCATGCACCCAGCTATAACACTCATACTTAAATATTATAATAAATTGTAAAGTAACATAAAAATGTTTATTTACACAAACCAATTGCCGAACTAACGGGGAGGATAGCGGGGAAGGTAATGGAAAAATAGTCAAAAGTAGTTGATCGAGACAGCAGACAGTTAAGAAAACTAAGTACATTATTTATAATACCAAAAAGGTCTTTGTATAACAATATAAATAAATATACGCTATATACAATACATAGGTGTACATTTAAATCTATGAATAATGAAAACAAAAATGGCGAAAAGTGTAAAATTGTGCATTCGTTCATTAAAAAAAAGGATGAAAGTAAACACCGAAAAAACATTACAGATATATATCTTATATACTCAATCGGCACTCTGCGCGCCTCTCCGCCCCGCGGGAGGCAGCCGGATGCCCACGACACAAGTAAATGCTATCGAACAAGAAAACTATTAATTAATTATGAACAAAACTATAAATATTTTAATACTCAAAGCATTATTACAAGAAGGTATATTTTAACATTATTTATGCGTCATACTGCAAGATACAATATAAATAAATCCAGCGTAATAATAGAATCGTACATACTACAGTAACAATAACTACCGATCGATTAAAGAAGCCGCCACCATCCGACACTCCCACAAACACAGCAACAGAACCCACAAACGGATTTTTTGATCAATTTGTTTCCCCAAGAGCTACTATATTCCCGAACACACTGAACCAATGACAACTACTGTGGCAGGAGATGCTCCTGGATTAACACCGCGGCGAACAGCTAACAAGAAGGAATGACGAAGAGGAAAGCATGGCAACGGAAACATGAAGCCTACAGCAGCCCTAGCATTAATTACGGCCAGTTTCAAATATGGCAGCAGTGTATATTTAGTTTCGATAGCCAAACTGGGCGTCGCTAAGGAGCGGCGTACGAGACAGGAGTGGGAAATTGGGGTAGAGGAGCAGCAGGAAATTAGATATTGACAACTGCAGACGATTGTAAACCAAGTTATAATTACAACAATTAAATTATTATTAATTAATAATTATTATACACATAAACGTATGCAAATGTGTAATAGGTATATAAACAAAAACAACTGGCAAGTTAAATAAAAAATAAAAACAAAGCAAAAAAATGATGAAATTAAAAAAAAAAACACAGAAATATATATTATATATACTTTATAGACATTTAAACATGAAAACAAAACACAAAGAAGAAACTAAAAAATAAAGTTGCAAATAATAAACTTTTACCATAAAACTATTTATTATCTCAATTATTCCTGATACAATTGCGTCGGAGCTCACTATATTGGTTGGGATAGTTGCAGTTATCCTTCTAGTTGGTAAGTTTATAGGGTTTCGTAAGTATGTTCCCGTTGTTCTTAAAAGATAAAAGTCACAACCGTTTGATCTTCGCTTTCTTAAACGCTCGCTTGCATTTCCTTCACCATGTGTTTTTGCAATGTTGCATTCAATGTGTACAATTTGCTAAATCGAGTATTTTCTTAAAACCCATTTTATGTATTCTGGAACACCACACTTTAGACATTTTTTTAAACTTTAAAATTGAAAACAAAGCGTTTTAAGAAAGGTTTTAGTTTCTAGCAACCTAATCAATTTTCAACATAGTCATAGATAAATCGAGGAATCGTAGAAAATGTATACGTCATATTTCACAATTTATTGTTTGTTGGTCTTTAATTCACTTTGCTTTCACTCGCAAATGCATTAAGCTCGTTAAGAAGTTTATGTTTTACAAATTTGTACAAAGGTCTAATAATGAGATAATAAGAATCAGCATTCAGAATTTCCAAAACAGTTAGTGGAAATCGGGAATCAAAATTTCCCACCGCGCAGCGCTTGGTAGTGAACTTAAGGCAAGGCCAGAGCTACTCGCACTTAGAAGTCGCAGCAAACATCATTCTGTGTGTGCCTCTGGCCAGCCAAGAGAGTGTGGGCGTCCGAAGTGGCAGTTATGGCCATAAATACAAATATGTTCGTTCGCGCAAGCAGGTATTGATCGAAATTGCCGCTGACTGAGAGTGTCGCTCAATAACATGCTCGCAGATAGCAGCAGCAGCAGTCGCACAGTCACAGCTGCCGAATAGATGTGCAATTTTCAGAGCTCCGCAGCCGCAGGTTGGACGCCGCTTGCCGGTGATGTAAGCCCCGATTCTAGCTCGCCGTACCGCCGTCTGACCGCCGTCTACTTGTAGAATGTAAAGCGTCTGCAGGTCGCGCAAACTCGCCCACCCACTGCCACTGATCGCTGCACGGTGAGCGTGAGGCGAGCTGCGCGAAGTTCTGGCTTGCACGCGATGCGAAGCAGCAGTCGAAAGCCGGACGACGGGGAATGTCATTCTATCCAACTCGATACGGGTAGGTATTGCGCGATCAACAGGGTGCCCTGTCGACTGTGGAAGTCCAAATGTGTTGTTAGAAGAACGCTGCCCCACAAGGTGTGTTTTCGCTTATTGACAATGGCCAACGCGAATTGTGCTTTGCATTCCGGATTCGAGTCGTGCCGTCCGTCGTCTGCGACTGCGCAGCGGGAAAGTGATCGACAGTGACTTAATACGCATCGTTAAGTGTGTTAATTCGCAATAAATCATAACGAATGAGCCGATACATTGCCTTTTTGATATCTTAAGCCAAACACACTATGTGACAAACACACTATGTGCAACCCACTTTGTGCCTTGATAGCTGAAAATAAAATCGCAAACGATTCAAATGAAGAAGTTAGGCCAAATAAAACCTTAAAAACAATAATAATATTTATTGCTCCGCCAGAAAGTATGCAATAAAATGGGGACCGGATATGACAAGGTCAGGAGTCGCGTCTTCCATTTCAGGTCTTCTGCTTAGCGGTTGACCATTTATTACGTAATTGCATACTATTTAATTGGCCAGGAACGGCTGATGTGATCCTTTGGTTTGTACGTGCTGATTAACATTGAAGATAGACTTCCCAATGGTCAAAAATAGAAGAAAGGTCCTGGATCTGTGAAATTTATCTCGGAAAAAGAACCACTGAAGACGAGAGCAGCACAACTCTGAATGGAGTGCGACGCGTACGTTGCGCTTTACAAAAATTAACAAAATTGTGTGCTTAATAACCTCCAAATCATTACCGATTTGCTTTATGGAATGTTTAACTAGTGATTAGATCAGTTAAATAGAGACTTTGACAAAGAGCGGTGCAATAGTGAGTTGTGTACTTGTCTTAAAAGTCAATAATTCATTTTTAATAGTTAATAATTATGAAGTATTATTGACAGAGTTCAAGATAACAATAAATAATAATAAATCTCAAGTGAAATTTAACTGTTGCTAGAAAATGGATCCAGCAGTAAATTCTGTGGTGGGGCAAGAAATTCATAAACTAATTGAAAAATGAAACTTTAAATCCAAATAAAAGTCCTCCGTCCTCGTTTCTACAAAATATATTTTGCACTCGTTTGAATGTATTAATGAAAAGAAAACAATTTCCTAAAGAAAAACACGTGAAAACATTATTTACCATCTCCAGGAAAATCGAAAGGTGACCCATATTTGAATGAGATCTGCCCAAAATAGAGGGCCGCCTCTATCAGTTGTCTATTTTGGGAGGTGTTTTTCTTTTCCTTTCCCGAAAACTCATAATCCGAAAGAGGCGCAGTCGATTCTTAGTTGCCCTAACCCGAAGTAGCAGAGAGCTATAAATAAAATGCCATCAAACACGCGTAATATCACGGAGAGTATCGGGGAAAACAACTTGCACACCTTGGCTGGCTAGCGGCAGAGAACGAGAGCCAAAGAAAATTAGGTGGTCGGAATCGAAAAGGAGGAATCCTCAACCCACCCACTATTTCGAATTAATCCCTTCGAGTTCGGTTCACTATGGCCTCTATCCGGAGTGAATGCCAAGCATACTCATTTGTACGAAGAAGTACGAAGAGCTCATGAATGAAAAACAGCGTATACGTTTTCGAATTCTCCGACTTTCCGCGGATTGTGGGGATTGGATGTGTGGCCGATCGACCAGAAGGCGGCTATATGGCCGGCAACAAGTTGAATTTTTCTAAAAATGAACGCACACGAAATAGCTTCGTCTTTGGCGTTAAATACAGACAACGACACCGAGAAGCGACAACGCATCTCTGCCGAAGAGCGTAGGAATTTGATTTTCATTTCTGCTGCTCGTCGTGCCCGCTGTTTTCCTCTATTGTGTGTGGGTCGTGCTCTCCGCCGCGGTCCATCTAAGGAGCATATTCCGAAGAAGCGATGCTTTCCGCGACTCGGCTTCCCGCAACTAGTTGCGTTTTGGATGTCAACACGATGTACACGCGTACAGTGGCGGTGCTGGTGATCCGACTGCCAGGGGAGCGTGAAGTGAATTGCAGACCTCAACTGCCACTGGTTCGATCTGAGGGGATCCTTTGAAAGCCACCAGCCAGCAGACTTGACAGCCAAAGACTGATTTGAAGCCGGTCCCTAAGCCAATTCCCATTTTTCTGGGCACCTTTCTGTACAAACACAAGCACACAAAGGTAATCCGAACATCGCACTGGCCCCCCTGACTTCACTCACCCATCCGAAACCTCGGGCTAGAACTTCAAATTCAAATTCGTTTTCCGTCTAATGGGGCCGAGTAATTAGACCATTTATGGGCATTCTTTTAGCCCGAGGAATCGAATTTCATGCACAAAAACAACATTTCGGTTTCGGAGCGAAATTTCCCAGTGCATATGTGTGAGAGAGCGCCACTGGCTGGCCACGTCCCTCTTAGACATTTAAATAGAATCACCGCTGCTCAGGAGAGCAAGCGCGTGCTCTGTCCCCGTGCCTGTCTCTGCCTTCGCCTTCGTCTGCCGGCGATCGCAATCAACAGAACAACAAAGCTGAGGGAAACGTGTGTCTGCCTTGTCACCAAACGTATACGTTATATTGCAATCGGGTTACCACTCTCTCCTAACTTCTTCCGCCTTCTGTTTTTCCAGGCAGGATCAGCAGCATGCAGGAACTAGCGAGGGCGTGCGAGCTTAACGGCAGCAGTGGCCAAGACGAGTTGGTGCCTGTCGCTCCCGCCACCAGCCACCTAGAGCAGCTGCTGCCCACCATTAAGCTCGAGCACCACGACCTGGAGTGTTGGCTCCCCACGCCGGAGCACGCGCATCAACGATTAGACCTCAACAGCACCCACTTGCTTCTACAGGGCTCCGACGATCCCCTGATCTCCCATGGCGCCTCTAATGACGCGCACGACGAGGACCATCCCTTCAAGACTCTAATGGCACGCAAGAGAATCGTCTCAGGGCAGCCGCATAAAGGCACCTGCAGCCAGCTGACTAAGCAGCAACTGAAGGCCAATCTTCTGATGGGCGGCCGCAAGTCGAATAAACAGCCGACTTGCCCGGAAGAGCCCTTTACTCCGTCCTCACAAAAGTCACAGAAGCCGAACCAAAGCCAGGCTCCGAACAGATCTCGGAAGCGTAACAACTCCACGGGGGCCATGAAACTGCGTTTCCATCACCAGGCCTTGCCCGCAGAATATGCCGCCCACTACGAAGCCACCCAGTCTCGGCAGCAGCAGCGGTCAGTGCTTCCACAGCCACCTCCTCCTCCCAGTCAGGCCCACGAGAACGTGCGCAGCTGGCTTCGGAAAATCGCAGAGATCCAGCGCAGTGCGGAACGCCAACAGCAGAATTTGCCGCCACAGGTTCCTCGATCGGGACCACCGGCATCTCGATTGTCGCCCTTCCCACCGGCGACTCCAACGAAAAACACCGAGCTTACCACAAACCCGAAGCGGAGCTCTGTCAAGTACGCCGACCTGCCCTACATGGGGGAAATCACTCTGGACAACTACAAGCCACGGCGAGGACGAAAGCCCAAAAAGGCAGACATATGCCACTTGATATACAAAAATTATGGAACTATTGTCCCGGCTAATGTGGCGGCGATGCCAGTGAGCGCCGCTCCGCCAACGTCTACTGCCACGATTGCTTTGCCTCCAGAGGAGCCTCTGAACCTCTGCCTGCGGGACCAGAGCGGAGATCGGTATTCCATCTCCAGCGGCGACAGCGAGAAGCCCACCACCACGGCTACGACGGACTGCGGCCTATCCTCCCAACGGACATCGCCGCTGGATGCAGTGAAGCCGTTGACCCTCGAGCTGGCCGAGAACGAGAAGCACCCAATGTCCACGGCAAAGCTACTTTTCCAACCCGTGGGCCTCTACTACCAGCAGCTGGTGGAGTCATGCAGCCTTGGTGGGGTTACCCTGCCCTTGGAGACCATAGAGAAGGACAATCAGCTTTCCCTTAAGATTCCCATACCAAGCGGGTTCTTTGCCAATGAAGCCGCGCCGCTATCCATGCGCAAGAGAAAGCGCTCGGCCATATTTATCCCGCCCGTGCCCGCCGAACACTCGGCCAGCCCTCCCACTGAGGTCAGCATCTGCAAGTTTAAGTTCACGGGCGGAGCCAAGCCGACGCTGCAGGAAAAGAAAATGCTTTCGGTGGACGCTGAGGGCAACTACCGCTACTACAACGGCACCGGAGACAAGACCATGCGGGGCTATGAGTTCATCTCCCGAGATCAGCAGCAGCATCTGCAGCAGCATCAGCTTCAGGGCCAAGAGAAACTGTTCGTTGACATACCACCACCGTCGACGGACCTAAGCCTGGAGCAACTTCACATACCCCCGGAGTCGCCGACATCATCGTTGCTCCTGCCGAGCAGCAACCACTTGGTGCCAGCAACTGCCGTGGCAGCGCACAGTCCAGTCTCGCCGCACTCCAGCTCTCAAAGTCCGATGCCAGGTGCGGTTTGCCCAGGACAGCCACCGGGAAATCCCTCGACGGAGAGCGAGCGCAAGAGGCGATTGTCCCGCCGTTCGAAGCAGCGAGAGAAGTTGGAGAAGACGTTCAAGGAGAAGGGCTTCCTTATCCAGACCCAGCAGCTACAGTCCGCGGAGGGAGCCACCTACTGCAAGTTCAGACAACTGAAGAAGTTCACACGCTACCTTTTCCGAAACTGGAAGGACCACATACCTGAGAGCGACTTGGCCAAGCACCAAGGCGGTGGTCGGGAGAAGAGTGAGGCTGTCGGCAATCTGCTGAGTCAGGAGAGCCAGTCCGCCAGCCAGGCCATGTGAGGCTCCTTGAAGACACAAAGCACTGCCAAAGATTTAGTTTAAGATCAGACATGGTTGTGATGGGGTGGAGAAGAACAAGCCATGCCAATTCCGTCCATGTGGGCTGCCCAACAACGCGATCAATGATCTTCAGCCACGTTTCCTAGTCGTTCATCAGTTACTCTAGTGCCTAATAAAGTGTTTTTCTTAACAAATAAACTGAATGTTTAAATGTACAAAGGGTGCCGAAATTTGACTGCACATTGTTAATCTTTAAATGGTTTTAAGAGTGGTTTAAATTCCCACATATGAACATATCAATACGGGTCGAATGAGATACACGCTATCCATAAAAATACGAAATCATAATTCGAAATTCGAAATTATAATTCTTAATGTTTAATTGTAAGGTTATGCGCTGTTCATCAGAAAAGTTAAGCGTGCCACTGAAAAACATGCAGAAAACTGTTGGTACCAGGTAACTCACAGTAAAGCACTCCTGATTGCAACTTTCTAAATAGTTTTTAATTCCTTCAAAGACTTCAAATATCTCATTTGAATATTGAAGAAGAAAGTCCTATCTCCATTTAGTTTATTTATTTTACTTAATAGTTTAAAATTTGCTAACTTTATTCAGTAAATTGCAGGATATTTTTTAACATTCCTACGCTTCGGGCAGCACTACTAATAAACTAAATATAGAAACATTTCTACTTCGAAAAGATTAAACTGGGACTTATACACCAACAATTAATATCATAGCTCCAACCAGCAGACAAAGAGCGACGTAATGTGGACGGATCCGAACAATGTCCGCTAAAGATATTAAATGCTGACAAAGTATCGCATTAGGTTCGGTGAATGCTCAAAAACGGACGAGTATCGCGAGTTATTAAGAATTCGACCCGCTGATAATACGCAAACTCAATATTTTTCGGGGTCCGAAAATGATAGCTTTTGCTGCCAGAAAACCCCTGAATAATGATTAACTTAGGTATCGGGCTTAGATCTGAAATCGGACGTTTTGTCCGCCTAAAGTCCGCAAAACTATCGTTTGTAATATCATAAACAAAGTTTTTGTCTGCTGGGCAGACCAATACAAATCTAATACTCATTTCCCTTTTTAAACAGTCAACCTCATCCCAACTTTGAAAATTTGATCTTGCGCCCATCTACGAACGGGGATAGTGAATTACTTAATCGGTTATGATTCTCAACTAATAGCTACTTAAGTTTTATATTTATTCGATATTATTAAAGATATACCCAATTTACTTATATATTCGATACTTAAAATAATAATGTTTTATCTGACTTTTCCTTTCGATATATGTACATATGTACATCCCAACTTCTACCCCATTACTATTCGACCCACCACACGTTGAGATGTTTTAAAAGATTCCGTAGGTTATGTACGGATTTCTGATTGACACACACAACAAAAGCAATACGGATGTAATTTGCGCATTAGCGTTGCTGCTTCCAATATCGTTCTTTTTGCGTTCATTTGAAAAAGGCATCGTTGTTTTTATTTTACAAAAAATATCCGTTAATACAGTTACGGGTTAGTACAAAAGATAAACTCCAATATGGGCTTTAAGTCTATAATGTTAGGTTCGCTCTTATTTCAAGGCCATTGGAAATACTTGTCGTTTACACCTTTCCTCGGTGCTCAAAATGTCATTGCGTTCCGGTTGCAGATTAGCCTAATTGTAGTTAATGTTGTTACAGAAGAATTTTCAAAATGATGATGGCATATGGCATGCAAATGTTTGGGTAAAAGGCTCAGCTCGAATTGATTCGATAGACACTTGGAAGATTGGGCGTGCCCAGATATTGGTTTGCTAATATTGTCGCTTGATCTGTTGATTTGGTTACTTGCTTGGTTAAGTTGGCAGTTCGCTTGAGCTTACAACTGCCTAAGGCAAGTTAGCTTGAAGTTGATTTGTGCGACTGCCGACTGCCTCCTTAATTCGAACTTATTGAGCCGTCGTGGTCCTTGGTCGCATCCACTAAAGTGGATTCCGGCACCCTTGCGTTCATTGGGCACACATACTCTGTCCAGTCAATGTCGCTTTGGCTCTTCGAGCTCTTGCGACGCTTCAACGAGAACTGTGTTCGTTTGAGCGGCTTTAGCTTAGCAGTAATGCTCAGCGGTTGGTACCCGGGCACTGATTCTGCATCCCGTTTGCCAATAATAACAGGACGACCCACCAGCTCCTTGAAATGCATGGCCAAGTGGCGGCGCAGTAGGGACTTGCTCGGTGGAATCGACAGCAGGTCGGCCAGCAGGTCCGCGTTGAAACGTGCTTCGTAGAGCATTAGCGCCCCATGGACGCCGGCACCGCGCAGATTCGGCGTGTACTCGGACAGGTCGATGGTCTGCAGCCAACCCATGATGCGGTGCGCTGTCCACAGCTCCACATTGTCCCTGTCGGGACTGGCAGCAGCCTCATCCTCACTAGCCGCCTTAAGGGAGCGTCGAATGAGACCCTCGGGATTCCAGGACATGCGGCGCATGCACAATATGCCAGCTCGCAGCGAGGCTATGTGCAGGCAGGAGCTCACATGCAGCTGGGACAGATCCTCTAGCGTAAGGCGGTGCAGCATTCGGCCATCAACCTTGGCCTGCATAAAGTAATCCTTGTACTGCGGCAGTCCAATGTCGTCGAGCCATCTCAGTACCCAAGCCACATCCAAGCTGGCCGACTTCAAGGTTAGCTCATCGAATTCCTTGCCAGTGATGTCGTCGATGGCCAGCATGATCTTTTTCCGGTGAAGCGGCAGCTTCAAATTAAGCTCACGTTCAATGTCCACAGGAGAGGCGGTAAAAAACGACACGCTTGGGTTAGCCCTTAGCCACTTTCTAACGGATAAAGCTGGTAAGAGTAACCGATATGTGCATCCTAATTTGATCTACTCACCGACAGTTGTCCTCGTAGCAGCCTAGACCCATGTGACCGAGCCAGCTGCACACTTCCTGTGCTCCCCATGTAGTCCAGTGCTTTTCGTTCTCACCGAACAGAGGCGTCTGGGCACTCCATTCGATGCGTCCGCCCGCGGTGGCTCTGGAACCCCCGCGCCGGAACTCGGGCTCTGCCTGCTCCAAGGCCGTGAGCTCACAGTTGCTGCTGTTGCTGCGCCGCAGCTTGCCAAGAATGTTGCGCAAGCCGCGGGCAGACCGTTCCCGCAGCTTCGGCGAAGGTGTGAACTGCGACATGAAACTGGAGGTCATGGTCTCGTCGGCATGGTGGGAATTGTCCTCGATCAGAATTTGCTCGTTTGAAGCAAACGCCACGTTCCTCTGTTTTCCGCTGCTATTTGCGTTTACATCCAAGATACGACTGTTGTTGTTGTTGTTTCCCAGCTTGCCATGGGATCGTGGCAGGCTGTGGAATTGTGGCTTGATCTGATGGCGCAGCGCAGAGGGCGGCGTCTTTGGGGATCCCATGAAGGCTTTCTGATTGATGTTGCTCAAACTTCCGTAGGGCATATTGCCGCCTACTGCGCCGCCATCGCTGGCCTGCTCCAATGCCGTGCGATGTAGTTTCAGTTCACTTAAGGCACTCATCAGCTCGAGCTTTTGTGTTTCAAGAGCGGACCGGGAAATCATTTGTCGCTGCAGCAGCTCCTCCTTGCTGCACAACTGCTGGGTCTTCTCCGTGATCAGCCCCTCTAGCTCGATTATCTTGTCAGCCTGCTCCGACACCCTCTCTGCCAGCATTTGGTACTGGAGAGCCAGTCCCTCTTTGTCGCGCTGCAGGCGCCGCATCCTCTCGTCGGAGTCCTGGCGCGGTATGTGCGTCTCCAACCAGTCGCTAATGATGGCCGCGGTGACAGGATCAGGGGCCGGGGCAGCCAGTCCCACCTACATACATTTGCATGTAAATGAACCCGCATGAGTACATAGGCGTTATCTCCACTGTGACTCACCTGTTGCAGGGCGAGAGCCAAAGTCTTGGCCGTCGATAAGACATTGGTGGCCGAAATCAAGTTGCGCTCGCTGAGCGTCAGAGAAGCGCCTGCAGCTGCCGCCGCAGTCGAGCCAGCCTGGGTCGTAGTGCTTGATATGAGACCATCCATTTGCTGTAGCGCTGCCTCCAGCATTTTGCTGCCCTCGGTCACAGCCGCCATGTAGTCCGACTTAAGCCTCGCTAATCCCGGGTAATCGATGTGTGGGCTTATTTCGCGGCCTGTGCAGCGTTACATAAGCAGCTCAGGAAAGGCACGTCATTTCGCATAATTATATGAAATTGCATTCATAGTTATTATATTAATTTTAGCACAAATTGGGAAAAAAACACTATCACAAAAATAGAAGAGCTATTTAACCAGTGTGGCCGTATATTTTGAAGTCCAAATCGCGCTGGTATATTTTTGGTATTTCTTACTTTTTACTCAGTGCTGGCAGAATATCTTGTGCGGAAATAGCTACAAACAATATAAAATAATAATAAATACAGAAGGATATTATACACAAGTAATAGGAAGTACTGGTCCTCAAATATATTTTAGTTCGTAACCTTACGAAAACGAAACGAAACAATTTCATAAGTAGTTATCCGGATTAATAAAAGTACAATTTCGTATAATTTTTCAATAGTCAAATCTAGCAAAAAAAAAAGCTAAAATTGCATTCTTCCTCTAAATGTTTACAAATAAAATAGCAGCCTCACCTTTTTTTAGCAGTGCAATGAGACAGTATTTGAGGAACAGCTGTTAAACAGCTGACCAATATTAAGCGTTTTAAAAATATAGGGAATAAGCAGAAATAATTGTACCGAAATGAACCGCTTCGAGTATGTGGAGGCCCGTCTCAGTTCCAACGAATCGTTCGTCAGCCGAGACAACAAGGTGAAAATATACGATGGGGACAACAAGGTAGGATACGAAAGTCCTCCCATAGAATCAAATTCAATCGATTTAATTTATTTAATTTCAGACGGAGTTTGAAGAGGGCGAGGTTGTGCTCACCACGCACAGACTGTTTTGGGGTCGTCCGGGCGAGATAGCCCGGGCGGCCGTGACCCTTTGCCTGCCACTGAGCTATGTTATATCGGTCAGCGAAGAAACGACTGCCTCCAACTTCTTCGGCAGAAAGACCCGGATAATAATGCACCTGCGACCGCCATCGCCCGACAAAGCTCCTGGCCCGCTGGACAGCAGTCGAGCTACCCACATCAAGCTGTCTGGAAAGAACGGCCTGAGCGTTGAGTTCCACAGTGCCCTGAGGGAAACCCTTAATGCGCGCGTCTGGGAGATATCGCTGACCAGCGAGACCATCGTAAACAAAGTGGCCAGCAGCCCGACCTCGGACAGTGGCAACGACCGGCTGGCTCGCATTCAGAAGCGAACAGGAATCGGCGGCATTGAGCGTCACCTGGAGGCGAAGGCCAAGGCCACGGATGAGAACATAGCGCTGGCCTTTCAGGATCTCGGCGTGCTGATGGCCATGGCCAAGGACATGGTGGGGATATCGAAGGCAATTAGCGGCAAGATTCGCGAACAGAAAGGCGAGATTTCTGATGACGAGACGGTGCGCTTCAAGTCCTACCTCATGAGCCTGGGAATCGACGATCCCGTCACCCGCGACAACTTCTCCAGCAATACCGAATACTTCACTAGCTTGGCACAACAGATTTGCGAGGTGCTTCTAGATCCCCTCGAGGTGAGAGTTGGGATTCCAATAACTAGTGCCTTCACTCATTGAAGACTCTTCTTGCTTAGGAACAAGGAGGTATGATGTCTCTGGCGGACGTTTACTGCCGCATAAATCGGGCGCGGGGACTGGAGTTGTTGTCGCCTGAGGACTTGCTGCACGCCTGCGAGCAGCTGAGTGGACCCATACGCCTTCGCAGCTTTCCCAGTGGAGCTAGAGTCCTGCAGCTGGAGTCGCACGACGATAGCCTCATTGCTGTTGACACTTTGGAGAAGGTTCGGGCAGCCGAGAGCCTGGCGGTGGAGGAGCTCGCCAAGCAACTGGGAATATCCCTTCTGCTGGCCAAGGAGAGGCTGCTGGTGGCCGAGCGTCTGGGCAGCGTGTGCCGGGACGAGTCCATAGAGGGTCTCCGTTTCTATCCCAATCTTCTGTTGAACTAAAATAAGCTTGATAAGTAAACGACTTGAACCTAGCGGCGGTTGCCCTATTAAAAGTGGTCTCTGCATCGAATACAATCTAATAATGAGCTGCTGCATTTGCATTTTGTTTAGTATAGCTTTCACACTTTATTGATTAACGGAGATTTGGCTGACTTTGTCGGCTCTTCATTTGTTGATCTTTGTTTAGTCGTAGTTTGTTTCATTCCTGCTTCTTTATCGTTTCGTCTCGAGTTTAATGAAAGTTTCTACAGTCAGGTATTTTGATAAGCAGTTAAGTTCAGTTAATTCATTGGAAATACACATTTATGTTAATAGTGGCTTCCGCGTTTACATGTACATATAAATAGCTTATGCTGCTGCTTAGATTGCTCCGCACTGCAGTAATAAATCTTTGAATTGCGTTTCAATAACCACTTGATCAGACCACACGTATATCGTTATCAAGTATGCATTAAACTTTCGTACTCAGGTTTTTCGGCATTCGGTTTCCCTGCTTCGCTTTGCTCGAGTAACTCTCCCAGTCCGACTGTGCATCGTTCTTGTCTTGCTGTACGGTCTGTAATGTTTTCCTTTTATTCTCCTTAAATCACATTTATTATTTAATATTAACATTGAGTAAATGATGCTTGAGTGTGTCGGGTCGGGTACTGTGGGGACATTGGGTTGGGTGAGGTGGGTTTGTGTTCGTTTCGTCTTTTACAGCAGAATCAGCAGTCGAAGCGAACAATGCCAAACAATTACAGCAATGTTGTATAACATAAATAAAATCGTTGCTTAAATAAATATGTAACGTTATCCTACAAAAACTGGCGTAGTCGAAAAACGAATTCGAATTTGTAGTTGAACAAAGCGTCACGTGTCCCTTTTTACAATCACTCGGCGGCGGCGACCCACTGGCAGCCTTCAAGCCTGTCTCCCGCGTCCTGTCTCTAGTTTCATTGTACATACATTGCGCTATTTAAGAATACGTCGTTTAAATAAGTGTTGACTTTTCGTGTAATTGGTTTTGCTTTCGGCTTTTAATGTTTGGAAGTACTAAATTGGTTGAGGCTATGAATTGTACATTACAAGCTAAAATGTGTGTTCTCCTTCGATTAAATAATTAGCAATTATAGTTTTAATTAATAATTACAATATGCGTATGATTAATTGCTAAAATGAACCCCTAACCCGGTTCACGTGATCTCGTTAAATCGTAATCGTAATAATAAGAATTTCTTTACAATTAATTTACGTGTTTTGTTTCGTTCTCTTCTCCCCGATTATTGCTTTTTGTTTTCGCCGCCTGCCATGTCCTTCGGCTTCAAATTAGTACTGTTGCGGGGCCAATCTTAGGGTCTAACGAAGGGGAGTTGGGGGCCAGATTGGTAGTTGGTAGCAGGACATTTTGAAACAATTTGCACATATATTTACACATATATGCGTGCGTATATACAACTAGATAAATATGTATGGTAAGAGCTCTACTACACCTAATTCGTTTCATTAACACAAGCAATGCGCACTCCCCTTCAGCTCCGCGCCTCCGCCACGTTGCTCATGCAGTTTACACTTACGATTACACATCAAACATATAGATATAGCTATGTATAGGGTATACAATGTATGTACGATAGTATTGATAGGAGGTAACCATAAACCAAAGACCCCAAAATAACAAGATGAGTAAAGCCAAGCGATTGTTTTGTCGTGCTCGTGCGTCAGACTCCCTTGAAAGTTTGTTCAAACGTCTGGGAAGGAGCAAACGCTTTGGAGCCTGACGTATTCTAGATCTGCATGCCCACACACGCTCTTGCTACATGATCTCCCAGCTAGAGGGGCGATATGCATCTTGTTATTATACGGTCTTTGCATAAACTATAATATCAAGCAATGCACAACGTGTAGCACACTCAGTCCGTTCCGTTCCGTTCCGCATGTAGCAAATTGCACGCCTCCGTTGCTAACGCTTCTACTTTGTCGCATCCGTGGTGGAACGCCGGCGATTGACGGCAGCCTGTTGCTGCTGCTGCTGCTGTTGTTGCTGCTGCTTTGCTGCCGCCAGAGCCGTCAGCGTGCGCTGGCTGATGGCACCCGATGCGGCTGCGGCCCGTCCTGCGATTTGTATGTGCTGCATCTGCTGCTGCTGCTGCTGCTGCTGCTGCTGCGACACTTGCATCTGCACTTGGCTGGGGCTGTGCAGAGTCTGCGACGAGACCGTGGCGGTGCTCTGTTGGTTGAGTATTCGGTGTTGTTGCTGCAGCTGCTGTTGCTGCTGCATGGGCGCCTTCACTGTTTTCAGCTGCAGCTTCTGAGTGGACATCACAATGGAAGCGGCGCCCAGGTTGGCGCTACTAGTAACGACATTGGCAGCTGCTGACAAGAGAGAATGCGAGCTTGGTGAGCTTGTCGAGGTGGAGGAAAGTAAGTGCTACTAACCATTCACGGGCGTGCTGGCTATCTTGAGCGTGGAGCCGCCTATCTGCCGTTGGGCGGTGATCAGCTGCCTGCTTGGCGCCAACTGCTTGGTGCCAACCACCTGGACGTTGCGGGAACGCGGCGGTATCGTTCCGACCAGCTGGATGGCTGCCGTCGTGCTGCTGCCGCCCGACTGCGCCTGCCCTACACCACCACCAACACTTGAGGTACGTATTGTTTGAGGATTTAGTTTTTGTACACCCGCACCGACTATTTGAGCTGTAAGCAGAGAGAGCAGAACGTGGGTGTGCGGGGAGATTTTTTGGCTGTTTGGTTGTTTGGTTGTTTCTGGTTGCAATGAGACATGTCGAGGGTCGGAAGGCGGACGACAGGACGAGTGGTAAGGTCGTGGTTAAATGAAATAATGGACTCTCCGATCTCAAACTGATGGCATGACATTTCGGGTTAACACACACAAGACACATTGAACGGTTGGTTTAGTTGCATGAGGGGTCGGGTCGAATCGAATCGAGTTGTTATGGGGTTTGTGTTGTGTTATGTTGTGGTTTGTTGGAAACGAGAAACGAAACGAAAACAGAACAAAAGAGAACCAAATTAAGCATGTTCAATCAAGAGAAACAGAAAATACTTCATAGATAATATTGTGCGAGTATAAATAAAGATCTTAACGAGAAACCGCATCCTAGGTCACACACATCTTCGGCTTGGCCGAGGCACCTCCGCACGGGGCGGACACTGCACCAACAGGTTCACCTCACCACTGTGTTTGTACTCACCAATGGGAAGCGTCAGCATGGCGGTGGCGGCGCCTGCTCCTCCACCGCCGCCGCCGCCACCGCCGTTGCCACTTGCCCCACTTCCGGCTGCACCGGCGCCGTTGTTCGTGATGACCACCGTCTGGGTACCAGCCGCTGTCGAGGGAAGGCTGACGATGGTGCCAGTGGGTGGCGCGTGTTGTTGCTGCTGCTGCTGGTGCTGATGCTGGTGCGTCGTCGGCTGGGTTTGCAGCGTTATGGTGTGCGGCAACTGCTGCTGGTGACTGGAGACCGGGACCGATACCAGGACGCTGCGCTGGTGGCCCTGCGTTGTGCCCGTGCCCGAGGTCACGCCTCCCGCCTGCTGCTGCTGCTGCTGCGTGGGCTGCTGCTGGAGGCTGTTTCCCGAAAACTGCAGGGAAATGGGCTGCGTGAATCCTGGGATCTGCACTTGGACATTCTGCAGGCCCGCAAAGTTGGCCATGGCTCCCTGCAGCTGCGACAGATTGATGCCCTGCAGGTTGAGAGTGGCGGTGGTCTGCTGCTGCTGCTGTTGGGGCGAGGCAGAGGGCTGCGGATGCGGACTAGACATTGGCGAGTGTATGGAGGAGGTGGCGGGAGAGTGGACAATGGTTTTGGTGATAAACTGCTGCGTCGCGGACGGCTGCTGGGGCGACATGTGCGGCATGGACACTGCGGACACGTTGGAGGTGACATTGCTGAGTCGCTCCAGCAGCGCCTGGTTCTGGTGCGTCTGCGACGACTGCGAGTGATCCGAGCCCGATGGCGAGGGCGTGGCAGCGTTGGTGAGCAGGGCGGACAGGGTTCCGCCCCCACCGCCACTGGATGCGGATGCCAGGTTGTTGGGCACCGCGAAACCGCTGGCATTTGACGCATTCGAGTCGCTGCCTGGCGATGGTGCGGCCATTCCCACTACAATCGCGTTGGGCGGCACCGTGGTGCTGTCCCTCCTCAGCGAGCTCAGAATGCGCTGCTGCACCGGCCCAGTGGGACTCTGGATCCAGGCAGCAGCTGTCGCCGCATTGTTGCCCGAAGAGATCACCGTGTAGCTCGTGGTTGGATTCGTCATAACAGCGGGCGGCGAGGCCAGCTGCGAGGCCAGGGCCGACATGGACACTCGCACGGTCTGCCCGCCATCGCCCGCCTGTTGGTGGTGCGGCTGCGCCGCTTGGTTCAGATTGACTGCTATCAAATTGCCGGCGGAGTTGGTGCGAAACGTGGTCGTTCCACCCCCGATTTTTCTGTTGGCGTTCAGCAGGTTCTGCAGCACCTCGCTCGACTGCTGCTTTCGCTGGGCATTCACCAGCGTCGGCGTGCCGCGGGCGGCTTGTACGTATGTCGCTGTGGCTGCATCGGCGGTAGCGGAGCTGGACTGCTGCTGCTGCACCAGCGTCAGCGTCTGCTGTGGCTGCTGCTGCTGCTGTCCGGTGGTAGAGGATGTGAAGGTGCCGCTGGCCACCGGAGTACTGGTCATTGCGGCTGGCGCACTGTTGAGCAGGTTCAGAATCGATGCGTTGCTGGAGTTCTTGAGCGTTGCAGTTGGAGTTCCATTGTTGCCGCCGGACGCTCCAGCATTACTGTTGATGCCCGCTAAAAATACTCCTCTGTGAACATCATTGAGCATAGAGAGAGGCGACATTAACTTACATTGCTGCTGTTGCTGCTGCTGCTGATGTTGCTGCTGCTGCTGCTGTTGTTGCTGGTACTGGTTGGCAGAGTTCATAATGCTGTTGACTATGGCATTTATAGCAGGATTCGGATGTATGGCCGTATTATTGTTCATGTTATTATTATTATTGTTATTGTTATTATTATTATTATTATTTGCAGGGTTATTATTGTTGCTAGGGGCAGTTGTCTGTTGTTGATGTTGTTTCGGCATGATCTGCTGCTGCTGCTGCTGCTGAACCTTTAGCTGTGATTGCTGCGGAAAGAGGATATAATGTAATCAATATAAAAGTTGTATACTTCCAAGTACAGGCGTCCTACCAGAATTGGCACTAGATTGGAACTGGAGTTGAGCTGGGCACGCAGTGCGGAGTTAGCACCCCCCACCGCAGTGGCCTTCTCCTGCTGCTGCTGCTGGACAGTGGCCGGCTGGATGGTGATGCCGGAGTGTTGCAGGGCCTGCGCCAGCTGCTGCTGCGGCTGTTGTTGTACTAGGACCAGGGAACCGTTGCTCAGGCTCACCTGATGAGTGGTTGTGGAGGAGTTGCTGAGGCCGGTGGTCAGCTGCTGAAGCTGCATGTGCTGCTGCTGCTGCTGCGTGGCAGTTTGTGTTCCTGCTTGCTGTTGGGCTGCCTCAATCGTGTACGTTTGCTGCTGCTGCTGGACTGGCTGCTGCCGGAAATTTTGCTGCACGTTTATGACATTGCCTCCGGCAATATTCAAGGTTTTCTGCATGATTTGCTGTCGCGGAAGTGCCACATGGTGCACTGTGGCGGGCAATTGTTGCTGCTGCTGCTGTGGCTGCTGTTGTTGCTGCTGCTGCGGAGGATTGCCCGCAACAGACGCGTGCTGTTGCTGCTGCTGTTGCTGTTGTTGGTGCTGTAGCTGAGCTTGCCTCTGCTGCTGTTGCTGCTGCTGCTGCTGCAAAATGATCCGCTGCTCGTTCGTCAGCCCCGTGTGGGTCACAATTGGCACATGCCCGGGTATCAAGTGCGTAATCTTTACCGCCTTGCGCCCCTCCTCAGTGAAGATCTCGCGGAACTGTTGAATGTACCGATTGGCATGGACCCGCGTTCCCAAGGCAAAGCGGCACGACTCTCCGTTGCGCTCGCCCTCCCTGTAGTCCCGGTCCACGTACAGCTCGCCCAGATATTCGGCGTCGGAGGGACGCTGGAAGATGGACAGCTTGATGTGGTACAGAGCGCGCCGGCCCTCGGTCGCCTCGCGCTCCGTCTCGAGCACGTACTCCTCGACGAGCTGCGGCTGGAAGTTGTGGCGGCAGTTGGGCTGGCACCCGTCCTTGCACGCCTCGCTGAACTCGTTCAGGGGCTCAAACGTCTTCGCGTACTTCTCCACGCTGATCACGTGCTCCGGCACCTTGAGGTTGGCGGGATAGTCCAGGCAGGGCGGACGAATGGGCCGGATGACCTCGTGGGGTCGCCGGGGCACCTTCGAGGTGAACGAGGAGAGCATGGCTCCGACGAGCGGATTGTTGGTGGGGGCTGTGGCCGGCGTGGCGGTGCCTGTGCCGCTGCTGCTGCCCGCACGCGGCCGCTGCCGGAGGCGCGCCAAGTAGTCGCACAGTTCCAGGCCGTGGTGATGTGTGAACTGGTCCAGCTTGCGCTTCCGATTGATGGCCGTCTGGGTGAACTTCTTCATCTGGCGGCGCAGCTCGTGGGAGTTGAAGAGCTGCCGCTGGTGCTGGGCATTGATGGCCTGCCTCCCTATGCTGGGATCTGGTTCCAGGCACAGCGGCTCTGCAGTCGCCAGCACCAACTGGCTCTCCAGAGCTAGCTTGTCCTCCGCCGGCAACTGGCCGCCCATTTGCTGCACTTCCGCGAAGAGGGTGGCGTTCGTGGGCCTAAGCAGGATGTGCTTCATATCACAGATATTCGTTGAGGTGGCAAATGTCTGGCGGAAGTCGCGGATCTGCGCAATGACGCAGCCCGCGTAGAACACGCTCGGCTTCACGTACACCCGTGTCCCCTCGCCGCCGTCCGACAGACTGACGGTCTCCGCACTGAGCAGATCCATGAGAAACTCCGGCAGCATCTCGCGATCGATGCACTGCAGCAGGAGGTCGTTCTCGTATGGCCATCGCAGCACCTCCACCAAACTGTAGTCGTGCTTGGCCTGACCGTGACCGGTCTCCGACTTGGATTGAGTTTCGTCGGCATTCGCAGTCTTGCTGCGTCCGCTCCGCTGTCCTCCTGCTGGTCCAGCACCCTCGCCGCCGCACTCATCCTTCGACCCGGTGGCAGACCATTCGTTTGTTTGGGGGTTCAGCAGCATGTGCTCGTCGTAGTGCAGGGCCAGGGAATATCCCTTATTGCCGGGATACAGGTTGACAACAATTGTGTTGAGTTTTTCCCGCTCGACCAGCCGCTCCAGGGTGAAGGAGCGCGTACGCTGCTTCAGCTAAAATTTGAGAAGAGGAGAAGGGTTTAGTGTTAGTAGCATGGGAGCACATGGAGGAGTCGGCGGGCCTAGTGGCATGGCAACTCACCCCGGTCTCAGCGAAGTAGTTTAGGTCGTTGCTGAGCAGCTGCAGATACAGATCTCTGATTTTCTCGTGCAGGTTAAAGAACTTGCTGGTGCTGCTCGGCTGACCAGCGGATGAGGAGGGAGGCTTGGACGAGGAACTGCTGCTGCTGTGGCTATTGGAGGAGACGGTGCCGGAACGCGACAGTGCCGTTTGCACCGACAATGTGTTGGCGACGGAGGAGGGTGGAGCTGAGCTGCGACTAGAGGAGCTGCATTCCTTACTGCTGCTGTTGGACTTTTGGCGCTTGTTCGGCGACGACGTGGGCGAGGCCAGGACGTGGTGGTTATGCGACTGGTGGAGGTGATGATGGTGCGAGTGGTGGCCGCCGCCGCCGGATGATGAGTTAGCCGAGGGGGGTCGCTTCTCCGACTTCTTACTAGATGTTACTGCTGCTGCGGCAGACGTCGCTCCCGTCGAGCTGGTACTCAGGCTTAGGCTCAGGCTGGAGTTGACGCCGGGCGGCGTGGACAAGAGCAAGTCGGGAACCACTGGTGAGGGTGACGTTATCGAGTTGAAGTTCGACAACGTCGTGGTGGATGACGAGCACGACGAGGGCGACGGAGCAATCGCTGTGGGCAGTCCGGTGGGCGTCGCGGAGGTGGGCTCCGTGAGTATGCCCAGGGAGCCCCCTGCCCCCGCCCCCTCAGTGGGCGAGTCGTCGTCATCGAAGATGCAGATGGGCGGCTGGGCAGGAATCTGTGGTATGGCCTGCAGCAGGCTGGCCTCCAGGTACGACTTGCTGGTCGTCGCAAAGGTGACCGTGACGGGGGATTGCTGCTGCTGCTGCTGTTGCTGATGAAGCCCAGAGTGTAGATGGTGGTACGACTGCGCCTGCTGCGCCTGCAGCTGATGGTTGGGGGAAGACGCTGTCTGGAACTGGACGAACTGCTGCTGGTGGACACTCGACCCGTGCGCTATTCCCGAGGCATGGTCAGCGTTGCTGGAGCCCTTTAGCTTCTTGAGCGTGTCATTTATGATAAACTATTGGGTTCAAGATGTTAGGGAATTAGTCGGATAACTCGTATAGCTCTAAGCGGAGTCTGGTTCTTACGTCGGCTTCTTGGCAGGAGGAGTCCAGGCTTTGCATCGTGCCAGCGGATTGCGAGGAGAGTCCCAACTGAGGCAGCACCAATTACCGACGACATCCAAGCCAATGCTGGGGACTGAGTTTGATCGCAGGCCTGGCCAGGATCGGCGTTGTTCGCATTGCGCTCGCAGGTGTCTGTCCCTGTGAATTACAACTGCAGAGCACAAGCAGAGCCCGTTGTTGTCTCTTACTTTCGCTGTTTCGCTGGTTGCCCGTACTCGCACCCGTACCCGCAACACTCACCTGGCTGTGTACCATTCCAGGGAGCGTCACCCCGGCTTCTCTGTTTTCAGTGAACCAGACTCGGCCGACGAATGGATTCTAATATTTCTTCACTCTTTTTCTGCTGCTGCTACTTTGCGTGACATTTTCTCTCTGCGCCCCTCTGCCGTCGACGACCCTCTTTCTGGCGATGCTGTACGGTGAAACGGAAAGGTCGCGCGCTCTGGTGCGGTGGGGAGGCGAACGCTGGGCTGGTTCTCTAATAACACGCCGTAAACTGCTCGCTTTTAATTGTTTAAAAACTTTGTTTTAGGATTTTTTGCAATGTAAATGTACTGTACGATTCGTGCAGCGTTGCCAATTTAGCCTTTTCCCCGCTAGATCTGGCGGGTTTTAAAAGCACAAGGCGGAATCAGTTGTAAACTAGCGGATAGCGGGAATTAAAGCTATTTAAAGCAAAAACTGACTTTATTTTAGCTTTTTTTTGCGTTATTACGTTTTTTTTTTTGCTTTACGCTGCCACACTAAAATAATATTTTGTATTCTATTTTATTTTTATAGCTTTTTTGAAAGATTTGGCGTTTTTTGAGTTGTTCACCAGACGACTGCATAAACAAAATGTTGTTTAACTTATATCTGGCAAGACCAAGCATATTCAGAAATGGAAAAGCCTTTATAATTTGCAACTAACTTATAGCCTTAGAAATAGCTTGTTTTAATAATATATTTATTATCTAATATCAATCATATGTTAGTCATAAATCATATTTGAGCTATAATTGCATTTGTAACAACAACGATTTGTTTTATTTTTTCCAATCCATAGCCATAATAAGAACAATTAAACGTCTTGTGTTCTTATGTTACGGGATAAAACAAATATATATTTGTATTTATTAAAATATTGTAATATTTTCAAAATATCCATAATTGAATATTTAAAATAAAAATTTAAATTAATGTGCTTAAAAATGGACCGCTAATAACAATAAGCTTTTGAGTCCCTTGAGTAATTCGGAATTCAAACGGTTCTTTTGCGTAGTTGAACGGGTTTTTAAATTTTAAATTTTTTAATGCAATATTATTGCTTATTTAAACATTATAAGTTTTAAGTCAAATTAAAACATTAAGGTTTGAATGTTTTCTTGCATATGGATATAGCTATTTGTACTTAGTTTTTTATTTTTAGCTTGTTTTTCTCAGATTCTAGCTTATTTTGGGGCTCATCACTAAAAGCTAAAAGAGACTGAGTTTGGTTCACTATAAAATACAGAAAGTGTGACCGTAATCTGAGTGATAAATAGACAAGAACGAGGAAGACAATATTTTATTTTTTTATATTTATATTTTTATAACAACATTTTTCAAGCTTTTAAATAAGATATTTAAGTAGTATATATATGTATATATTTATGCCGTTACTTAAACTTGAGGAGAAGCTGGATAAGCTGTGCCGCCAGGCAACTGACGAGATTCAAAGGACCACTGCGTCCTTATATTTAATTTAACTATTTCCTCCTATGCCTTTTTTAATATAAATTAATATAATTGCCCAATTCCACAAATATTGCATTTGACTCTATCAAATCAGTTAGGACTATAACTCCTAATTCCTGGATTCGACATTTCCACGCATTATTATTCATGGCGGGATCCATATTTTGAAATATATAAGGAGCAGAGCGACATGCAAAATTTAAAATTTGTATTCTTTTCCGCACCCCGCTGTGGAAATCCTAAGACCATCCAAATTTCTAGTATTTTAGAATCTGAACTGGATACCGCCTTTTCTCACGAACAGCCGTTCGAAACTATTTACCTTTCGTTCTAGCGCGGTATGCAGAGAGAAGAAAACTGTTGCAATGCAGTGAGAGAGAGCGAGAGGCAAATAGTTTGAAACAGCTTGTCACCTAGGTCTGTTTCAAAGGGTGGTATCCAGTACAGGTTTGAAAATACTAGAAAGTGGCATGGCGTTACCAGATTATTTGATGCGCGCGTTAGAGCTGGGATTCGATTCGATTTTTATTCGATTAAATCGATTTTTTTTTTTTTTTTTTTTTTTTGGAAAACATCGATTCCTTTTTGCGAATCGGTTCTTTGGATTCGATTCTTTGGACTTGGCCACTCTGGAATTTACTGCGAACAAGAGCTTCACTAAAGCCGAAAAATGTAAACAAATTAATTTTTTGCCAAAAAAATTTCTTGTTTAAGCTATTTTTAATTTTGTATTTTTTGAGTTATTAATTTTCTTTCGCTAGATTGGCCAAATGGGCCACTTTGGGCCGTCTCGATACTGGAGCAGAAGTTTCTCCACGAGCTTCTTTGTGCCCTGCGTATTTCCTTCTTGTAATTCCTGAGTAGGATCAATGTACTCCATTCCACACTGGGCCCAATGGCCGATATTTTGGCATAAAGTCTAATATTGATGCTGCAGAGCTGAAACTTGGTATATATGATAGTTTTGGAATGTATAATACATGAAAAAAAATGTGGATGATTCTGGACACGCCTACTCTTAGCGCCCATATACGAATACATTGTGTATACGTACCGTGATGTTGATTTTTTGATTTTCCGGTTATACATTATTTATTTATTTATTAGTTGAAATAAATATAAACATTTATTTAATATAAGTGAGGTGCAGACATATTTATTAAAGCTTTTTCAAAAACACATTGCGCATTGTAACTAAATACAAAACAAAATTAATTATCTTCTACTTCTAATTCGAAAGAGTAGGAACTTTCAGCATCACATTCTGAGTCAGATTCGGAATCAATGTTTAGTGAATCATCATTAATACAAGGTGCAATATGAGGTATTTCTAGAAGTGAAATGACATCTTTTGGCAACAATGATTTTTTTAATTGAGCTGTCCTATTTTTTAATGCAATACTCGAAAGAAGTGGATCTGAGGAGTCAATTGATCTATGAAACACGTCAATCAAATTGTTCGCACGCGAATTATGACGAGCATGTGATCCCCTATCCTGTTTATACAGCTTATTGCGCGCTTCCGATGCATTTTCGCCAAGACAACCCACCGGAACAACCGATGATGTAATTATTTGAGATCCATGAACCAGTATTTTATGCAATGTTGGGGACATTGGGTACCACGGGTAATTGGTCATAAATGCAGTAAAAGTTTCTTCGCAGAGTTTTTGGAACTTAAGTGCATTAATTGGTGCTAATAATTTTATATTGAAAAACGCTTTCCTTGCCATCGTTTGTGTTCCCATTTCCATTATGCTTTGGTTTATCCACATGTAAGCCCATTCCTTGATACATTGATTGTTGTCACAAACAAAGACTGGTCTAGGGAATCCGTCTCGTTTACTTCGAATCTCTGTTTATACATGCTCTGGCCCGTTGTGCCGTCGAATCCGTAGCGTACAATCAACTTTGCGCTCCTAATATCAAGATTTTTAAAAATCTCATCCTGCATTAGTACAATGCGGCTAGCAGTATGGTTTAACAGGTTTTGCAATGAAACTTCAGCCAATGTTTCAGTTGCAGTTATTTCTGCAGGTTTTAATTATAATTTGGCTTCCTGAATTCTTTTGTAGCTAGGATATATGTTCGAATTTTGCTTTATGTTAGGATTTCGCATTGAATTATATTGTGCTTTACTTAAAGAACTTTTAAGCATGAATTCTAGTGCTTCACTAGGAGACAAAGGTATGGGCTCCGATGCAAAAAGCTTTTTTTAACTTCACTTGGTCCATTTGAAGTAAGCATTGCATTCTTTAGCACATACGCTGTAGCACATTCATTTGTTTTTTTGGCGGAGACTGCGGCAGCATGCATAAGAAGACTGGTGAAATTTGCATTAGTGTCTGCTAAGTCGGAAGCCAACTTTCTTTTTAAGCGTTGTCCTGCCTCATTATATGGCAGGTTAGGACGACCCATTTTTTTAACGCTCTCGCCTCGTCTCGTCTTTAACGTCTCCTCCTGGCTTTCCAAAATAATTGTAATACTTGAAGATAGCCAATTAGAATGTCTTTTCTTAAATGTTCGGATATTACGGCTACATTTTTTTCAGATTCATTTTAATATATCTCTGTACGCAGCTAAATTTTAGGCTGATTTCATTGCTGATCTTGTAGCCGCTCATTTGCTCCAAAACCCAGCTTTTAATCGCGGTACCATCTCGATTGCCATTTAGCCATACATCGAGCAGCTTCGCGTGGGAGAACTCAAGCTTACCTACAAGTAAACAATACCGCCAGGGCCGCAAATTACCGCAAAAAGCATAAATAACATAATTTAATATACATATTGAAGTTCATTTTAACATATGGGCAATTCCACGAGAAGGTCAACCACGATCAAAAAAATAAAAGTGGTTGGAAGCTCTTGGTTTTGATATATTTCCAAAGAAAATTGTCCAAATTTAAATAATTTAAAATAAAACCTCATTTTTCTAAACACTTTTTAAGTTATTGGGCGGTAAAATGGTGCATACATGCAAATTTTGCACTTTTGCGTATTTCTATAGGACGATTTGTTTTGGTTTTACTTCGTTAATCAAAGATGAAACCTCATTTTTCTAAACACTTTTTAAGTTATTGGGCGGTAAAATGGTGCATACATGCAAATTTTGCACTTTTGCGTATTTCTATAGGACGATTTGTTTTGGTTTTACTTCGTTAACAAAGATGATATGGACAAAAATTGTTTCTCTCAAATGACGGTGGAAGTATAAGGAATAGTGCAAAAATTGAGAGCCGAATAATTCGGTAAAGGTAACTGTGCAATTTTTTGCATTTGCATTCCCTCTTTTCCCTGTGTCCCATGCGACATCAAAAACGTTACTTGTTATCAGTGCTCCGAGTCTACTGGCAGTAAATGCACCAAATTTTGTTACTAAACAGATTTTTAGACTGGCTTTCCAGAAAACAAAAACTTACAGCAAAAAAGTTGGGATTTTTAATTGTATAAACAATTGAAGTTGGTCCCGTGCGACATCGTAAGTTAACAACAAAAAATTTATAAACGTATATTTAGTTTAATTTATATTATTTTAGATGAGGGAAAACAATAAAAGCACTTGCAAGCGATGGAGGGAAAATCTGAAGAAAGATGAAGATAAATTAAATAATCACAGAACTAAAAATAATATACGAATGCAGGAGGCGAGAAAAAAGGGAAGAATTATAGAAGAAAAAACCCCAAAAGTTATGGAAGAGAGAAGGCGCATTGAGCGAATTCGAAAACAGAAGCAAAGAAAAAAATTAGCGGAATTAAAAAAGGCGAAACAATTAGAATACGAGCCTTACAGATGCAAGCAAACATTGGCAAAAGCTATTAAACAAGTGGAGATGAAGCTTCCAGAAGACTTGAACAGGAAGATAAAAGTTATTGAGTTTTTGTATAAAAAATATGTGGAGCCCACTAAATTAATGGAGCCTAATAACACTGTCAGCCATGGCTCATTGCCAGAAAATGTTCTTTCGTCCGTTAAGCAGTTTTATGTTAATGATTCAATTAGTGTGCAAGCTTCGGGAAGGAAACACACAATTTTGGTTGAAGGGCTATTCGTGGCTAAAAGATTTTTATTAATGACATTGCCCGAAGCATATGAGCTTTATAAAAAAAGATCACCCCGATGATAAAATTGGCAAGTCCAAATTTTTTAACTTGCGGCCACGTCATGTTGAACTTATTAACAAAATGCCACACAATATGTGCGTTTGTAAGTACCATGCCAATTTCGGTTTCTTGTTGGAAAGCTGCGCAAAAAAAATAACTTCATTTCCGAATAGCTTCGAAAATTTTCTTAAAGCTGTTTGCTGCAATATTTATAATGAAGATTGCATGACAAGCAATTGTAATAAATGCATTTCAGATTTGAAATACGAGTTTATTTCTCTAGCATATTTGGCAAATATGGATGATGAAGTAACATGGCAGCATTGGAGGAAAATTGACAACCACATAACTTTGACCAATATCACATTAACCTTTTCTGATTTAATTTCAGAATTAGAAGCGAATTTGCCATCATTTAAGACTCATTTTTATATAAAAAGGGTTCAGCAGAAATACTTTGAAGAAGTCAAAGCAAATTTAAAGCCTTCTGAAATAGCAATTCAAGTAGATTTTGCAGAAAATTATAGATTGGCAAATCAAAATGAGATACAGAGCGCCCTTTTTTTACCCCCCCAAATATATTTTTTTCTCTGTGGGGGAGGTTTTACAAAAAAAAAAAAAATTTATTTTAGTTAGGGTTTTTTTTGTAAGGCCCCCCGGGGGGGCCCCCAAAAAGAAAAATGGCCCTTAGCTGTCCGAAAGTTTCTGAGTGGACCTAGAGAGTATTTACGCGGTTTTCGAAATCTTTAAGGATCGAAGTGCTTTTCGCGAAGGCAAGTAGTTCGCCTGGCTTCCTCCTGGAGGCATCTTCTAGCGATGCCAGAACCGGAGCGCCTAGGTATTCTATTCTTGCCCTTGCTAGGGCCGGACATTTGCAGATGAGATGCTCCAAGGTTTCAGTTGCCTCGGATTCACCACATTTCCGGCATTTGGTGTTTTCGGTAATGCCCAGCTTGACTGCATGAGCAGCAGCTAGGCAGTGACCTGTGAGAATTCCCACTAACAGCCTGCAGTCTTTCCTCGGAAGATGCAGCACGTAGTGACTGAGTTTTGCGTTGCGCTCTTTGCACATAATCTTTGATATTTTGCAGGTTGTGGAATTTCTCCTCCACCTGCTGTTAGCTCGTGTGTCGGCCCGGCTCTCTAGCTCTCTTTGGAGCGTTCTAAGGGAGACAGGAATGTTTACTATTCTTTCAATCGGCAGTCCTACGCCTTCCTTTGCAAGTTCGTCGGCCGTCTCGTTGCCATCGATGCCCTGGTGGCTGGGAACCCAGTAGATCCGCACTGACGTAGTCGTGCTGAGGATATCTAGTGCCTCCCTGCTTGCCAGTACATTTTTGGAACTGACCGCCGACGATTGCATGGATCTTATCGCCGCTTGACTGTCTACGAACAAATTGACCGCACCATATGGGTGGTCTATGCTCTGCGCAAGCTCTGCCGCTTTCCCTATGGCGAATACTTCCGCCTGGAAGATGCTGCATTGGCTTGGTAGCTTATACGACAGCCTCATTTCAGGGTCTGTACAGTATATGCCCGCTCCAACTCCTCCTTCCATCTTGGAGCCGTCGGTGTATATGTTGAGGTGTTGAGCATGGTCCTGACCTGTTTTCCAGTCGTCTGGTCCCATGAATGTAGTTGTTTTTACATCCGGGCACGTTCTGGTGACCATGTAGTCAGATATACTGCTCATGTCTCGACCAATTGAACTATGCCCGAATCCCTGTAGGGACATATTTCCTGATGCGACTAGGCGTTGTGCCGCCTTTCCTGCAATCAGTTGCGCGTGGATGTCTAGGGGATCAACTCCTATTATAGTTTCGAGTGCTTTTGTGGGGGTTGATCTCAGCGCCCCTGTTATGCAGAGCAGTGCCTGCCGCTGAGTCCTCTCCATGAGCTTGTTATACGTCTTCTTTTCCATGGCCTGCCACCACACTAAGACTCCATACATCAGAGTTGGACGCACCACCGAGATGTAAATCCAGTGCATCAGAGCGGGTGAGAGGCCCCATGTGCTGCTAAGCATCTTCTTGGATGCATATAGCGCTATGGTGGCCTTTTTAACCCTCTCTAATACATTGGGCCTCCATGCCAGCTTGCTGTCTAATACAATTCCGAGGTACTTGACTTGTGCTTTCGGGGTTAGCCTGGTAGAGTTAATTTTCGGGGGGACCCATAGCGGAACCTTGTATCTCTTGGTAAAGAGAATGAGGTCCGTCTTGTCCGCGTTGATACTGAGTCCTACCTTCTTCGCCCACTCACATATCTCCCTGAGTGTTGATTCCATAATCGAGCTGAGGGTCGATGGGCAGACTCCCGTGATAATTATGCTTATGTCATCAGCATAAGCTGTTATCTTTGGGGCCTTCCTCTCGAATCTCTTGATCAGGTCGTCCACCACCAGATTCCACAGAAGAGGCGACAGGACCCCGCCTTGCGGCGTGCCCCTGTGTGCTCCTTTCACCGTGGAGGCGGTGCCCCAATCGGATTGTACCCGCCTACAGCTTAGTAGATTTCTTATCCACATACTGATGGCGGGGGGCGTGTTGGCCGCTTCTAGGCGGTCCATTATAGCGTCTGTGGTCACGTTGTTGAATGCTCCGGATATATCCACAAACACTCCTAGAGCATATTCTTTGTTATACAGGGCTCTCTCAATGGTGGCTACTAACGAGTGTAGCGCCGTCTCCACTGATTTCCCTTTCGTGTAAGCGTGCTGGTTGGATGACAGCAGTCGTCCCACATCGTTTCTGATGTATATGTCCAGCAGCTTTTCTAGCGTCTTAAGTAAGAATGAGGTGAGGCTAATCGGCCTGTAATCCTTGGGGCTCACATGGCTGCACTTGCCTGCTTTTGGCAGGAAGACAATCCTAGAGGTCCTCCATTGGATAGGGATATAGCCCGTGCTTAGGCAAGCTGTGAATATAGCGTGTAGCCATGGGGTGATCACCTCTTTGGTCACCTGTAGCATGGCTGGGAATATTCCATCTAGTCCTGGTGCTTTAATTCCCGCAAAGGAATCTATAGCCCATTGGATTCTTCTAGAGGATATTAGGATTGTTGGGAGACTCTCTTCTCCAAGTGCGAGCTCCTGATGCTTGCTAGCATCGGATATCTCAGTGCATCCTGGGAAGTGAGCATGCATTAGTGCTGTTAGGGCCTCCTCGCTGCCCTCAGTCCACTGTCCGTCGTCGCGTTGGAGCTGACTCTGTATGGTGGGTTGCTTTGATAGCAACTTCCGGAGTCTAGCCGTTTCTGGGGCCGTCTCGATATTGGAGCAGAAGTTTCTCCACGAGCTTCGTTGTGCCCTGCGTATTTCCTTCTTGTAATCCCTGAGTAGGATCTTGTATTCCTCGTCGATCACATCTTCTTTCGCCTCTTTGGCGATTTTGAAGAATTCTCTGAGGTTATTGCGTAGGAGCGAAAGATTACTATTCCACCAGGGTGGCTTGGTCCTCTTTCTAGCTCTAGATGTCGGGCATGCTGCGCGTTGCGCATCTAGTAATTCCCTGGAGAGGGTCTCTAGGGACTTTTCTATGTCTTCAGCGGATTTTACTAGGCCAGGGCCAGTCGCGAGTCGTGTAAAGATTGTCTTCCTAAACTTTCCCCAGTTGGTCTTCCGGGGGTTCCTAAAGACAGTTGGTTTGGGAGAGTGGTCGAAGTCGTATTGGAATTGAATGTACTTATGATCTGAGAAGGATGGTCTCTCAAGGACTCTCCATTCTGATACCATTGTACACTGTCCCCTTACGAGTGTTATGTCTAGCACGTTTGAGGAGGTGGGACCTACGAGGGTATGTTCTTCTCCTACGTTAGCTATGCATAGGTTAGTGGGTAATAAAAAGTCTAAGAGTGACTCACCTCTGTCGTTGATGTCGGGGCTCCCCCACACGCAGTGATGTGCGTTGGCGTCTGCACCCACGATCAGTTGCTGGTCGTTCGGGATGGCTTCCACCATGCTCCTGAGTTCCTCCGGAGGGGCCGTCCTGTCGTGTGCCATGTAGCAGGAAGCTACCATAAGGCGCTTCTTCTCGCTCTCCAGCATCACCACAGTTAGGTCATCCGTGCTGTAATGAGACATAAGGTTAGCATGCAGACCCTTCCGTACAAGTACGGCGGTTCTATTTCTGCTTACCGATGGTGTGTAGAACAAGTTGTAATTAGAGGACTTTAGTCCGGCGACGGCATTGCCCGAGGCAATCCATGGCTCCTGGACTAAAGCTATGTCGGCGGACCCTTGCTCCAGGGCTATGAGGAGTTCCGCCGACGCGATTTTACTCTTATGGAGATTGAGCTGCAGCACCCTGAGTGGCATGGGTACTGGGCTCAACTCCATTCGACGGGTTGACTGTCAACGTCAGGTCACCGTCCTCCGCGTCCTCGTCCAGCGAGAGTCCCTGGGCGGCGTCCACGATGGTTTCCAGACCTAAGTCCTTCTCCACCTCGCCTGCCTTCAGGGTGTGAGCATCCTTATCCCCGGGATGGCGTTTTTTGAGGCGCAGGTACACGCTCCCCATGCCCCACGCCATCTTCCCGTATCTCGGATAAAGGATGTCCTCTGCCTCCTTGTTAATCTGGAGGACTGCACTCTGGCCCCCCTCCTTGGGTAATGGGGTCGCAAGGTGCAGAACCTTCCAGTCCGCGGTTGGGATGTCCGGATTCTGACGCTGCAGCAGCTTCAGCGCCCGGTCCCCTTGGATTGCGATGGGGAAAAGAACCTTCGCCTTAGGAATGGACGGGATTAGCTCCCTGTCCACCACCTCCAGCTGGGCCCCCTCCCACAACGCCTCCAGTTGGCAGACCGTTTGTGTCAGCCACTTCCTCGTCGGGTCATCCTTACACTTCAGGATTTTGACCCCGTTCAGCCACCCGGCACCATCAAATGTGGGCATGGGGGCCTCGGAGTCTTCCTCCATCCGTGCAAATAATGACTCAACGAGTCGCGCATGCACCAACTTCCACCGCGGCTCGGTCATCTTGCCGGCTTCATCGCTTTTGTCAATGAGTGCCACGATCAAGTGTCGTTTGGTCACCTCACTGACTTTAAGCTTTTTCGTCTCGGGCTTCGTCGCTTTTAGGGGGGGAGCGCCTGCCTCCTTCGGCCCGCGTCGCCGCTTGCTCCCCGGTGCGTCCTTGTTGGCGCTCTCGGTTGAGCGTTGCCTCTTGTTGGCAAGCGACTCCTCCACCTTGTTGGCGAATCCGCCCGTTGAGCCCATATTCGGGAGGTTGGCGAAGTGCAGCCTGCCCTCTGCGACCCTTTGCTCGGCCCAGGTAAGCTTTGCCTTCTCCTGTGGGGATAGGGCGGCTTTTTCCCGGAGCCGGCTCAGGATGCGGAGGGCGGCTTTATATTGCGCCTTAGCCTTCATCCCCTCGCTTGAACGCTTCGGCCCGTCCCTGCGCGGGGAGCTGGTGCCTGGTTTCGGCGAGCGGAGAAGGCTTTCCTCCTCTTCTTTAGAGAGCTGCACGCTCTCCAGGTCCGAGTCTGTATCGACTATGGCACCTGAGCGGCAAAGCTTCCCTTGCGACGTTGTGGCAGTAGCATTACAACTGATATGACCTGCTCCCGTCAAATCAGAGGTGTGACCGCTGGCGACACGCAGAGGGGATTGCTCCCCCCGTGCCCGCCGATGGTAGCAGTCACGCCTTCCACCGACGTTTGGGCTGATATCCCAGCCCGAGTTGAAACGCTTTTTGTGTCCATTTCAGAAATACACTGGTTAGTTTTCCGGGGAACCACCCACTTGCGTTTTATGCCTAACCGCCAGGCTGCGTTTTATGCCTAACCGCCAGGCACCTCCACCCATGGCAATGTGATTCATTTCCTCCAGCTTTTTCAGCGGAAGGAATTGAACCGTTGCCTTAGCTAGACACTGTATTACCGCGGACGGGGCAAGCAGCAGTGCATTACCCGTTGTCCGGGATAATACAGTGCCCATTGCCCAGCCGGCACCCTCTTGGAGGGTTCAGATGGAGGATTTTCGCCAGCCATCAGAATCGTTTGCTATCATAAGCGATAAGCTAACACATAATAAGCAAGACGTTTTCGTTTTTTTGATTAATCTGCTAACGGAACTTCAAAATTTCAATGATTTTTTTTCGAAAATATATATTTTTTCCGATGGATGCTGCTCTCAGTTTAAAAACAAATGGATTTTAAATAGCCTTTCCGATTTTGCCAGTTATTTGCAATGCCCATTAATAGAATGGAATTTTTTTGCAAGCTCACACGGAAAGGGAGCCGTCGATGGAGTTGGCGCCATAGTAAAAAGGAAAGTTTGGCAACTAACTATGGCCAAAAAATTACTTATTCCAAATGCCTTTGCCTTTTATCAATGCGCTCAACAGAATATGAACGAGGTCAAACTGCTCTTCATCTCAGCAGACGATATAGAGAAGCAATGCTTTTTGCACAACTTAAATGAAAAATGGGATAATATTAAAAGTTGTCAGGGCATTTCAAAATTCCATTACTTTTATTACGATGGCGAAACAATAAAAGCAGCTAGGACTGCGTATTCTGAACAAAAACAATTTATTTAATTCTTTTCCACATATTAGTTTAAGTATATATAATGTAATTTTGTCATTTTGAACACAAAAACAAATGTACACACATTTAAACATTAAGTTGTTGACTTTGCAAACATAATAAATAAACTTGTTTTCATTTTATTTCATCACTATGAATTACAAAAAAAATCAAAAAAATGATGATGTCCCGTGCGACATGTCCCGTGCGACATCCATACAAAGTCAATTAAAAAAAAAAGTATACTATCATTTTGTTTTAAGACAAAAACATTATTAAGATAAATGATGGCACAACATTTTAAAATTAGACTCATTAAAATATTCCTTTAGGTTTCGCTAAACTTTGACTTTAAACGGTAGGCCGACAAAACGACTTCCATTTTTTGTCCCGTGCGACATCGGTAGTTTTTTGCAATTATCTTGAAAATGAAAAGTTGACCGAACTCAACTTTTTCACCAATAATAGAGCTATGGAGGAGTAATAATTTAAACATACTCGCCAAATTTGAGTTGCTTTAATTGTATCTTTTTTTTTGCTTTAAAAGCGTAAAAGTGTCCCGTGCGACAGCATGGAATTGCCCATATGTACATTATAATTGAATCCCGTTAAATCCAAAAAAGTTCTACTCTATAGAAGACGAGCACTTTGGTTAAGTTTTCTTTGTACATGGACAACACAAAATAACAAACATTAATTCGCACATACTAAACATTATAACAAAACACATTCATTTATACATTCCCTACATACCCTGGCCTTCAATATCCATTATTTACAATAAATAATTGTGCAAATTAAAACAAAGTGCAACTCCACAAAGTTCACAAAATTTGGCGCAAATTTTTTCACAACAATCACTTTACTCAACAGCTGACTTGATGATCGATAACAATTTCAGGGCTGCCAAAAAATTAAAAATTTTATTCGATTCTTTGTATATAGACTATATAGTTTAAAGGTGTATTATCAAATTTGAGTTTTGTTTCCATGAAATTTTCGACTCTATGCCAAAATATCGGGCCCAGTGTGCATTCGAGGACAAAGTGGACCCAAAAGGCGCTGGTCACACTAATATTGCAAATTTATCGCCGCACAATGGCGCAAAAGATACAGATACAATACAATAATCAACTTTTTGATGACAACGGATCGTAAAATTTGTTATTGCATTCGACAGGTAATAGTTCAAAAGGGCTGAATCCAAAAAATTATTCAAATCTGTTCAGTATTTTAAAAGTTACACGTGTTCAAAGTTGAACCTCTTTTGGGTTGCAAAAGAAGCATGTAGTTTTTTTGAAAACGGCTGACTTTGCGGTCGATTTTTAGGTAAAATATGTAACCGATCGGCATGGGTATGGTCTCTATGGAAAGGGTCATCAAATCTCGGTAAAACCAAGGTAGAATAAAATTAAAATATTTATTCCACGTGCTGTCATACCTGTTTTACCGAAGTACTTATTTTTCACCTATTTTTCAACTTTGATGGAATGTCAAAAATGATATTAAGCGTTATTATTGGTTTGGCGTATGAGGTGTTGTTCTTGAATATGTTCTTTATCATATTCAAAAGAGATCGGATGCCCCAATCTGCCACCCCGAATTTCCCAAGCAAAAGATACTTTCAACTCAGCGTACAAAATGCGCTGTTTCGTGCAAATTCTGGTACTAGCGCAGGCGCTGCGCAGTACGGCAGCGGCTTGTTTTTCAATTCCTGACTTTGTAAGGACACTTAATGATTTGAAATTAATGTATAATGATTAATTATTCTTCAAAAATATTAAATGATATAAAATTGAATGATTATTTTCAACAAATGTCCATAAATTATTGAAAATTGGTCAAAAATTTGGTCAACAAAAAAAAAATTTTTTTTTTCTTTAAAATGTATTTTTTTTTTGTTTTGTTTTTAAAACATTAAATATGCACCATATTAGCATTTTCAGAGAAAAGAAATGAAAAGTATTTTTGGAAATTGTATAAAAATTGAGAAAACTGCCTCAAAAAACATTAATTTTAGAGTATTAAATCTACTATTAATCACACCATATAGTATGACCACTCAATCGAAAGGTACTAAAACTACCTTTCATTAAAAAAAAAATGATGAAAATATCTGAACTGGTTCGAGAGTTATGATTTTTGAAACCCAAAACTATCTAATGCGCCACTGTGCGCCGGCGGCGGGCACACTAATCCACTCCAAGACCCAATATAAGGCTGGCCACAACCTCTCGAATTTCAGTCGTCGTTGGGAACGGAGGGAGACAACTCGGGTGGACTGGATCATTCTGACTAGGGCCACGGTTGTTTTTAAGGGTCAAAAATTAAGGGGAAAAAATTATGCTAGTAATTAAAATCCCCTGTAGGCATATTCCACTATTTATTAACTTAATTATATCTAAATTAATTAGGTAGACATAGGAATGGACTCAGCAGGACTCTTACTCTGCAAGCCTATAAGGAGCGATCCTCTGAAGGAAGGCATGCGAAGTAAATAAAAGTGTCCTTCAATTTGTTTTCGTTAAACGAAACATTTTCAAGATTTCGCATTTTCGAGCGAATTTGAAGGGTTAATAACATGATAACATAAAATAACATTTCTTTTTCGTGATTTTAACTTAATTATGTCTAAATTCATTTGGTAGACATATAGGACTCAGCGGGACTCTAACTTTGCCAGCTTATAAGGAACGAGCCTGTGAAGGGAGGCATACGAAATAAATAAAAGTGTGCTTAATTTGATTTCGTTAAACGAAACATTTTCAAAACTTCGAATTCGAGCGAATTTGAAGGGTTAATTAGATAACATAAAATAACACTAATTTCTCGTGATTTTAACTCAACTTATATCTAAAGTTAATATATTTGGTAGACATATAGGGATGGACTCAGCAGGACTCTAACTTTGCCAGCAGCTTATCGAACTCGCCCTTGTGCTCGTTCTTGATGAATACCACTTAAAAAAAAAAAAAAAAAATAAAAAGAAAAGAGTAAACACACAAAATTAAGAGAAAATTAAGAGAACATAAATAAATTCCTAAATTATATTTTTTTTTCTAGTGTTAACATGACCCTTAAAAACAACCGTGGCCCTAGACAGAATGATCCGCTGCTCCACCAAATTGTCTCCCTCAACCAAACCGTTCCCAACGACCACTGAAATTCGAGAGATTGTGGCCGGCCTTATATAGAGTCTTGGAGTGCTCAGTCACATCAGCTATTTTGATTTACTGCTGGTTTAACTTCCAGGAAATGGAGCATGAGCATGTAATTAAATGCTTAAGAATAAAGAAAATGCATCACAATTTAATCGGGTCTGTTCCAGTTTTCACTCGGAAGTGAATTTGATAACATTTTCATATTTCCCTTAACATTTCCGAATTTCCCTTTAACATTTTCGAGTTTCCCGTTAACATAAGCGAATTTCCCTTGTGTATTGAATTATTTTTTATTAAAATTCCCCTTGGCCGCTGCGTTTGTTTTGACAGAGTTTTGTGAATTAGGGGCTGATCAAATTTTGGCCCGCTCTAGTTACCAACCTAAAGACGTTAATAAGGTACTGATTTACTGCATAAAATCAATGGTACACCCGTTCTTGGGCGTAAAAAGTGCGTTTTAATATTCAAAATGTGTTTTCGGGGGCAGTGCTGGAAATGGTCGAAAAGAAGTATTGGAAAACTCATGCAGATGTCAGATTATTTGTCCGTCAAGATTTAAATATTGTTGCGTTACAATTTTATCAAAATGTTGTCGCAACTTTTAGCTGCAAACGAATTAAGGCGACGACAGTTAAATGCTAAAATTTTGGAATTACCGGATCTACAGTGAGTCATCAATAATCGTAATTATAAAAACGGAAAGCTAAGACTTGTAAGACTTGCAGATTTGAAGAATCTTACCGGGTAAACAAGGAGTTATTCAAGTTCATTGTCGAAAAAATTGGACCCCACCTAGAGCATCCGCTAATTCCACAAGAAACACAGGTTGCGGCTGTTCTTCGCTTCCTTGCTACCGGGACTCACCAAATGGGGGTGGCAAAGGACCATGACATTAATATAGGAAAAAGCACATTCTCCAAAATATTGCATAAAGTCGTATGTTTGTTGGAAAACTTGTGCTCTGACAATATATCCGCACAACAAACGACGGTTCAGATTTTACAATCAAAGCAACACTTTCTTGAAAAATTTTCACTTCCTAATGTTATTGCATGCGTAGATGGTACGCACGTCAAAATAACAAAACCTGTTCAAGACCCTTCTTTATATTTGAATCGCAAAGGATACTTCAGCATTAATGCAATGGTTGTAAGTTAGCATTGCCCTATTTGAGTAAAATAGCAATAATTGTTTGTTTCTTTAAAATATGCAATTATAATATGGAGATTCTTGCAATTGATGCCACACATCCCGGAGCTTGCCATGATTCGTTTATCTGGAACAAGAGTAATATAAGAGAATTTTATTCCAGGACGAATAATTCGATTGTACTAGCACATTCCGGATATGCTTTAGAACCCTTTGTTTTGACTCCTTACCGTAGTCCACAAAATCAAAGCATGCAACATCTATTCAACGTGAAGAATGCAAAAGCCAGAAATATTGTAGAAAGGACTATTGCCATACTAAAGAGTAGATTTAGATGCCTTCAAGGTACTCTTCAGTACGATCCAAAATTTGTGTGCCAGATTATCAATGTTTGTTGCCTATTACACAACTTTTGCCGTCGACGAAATGAAGGATTGCCTGAGATTGATGTGGAGAACTACGATTCGCGCAACCAAGAAGAGGAAGAACTCAGTGGAACGCAGGAGGATTTAGCAAATGCTACTGAAATTCGGGACGATATTGCTCGCAGCCTTTTTAATTGAATAAACATATTTTTGTTTAATTTATTAATTTATTTTTATTTTGGGTTAAGTAGATTTTTAAGGACTTCCAGCTTTTCTTTTTCGATTGCTAAAATGGCGGCATTATGCTCGGCCATCATTAAGCCTTGAGCTCGCACCGACTCATTTAGCTGATCCAAAGACTCCACCACTCGCTCTATAACCTTCGTCTGACTGTGGCATGCGTCTTCCAAAGAAAACTGGTTCGTCTTTCGAACTCTTTTAGCAGGAGATTCCTCCGCTGGGTTTGAGTCAATTGCACGCTTTTCTAACTTAACCACTTTTAGAATTGGTTGCTCTGAGAGTCCGAAAGCCCTAGCGCCGTCAACCATCAACTACCACAAACAAACCACAGAGTTCGGCAACTCTGGTTTCAATTGTTGATAGTGCCATTTGGTTGAATGGCCCTCCACCGGTTGCACTGACTTCTTTTTTGTTATGCGCCAATTTTTTTTTTACTGCGGTCTTCTAGTCAATCCAAGCCTTTGAAGTGCAAGGATTGTAAGTTGCAAAGTAAAATCTGAAAGATCTCTGATGAATCCCCTACCTTTTTCCATCCACCAACATCTTTCATTGGTGGACCTGCGGAATTTAATTCATCAATCAGTTTTATCCACTTGGCCTCCACCGCCACTCTGTCTCCCTTGGTGTAGCCCCTGGCAATATCCGGATTGTTTTCCAAAAAGGAAATGAGGATGTTATCCTGTTTTGGATTTTTTTGCCTCCTCCTTATGAAAATGGTTAATTAATTAAATTTGTAAACGTTTATATTCTTACATTGCTTAAATTTATCCGTATTCCTGGCAGTTCTTCTCTAAACAAGAGTTCGAAATATCTCACAGATTTTTTATTTTTCTGATTATTTGCCCTTCAAGGCACTCTACGATCCAAAATTTGTTTCCGCTCGGAAACTAAAACATGCGGATTTGGAATTTGTGAAAGCTTAGATACGAGTCGAATTATTTAAAAATCAAGAATGGTACCTTTAGCTCATTCAGTTATGCAGTAATGTCCCCGGAAAGGCTTTGCATCATGGGGCCCGACCGCGACCCGGAGTGGAACGAATCTGACGACGGGGAGGCCTGGAACGTCGAGCTACCATCGGCGACCTCCGACACCCACACCCGAGCTCCGGAGAATGTCCCGGAAGACGGCAGACATCCCGCACCGTCGCGAGCGTCACCAACCACCCAGTCGGCCTCGCTGCAAGCACAAGCGGTCCCGCTACCCACAGCCAGCGCGCCAGGCCCGCCCATTCCACCGACCAGCAAGGCCATGGAATGGGAGAGTGAAACAAGCGATGACGAAGCGAGCACGGGCCAATGATTCCGGCGCCGCGAGAGGCAGAGCCCCCGAGCGAACCGATACACCTCGCGCAGCACGTCATGCCGCCCCTAGTCTCCGTGACAAACGACCGAGCACCTCCAGAGCCAGGACACACACCCGTCAGCACGGCCCCGTCCAGTGAGATGGACCTGGACCTGTCACCCGGAGCACGCGGACTGCTAATGGACGAAGTCCCCGCAGAGTTGGAAGAACTACTCCAAGCCCTCCCCGACGAATGGGACCCTCGGATGCACCTCACCCTACCCGCGGTCCAACCCCTCTCCGACGACGAGGAGAACACCGGCCACGCCCGCCCGAGGGAGAGGTTCTACCCTCTACCAACCGGATGGGATGGCAACGTCCCCAACAACGAATTGCCCGAAGTAGTGTGGACGGCCATCCAAGGGAGACGCGCAGCAGCAAACCGGAGAAGGCAGCGATTCCGGATACAAACGGCAACAGGGTCAAGTGACCATGAAGCCCACAGGTACCGTCACCATTAGGGGCACGAAGTTCCTAGAGAACACCCTAAATAATAAATAAATAATAAATAATAATAACTAATAATAAATAATAATAAATAAAAATAAATAATAATAAATAACTATTTATTATATCTCTTTTAAGCTACCAGGAATGGATAAAAAATTTGTTATCCATACATTTTCCTTGCAATCGCATGATGGATTGCATTTTCAGATAATTTATATAAATGTCCAAAGCCAATCTAATAGCAATACTTTATCTTATAGGCTTTCTGATATAAAGAATTTCCTATTTTCAGACTTAACCATAAAACATATGAGGCTTCTTTCGCTAACAACGACCTCTTAGAATGTACTGGGAAAAAATGGGAGGACGATTTAAGAATCGTTTTTCAAAATTTCGGTATCGATGGAGAACATCGAAATCAATGGCAAAGAGCTTTACGCTAAAATTATAGGCTTACTTGAACGTGAACTAGGTTAGAATAAAATAGGTACTAGTAAAATATTTATTAAAAAAAGGCTATATACTAGTACAATATACTTGTAAAAGAAGCATAGAGCCGTCGACAGCAGACCCTTTTTAAGCTTTGGCATTCTTGCAGCTACAGTCCTAGTTATTAGCATACTACTAGATAGGACCTTTGCCTAGGATATGCCAAAGGCCCAATTGCGTGGCCCCATTTTTTAGTTCAATTTTGGCGATCTCCAAAAGCCATGTCCGGGTGGCACTGTTTTTGTCAATTCACGCGTCGAGATTTTGTAGTCAAATAGCTTAGTCCTTCCTAATGGCGACCAACAAGACCCAAAGGCGTGGCTCAAAAATGTTTTCGTGTTTTGGCCATTTTTGGCAGATACCATTTTCATGACGCCGACTGCGCTGCCGCCATGTATGAGCAGCAAGGCCCGTCTGTACATCGATGTAGCTTTGGTATCCTTGCAGCTATAGGACTGGTTTTTTGTGTACATTAATAATTATTTATTTCATTTTACTAATAATGATTTACTTATTTTAAAGGGCGTGGAGGAAAAAATACAAGAAATCAGAAGAAACCACTCATCGCCAGCCTGATCCATCTTTATGCAAAGTAAATTCAGACATTGCCGATAGAGGCGATGTCAAATACAAGTTGTACGAATTGTTGAAAAACAGTTCTCCAGCAACCGTTAATAATTAATAAAAAGTGGAATATGCCACTTAAAAAAAAAGTGCCTATCACTCTACCTCAATGGTGATACGGAAAAGAGTGAACACACAAAATTAAACTTTATTTACGATGTTTTCCAATTTTTTTGTATTTAAGAGAACATAAATAAATTCCTAAAATATATACTTTTTTTTTTGCTAAGATTAACAACCCGCGGGAAAATAAACATGACCCTTAAAAACAACCGTGGCCCTAGACAGAATGATCCAGTCCACCCGAGTTGTCTCCCTCCGTTCCCAACAACGACTGAAATTCGAGAGGTTGTGGCCAGCCTTATATAGGGTCTTGGAGAGGATTAGTGTGCCCACCGCCGGCGATAAATTTGCAATATTAGTGTGACCAGCGCCTTTTGGGTCCACTTTGTCCTCGATCGATGGCGCGCATTCAATTCAAATACTTTTCGTTCTCATTCTCCCATGTCTTAGGTTTTTCCTGTAATTTCTCTTATGCATCTCTAAGCACGGTATCCAGAGAGAAGAAAACTGTTGCAAAGCAGTGAGAGAGAGCGAGAGGCAAATAGTTTGAAACAGCTTGTCACCGAGGTCTGTTTCAAAGGGTGGTATCCAGTACAGGTTCGAAAATACTAGAACGGTGCAAGATTTAGGAGATTTTTGGTATAGTATTTCCATAACGCGTAGCGAAAAAAAAAAATAAAATTTTTAATAAAACGCTTTGTCTCCAATGTTTGCCTCTCGCTCTGTCCTTCACATATCGCAAATTATGGATCCCGGCATGAACAAAAATGCGTGGAAAAGTCGAATTAAAAGAGCGAATACAGTCCTAATTGACTAGATAAAGGCAAATACAATATATTGGGAATCGGGAAATTATATGAATTTGCATTAAAAGACCTGGGTCGAAAAAGTAAAATAAAAAATAAGGATGCAGGACTGTCGAAGGAAAAATGGGACACTTTTGCATCTTGTTATGCAACTGGGCACTGGTTCCATCATGTTTCTCCCTGAACGGAACACCCAACCATGCCTAAAAGAGCCCACATACAATCATCCGAGTTCCTTAGACATGTACTATGAGCAGTCCAAGGCAGGCGCAGGCCGCCGGAACGCATGCCAATTGTTGCATTTCCAGTCGGAATGGGCTAAAGGGGCATCGATGTATCGATAGGATTAGGGAGCGATAGGGTTAGGGATGAGGGAGTTCAAAGAGCGAACCGGGAAAAAGGGAACGGTGGCGCCCCCTAGATCTCGGCCAGCTCTGTTTAAGAGAAACGGATGTTGAACTCTAGCTCGATCGTTGCCCTGAGCGCCGAAACCAACGGTTTCCTGAAGGCGGAACTCAGGCAACGAAACGAGCCCATATAGGGAGGCGTAGACAGCGAGGGAATAGGTAGTGGAAAGAAGGAAACGAACGCGGGCGGCCGCAGTGCACTTAATCACTGAAACGAAAAGATTAAAAAAAACGTGAGTGAAAGTGGCCACAAAGAGTAGGGCAAAATTTAAGATTGTGATTAATTTTTCAGCGTGGCAGTGGGAAGACACTGGCCACGGCCCTTTTATTTGTGTTCCTGTGCTTACCTGTGGAGTGACACCGAAGCCGCCAAAGGCATCCAGACGTGGCCGAGTCGCCGCCTCCTGAGGCAGTTCCCGCAGCCATTCGCCATCGCCAATAAGGCCGAGCTTTCCGAGACGGAATCGGTGAGTCCGTTCCGAGTGCGGCTGCAGCCGCCCGGAAAAGGGGAGATTTTCGCTGTGGGTGCCGTAGCGACGCTTGACGGCAGGCCCGATTTCCGGCTTGTCACTACAACCGCCTCAGACGGTCCAATCCAGGCCACGCGCAATTTGGCGCAGCCTTTCCCGCATCTAATCCACCTTGACCACGAACCGTCTTTTTCGCCGCTGAAGTCCGTCGCAGCCATTGCGAACCGGCCGGCAAATTTTCATTCGAGTCCTTCGCTGCAATTAGAATTAAGTTATTTATTTTTAGTATAAGGCTTTATTTGGTGAAATTTGTGTGTCCAACTTACTGCGATATTTCCGTCCCTTGTCCTCCACGTTCCCTAAACGCACGTCAGGGATTTGTGCAACACAGGCGCTGCAAAAGAAAGTCGGTCAGAAGAAGCAGTGCGTAAATATAAGTTCGAAAACAACCCACCCTTAATTTCTCTTGGAGCTCCAGCAGGGATTGTAGGTCGAAGTTGGGGAGTAAATCCGAGGCCCCCTTGTGGCCAAATTTCTTTGTGGAGTGCAGCTTCTCCTCCGCCGAATCGCGATAAAGCCGCAGCCTTGGCGCGAGCGCATCCCGGTTGTGGGTCGAGGGTTCATCGGGGTCAGGATCGGGATATAAGTAGCCATAAGTACCGCCATGTATAGCAGTAAGAGATAGATCTTACCTGAAATTTATAACGTATTAAAGAGGAATTATGAACGCTGAGTAAGCCGTATTACCTGGGGGAGATGGGCCGATCGTGAGACCGCCTGGAATAGGCTCCGGTCCGCCGGAGATGGGTGATGCCCCAAGATGACCAGGAGGCATCACTAGGTAGGGTGGGTGCGTCGTGGCGACACCATCAATGCCACCAATTCGGTTCCGCCAGTGTCTGTGTAGTTTGGTTGTTTTGTTTACATTTTTTTTGTAGTGATGGGATTTTTTTGTGTGTGAGACGTCCGATTAATATCGGTGTTTGTTTATTGTGCGGACTGCGGGCATCGGGTCAAAACCCGCCCTGAGAGCTGAGCTAGTCCGGCATTGCCCAACAAAAAAGCAGTTCCGTAACAATATGGCGCCCAACAAAAAAAAAAACAAATAAAAAAAGGAATATCGAGATGACGACGTCTCCATACCCACGTCCTGGACCCACCAGCCCCCACGAAACGGTGGCTTGCGAGGCCTATTATACGGCCTGCAATTGCACCGAGGAGCAGGGGACTGGTGGTCAAGGCGTGGGTTATTCGTGTCCCTTTTTCTACTTGTTTCCCGTTAGGACCTAGGAGGCTTGATCCGCAGAAGGACGGACAATTGCTCCTGGGCACAGTTCGCTTGGGTTATCTGTGGCCAGGTGGTGGCATTCGTCCGTAAAGACGGATCTGCACCCCTCGTCCTTCAGATCCGTGCGAGAGGCACGAGAATACCATGTGATAAAACTGTGATATAGTAGATAGGGATACATGTTATTTATTAAATTTAACGTAACGTGTTTTGTTTGTCAGGTGTAACGTATGTTGTGGGTAGATCCTTGGGTTTTCCTGGTGGATGTGGCCTTCGGGATCATCTTGGAGGTGGGATCGTGACCCGCAGTCCTAACTGCGCGCTGCACGACCACCACAATTTGAACCGTAGGTTACGTTCATCAAGGAAAATCCTACAGGATCTTCGGAAGGCCGATGTCCTTAACTGGCGACTTTCAGCTCAGCTGAAAATTAGTCCAGTTGACGAGCGGCCTGAGTAGGGACGGCACTGGGCGAATTGCGGACGCAGGAATCTGGCACGGAGTCCACCGGCGGTTGGTCGGCTCCATCTCCCCTGAAAGTTAGAAAGAAAATCAATTAACTGTCGGAATATTTATTTATATATATAGGGAATTATTTATTTATTTGGTGTTTGTTTATTTATTATTTATTTATTTATTTATCACATTATATTTATTTATTTCTTATTTATTTATTGTATTTATTTATATATTATCCATATTTATTGGATTTTTGCCAATTATTTATTTAATTTTCTAATAATATATATCTATTTATTCGTCGTTGGTTGTTGATAAATTCGTTAGGTGTTTAATTATTCGTAGGTGTTAGTTCTAGTTGTCTTTCATATTTATTTGTTAGGTGTGTAGATTTAGGGACAATAAATATGGCTGATGAGAGAGAAACAGGTCACCCGTACGAGCTTAGATCGAAGGTTCCTTTAGCCCAGGAAGAGGAAATGTGGGCCACGGATTCCGAGGGGGCGATCGGGTTAGCGCCGCCCCGAACTTCTACGGGATTGTGGAGGACGCCGCCGTTGAGACGGCCGGAACAACAGGCGGAGGAGCAGGGGACTCAGAAATCCCTGGATTTCGAGGCCATAGGGGCTGCAGCGGACAACCTGCTGGGGGTAGATCCAGCGCCAAAGACGGTCCGCTTCCAGGACACTCCCGTGGATACCACTGTCCAGTCGGCGGTGAACCTCGCCCTGGCTCAGGCAGCCGAGACGTACCGCAAGTCCCAGAGTGCCGGGATCGAGCAGAGCTTGCGGGACGAGATGCGGGCAGGTTTTCTGGAAATGATGCAGCTGATGAACCAGGTGCTAAGACCGGCCATCCAGCAGCAGCAAGGGCCAGCAGGACAACAGCAGGAGCCATTGCAAGCAAGACGTCCGCAGCAGCCAATTCCAGGGAGACCTCCGATGGAGACGGCCAGGTCATCTCACGGAGCAGTATCTCGACATCCCCGGACAGATCAAGCAGCAAGCGGACCACCACGGGTCCCGCCGAAGCCGCCAAGGAGGGCACAGGATCTGTTGGGGAGTGATAGCAGCAGTCCAGGCTGGCTCACGGAGGCCGAGGAGCGGCGTCGAGACGACGGCGGAAGTCAGCCCTGGCGCGTGGAGGACCGCAGAGCGGGCGAGTTCCGGGATGAGCGGCTGTACGCTAACTGGGATGCGGGAGGCAGTTCTCACAGCACGAGAGTGGACCGTTGGAACATCTCGTTCAACGGCGAGGACGAGAGGAACCATGTCGAGGGCTTCTTGTTCCGTTTGGAGTTCCTGCAGAGGCAAACGCGTTGCCCGTGGCAGGAAGTCTTGAGGAACTTCCACACCCTGCTGTCGGGAAGGGCTTTGGAGTGGTACTGGCTCCACGTGCAGCAGCACCGGCTGGACCATTGGAACCAGCTACGCCGAGCTCTGTTGGATAGGTTCCAGAGCCATGAGACGGAACACCAGCGGATGCATCAGCTGCTGGAGCGGGAGCAGCAGACAGGGGAGAGCGTGGACGACTACCTGCACGCCATGCAGACCCTTGCTTCTCGCCTGAAAAAGCCAATGCCAGAGCGGCATTTGGTTAAGGTGATGAAGAAGGGTTTGAGAGAGGGCATCGCACGGTACGTGTACGCGATGGAGCTACTCACCGTGGACGAGTTGCGGCAGGAAAGCGTAGAGGTGGAGCGCAGCTTCGGACGCAGGAGCCGCACCGCATACTCGGCCCCTATGCGCTTCTCGACCGGAACAGGGGACCGTAACAGGGTCAGCGAGGTATTCGCCCCAGAGCCAGGAGAAGACGAGGACCCACCTCGGGAAGTAGAGGAAGTGCGAGCAGGGCCGCGGAATCCATTCCGAGCAGGATGCTGGAATTGCGGAGCCATGGGGCACGGATTCCGGGACTGCGAGCATGAGCTGAGGAAGGTTTTTTGCTTCCGATGCGGGAAAGCCGACATCGTCGCTCCGAAATGCCCGAACTGCTCGGGAAACGGACGGCTGGGCGATCCGAGAGCGGGAGGACCTCGCCCAGAGAGGAACCCCGCGATGTAAGAGAGCTAGAGATAGAGCAAATAGGTAGTAACGTTAATAATACAAGTAGTTTAAGATACTTACCCTATGAAGAGCGCCTGCGGAGGTATTTAGAAGCCCGGAGCCGGATTTTTGAGCAACACCAGCTAGGGGGAATGCGCAAAGTCTCCCGAACAGTGCGGAAAGCCAGAGATCGGTTCAGCCAGCGTCGGGAAAAACGCAGGGAAGTCGTCGCAGCGGTCAAGCGGGGCGGCAACCACGATCCCAGACCCTTTGCCGACATTAAGATCCTGAGCCAGCAACTGACGGGATTGTTGGACACGGGAGCGAGTGTCAGTCTGCTTGGCAAAGGTGGCAGGGAACTCCTGGAGGCGTTGAGTGTGCCTGTCCAGAGGTACTTCTCGGTGGTGCGTACTGCCTCGGGCGAGGATCGGTCGATCATCGGGAGAGTCCATTTACCTGTGGAGTACAAGGGGAGGGTAGAAAATATTCTTTTCTATCTTTGTCCTTACCTGGAGCAGCCGGCGTATCTTGGCGTCGACTTTTGGCGGGCGTTTGGCCTGGCTCCAGCGGTGGTGGGCCACATCCCTGCTCGAGGCGTGAAGAAGGCCGAGGAAATCCATGCCAGGGAAATGGAGCACTATGCCGAGCAGGAAGACGAGGACGAGGAGAAGGCGGATCCCGAATGCTGGACGCTATCCGAAGCGGAGTCGCGGGAGCTGGACGAGATCAAGGAGAGGTTCCTCACTTTCGAGAGTGATGGCTTGGGAACCACTAGCTTGGAGAAGCACGTCATCGAGCTGGTAGAAGGCGCGAAGATATTTAAGGACAGGCCCTATCCGATGTCTCCAGCGAAGCAGAAGGTAGTCGAGGATGAAGTCGACAAGATGCTGGCGCTGAGGGTCATCGAGGAGAGCAAAAGCCCGTGGAGCAACAGGACGACGGTGGTGTCAAAGCCTGGAAAGGACAGGTTCTGCTTGGATGCCAGGAAATTGAACGAAGTCACCATCAAAGACGCGTACCCCTTGCCTAGTATCGATGGGATCCTGTCCAGAATCGATCAGACGCACTACATCTCCAGCGTGGACTTGAAGTTCGCGTTCTGGCAGATCGAACTGGACGAGAAAAGCAAGGAGTTGACGGCGTTCACCGTTCCTGGCCGGCCGCTATACCAGTTCCGAGTGATGCCGTTCGGACTCTGCAATGCGGCGCAAAGGTTGGTGAGGCTAATGGATAGAGTAATCCCAGCCGAGATTCGATCCAACGTGTTCGTATATTTGGATGATCTCCTGATATTGGCACCGGACATCGAGACGCACTTCCGGTACCTGCGACGAGTGGCCGAATGCCTAAGGGAAGCAGGGTTAACGATCGGCTTAAACAAGTCGAAATTCTGTTTCAAGTCTTTGACTTACCTGGGGTTCATCGTAGGTGGAGGGCGTCTGCAAATGGATCCCGGTAGAGTAGCGGCAATCAGGAGGATGCCAGAGCCGAGGACGATGAAGGAGGTGCGGGCGTTTCTAGGCACAGCTGGCTGGTATCGGCGCTTCGTGAGGAACTTTGCGACGCTGGCAGCACCACTCACGGAAGCGCTCAAGAAAACTGGGAACGCAAAGTTTTCTTTGAGTCCGGAGGCGCAGCTGGCCGTTGAGGCATTGAAGATGGCACTCACCACCGCCCCAGTCCTAGTGCACGCCGACTTCAAGCGGCACTTCTACATCCAGTGCGACGCGTCGCATATCGGAGTGGGAGCGGTGCTTTTCCAGAAGGACGAGGAAAACCAGGAGCAGCCGATAGCCTTCTTCTCGGCCAAGATGAACAAGCACCAGGTGAACTACACCGTCACCGAGAAAGAGTGCCTTGCAGCTCTCCTGGCGATCCGGAAGTTCCGTCCGTATGTGGAAGGCATGCCATTTACGTGCATCACGGACCACGCAAGCCTGAAATGGCTGATGTCCATGAAGGACCTCTCGGGACGCCTGGCCAGATGGTCTTTGCAGCTGCAGGGCTTCAATTTCACCATCGAGCACCGGAAAGGGAGCGAGAACGTGGTGGCAGACACGCTTTCACGATGCGTGGAGGAGATCTCCGTGGATCCGACGGCGTTGCTGGGTTTCGAGACCACCGAGTTTGCTGGGGATGAGTACCAGGAGTTAGTCCAGGAGGTGCAGGAGAACTTGGATAACTTACCGGATCTCAGGATAGAGGAAGGCCTCATCTTCAAGCGAGTCTCCCCGGCAACGCTAGACGACGAAGTGGAAGGATCTGCGTGGAAGCTGTGGATACCGCAGAGTCTGACCCACAGCCTGGTTGAGCGGGCCCACACAGATCCAACAGCAGCTCATGGCGGAGTGGCGAAGACGCTGGAGATTTTGCGGCGGCAGTTCTATTGGCCTGGGATGGTGATTCAGGTGCGCGAGTTTGTCCGCGGGTGCCAGGTGTGCAAGGAGTCGAAAGCCCCAAACCATAGGATGATGGTCGGAATCGGCGAGCGGGTACAGACGGAGCGACCCTTCCAGAAGCTGTACGTCGATTTCCTTGGCAAATATCCCAGGTCCAAGAAGGGGCATGCATGGATCTTCATCGTGGTGGACCATTTCTCCAAGTATACGTTCTTGAAGGCCATGAGGGAAGCCACCGCCTCGAACGTAGTAGATTTCCTCATCAACGAGGTGTTCTACAAATTTGGAGTGCCCGAAGTCGTGCACTCGGACAATGGACGGCAGTTCACATCGAAGATCTTCGAGGAAGCGATGGAGAGCTTTGGAGTCCGGCATCTGAAGACGCCAATCTACTCCCCACAGAGCAACGCAGCGGAAAGGGTGAACCGCAGCGTCCTGGCAGCAATCCGTGGGTTCCTGGAGGGCGATCATCGGGAGTGGGATGCTTATCTTCCGGAAATCGAAGTGGCCATCCGAAACGCCATCCACTCGGCTACGGGCGAAGCACCGTTCTTCACGGTATTCGGACATCACATGTTCCTGCACGGTTCCAGCTATAACCTGGCGAGGAAGCTGCAGTCGCTGTGCGATCACGAGCTGGCCGGGATGGCCACGGCAGACAAACTGCGAGTGGTGCAGGAGAAAGTGCGCAGGAGTCTGGAGACCTCGTATGAGCGCAGTCGCCAGAGATACGACCAGAGGGCCCGAGTGTTCGCCGCAAAGCCAGGCCAAGAGGTGTATCGCCGGAACTTCGTCCTAAGCGACTTTGGCAAACAGTTTAACGCGAAGTTCGCCAAGAAATTCTTGAAGGCCAGAGTGGTGAAGGCGGTAGGCAACAATGCGTACGAGTTGGAGGATATGCAGGGCCGAAGTTTGGGTGTCTACCACGCCAAAGATATCCGCGTCTGACCTGGAATAGAGGGGAACACAAAGTATACAAGGACGCTACATGAGTATAAGCTGTAATACTTCCCGTAAGGCGTGGGCCCCGCGTTGGGCACCGTTCCACAACTACTCCGTAGGTCAATGCCGGCGAAGTCACCAGGTATGCCGAAGTCCCCAAGCTATCCAAATGCTCCCAATGATTTCGTCGAGACGCGACCCGGTAGCACCTCTCTAAATCCTTGGGTGGTGTTGCATTTCCAGTCGGAATGGGCTAAAGGGGCATCGATGTATCGATAGGATTAGGGAGCGATAGGGTTAGGGATGAGGGAGTTCAAAGAGCGAACCGGGAAAAAGGGAACGGTGGCGCCCCCTAGATCTCGGCCAGCTCTGTTTAAGAGAAACGGATGTTGAACTCTAGCTCGATCGTTGCCCTGAGCGCCGAAACCAACGGTTTCCTGAAGGCGGAACTCAGGCAACGAAACGAGCCCATATAGGGAGGCGTAGACAGCGAGGGAATAGGTAGTGGAAAGAAGGAAACGAACGCGGGCGGCCGCAGTGCACTTAATCACTGAAACGAAAAGATTAAAAAAAACGTGAGTGAAAGTGGCCACAAAGAGTAGGGCAAAATTTAAGATTGTGATTAATTTTTCAGCGTGGCAGTGGGAAGACACTGGCCACGGCCCTTTTATTTGTGTTCCTGTGCTTACCTGTGGAGTGACACCGAAGCCGCCAAAGGCATCCAGACGTGGCCGAGTCGCCGCCTCCTGAGGCAGTTCCCGCAGCCATTCGCCATCGCCAATAAGGCCGAGCTTTCCGAGACGGAATCGGTGAGTCCGTTCCGAGTGCGGCTGCAGCCGCCCGGAAAAGGGGAGATTTTCGCTGTGGGTGCCGTAGCGACGCTTGACGGCAGGGCCCGATTTCCGGCTTGTCACTACAACCGCCTCAGACGGTCCAATCCAGGCCACGCGCAATTTGGCGCAGCCTTTCCCGCATCTAATCCACCTTGACCACGAACCGTCTTTTTCGCCGCTGAAGTCCGTCGCAGCCATTGCGAACCGGCCGGCAAATTTTCATTCGAGTCCTTCGCTGCAATTAGAATTAAGTTATTTATTTTTAGTATAAGGCTTTATTTGGTGAAATTTGTGTGTCCAACTTACTGCGATATTTCCGTCCCTTGTCCTCCACGTTCCCTAAACGCACGTCAGGGATTTGTGCAACACAGGCGCTGCAAAAGAAAGTCGGTCAGAAGAAGCAGTGCGTAAATATAAGTTCGAAAACAACCCACCCTTAATTTCTCTTGGAGCTCCAGCAGGGATTGTAGGTCGAAGTGGGGAGTAAATCCGAGGCCCCCTTGTGGCCAAATTTCTTTGTGGAGTGCAGCTTCTCCTCCGCCGAATCGCGATAAAGCCGCAGCCTTGGCGCGAGCGCATCCCGGTTGTGGGTCGAGGGTTCATCGGGGTCAGGATCGGGATATAAGTAGCCATAAGTACCGCCATGTATAGCAGTAAGAGATAGATCTTACCTGAAATTTATAACGTATTAAAGAGGAATTATGAACGCTGAGTAAGCCGTATTACCTGGGGGAGATGGGCCGATCGTGAGACCGCCTGGAATAGGCTCCGGTCCGCCGGAGATGGGTGATGCCCCAAGATGACCAGGAGGCATCACTAGGTAGGGTGGGTGCGTCGTGGCGACACCATCAATGCCACCAATTCGGTTCCGCCAGTGTCTGTGTAGTTTGGTTGTTTTGTTTACATTTTTTTTGTAGTGATGGGATTTTTTTGTGTGTGAGACGTCCGATTAATATCGGTGTTTGTTTATTGTGCGGACTGCGGGCATCGGGTCAAAACCCGCCCTGAGAGCTGAGCTAGTCCGGCATTGCCCAACAAAAAAGCAGTTCCGTAACACAATAGCTTTGGGACAATTAATAATATAAAACAAATCATAAAAAGATGAATGTGTGCGATGTTTCAAATTTTGCCGGTTGTCAACAAAGTATGACCGCATCATTTTTGCGCTGCGTGACAACTTTATTTGCTGGATACTGAGCTCTATCATATATTTTTGCGCGTCGCAGATTTTTTTTTAGGATTGTTTGTTGTTTATTGTTGAAATTAGGCACAATATATCCATTTATAAGCATTTATAATACAATTTAATTTAGTTCAGGTTCGAAAATACTAGAACGGTGCAGGCGTTAGGAGATTATTTGAGGGCGCGTTTTAAAGCTCGGTATCCAGAGAGAAAAGTTGTCAAGCAGCGCAAAAATGTGTATTCTTTTGAAGTGTGACCGCTCTTTCTACTCGTTGCTCAGCATTTTTTGAGGGCCAATGATGCAGTCATACTTTGTTGACAACCGGCAAAATTTGAAACAATACACACATTCATATTTTTATGATTTGTTTTAGATTAATAATTGTCCCAAAGCTATTGACATGCGTTCCGGCGGCGGCGCCTGCCTTGGACAACTCATTTTCATATCCAAGGAACTCGGATGATTGTATATGGGCTCTTATAAGCAAGTGCGGGATCCGTGTTTTGTTCAGTAACATGATTGCACCAGTGACCATACCCATGTCCTATGTCAGTTGCATAACGAGATGCAAAAGTGGCAATTTTCCCTTCGACAGTCCTGCATCCTTATTTTTAATTTTACTTTTTCTTCCCAGGTCTTTTAATGAAAATTCATATAATTTCCCGATTCCCAAAATATTGTAATTGCCTTTATCAAGTCAATCAGGACTGTATTCGCTTTTTTAATTCGACTTTTCCACGTATTTTTGTTCATTCCGGGATCCAAAGTTTGAAATATGTGAAGGGCAGAGCGAGAGGCAAACATTGGAGACAGAGCGTTTTATTAAAATATTTATTCTTTTTCGCTACGCGTTATGGAAATACTAAATGCACGCCCTCAAATAATCTCCTAAATCTTGCACCGTTCTAGTATTTTCAAACCTGTACTGGATACCACCCTTTGAAACAGACCTAGGAAACAAGCTGTTTCAAACTATTTGCCTCTCGCTCTCTCTCACTGCTTTGCAACAGTTTTCTTCTCTCTGGATACCGTGCTTTAAAAACAAAAAAATAAATTTTAAAGAAAAAAAAATAAAAAATTTAATTGTTTCTTTTTGACAAATTTTCAATAATTTATGCACTTTTTGTTCAAAATAATAATTCAATTTTACATCATTTAATATTTTTTAATACATTCACTTCAAATCATTAAGTGGCCTTACAAAGTCAAGAATTGAAAAACAAGCCTCCAATATAGGAAAAAATGTATGCCCGCCATACAATTTCGTACTGCGCGACGACTGTAGTAGAATTTGCACGAAGCCGCGCGTTTTTTACGCTGAGTTGAAAGTATCTTTTGCTTTGGAAATTCTTGGGGGCAGGTTGGGGCAGCCAAACCTATCATCATTTTTAACATTCCATTAAAGTTGAAAAATAGGTGAAAAATTAGTACTTCTGTAAAACAGGTATGCCTGCACGTGCAAAGAATATTATAATCGGGTCTGTTCCAGTTTCCACTCGGAAGTGATTTTGATAACATTTTCATATTTCCCTTTAACATTTTCGGATTTTCCTTTAACATTTTCGAGTTTCCCGTTAACATAAGCGAATTTCCCTTGTGTATTGAATTATTTTTTATTATAATTCCCCTTGGCCGCTGCGTTTGTTTTGACAGAGTTTTGTGAATTAGGGGCTGATCAAATTTTGGCCCGCTCTAGTTTCCAACCTAACGACGCGTAGTTAATGGGGTACTGATTCGCTGCATAAAATCAATGGTACACGCGTTCTTGGCCGTACAAATTGCATTTTTAATATGAAATAACTCACTGATTATTTATTTCTCTAATTATTTGCACTTCAAGGCACTCTACGATCCAAAATTTATTTCCGCTCGGAAACTAAAACGGGCGGATTTGGAATTTGTGAAAGCTTAGAAACGAACCGAATTATTTAAAAATCGAGTATGGTATCGCTAATTCAGTTATGCAGTAATGTCCCTAAACCATTAGAGAATGAAATAATTCATTTCTGTTCATTCGGATCTGAATCCCCCGGCCCAATGGCAGTCGGAAAGTTTCCGAGTGGTTTCGCTCGAAAGTTAATAGAGACTTAACAGAGAAAATCCGAATCCGAGTAAATTTGACAGAAGTGGAAACTATGACAGTTCTAGGAAATCCGAATCCAAGTAAATTTTGCGGAAGTGGAAACTGGAACAGACCCGAATATATATAATATTACCTTTGTTTTACCGAGATTTGATGACCCTTTCGATAGAGACTATAACCATGGCAGTCGGTTACATATTTTACCTAAAAATCGCCCGCAAAGTCTGAATTTTTCTAGAAAACCACCTGCTTTTTTGCAACCCAAAAAAGGTTCAACTTTGAACAGGTGTAACTTCTAAAATACTTAACCGATTTGAATAAGTTTTTTGATTCAACACCTGTCGAATGCAATAATTTTACGATCCGTTGTCATCAAAAATTTGATTTTTGTATAGTATCTGCATCTTTTGCCCCATCGTGCGGTGCTTTACTGATAATTTCGGAAAACAAGCGCAAGTCTCAACTTAAAATGTCGGGTTTTCAGGATTTACATACATATCTAGATAAAAACCGACTTGTAACATTTTTAAACTAAACAGGATCTGTGTGTAACAGATATGCTATGTCTTATGTTCTTGAGATCTGTGGTTTCATATGAACAGACAGACAGGTGCACATTGCTAAATGGACAATAAAACCCTTGTAATCTGCAGGTACCGGGTGAAGAAATGAAAGACCGCCGCCTGTAGGATTGTTCACTTATATTAAATAGGTGTATATTATTAAGGATTAGTCTCTACCAACTAAGCATTAATACAAAATTTTGTCACTTGTACGTATACACTTTGCAATGCACATATATCATATATCCGTGTGCTTACCGATATCATCATCGATATTATAAATATTCAATAAAATCATATTTATCAGAAACTTGTAATACACTCGCAGTTGAAGAATTTCCGTTCACATCAGCATGAGATCTTTAAACATTAATTGTGTAGTTTGAAATATTTATAATAAAAAACAGCTCTTGAGTTGGATGGGGATTGGGATAGGGATTAGTGTCCTGGGGGACACTACTACTCCTTGTTGCCACCCTGCAGCTTCTTCCAGGTGTCGCCCAAAGCCTTGGCAAAGTGGTCGTCGACAGAGGCTTCAGTCTTGGTAAATATCGAGATGTTCGTGGATGATGTGGGCGAGGCGGGCGGCGTCTGCGTCGAAGAGGCGGCAGCGGCAGCCAGTCCTGGTTCTGCCTTGACGCGAATAATAGCCGGCATAGAGGGCGTCGTAGGAAGCTGAGTGGTCGGCTGAATCGGAATCGGAATCGGAGTGGCAGTTGGAGTGGGAGTCGGGGTCGGTGTCTGCGTCGTGGTCAAGTTCGGCGTCCCTACGGATCCGCCTGGCACGCTATTGGCTGCATACGCCGGCGACGGAGTATTGTACCTGGGCGGCGTGTGGTGGGGTGTGGCCGGCTCCATTACCTCGCTGTCCGCCGTTCCTAGCGCTGGACCCGCTTCCGTTGCCGAAGGCGGCGGAGACGGAGGCGCCTGGTTGCGATGCAGTGCCAGCGATAGGGGCAGCGGTTCGTCCTGCGGCGGTGGAAGTTCCAGCTGCGGAGACTCCGGTCTTGACCTAAGAATAGGCGAGTGCAGCACGGGCAAAGCCAGTGGTGAACGGTGCTGCTGATAAAGGTGCGAAGCTACTGGCGGCGCTGTGCAGCTCACCGAAGGTGACCCGTGGGCCAGCGGCGTGGCCTGCTGCTTAGGGGTCACGCCGGGCGAGGGTGTTGGTGTTGGCGTGGGCGTGGGCGTTGGCGACTTCTTGGAGAACAAGGCAGCATAGTTCTCTCCCAGCGATCGCCGGAAATGCTCGTCGATGTCGGACATTGCCACGTCTGCAAAATAGAACATGTAAGGCACAAGTCGGCACCGCTTCTACAGAGCTCTCTTACCCGAGGAGTGGGCCGGCTCCGGCGGCTCCCGCTTCGGAGGTGCCTGGGTGATGACGCTGGGCCTGCTGTTGGCCGCATAGTTGGTCCCGGGCAATGGCTCGCGATAGGGTGGAGGTGGCGAGGCGCGCAGCTGGTGCTTCAACGTTCCGGACGACACCGACATATCAATAGGACTGTCCATGTCCCGCTCCTCCCGCTCCTCCCGCTCCCTGTCGCTGCTGGCTGAGTCGTGGACCTGGTATTCGGCTGTGCGCTGGCGCCGCTCACGTCGCCACTTGGTAGTGGGCAGCTCTTTGGCTGTGACACGCATCTCTGCAAGAAAAAGCATGGACAGGACGCGGGGTTCAAACATTGATCGCCGGATAACTCGTAAACATAATAATAAATACATATATTTCTAAAGGCGAAATCGCGTTTCAATTAATGGCCATCATTTTTGTTGGCTCTTGCGGTCTGGTCTGTCGTCTCGACGCTTTATTATGCTCCGCCACCGACGAGTGGGCGTAGTGAATCACATTGAGTAGAGGCGAGGCCAACCATACAAAACTCCATCGTTCTCAATCGAGCCCTGCCTGTTGGCTGTTTCTTTCAAGTTTGTTGCCTAAGTTTTTCGCTTTTTGAATGAACTTCTGCCAAAAGCTCGGCTCGGAACTGGCCCAGAAATTATTATTCGAAGACGCCGCCAGTCGCCGTCGCCGTCACCAGCGAAAAAAGCACTGCACACACATACAAATACCCGAGCAAATAAATAATAACAACAGAAAACTCACAATCATCGGAGTCCCAGTCCCAGTCACAAAAATAAAAATTGGTTTGAGAAAACTTGTTTTGTCTATGCCTGTGTGTGTGTGTGTGTTTGGCGAGTGTGTCAGAGTCTGGGCCTGGCATACACTGCGCGAAACATCGGGTGGAACGTGCCCAGCCTGTCAATGGGCGATGCCCGAGCTGTTGGCCCGGCGTGGGAAGCGGACAACCCGCCGAAGCGACTCGGAGCCAGCTGCGTGGGCTGCGGGATCTGGCCATGTCGAATCGGGATGTGCTGTAGTGCAGCAGCGGCGGAAGCGGAGTTCGAGATGGCTACCAGCCGACAGTTTCACTCGGAGCCGAGCGTACAGGAAACCAAGTATATATAAATAAAGCAGCAGGCGGCGGAAAGCCAGGTCCCAGAACCCAGTTTTTGATCCCCATCGGTCGCGATCGAAGGGACAAACCAGTCGGGCGACTTCTGCACATTTCGAGCAGCGCAGAGCAGCCACAGCCACAGCCACAGCCAGAGCCAGAGCCAGAGCCTGGTCGGGGGCCAAAAGACCAATGCATGAATGAATCAATGAATGGCGCGGATGGACGCCTCGGAGGCTGCATTGGCAGAGGAGGAGGCGAAGGAGGAGTAGGAGTACGCGGAGGCGAGAGCGTTGTCCTGTTTTTGGCAACGTCACTGCGAGGCTGCAATTTATTATTTCTGCGCCTGCGTCACGAGAGGAGTCAGGCAACAACTGTGCAGTGGAGAGAACCAGAGGAGCACGACTGAGAGAAAGAAGCTGGGCAAACTGGTCTGCAGAGTGCGGAGCCGGGAGTGGGAGGGAGTGGCAGGCCGAGGTACAAAAAACCAACAAACAGCCGCAAAACAGCACGGAGGCTGGGAGCGAAGCACGGGCTTGGGCTCAAACTGCTGCTGCGGATGATGATGAGGATGATGATAATAATAAAGAAACATTCAAATTTTATTGCACATTTCCGGTCGATGGTCGTTGGTTGTCGGCTGTCGGCGGTCGGCTGTCGGACGTCGGCGTCTGTTGGGGATCGGCGGATAGACGGAGCTTTCTTTTTTAGGCTCCCCCTCTTTTCGCATTCTGCTCTGTTTCTACCTTTCTCCTCACCTTCATTACCCTTGCCCTTTTGTTTATTTTGCAGCTTTTACTGCAGGCACAGTATCTTTTTTGTATGGCTTAATTGGTCAGAGTTCAACTGGGATCTACCTATGGGAAGACGAGTCGATATTGGGAGAGTTCGGATGATACACGTGGGAGGTATTACATAATAAAGTTTTTCCACCCATCTCTCTATGAAATCTGAACAATTGCATCTTTCTATTGCTTTTAAACTTTAAAATTTAAAGTGTTATATACAATACAGTATACACATTTGTTAATTGATTTCTTAAAGGGATTTTCTTTTAAAACGCTTCTATAGTATGATGCTTATTCTAAAGTGGTTAAGTCTATTTTTCGATTTAAGATGTTTAGTAACAACGCTGAGATGCCAAATTGTGCAGCTATGCAAAATCCAAACTTGAAAAACTAAACAAAAAACGGCACCAAGCATGTAACACATGTAAAATTAAGAATATGTTTTATATCAATTTTGAATGAACACAGTATCGACTTATAAGAATCAAATCGCAGGGTAACAAGAGTTTTCAGCGTTGCAGTCACTACAGCCCACCCATTGACATTTTTATACCCTTGCAGGGTATTATAATTTAAGTCAGAAGAAGACATTTCAGACTCTATATATGAATTCTTTATCAGCACCAACAGCCAAGTCGATCTAGCCATGCATAGGTAAACGTTGAAGACGATTTTTGATTTGTATACATGTTTTATATAATTCCTGTTAGTTTTCAATTTCAATTACAATTTACACTATGTAGCACATAGTAAAGGCCACACGTACTGAGGCCACCGGTCTTCATGGGCGGCACTGATCGTCGATATAACAACAGATATCAGAAAGCAAGCTTAATTATACTGAAAACCAGGCTGGGGTTCAAGATAACACAAAATATAAAATGGAAAAGAGGAGGTACGACATCAAAGTGGGGTACTGGGAAAACTGAAGTCCAACTTTCTGCACCTACAAGCTTTTATGGCGTGGTACGAACTTCAATGTATATACAATCGAAATGATAGGCTAAGTGCGAGTATGCTCGACTGTGAGATACTTAAAGCTGTTTGGATTAAATTAAAGAAGAAAAAAACCTAGACTCGGACTTCAAAAATATAATTTTGGAGTGTACAGTTGGGATCCTTAATCTTTGAGATCTAAAAACTGGCATCATTATCATTTAAAAGGCTCTTATATACCGTCTTCTGCCTGTTGGACAGACATTTAACAATACCCTTGTTCCCTCTGTGTGCCGCGCGTAAAAAGCTCAATATACGAGAAGAACAAGCCACATTTGTTGCTTATGCAAACAAGCAGTTGCTGCTCCGGTTGTTGGCGCTAGTCTTATACATATTTATATTTCTATCACCGTCGCAAGCGATTTTCCTTATTTATATTATTTCTCGTGCCGGCTCGTGAGTCATGCCCGAAGCTACGGATCCCCCACCACCATTCAGCGCTATACCCGCATTACCCGCTGCCCGAGTTGATTGCAAATCTGGTTTTAATATGTCAACAAATTAACAAAAGCAAAATAAAACCGAGTCGAGCCAAGCACAGCAGCTCCAGCCTCGGCCCCAGCCCTGCCCCCTTCCGCTGCAGCTCCCCAACCGTTTCTTATGGAGGTTTAATGTTTAAACAGGCGCTCATTTTTTGCTCTTTCTCTAGCCGTTTTGTGTTTGCCTGGCGTCGCCATGTAATTGAAAGCATTTGTGTGATTTGTGCAATGTCGCCAATTAACACGGGGGGCGGGCGAGGGGGAAAACTGACGGCGAGTGTGTGACGCCCGGGAGTTGGGAGTGTGTGTCAATTGACGCCAATCGAACGCGACGGAGCCGGAGCGGAGCGTAGTAAAAGTGTTGCCAATTTCGTTACCAATTTTCCAGACCGCACAAGCCAAATGACGACGGAGACGGAGGAGGAGGCGAACGTAGCTTGCAGCCGGCGTGACCGATTGCCGCCGTTGCCAATACCATACCCATCACGTCCTAGCCACACGTTGCCCACCACTGCGCCTCCGGCGAAGATAAACCGCGCCGAATCAGAGCAGCCCGCTTCCGAAACCCGATCCCATCCAGCAGGGAAGTGAGCACTTATCATGGTCAGAGGCAAACCTCACGTTCTTCCATGAACTTCAGCACCTACCAGGCTCCCTTCACGTGAGCAGCAGGTGCACCAGCTTGGGCTTCACAGAACAATGAGCTGTTCATCATTGAACTTTGTATGTTCAATCCCATCAAGTGCATAGAGTCTTAGCTTTAAAGCCTCAATCCTCTATTTGAATTCTAGAATAGCTGTGTACTGATGTTGGTCTGTACTTTGTAATAGTAAAAAACCAATCCAGCCTGTCAAAATTTATGATTTCTAGAGAAGAATTGCTATCAGACACGCACTTTCCGTGCTAAATATCGAATTTTTTGATTCGAGACCCTGTAGATTTAAACTGGACTTTCAAATTGTGTTTCGAACTTTAATTTTATAGAACTACTTACTAGGTGTACCAGTATGAAATGAGCGTTTTTTTTTTTGTACGAAAACAATAATTAGTAATGGGAAAGTAAAAACAATTTAATCAAAGTATTGGCCATTGCTTTCTACACATTTTGACCACCTTTCTGGCAATTTGTGGATACCACGCCAGTAAAATTGTTCGTCCTTTGAAGAAAACCAATCAGACACCCAATTTTCGACCTCCTCGTAGGAATCAAAGTGCTGCTCAACCAATGCGTGTCCCATCGATGAAAACAAATGGTAGTCGGAGGAGCCAAGTCTGGTGAATACAGCGGGTGGGGTAGGAGCTCCCGCCAAGTGCTTTGATAGTAGCCTGAATCGGTTTTGCTTTGGGTCCAGGATTATTGGCATTGAGAAATTACCTTGCCGTGTCTTCTGGCCCATTCTGGTCGTTTCTCGATCAATGCATGGTTCAAATTGATCATTTGTTGTCGGTAGCGAACAGTATTAACACTGTTTCACCAGGTTTAGGAGCTCGTTGTACATCGCACCTTTCTGGTCCTACCAACACGAGCATTGTCTTCTTGCCGAATCGATCTGGTTTTGCGGTCGATTTTGATGGTTAACCCATGATTTTTCCGTTTAGGATTCTCAAATAAATCCATTTTTCATCGCCGTAACATTCGATGCAAACGATTTTCTTTCGTGTATTTGAAGCAAATTACACAGTGTTTTTCGCTTTCCGCAAATCATTACTTTCTGGTACAAAGATCGACATGTTTAACACGATGAAAAATATGATCTTGTCTGTTCAATGACGATCTATACTAAATATTTTTCGCACTTGTTATAGAAACCAAATAAAAAAAGGATAACGGCTCTATCACAATAACTGTTCCCTATCGAGACATTTGAAGCTTGTCGCTCATTTCATACTGGTACACCTAGTATATCATGTAGCTGGTATAAAAAATTCCGTCATTAAATTTTCCATCAAAGCTACAGGATAGATAAGGTATAAGGAATATAAGGCCCAGGTTTATGTTGTGTGCATTGAAAGGCTCCTTCAGGTTTGGCCATTGAAAATATCTCCTTCCCTTTATTTCCTTACAGTTTTCCCTTTGAAAAAGGTATAATTATTTTGGTCAGAAATTTGCAACGCAGAAAAGGAGACATAGGCGACCCTACAAAGCAAAATGTTGAACCGAATCAACAGAAGCGTTGATCTAGCCATATCTACGTAGTCTCTCAATTTTAGAGCTATAAAGAAAAAACCCAAACAGTCAGTTTTCATAAAAAGCGATGGCTTTGTTGTTTTTCAACATATTTCCATATACTCCAAGGTATGCCATTTATATTTCCTCTGTTTCAGAGGTCTGAGGACTAAACGAACCTTTCTGGAACTGCTGCTGCTGCCTGTAGAGCTGGTGATGCATGGCGGCGGCCTGCTGAAGATCGCGCCAGGGCTGCCAGAGTAGGCTGTTGGCCATGTTGGAGGAATTGGGGTCCGAGGCTGGCTGGGACTGCTGGGTGCCGGGGGCAGATCGTAGTGGGTGGCTCTGTTGCAGCTGTTCCAGCTGGTCCATCTGCTGGCGGTGGTACATCATTCCCTGTCCCTGTCCCTGTCCGTGTCCCTGACCCTGATAAGCGGCCAATCTTTGAGACGCAGCAAGAGCAGCGGCTGCTTGGGCCACCTCTCGCGCAGACGTACTTGGCGAACTGGCCGTGGAGGAGGCGGTCGAGGAAGTTGACGGGCCATTCAGGCAGGATGCGGAGGATGTGGAGGCTGTGGAGGGGGCGGGCGAGGCGGATGAAGCGGGGGACGTCGAGGAGGCGGCAGCTGCTGCTGCGGCCAAGCGTTCTATTTCCTTGACGCGGTTGTAGTAGTTCTGCTCGAAGGCATTCAGTATGCAAAGATAGTCCATGGCTCGAGGCTCAAAGATCGCACTCGCTTGCCGCTCTTCGGAGCTGCTTCCTTCCTGATTGCAGGCCGACGATTGCTGGTCGGAGAACCGCTTACATCGCTGCCGCCAAAGCCGACTCAGCTGACTCGCGGCGAGTCGAAAGGCACTTCTTTTCGGCTTCGTCGGCCTGTCTATCGGCACTCCGCAGCGCGGTTGGGAGCGGTAGGCTTTTTATTTATTTGCTTATCTTCCCTTTAGTTTATGATTACTTTTTGCGCTGTGCCGCAGACGCAGACGCGCGCACAGATACACACACAGATGCAGCGCAACGAATGTGCGCACACGAACCGCAAGTCGCGACTATAGATACAGATACAATCTGTTTCTGTTTGTCTGTTTGTCTGTTTCTTATTTTTATTTTGTAGCTTTTTGTTTCTTCTCTGCCGTGGACGGCGACTCGGGTTACAGTCTCTCGCAACTCTACGTCTCCGCCACCGTCCCCGCCTCTGTGTCCGCAGATCTGCTCCGCCGACGTGAGCCTCGAGTCGACATTTAGCAAAATAAAAATAGCACGCTCTTTTTCTGTCCGTCTTTGTTATGGCGGCGGCTCTGGCTCTGACTCTGACTCTGGGTTATATGTGCTTCTTTTCCGAGGAATGATTTGCATAGAAATCGACGAATCGCCAACTGAACTTGAGCGCCAGTTTTCGCTTTCGGAGAAGAAACCTACGGACTCGTCCGTAGAGCACGGCTCACACACACGGACACACACGTACTGAGCTTGGCGCACGTTCCTCTGACGACGACGGCGACACCGCGAGCAACAGCAAGAGCAATAGCAGTAGCCACAGCAATAACAAGACAACTGGAACTGGCGACAGCAGCACCAAGAGGCACCTGGCGGCTTCGACGGACAAACTTGAACTGACGGCTTGAAGATCGCGACTGGGCCAGCGGTGATCTTCGAAAGCTCCGGCTTCGGCTTCGGCTGCGTCTTCGTATTCGTATTCGCCTTCGTGTTCTTCGGCAGCCTTCGTTTGCGCTCATTCGCCTCTCCGAGGGCAAGTCTCCACCGGACTCGGCTGTGGAGACTTGGAGCCTCGAGAGCCATTTGCACTTGCGCCAACTTCCCCTCAGCCCCAGCCCCTGTCGCTGGTTCTTGTTTGTAGTCGCTGGGCTCCCGTTGTTGCTGGTGTTGCTCTTTTGGCCCATTCTGTTGTTTTCTTCTTTTTCTCCTCTTACCAATTTCCGTTTTGCCTCTTGCTGGCCCTCTCCACTCGTTCTCGGCGGATTTCGGCTCTGAGCTTGCTCGTTGATTTGGTAATTGAAAAACTACAACTGAGAGCTGGCCGTGTACAGGGAAAGGGGTCCATGCTTGCCCGTAGGATGTGGCAGCCAGCCACGCCCCTCCCGCGGTGCGCCCATTCAATTCCGGCTTGGCAAATTGGGCAAAAGGGTAACGAAATGGCAGAAATTGGGAATTGGCCACAGTCTGTACGGTCGGCGCCCCGCAGTTGAGCCTGCCCAGCTCGGATTTGGATTTCGGCTTGGGCATGGAACTGTGAGCTGGCACTTGGGTTGGGCTGGACCCAGGCAGCACATGCAGTGGGCGTTCTTTAATTTGTCTTTCCCGCTCTTTTCTTCGGGGCTCATTATTATGTTTACCCAGACTTTTGTCACAACAAACATGCATTTTTTTAACTGCGAGCAAAACTCAATAATCACAAATGCGGAAAAATCACACAGAATAAGGGAATAATTCGATGTTACATATACAAATTTGTTATTAATATTAACTAAACATTTAACCCAAAAAGTCAAAAGTAAGTTTTATAAAAATGTATGCCTTTATGAAGAGTAACAAACAGTCTGGTCAATATACATATATAATATATATACATTATTATAATATAAAGAATGTACAATTTTAGCCAGATATTTGCTCAATATAGTAAAAAAAAACCTAATTTCTTTATATACCACAGTCCTCAGTTACTACTTTTTGTATGCGATCCACAGGTTAAATATTTTGTAGGTTCATTTTCAATAAAACCAACTTTTTTTAAGTTTTCTTTTTAGTACATTATACTATATATCATTGGCATTCAGAGCTATCCCAATAATAATCCCTCAGGCTCTAACAAAATGCATACAGAGCCAGCCGTTTAGTTCCAATACCCCAAGCTATAATGTGTACCAGGTATGAATAGAGAAGTATTTAAATTGGTTATTCCTTGAATATATTATATGACTTTGGACACATTTGTAAATTGATTGAGAGCGAAAAGTCAACAATATGTTGACAAAATAAGAAATGGATATCAACTTAAAGGATATGTACCGTAAATGGTAAAATATATTTGGGAACTGTCTAAGTGGACAGCCTATGCGGAACCGAAAGTATGTGCATTCGTACAAGTAAACTAATAATGTTGATCCTTTAAAGATGGGTAACTGTGGCATATTGTGTCGATCCACTCGCCTGCAGTGTGCCTTGTTCAGAGTTGCTACCCGTATTGTTATAGGTCGGGTGCTCTGCACGTTTGCGGTAGTTTTTGGGCTTGGCTCAGCTCTGTTTGGCTTAGTTCGCGCCACGGCAGTTTAGAGTGTGTGGGCCTGGCTCAGAACGACGGCAACAGCAGCTACCATTGATGCAACTGCAACGGCAACTACAACCACAACTACAGATGGAAAATGGCTATAAAGCGCCACATACACAAGCAGCCAGAGAGCTGAAAGCAATAACAATAGCAAAACCAACTGAAACATGGAGCACGGAGGAAACTCGTTTTTAATTCAATAGCAGGCCCATGAAATTTTACGCCCGATTTGTAGTACAACTACTACTGTTGCGATCGAATGAATCGCTACTGCAACTGCAGCGGCAACAGCGACACTACCAGCAACGGGGAGGAGAGTCCGAGGTGGAATAGAGGCGATGCCAGGCATCGTACACTTGGGCGCTGATCATATGGCCTGACTTGGCCTGGCCTGACTTGCACAAGCTCAGCTGTTGATCTCGCGCCATCCGCCAATCGATCGATACTTCCCAGCTCATTGTTTTTCCTTTTCTTCATGCATCTGTACACACAAACATACACATTTCCCCATCGTCGTTTGTTAATCCACCTTAAAATGTGCAATTTTCTGTTGCACGTCTCTGCGAGGGGAAGAAACCGAAAATTAAACAAAATCGAGCTCGAGCCATTGGCTGGCTGAGTAATGGACAGACGCACGGATCGAGTGGAGTGAGCCAGCGGGCACAGCGCTCCTAGGCTTTAGCGCGCTTACTCATCATCCAGCGAGCTTGGCCTGTGGTTATTGTTAATGTTGCTTTTGTTGCTGGTGCTGCGCTATTGTTGTTTTGCGCGAAAATTTGTAGTGTAGCGTGAAACATGCGCACGCATGCGCAACGAGGTCAATCGAATGGCAATCATGGCGAAAAATAAGGCAGCGAAAAACAATGACAACAACGGCATCGGCATCGGCAACAACGAAAACCAACACCACTAGGGCAGAAGAGTTCACTGGCGGGCCAGCCACAATGGGTAGCCAATTATCGAAATCCAAACATTGTAAATCCAAGACAAAGTGGGGAAAACTACACACATTTGGGGAAAAGAAGTCAGGTGGATGTGCCAACAGTACCTTTGGGAATCATTTTAATGGAGCCCAGAAACTACACTTTTCACCTTACTCTTATTTTGCTGAAGAGGTTGCTCAATTTGCTATTTCCTAAGCTATCACCCTTCTGGGTCTTCTGGGTTCTCAGTTGGCTGAATGACGAGCTAAGCAGCAACCTAATATTTCTGCATCGACTCGATACATATTCAGCTTACAGTTTGACAACTGACTGTGCAGCGTTGAAAAAAGAACCAAAACCAAAATAAAACTGTGGAAAATGCTTTGCTAATTGAAATTTGTTTGGTTTGGAAATCGGCCGTCGGAAGAGTAACATGAGATCCCTTCCCGGGCGATTTGGGTCACCGTAATGGCAGTGCGGAAGTGCTAGATCTTCGCTTCCACAGAGAAGCGCTGCTACTTTATAGATCGTAAAGATGATGACACACAGAGGAGATGAGATGAGGTGGCCAGCCGCCGGTATCCATCCAGAACTTGTCGATACCAACAAGGCAAATTATGTTATAACCTAGCCGCAGTTCCAGTCCCAGGCACCGTCTGGGTTTGTTGCTGTTTGTGAAATCTAACAATCTAATATATGTATATATCTAGTGGGTACATAATATATACGCAGCGGAGACAACACAAATCAGCGGCAAACCAGTTCAAAATTTAAATAAAACTCGAGCGTGCGCGCGATTTGAAGAGAAACTGGTTTTTGATTACCCAGAACAGCAACAAAAACAGTACGAAGAAACAGCAACATCGACAAAGCAGCGACGGCAATAGCAAAACTAACAATAATATAAATAAAGTTGTCATTATAAAATATCATCCGGTGCTAAATCAGGCGTGAGAAAATTTGCAATACATTTTTTCCGAATTTTAATCGGTTACTAACGATTGCTCGATATATGAGAATGTATGTGCATATTTTACATTCTGGGTTTTCAACAAAGTCAGGTCAGAGCCCATCGCTTCCCCACACATATTCGGATATTGCTCGCCACCAGTGGACTCTGTGGCTGCACCTTCGCAGCCCAGAGTCGCCGGGAAAGCGCGCAAATAGGCAAATGTTACATTTGTAAATAAATAAAAGCCGGCGCAAGACTCTTCTCGGCAGTGCAGCAGTAGCAAAAAGAAAGGTGGTGCTCTAGTCCAAATCTCAGTGCCAGTCCCCATACCCGTCGCCACTGCCAGCACCAGCCCCGTACCGTTCCGATCCTACCCAATCCCATCCTATCCCAGTGGCAGCGTCTAAACTGGTTTCGCTGGCTGTTTGATTTTCTTCTGGACAAGATTTACGGCAATTATGCGCACCGTTTGGTCGCTGCAAGTAAAAGGAAGAGAGTGTTGGCCCACAGAGTAGGCACTGGCGAAAACGGAGAATCGAAAGGCCATGTAAATTACCTGATGAACCCCCAGTCCCCAGTCCGCAGTCCGCAGTCCCTGATCCAACCCGTAAGTACCCCTTCAGGGGTCGGTGTCCGTCTCCAGCTGTGCCTGGCCAAGCTCAAAATTGCCACAATTTTTCTTTTGTGTGGAGGTCGGTGGTACATACTAACGCACGCTGGTACAGGCCACAATTTGTGTAACTATTTGTTTATTAATTATGGCCTAGAGTGGGCTCTTTGGCGGACAATGGAATGGCAGCTTAATTAACGGCCGATCCGCGCAGATCGAGCCCGCTCTTCTACGCGTGATTTATGAAGAACGCAATCCGTGCCGTAATGCCGTATTCGATTATGGCAAATTCATTAATCATAGCCAGGTTAACGACACTGCACTTCGAGTCTCGATGCCGCCGATCAATCAAATCGCCCCGAAAACAAGCCCGTTACAGCAGCTACTAGTTCATCTGCTAACCCAACAAACAGACGGCATTGAGCACTGGGCACTGGGCACTGGGAAGCAAGGGGGCCACTGCGGACACCCCAATGGAGGAATCGCATGCGATGTTCTTTTATTTATTTGAGCATTGGACCATTTCTCTTTCTGGCCGACAACGAGCGGGAGCTATCACATAAATCGCACTCGGGTGTGTTGACAGCTGTACGCATACACATCCATGTGTATGTACGAATATACCGGCTGAGGAATTTGTCAAATATTCAGAATTATGGCTGATAAAGCCATCTCCCAATGGGTAAATAAACAAAAACAAACAATCATAAATTGGGTTTATTATCGGAATTCCATGTTCCCGCTCTCTCTCTCTCTCTCGTTCACTGATTTGCATGTGCAAGTGTAAGAGGAAGTGGGTGAGAAGCCCCACGTCGGCGCACTATCAGCTCCGCTCCGCAGCGATCGGGAACTGGGTCGAAATCAGAGCCCAAACAGAGCCGCCGGACAGGCCGCGGGCTTATCGTCCATTTGTGAGTTGTGCAATTACATTGCTGCCCAGAGAACATGCCTAATCAAATTGTTTTTTGTTTAGCAATTATACACATATTTACGCCCGAGCTCGAAGCGAAGTCTTCTCCGCCGGGAATTTCTTTGGCATGTCACGCGGCCGCGTCGCCTCGCTTCGTGCGCTTGTTTGCCGCACTGGGGGCGGGCAGTTGCCGTGATCGGCGGGGGACGGACGGAGCGGCGGGCTCGGAGAATGCAAATTGCAAGTATTAAAGATATGTCGCCAGTGCACCAGCGAAAAATATGCAAAACCCGTACGAACACACATGTGCGAGATGCAACCATCCACGATTCGTGATCGCTAGCCGCAGTGGCAACTATGGCACTGCGTATTGATAAGAGTGGTCCCGCCCTGCTCGCTGCCTCGAACAGTAAATCGGACTTACAATTCAAGCGGTACATACAGCGGTGCTCAAAGTAAAAAAAAAATAAATAATTGCTTGAAAATTGTATATTTTTAGTGTTTCATTTCGGAGTAGAGGGAACACGTATGTAGGTAAACAAGCAAGACATGTACATATGTTCATAATAACCTTCTTATCGTTCCTGTGCAAGCTTTAAAATATAGTGGTCTTATCTAGCTCCTTGGAGTAAATATAAGACTTTTTGGAAAGTTGTATCTAAAACTAAGAGCACACCGTGTAAAAACGGCAGACATGGCTAGATCACCTCGGCTTGTAATTCTATTTCATAATAACGAAACGGTTAATAACCTAAATACCATATATTAAGCCAACATTAAAAGAGTTTTTTGAAAAAATCCATCACTTTTTATGTGGTTTACATCTAAACTACCCACGGAATCGTCCGATATTAAAGAAAAAAAATGCATTAATTATAGGATGAACGTTCAAGGGGTACATACTCAAGTATCGTTTTAGTTTTGTACATTTTTTCTTGCATTTTTATTTTTTAAAGAGTTAATGTAGAATAAAACAAGAATGAATGCTAACTTCGGCATTCCGAAGTTTAAATACCCTTGCAGTAAGTAAGACTTTTTCGTTTTCTCGGGTACGGACATACATAAATGTTGCGAGAGAAAAATGTTGCGAACGAAAATGTTGCGAACAAACTAAATGAATTTATATATATATATTCCTATGACAGCTATCTGATATAGTGGTTCGATTTTGATCAAATTAAAATCGAAATTCTAAAATATTACAAAATGGCCATGTCTGAAATTTCATGAACATATTTTGAAAATTGCCTAAGTTATAATTTTTTTCCTACAAATTTTCCGATCGTTTCTATGGCAGCCGTATGATATAGTCGTCCGTTCCGGCCCGTTCCGACATATATAGTAGTGAAATCATATAGAAGACTATGTCATATAGAAGACTATGTATCTGCAAAGTTTCATTCAGATAGCTTCAAACCTGAGGGACTAGTTTGCGTAGAAACGGACGGACAGACGGACAGAAGGACATGGCTAGATCGACTCGGCTGTTGATGCTGATCAAGAATATATCTACTTTATAGGATCGGAAATTTCTCCTTCACTGCGTTGCAAACTTCTGACTAAAATTATAATACCCTGCAAGGTTATAAAAAGTGCAACGTGAGAACCTATAGATCGGTTCAGTAGATTTGGATATATTGCGTACACCGATCAAAACGACACTTTTCAAAGTCTCATACATAAGTGGGTAATTTTTGCTCTGATCGATGTTTAAAATTTAAAAGAGAAGCAAATGTGTAAAAAATGTTATAACTGCGAAAAAAGTATTATTATTTCGACCGCAGTTGTATTCATGAATGTTTATACATGCATACATATGTACATATGTTTGTATGTATGCAGGGGCTGGCACATGTCTGTGTGTCGCGCTGTGGCCATCGAAAATGCGGCATTTGACACATTTATGAAAATCGGTATCGGAATGCGCCGCAAACTCATTTTGTTGGAATGTTTTGTGTGACTTTTTTATTTTTCTTTTTATTTTATTAATTAATTTTTTGCCAAAATGAAACATTTTTCGGAATTGTCGAGTGTTTACGCGATCGCACAGTGCCCGAAGAAGAAATCGCATGCCTCGAACTGAATCCCGTGCTTCCCTGTGTGTTTATCCAGCGACCCCAATATCGAAGCCTCCGCCACTGAGTGGGTAGACTTTGGCTGGTCAATGTATGAGTGAGAGATCGTAGTTAGGTAAAAAAAAAAAAAAGATGCCCGGCGGAAAGGGCCCTGCTGCAACCGTGAGTCATGTGTCAAGAAGGGTACAGAGCTTAGGGGGGAACGAAAGAGGGACTGACAAAGGCGCTGCAAGTCAAGAATTCCTTTCCGTATGACACACTGCGGACTGACGGCGGGAGCACTTTGTTTAAATACGTTTAAGTTTTTTGGTATTTCGGGTTTCTGGGCTGCTTAAAGGCGAATGCCGTATTGGAGTCGAAGGTAACCCCTCGAGTGGTCGCATTGCCGTTGCCAGTTGTGTCAACTCTAAGCGACGATCGCTTCTCTTCCAAATGAAATTGGTTAATGACCAAGACTCGCCCGCTAGTTCACTCACCGCTCGTGTTGTTCTGCACCATGTTCGCCGCTCTGAAGAGCACATCCAGCGCCGATTCCATGCTGGAGCCTATGAACGTGGGCTTGGTCTGGTGGTCTGCTGCTGCTCCGCCTGCGACCTGCACCGCATGAGTTTCACACTGAAAATGTAAAGAAATTGACCATGAGCAGGCGCACACAGACGGAGGCAATGGGATGACTCTGGCTGCTGGGGACCGGGGGCGGTCGAAGGCATGTGCACACACACACGCGCGCATCGGAGAGCGGTCACAAACTGGATACCGTGTATCGCGGAGCCTGGCTGCATTGGCGTGTATGTAAATGGAACGAAACCAAGCCAATCCCCACCGAACCGAACCGAACAAAGACTGACGCTGGCTCATCGCTCAGACTCTCCAACTGACTTGAAAACAAGTACGGCCAAATCCTGCTGCCAAACGGTTGCCATCTGATGGCGGCGGGGGAGGGGCTGGCGGCGCAAGCACGATGCAGTTGGGACAGGTTTAAGAGACCGCGCTGATGACAACGAGCGCGGTGGGACGGCGAAAATTTTGGCAATGGCCAAGTACAGCAGCCAGCAGCAGAAATACTGCCAACTGTGATATTGTTGCCAAGCAGGCCAGCCAGCCAGCCAAAGCATCCGAGTTCCCACATCCACTCGATCAACAACTACAACTATTGCAGCCGACTTTACCTTTTGCCTTGGGACGCTTCCAAGTTTTCGTGGTCCTGAATCACAGCTGATTCCTTTTTCGTGGTCAATCCAAACAATTTTCGCTGGACAGAGCAATTTTTTATTTATATACGAAATAATCCAAAATACATACTATTAGAGCTGTACAAGTGTCGATTGACACTATCGATAACATTGGCGGTATAATCAATTCTTGTGTTATTATCGATATATCGCAAGAACAAAATACTGGTATCTAGAAGATTTTCTTTGGTCCTGTTTCTACTAGTTCTTCATTATTCTATTCTATCATTTTACCAATCCGTTCAGTGCTAAATCAATCAGTGCTAAATCAAACTCATATGGGAAAATAATTTACCATTTTACTACAAGCACACAAACAATAACAATTTAACCATGACATTTTAAATATATTAACAACTATTACTGATAATTTAAATAATTTAAAAATAATTTAAAAGTTGCGCCGATTGTTTTTGTGTTCAATATTCCACCCACTTTCTTTCATCTTGTGTTATGACCACAAATGATCCTGCGCGTGCAGCCAACGGCTTGGGCCATGTCTCGGCTAGCTCTTCGAGTCGTGGGTTCTTAACCCGGCTCACTGACACACGTAACCGAAAAAAAATTTTGAACATCCATCTCTTTTCAACACTACACTCTGCACTGTTTATTTACAAATAACATTTAAATAAGCTTCGAACTACACGAACCTACACTAAACAGTCAGACATAGTTTTGAGACTCCTTGATGGTCCACGAGCTTATATGCCTCCCTGCCAAAGCAGCTGCGTACAGAAATCCTATTGCAACATAACACACAACATAACACCTGACTTGGCTAACTTCTTAAATTTATCTTGTTGTCCTTAAATTTTGGCAAGAGTGAAGTAACCGTTATGAGTTAGGCAAGTCAGTCTCCGGACCTAAACCCAATCAAAAATTTGTGGGGAGACTTGAAACGTTGAATAGAAATCAGAAAAATTTTAAATCCGGAAGATTTGTGAAGATTTCTTGAAGAAACCGGGTATGAGATTTTAGTAGTGACTTGCCACAAACTTATTCCTAGTACGTCAAAACGAATGGCGAAAGTTGACCAAAATAAGGGTGGTTATACCGGATACTAGTTTAAGTTTACGAATAAGAAGAAAAAAGTGCAAAATATTTGATACGTTTCGTGTTCTAGGCTTAGAAGAATGGGTGTACTTATTATTTTGACCAACCCATTTTCATGCTTTTTTGATCAAATCGATCGCAGTCTTTTAGTTTGAAATGAAAAACTCTCTTGTTAGTTGTTTTTAATGGGTGGCTGCAATAACGCCCAGTGCAATAAAGCCCATGGGCGTTATTTCTCAAAAAAATGCAATAACGCCCATGGGCTTTTTGTGTTTTACACACTGATCTTCGTCTCTGCATTGAATTCATGTTCATAAGTTTGGCAGTTTAGAATTGACCTTAAACTGAGTCGCACGTGATGGAGCTGCAAAACAAAAAATTTTCTTTCGTTGCTGGTTTTCGAAAAACCTCCAAATTATTATTTTTGACTGATGAAAATCAGTTATTTAAATTAAAAAGTATAACAAAAAGTGGTACACGTTATACATGTTATATAAAAGAGTGCGGTGTGACAGTTAATCTGTTAAACAATATATGCAGCCAAATCAGTTTTAAATACCACCATAACATAACCATGCGCCACCAGAAGCCCTTATTAAACGGCTTAAACTTATAAATGACGTCAAGTCCCAATGTGAAGCAAAAAGAATAAAAAGAAGAAGCGTCAAAGAAATATTTGACGAAGTATGCCAGAATTCTTCAGAAGCTTCATCTTCGGTGCACTTCCCTAAAGTTCGAAGGCAACTTTATAATATTAGAAACCAGAAAATGCCTAAAAATCCAACAAGACCTGTCGAAATCAAAGAGTTTTTTGACAATAAGTCTTATATGGCGGAATATAGCTTATCCAAGCACAAGAACGAACCTTTCTATAGACACACAATTGTGGAAGATGAATTCGCCTATTCTGTATTTGCATCGCCAAGTATATTGCGAATCATACCGAAAATTAAGGGCGAACGGTGTTATTTGATTGATGGAACTTTTGATATAGTGCCATCGTGCGGATATAAGCAATTGCTTCAAGAACGATAGAATACAAGATTGCGCAAAGACGAAGCGAAAAATTGTTCGTTCTGCGCATCTACGTCACAAAGTACTGGTACCAATGAAATTGTTGTTGTGTCTATTGCCTTATAAGGCAATATCCAGTACTTTGTGACGTCACAAACGCTATGCACGAATAACGGACCTGCGCATTGCGCAATCTTGTATTCTATAGTTCTTGCAATTGCTTACAATTCATTTTAAATTTCTTCACCAGGTAAGTAAATATAAATTGCGTTTTTAACATCATATAACATTTTGAAATTTTTTAAGACTTTTCCATTCATCTTTATTCTGATGTCCACCAAATCCGCAGCAGCTTATGAACACCTTTTTGGTTTCATTAATCAGAATATTTTAAAATTGGAGCCGCAAGTTTTATGACTGACTACGAGTTGGGTCTCCGAAAAGCATTGCAAAGTGTATTCCCATCTGCGATTCTAAAGGGCTGCTGGTTCCATTATTGCCAAGCTTTAAGAAGAAATATTTTAAAAATAAAAGGATTTGGAAAATTGTTAAACAAGAATCTGGAATGCTACATCTGGTTCCGGTCTTTTCAAATTTGGCCATTGCTCAAGCCAAACCAAATTGAAGAAATGGTTTTGAAACTCAAAAATTATTTTCAAAATCTACCCAAAGTCTGCCACAGTGATCTAAAAAAATTTATAAAATATTATGAAAAGGAATGGATTATTAAGGTAACAAAAAAGTTTTAAATTTAACATAAAATATAACATTAAATCTTTTTAGATAACACCTTCTGCATTTTCGGTTTATGGAGAAAATATTAAAACTACCAGCTCTTTGGAGTCTTTTAACTCCTTATTAGCTAGAAAAGTAAAAAAACATGGAAAATTCTTTGAATTTCTAAAAGCTTTGCAGGATACCGAATTTAGTACAGCAGAAAAACTGAAGAACGAAACAGATGGGGTAATGGATGCGCTACCTAAAAAGCGAAATATGCAACAGACCCGAGAAAACCGCTTACAAAGTTTAACAGCCGATCTTATGGCGGGAAAAATATCACTTGAATATTTTTTTAAGTGCATGACCAACCGGCAAAACGATATTTTGGAGTGGGACTTAAAACTACCTAAAGAAAACGAAGAAGTCGATGCGAGTGAAGTCGTCGAACAAGACGACTTGGAGGATCCGGACGATAATTTTGGACTATGTAAGTCAAAGTCAAGTCAAGTCAAGTGAAAAATGAAATTTATTAATTGGGCTTCTTGCCTTTCGAGATTTTTACTTATATATATATATATAATAAGTGAATTCTGAAAATAGCCTTGTGTGAAATAACGCCCATGGGCTTTATTGCACTGGGCGTTATTGCAGCCACCCGTTTTTAATATCTAGGGTAAGGTCGGAAACTAGATATAAACTTGATTTTTTCCTTAGGTTTATTAAAAAAGTTTTATGAGACTTGAAACAAACCACATACGCGTGTACTTATTATTTTGGCCACAAGTGTACATATGTTCATGCCACACCAAATATCCAAATCAACACCGTTGGGGATATGGCGAATACGTTGGGTCTTGTCTCCCCAAAAATCATAAAAAAAGTCAGCCAAAAAAAACCATTACGACAGGGACAAGATTTAAGCCAACAAAAAAAAAACCGCGCCAGGCCTGGACCGTGGCCTGGCGTCTCCTTCCTTGGTCTGGTCGGCCTCTAGAAATATAAACACTTTTTTTTCTGTGCTATGATTTCTCCCCGGACCACTCACCTATATGGTTCGCCGATCCAGCTTCCCAGGTCCTCAACCCAGGTATCAAAAAGCGGGAAAAAAGCGGGTTTAATATTTACTTTAATTTTTAGATTTTTAAAGGATTTTTAATAGGTCGTCTTAATCCTCGTGACAACCATCGGATTCGCGATCGTATCGTTGGTACCGATCATTGTTAAGTATTTCGAAATTCATAATTAAAGCAGCATCTCCCCACCTGTGGGGCCTGGGCCTCTTTCTTCAATTCTGTGTATACACTTCTATTTGTTTCTATCACAACGGACACATTATCTGTGCCAATACCAATTAGGTTTTTTACGTCTAGTTTGTAGGACAGTATTGCATTTCTAACGGCTTCAACAATGCAAGTGGCATTACCAAATTCCAATGGTACCAGACTCAAAAAGGTAGAGACGAATACACCTCGTCGGATGGAAAAATAATTAATTACGTAATACATAAAATTAAGAAACATTGAGATAAATAAAATTATCATAATTACTAAAATAAATACCCAAGAGTTTTGTGACTCTAATATCCGCTGACTCATCCAGAAGAAGTCTGAATTTGGAGTCTCCAATATCGGTGCACAAGTCCTCCGAAAAATGACGCGCCAAAACATGTTTGATTGTGTTGGTGCATTTTGTGCGATGAAGCTTTATACGCCTGGCTGTTGCACCATCAAAATATGTGCTGCATAAACTTTGGGCAACTGCCCAAATGGTCAATTTGAGCCATAGCTGTGTGCTCAGCAATAAATAAGCACAGCGCTGCTTCCTGCTGTAATGCCACTCTTGATCGCACATGGTATATTTAGGTAAAAACTGGTACATTGTTGTGTCCGTTCTACCGATTGAGGGTATCGATAGAGGGCCAAATTGGTAGTACCATACATAAGCGGCTAACATCGATGAATCGGTGATGGGCAGCACGGGTAAACAGGCTGCCAACCGAAGCCAATCCCAATGGTTTTCGAACTCGGGTTCGTTCACCCGATAAAAAGGGAATAGCGAACCTAACGGAGTTCGAAATCGGATGTTCTTGATCTGCTTGTGTTCGGTTGGAACGAGAGTGCGCAACGGCAGCGGATTTGAATAAGACCGAGTGGAAAAAAAACGTTTTCGCCCACGGGACATAGTTGGTTAAAAAGTATTACAAATTAAATAAGAAAAAAATAAGGAGTGAGTGAAATTAAATAATACCACACTAAGGCTCCAACGAGCAAGGAGAAACCTGGGAAGTGAGATCGGCGAAACCAGAAGGTGAGTGGTTAGGGACAGGTTAGGGACGAGTAGGGACGGAGGATAAATTAATTTGTTTTTATAGGAGTCGACCAGACCCAGGGACAAGGAGGAAACGCCAGGCCGAGATCCAGGCCTGGCGCAGTTTTTTGGCGGAGCCAAATTTCGGCTCGGTTGTCCAATATTTTTGGAGCATCCATCTTCGACGGCCACATATGGTGTGTGCGGTCAATATTCTTCCGTCGGCGACGAATTTTCCCGAATTTTTATGGCTGACACGGGCGAAGATAAGTTCGAGTGATCTCAGCAGATGTGTGAACAGAAATTGAGGCCGAAACTCTGAGCCCATCTAGTGTCCCCAATTATTTTGCTTAGCCTTGGCATTGCCACTCCATTGCCACTAGATTGCCGATCAACATCAGTCGCAAGAAGACCGGCACGCCTTCCGAGAGGCGGCAACGGGAGCCACCGAAGGCTTCAGCTATTTTTTTTTACCTTGTATTTTTTTTAAAGTTATTCGTCTTTTGTTAGTTTTATTTATTTTATTTATTTATTTATTTATATTTATTTGTCTATTTATTTAATCCGTCATATACATATTTATTTCAATTTTTATATTTATTTCATTTTCCTATTTATTTCAACTATTTATTTAATTATATTATTTCATTATATACTATGTATATATATTGTTTGCGGTGGAAACCTAATTTTTTTTGTGAAGATATAATTTTCTGTGGTCTTGTTAAAACAGCAAGAATTTCCCTGGCAACTTGCCCCGTCTGAGCGCTCAATCGGGTAGGAAACTAAGCATTCGTTGTCTGTGTGGGAATTAATTTTTTTTGTATTAATTGGTTTATTTGTTGGTTATAATAATTTCTGAAAGAAATTAGGTGTCTCCACATGAAAAGTCTAAATGAAATTCAAAGGATAAACAAGGAAAAAACTATTGTCTATTTTTAAATGAAATATATGTATATGTTTAAAAAGGAAACGATGAATATGGAGTAGAGTTTTAATATGAGAAGGGGGAGGGATCCATGGCGTTAGGGTAAAAAAAAAGTGTGTGTAAGGATTTAGGGGCAGCTGCAATAGGATGTCTGCACGCGGCTGCTACGGCAGGGAGGGAAGCAGAGGGTCTCGAAAACCATCAAAGAGTCCCAATTGTGTATGGCCGTTATAAATATGTAGGGGGTCGTTAAATGTGTGTCGTTAAGTTTCGAAGTTTGTGCAGTGTTAGTGTTGTAGAACGTCTAGTCCTCGTAAGAGAGCTAAATGTTCGAATTTGTCTGTTACGCGTGTCAGTGGGCCGGGTTGAGAACCCGCGACAATCGAGATGAGCTAGCCGAGACATGGCCCAAGCCGGTGGCTGCACGCGCAGGACCTTGTTTGGTCATAACAGATATGGCGCCCAATTTGAAAAGCAGCACTAGGTCCTCCACAAAAAGGACATAAATAGTTTCTTCGAGTGTATGATCAGGATCGGATAACGAGATATCGCGAGATCTCCAAGCCGAAGTTAGACCCTATACTCAAAGAAAATATAATCAAAAAGGGGATATCACCGATCAGTGTATGGAAAAGGGGCTTCTTGAAGCAGACTTGAAGTCATCAAGTAGGAGGCCAAGCCAAATAACTGGATTTGCGCAAGTTACTGCCTAAAAAAGTCTCCAAACTGTGATATTGATCTGTGATATAACCTTAAGATAGTCTTAGTGAAAGGTATAAATTACTACTAGATAAACAAACGGACAGAAGGAAAGTCACCGGCGACTATGCCTAGCAAAAGAGCAAGGGCATATAGCGACCGGGGGCAGAAGAAGACGGCCAGGTTCGACACTGTCCAAAATGAAGGAACAGTTTGCGAAACCTTGGTATCGACATCGGACAGAAATAACAAACAGACCAAATCAGTTAAAAAGAAAGCAATTTAAATAAAAGGGAGTAAATTAAACTAAAAATTACGGCTAAAAAGTCGTAATTTTCCCAGGTGAAAGACAGGTCAGCGACGGGCGACCCAGGGCTCGAAGTATGATGACCTTGCGCAGCGACCCGTCGAAGAGATGATGACCTTTGCTCCAAGTGAGAGATAGAGTCACACTCAGTTCATTGATCGAGTCTAACACACCTAAAATGGGAAAAAGGGGAACAAATTAGTTCGTTTTTTTTAAAGTATTAATAAAACATAAATACCGCAACTATAGTATAGTCTACATTGCACCTTGTTATAGGATACGTTATATAGATATACGTCATATAGCCAATTATTAATATAATTTATAAATTCACATAAATTAGTACATAACTAATTTTGTATTTTTTTTTTGGGACAATACAGGATAACCTCTGTCGACCCAAGTCCTAAATGTATGGAGATTGCGCAGCGAACAGAGGGAAAAACCTTGACTTCAGCTTCAAGATAGAAGACTGGATAGCATAGGATACAATTATCCTTGTAAAGCCACCTAAGAAAAAAAACAAATAATTAGTTTTCGAATTTGTGTATTGGCGACTTGACTATCAAACATCATGGTAAATGATGTTTAGTATAGTCGACTGTGCCAAAAGACAATGTTGTTTTCTTTGTCAGAAGTCTTTGTACCTACATGTATATATAACACGTCACAAAAATAAAATAACACACACACACCTAACGCCGGGTGAACTACTACCTTCCATATGCATATAAATATAAACAAAGATAAAGATTTGGGTGGACTTCCGCCAAATTAGCGTTTCACATATATAAATTTGGTTATTATTTTTTGTTATTTATATCAGTGTCTCCTATTTATATATATAATTTTAAGTATTTAGCATCAGGAAATTATAGGGATTATTTTGGAAGGCATATGGGTGGTCCTGGAATATCCACAATGCAGGAAGAAGGTCAAGCAAGGGGTCATGAAGAAGAAGAGTCGCAAAGACTTGGAGTAGCAGGGGGCAGGGATCTTACAGGGACACAGCGAAGGGGCGCCAACCCAAGAGCACTGAATCTAGATCAGGCCTCCACTCCTTACAGCGCATTTTCCCAAATTGTTCTTGACCCAATACAAGAGCAATATAGCCAAGAAAACGCAGAGGCATACGGCTCGTTTAACCGGAGGGAATTCCAGGCCTTGATCCAAACATCCCAGGAACAATTGCGGGTGGATATGCAGCAACTGATAGACACTAGGATAGACCAATGCATTCAAACCGGATTTTCTAATCTAATGAGACGACTAGACCTTAGAGATGAAAGTTCCGAAACATCCAAGTCATCCGGTTCATCAACGGCAACCCAACGAGCAATTAGGCCATCAGGGAGTAAAGAACTTAACAACAAAGTTCCGAATACGGGAGAGGGTCAAGGCGGAGAAGCAGCTGCAGAACAATTCCCGGTCCCGAACGAAGGCGGCGAAAGAGGAAATATGCCCGGCCAACCAGCAATGAGTACACTGCCACATCAAGTGACAAATGGAAGAAATTTCAGTCAACCAGGGAACGGTCAAGGAATGGGCAATTGGAGGAACCCACAAGCGACAGGAAGTAACCCTCATTTGGCCCAAGGAAGGTCTTTAAGGGATCATTCGTACCAACGGCCAGTTGATAGTAGAGTGCTAGGTATTTCCCAAAATCATATGGTCGAATTTGAAGGGCAACAGCACCAGGATTATCGAGCACCCGGGAATACGAATGGCAGCTTGTATGGGAGAGGAGCAGGAGCCGGGAGGCCAGGAGATCAAAGGCAGTTGAGTCGGCCGAGGCATTATGTTCCCCTGGACAAGTGGGGATTCCAATTTGCGGGCAGTGGCGGCACTATGAGCGCGGAGGATTTCCTATTTAGGGTGGAGCATCTGCAGGAGCACTATGGGATGCCGTGGCCAGACCTGCTACGGGACTTCCACCGGTTGCTCACCGAAGAGGCATCCGAATGGTACTGGCTGCAGATCAGAACCAAACCACCGAGGAATTGGGAAGAGCTGAAGGAAGCTATACAACGGCGCTATTGTGACAGTCGCAGCAATTATGACCGGATCCAGGATATCGCCGAGAGGAAACAGCGCCCAGGAGAATCCTTAGAGGAGTATTTTACGGCACTCCGACGACTAGTGGCATCGGTGGGCGGTAGAGTAGACCAGGAATGGGTCATAAAAACAGCAAAGCGCAACTTGGCGGAACCGATGAGGCAATGGATCTACCCGGTACGCGTGTATACCCTGGAACACCTCCATGACGAGTGTAAGGAGGCGGAACGCATGTTGGATCCAGGGCGTGAAAAACAGAGGACGCAATTGCCCATGGCCTATAAACCCCGGCAGGAACACCGACCCAGTAGAGTTGAGGAACTCCGATGTTATACAGTGGAAGGCCAGGATTCCACAGACGAGGCAGAAAATGCTGTAGAAGCGTTGGCAGGCGGAGCTACGAAGAAGGCGCTGATCTGCTGGAACTGCCACCAGAGTGGGCACACGTTTTTCGAGTGTGAGGCAGTACAGCGGAAACGGTTTTGTTACAAGTGCGGTTTGCAAAACACGGTAACACCCAAATGTCCGAACTGTAGACAGGGAAACGCATTGCGGAACGCAGTGGGGACGGGCGAACCGCGTTCCGCGAGAGAGACCGAAAGGAGGCCCCGACCCAACTAGGCGATCAAAATCTAGCTGAACACCGAGCTAAGGAGCAGGGAGTAGATCGTGCATTCTTAAGTCTAAGTGAGCGAGTCCGAAGATATAAGGAAGCACGTCAACGTATATTTGGGGAAAATCAGCTGGCAGGAATGACAATAATAACAAAAAGGATTCAGAAGGCAAGAGACCGATTCAAGAAAAGGAAACAAGAGAGAGGCAGAGTGAAGCAGTCGGTGAATGCCGTACGAAGCCAGAAAATGGAAATGGATCCCAGACCATATGCGGAGGTCAAGATCCTTGGGAAGATGATGCGAGGCTTATTGGACTCTGGAGCATCTGTCAGCCTCCTCGGGAAAGGGTGTCGGGAGCTTTTGGAAACATTGGATATATCATGGAAACCTTATTTTGCACAAGTAAGAACTGCAAATGGGGCAAAACAGCAGATTTTGGGATAGGTTGCTATTCCAGTGGAATTTAAAGAGAAAACAGCCACAATAAACCTTTTCCTGTGTCCATCTCTCGAACAGGAGCTATATCTGGGCGTGGATTTTTTGAAAATTTTCCAGATAGCACCGGATATTTTCGAGTTGGCGGCGATACAGGAGAATATAGACCCACATCCGGTAAATAAAGAGGAACCAGAACCACACGACTTAAACGAAGAGCAAAAGATAAGGTTACAGAAGATCCGCGAGTCCTTTTTTACATTTGAAGCGAATGGCTTGGGGAGGACCACAAAGATGAAGCACTCAATTGATCTGGTTGAGGGAGCAGGGCCTGTCAAAGACCGTCACTATCCGGTGTCTCCAGCAGTCCAAGCGCTTATTTATGAAGAAGTAGACGAAATGCTTCGACTAGGCGTGATTGAGGAAAGCGATAGTGCCTGGAGCAATACCATCACGCTGGTTAGGAAGCCAGGGAAAAATCGGCTATGTCTCGATGCCAGGAAGCTCAACAAGGTCACGATAAAGGATGCTTATCCTCAACAGAGCATAGAGGGTATATTAAGCCGCATAAACACAACGAAATATATCTCTAGCGTGGACCTGAAGCATGCTTTCTGGCAGATCGAGTTGGAGGAAAAAAGCAGGAGATATACGGCATTTACCGTGCCAGGACGCCCTTTATACCATTTTGTAACCATGCCCTTCGGATTAACAAACGCTGCTCAACGCCTGTGCCGGCTTATGGACAAGGTGGTACCAGAGAGACTGAGAGAAAAGGTATTCATGTACCTGGATGACTTGTTGGTAGTATCTCCGACATTCGAGGAACACATGGAGACACTACAAGAAGTGGCAGGGCTCCTGAGGGAAGCAGGGTTGACAATTGGGTTAAAAAAATCTCATTTCTGCTTTAAAGAACTCCGATACTTGGGATTTGTCATAGGTGGTGGAGTGCTAAAGACAGACCCAAAGAAGGTGGAAGCCATTCAAAACTTAGGTATCCCCAAAAGTACGAGGGAAGTGAGGAGTTTCATATGCACGGCCGGTTGGTACCGGAGATTTATAAAAAACTTTGCAGAGCTAGCAGCGCCGCTGACAGATACTTTGAAAAAAGGACAAAAATTCAAGATGACAGCGGAGGCGGAGCAAGCAATTAACTCCCTGAAGAAGGCACTCATGACGGCGCCGGTGCTCACTCATCCGGATTTCACCAAGAGGTTTTTTGTGCAGTGTGATGCGTCAGATTCCGGGGTAGGAGCTGTATTGTTCCAGCAGGAAGAAGACGGTGGCGAGCGTCCTATTGCGTTTATGTCTCAAAAGCTAAACCAGTGTCAACGGAATTATAGTGTGACCGAAAAGGAATGCTTTGCCGCCGTTTTAGCGATTCAACGGTTTCGGCCTTATATCGAGCTCATGGCATTCACGGTGATAACTGATCACGCAAGCCTGAAGTGGTTAATGTCGCTGAAGGACTTGAGCGGGAGACTTGCAAGGTGGTCGTTAAAACTGCAGGCGTACGACTTTGACATACAACACCGAAAAGGCTCAGAGAACGTCGTGGCTGACACTTTGTCAAGGATGGTGGAATCAGTAGAGCACGATAAGGACGACTGGATGCTAGGATTCCAGACCGTGGAGTTCGAGTCGGAGGAGTACCGCGAGTTACGTGACGTTATAGAAGCGGAGAAGGATGGCCGGCCGGATATCAAGGTGGTGGATGGATTTATCTTTAAACGCACCATGCCAAACGGAAAACCGGAGCTAGAAGAGAATCGCTGGAAATTGTGGATCCCATCATCGCTGACACAAACATTGATAGAGCAAGCGCACTCACCACCAACCAAGGCTCATGGGGGAATGGCAAAAACTCTGCATCGCTTAAGGCAATCGTTCCATTGGCCAGGTATGGTGGCTCAGGTACGGCGATTCATTCAGGACTGTCAAGTGTGCAAGGAGACAAAACCTTTGTACGGTGGTGCAAAGCCAGGACTGGGAGCCGAAACGATAACGTACAGACCGTTCCAGAAAATTTATATTGATTTTTTGGGAAAGTATCCTCGGTCGAAGAAGGGGCATGCCTATATTTTCATTGTTGTGGACCATTTTTCTAAGTTTGTTTTCCTCAAAGCGATGAAGGAGGCGACAACGGTGGAAGTAGTCAAGTTCTTGACCAGAGAGATTTTCCACACGTTTGGAGTGCCAGAGGTCGTACATTCGGACAACGGGAAGCAGTTCGTGGCGAAGAGATTCCAGGATATGATCGAGCAGTATCAGGTAAAACACGTAAAGACGGCAGTGTACTCTCCTCAGTCGAACGCAGCAGAACGGGTTAACCAGTCGGTTCTAAATGCGATCCGGGCATATCTAGAGGAAGACCACCGGGATTGGGATCTATATCTCCCGGAGATAGAGGCAGCCTTGAGAAGCTCCATACATCAAGCTACGGGGGTAACGCCGTATTTTGCTTTGTTTGGGCAGAATATGTTCATGAACGGAGCGGATTACCAACTAGCACGGAGGCTACAGTCATTGGAGGACAATGAGCTTGAGGGTCTAGAGGCAGGAGAAAGAGTTGCACTGCTGAGAGACTCAATACGGAGGAACCTGCATGAGGCGCATGAAACCAGCGCAAGATACTTCGACCGTCGGACACGAAGAGTCACATTTCACCCCGGGCAGGAAGCGTTCAGGAGGAATCATGTCCTGAGCGACTTCGGAAGGTGCTTCAACGCAAAGTTTGCGAGGAAGTTTTTGAAATGCCGGATAAGGAGGCCCATAGGCAACCACATGTATGAGGTGGAGGACATGAATGGGAAACTGGCAGGGGTGTTCCACGTAAAGGATCTGAAGCAGTAGAACAAGCTTGGAAGGGGATACGACCAACGATGAGGACCTGGAAGAAAAAGAAGAGTATAAATCGGACTTCTGTGAGCGAACGGAATCACTTGCTCTGGAGGGTGACGCTGGGACAGGGCACAAGTTGAGGATGTTCTTGATCTCGGGTTCGTGGGTGGTCTCCCGCGTTGGGCGCTGAATGATGCCAATGTCCTGCGCTAATCCTGCACGTCAGTGCTCTTCCTTTCTGTCGAAAAAGCCGAAATACGGACATTTTTTTCACTGCCATCTGTTTTGCTTTTCATTGACCAATGTCAGTGTGGTGTTGTGTCCATCTTCGACGGCCACATATGGTGTGTGCGGTCAATATTCTTCCGTCGGCGACGAATTTTCCCGAATTTTTATGGCTGACACGGGCGAAGATAAGTTCGAGTGATCTCAGCAGATGTGTGAACAGAAATTGAGGCCGAAACTCTGAGCCCATCTAGTGTCCCCAATTATTTTGCTTAGCCTTGGCATTGCCACTCCATTGCCACTAGATTGCCGATCAACATCAGTCGCAAGAAGACCGGCACGCCTTCCGAGAGGCGGCAACGGGAGCCACCGAAGGCTTCAGCTATTTTTTTTTACCTTGTATTTTTTTTAAAGTTATTCGTCTTTTGTTAGTTTTATTTATTTTATTTATTTATTTATTTATATTTATTTGTCTATTTATTTAATCCGTCATATACATATTTATTTCAATTTTTATATTTATTTCATTTTCCTATTTATTTCAACTATTTATTTAATTATATTATTTCATTATATACTATATATATTGTTTGCGGTGGAAACCTAATTTTTTTTGTGAAGATATAATTTTCTGTGGTCTTGTTAAAACAGCAAGAATTTCCCTGGCAACTTGCCCCGTCTGAGCGCTCAATCGGGTAGGAAACTAAGCATTCGTTGTCTGTGTGGGAATTAATTTTTTTGTATTAATTGGTTTATTTGTTGGTTATAATAATTTGTGAAAGAAATTAGGTGTCTCCACATGAAAAGTCTAAATGAAATTCAAAGGATAAAAAAGGAAAAAACTATTGTCTATTTTTAAATGAAATATATGTATATGTTTAAAAAGGAAACGATGAATATGGAGTAGAGTTTTAATATGAGAAGGGGGAGGGATCCATGGCGTTAGGGTAAAAAAAAAGTGTGTGTAAGGATTTAGGGGCAGCTGCAATAGGATGTCTGCACGCGGCTGCTACGGCAGGGAGGGAAGCAGAGGGTCTCGAAAACCATCAAAGAGTCCCAATTGTGTATGGCCGTTATAAATATGTAGGGGGTCGTTAAATGTGTGTCGTTAAGTTTCGAAGTTTGTGCAGTGTTAGTGTTGTAGAACGTCTAGTCCTCGTAAGAGAGCTAAATGTTCGAATTTGTCTGTTACGCGTGTCAGTGGGCCGGGTTGAGAACCCGCGACAATCGAGATGAGCTAGCCGAGACATGGCCCAAGCCGGTGGCTGCACGCGCAGGACCTTGTTTGGTCATAACAACATTTTTTGTAATGCTGGCAACATAAAAAAAAAAAGAAAAAAACCAAATGCATATTTAAAAAAATCCAGAATTCCCGCTTCCCGCAATTCTAAATTTTTTCCCGCATTTGATCTTTCAAATGCTCAGTATCCAGCAAATAAAGTTGCCACGCAGCGCAAAAATGTTTATTCTTTTGAAGTGTGACCGCTCTTTCTACTCGTTGCTCGGCATTTTTTGAGGGCCAATGATGCGGTCATACTTTGTTGACAACCGGCAAAATTTGAAACATCGCACACATTCATCTTTTTATGATTTGCTTTATATTATTAATTGTCCCAAAGCTATTGACATGCGTTCCGGCGGCCTGCGCCTGCCTTGGACTGCTCATAGTACATGTCAAAGGAACTCGGATGATTGTATGTGGGCTCTTTTAGGCATGGTTGGGTGTTCCATTCAGGGAGAAACATGATGGAACCAGTGCCCATACCCATGTCCTTTGCCAGTTGCATAACAAGATGCAAAAGTGTCCCATTTTCCCTTCGACAGTCCTGCATCCTTTTTTTAATTTTACTTTTTCGACCCAGGTCTTTTAATGCAAATTCATATAATTTCCCGATTCCCAATATATTGTATTTGCCTTTATCTAGTCAATTAGGACTGTATTCGCTCTTTTAATTCGACTTTTCCACGCATTTTTGTTCATGCCGGGATCCATAATTTGCAATATGTGAAGGGCAGAGCGAGAGGCAAACATTGGAGACAAAGCGTTTTATTAAAAATTTTATTCTTTTTCGTTTTCGCTACTGGGCCACTTTTGCATCTCGTTATGCAACTGGCACAGGACAGCTTCTCCTCCATGGGTATGGACACTGGTTCCATCATGTTTCTCCCTGAACGGAGCACCCCGGATCCCACCCTTGCTTATAAGAGCACATATACAATCATCCGAGTTCCTTGGATATGCAAATGAGCTGTCCAAGGCAGGCGCCGCCGCCGGAACGCATGTCAATAGCTTTGGGACAATTATTAATCTAAAACAAATCATAAAAAGGTGAATTTGTGTATTGTTTCAAATTTTGCCGGTTGTCAACAAAGTATGACTGCATCATTGGCCCTCAAAAAATGCTGAGCATCGAGTAGAAAGAGCGGTCACACTTCAAAAGAATAAACATTTTTGCGCTGCTTGACAACTTTTCTCTCTGGATACCGAGTAGAGGGCTGCATAACACCATTTAAACCGGCGAATTAGACACTCGTGTTAAAATGAACGAATTGAATTCGGCGCGTTCGGTAATGATCGTGTATTTGAAGGCGCGCGTTGCCGACTTCAATTCATTTAATTCAAACGGCACATTTTGAAACGAATGAAGTGAAGACCGAGTAAAATGAATGGGTGATTCGAATGACTTGTCTGCGTCTGTGTGTGTGTAAGTTTCAATAAAAGACAGTTCATTTTAGACAAATGCTACAATACTATTGAATAAGACGCACATGCACATAATAATACACAAACACATAGACACCTTAGACTTCTCTCCGCTCTATCCGAACTCATTTTGCACACTGACAACATAAAGTATTTACAGTACTCTAAATTTTCGTTGAAAATTCATAGGCTTCATTCGGGCTTTGAACGACTTCATTCAGTTTATTTCGATCGGGCGCCTAAAACTCCGAATACATACGAAGTGAACGCAAAGAGAACGCGACAAATGAATGGCAAGTATTCTGAATACTTACTAAAACGAATGAGTACTCTAAATGCAAACAAAGAGAATGGTGTTATGCAGGCCTCTAATACCGAGCTTTAAAACGCGCCCTCAAATAATCTCCTAACGCCTGCACCGTTCTAGTATTTTCGAACCTGAACTGGACACAACCCTTTGAAACAGACCTAGATGACTAGCTGTTTCAAACTATTTGCCTCTCGCTCTCTCCACTGCCTTGCCACAGTTTTCTTCTCTCTGGATACTGTGCTTAAGAACTGGATACCTAGCTTTAACACTGCTGTTTTCCATACAAAAGGGCTGCCACTTTTTTTACAATTTAATTCAGGTGGTCTTAATTACTTTTTCGTAAATGTTGACCATTTAAGTAATTAAATTAAATTGTATTATAAATGCTTATAAATGGATATATTGTGCCTAATTTCAAAAATAAACAACAAACAATCCTTAAAAAGTCTGTGACGCGCAGACGCGCAAAAATATATGATAGGGATGCATAAGAGTAATTACATGAAAAACGTGAGACATGAGAGAATAAGTACGGAAAGTATTTGAATTGAATGCGCGCCATCGATCGAGGACAAAGTGGACCCAAAAGGCGCTGGTCAGACTAATATGGCAAATTTATCGCCGGCGGCGGGCACACTAATCCTCTCCAAGACCCTATATAAGGCTGGCCACAACCTCTCGAATTTCAGTCGTCGTTGGGAACGGTTCGGTGAGGGAGACAATTTGGAGGAGCGGATCATTCTGTCTAGGGCCATGGTTGTTTTTAAGGGTCATGTTAACACTAGAAAAAAAATATATTTTAGGAATTTATTTATGTTCTCTTAAATACAAAAATTGGAAAACATCATAAATAAATTTTAATTTTGTGTGTTCACTCTTTTCCGCATCACCATTGAGGTAGAGTGATAGGCACGTTTTTTTTTAAGTGGTATCTCCTGAAGGCATATTCCACTTTTTATTAATTACTAACGGTTACTGGAGAATTGTTTTTCGACAATTCGTACAAATTGTATTTGACATCGCCTCTATCGGCAATGTCTGAATTTACTTTGCATAAAGATGGATCAGGCTGGCGATGAGTGTTTGCTGCTGATTTCTGCTGGTTCTTGCATTTTTTCCTCCACGCCCTTTAAAATAAGTAAATCATCATTAGTAAAATGAAATAAATAATTATTAAATTATTATTATTATTAATAATTATTAAATAATTAATAATGTACACAAAAAACCAGTCCTATAGCTGCAAGGATGCCAAAGCTACATCGATGCATACATGGCGGCAACGCAGTCGGCGTCATGAAAATGGTCTCTGCCAAAAATGGCCAAAACACGAAAACATTTTTGAGCCACGCCTTTGGGCCTTGTTGGTCGCCATTAGGAAGAACTAAGCTATTTGACTACAAAATCTCGACGCGTGAATTGACAAAAACAGTGCCACCCGGACATGGCTTTTGGAGATCGCCAAAATTGAACTAAAAAATGGGGCCACGCAATTGGGCCTTTGGCATATCCTGCAAGAATGCCAAAGCTACGTAATTATAAAAAGGGCCTGCTGTCGATGGCTCTATGCTTCTTTTACAAGTATATTGTACTAATATAGCCCTTTCTTTTTAAAATATTTTACTAGTACCTATTTTATTCTGACCTAGTTCACTTGTGAGCCCGTAACTCAAAAATGGCAAGTACGCCTATAATTTTAGCGTAAAGCTCTTTGCCATTGATTTCGATGTTCTCCATCGATACCGAAATTTTTAAAAACGATTCTTAAATAGTTTTTCCATTTTTCCCAGTACATTTTAGGAGGTCGTTGTTAGCGAAAGAAGCCTCAAACAAATTGGCTTCTGGGCAAATTGTAAAAAACTTTTCTACCATTGCTTCTACGGAATTAATTTCTTTAAGAATTAAATTAAACTGCTCAGTAGTGGTATGTATGTAATTTTGTGCGCATTGTTTTATTATACTGATTTATACTGACTTCACCTTGAAAGTAGGTGGAATTGTACAGTTTATTGAAAATAATTGTTACGGCATGGCCTTTATTTTGTGTGGACAAAACAAGCTTTGCGTGAGTTGGATCCCAAAGGCAAGGGAACACTGGGGAAAGTTCGCAAAGTCTTTGGACCATTTTATCATGGTCAGTTATTAATGTTAAAAAATATGTGTCTATTTTTTTATGTTTAATTCTGAATATAGGAAATTCTTTATATCAGAAAGCCTATAAGATAAAGTATTGCTAATAGATTGGCTTTGGACATTTATATAAATTATCTGAAAATGCAATCCATCATGCGATTGCAAGGAAAATGTATGGATAACAAATTTTTTATCCATTCCTGGTAGCTGAAAAGAGATATAATAAATAGTTATTTATTATTATTTAATTATTATTATTTTTTTGTATTTATATTATTTATTATTTATTATTTATTATTTATTGGAAAAAAGGAAAAAAAAGGAATTACACTATTGATCAACATTAAATGTATGTATAGACTGAAACATTGTCTTACAATTAAGTACGTGAAAACGTACAATTTTCGTACAAAAAGTACTTGATTTAAATATTTTAATCAGAACATTTTTGATGTTCTCCATTTTAAATTCATTACCCTTTTTAGAGTAAGAATGGTCTAAATTTATTGAGGCATTTAAATTAAAATCAATATTCGTTTCTGAGTTAGTTAATTTTGATTCACAGACAGTATTCAGCTGTGAAAAATCTCCTTTAAATTACCCAATCTTAAGTTTTTTGTTGCCTTTTTTCTGCCAACTTTCTCTAATAGTCGACAATTTTTTATTTGACAACTGATCGGCCATATAATCTTTCTATTGGAAATGATTATTTTTTTTGGCTTAGCTTTAATAATAACACCATGGGCCAAAGGGGAACGTGAAAATACTGGATGTGCAAGTTCAAATTGCCGCACCACAGAGTTTGAAAAATTATTCATTTTACAATTAAATCTTCCTAGTTTCAGTCCCTGTTTATTTTTTATTGTGCTGTGTCTTAGAGTCTTGAACATAGACTCTATTGGACCATTGCTGGGTCTTTTATTGCTATGATCAATAAAAATTCCCATTATATTGGTCCAAAACGGCGCAAAAACAATATATTTGCCTAATATCACATCAACCATTTTTGTATGATGAAATGGGTTTTCTTCACCCATATCTGATTCCACAGAAATATAAGTAGTCGCTTCAGAGGCAATGGTTTCAAAACGTTGCCTAAATTCACTCTTACCAGCAATGGTTTTTAGTGAATAATCTTTAACGTGTTGCGTTGACCTCGCATACGACTCTTGCTCTCCCAAAGCAAATGCACACCGTCAAGAGGCAATACGTGCGGCATGCCACCAAGAAGCTCAATATGATCGTCGACCTTACCTCTGCCAATTGCAGTCATCAAGTGCAGCGGTGAGTAATTGCTCCCAGGCTTTCTACCATTATATTTAATTTGAATCAATTTTACAGGAACTGTCGAGCAGGAACCTTTGCCCGCTTGTGCCACACCGTTGTCACCGCCACCACGGACACGAACGAGGAGCTAAAGTCGCTGGAGCTCAATGTCCTCGAGGGCAATCAGAAGCAGCTGAAGCTGCTGCGCAACAAGGCCAACGATATACAAATATGCACCCACCGAGTTACCCACCCTATAATAAATTATAACAATAAATGTTTTACTCATTTTATTTATTATTTTTTTATTACTGCTCCTCCGGCTCCTGTGGCTGCTGCTGCTCCTGCTGCTGTCTCTCCATTAGGAGAGCAGCCAGCTGTGCTTGCTGCTGCTGGACCAGTTGCTCCAGCTGGCGCAAGCGATCCAGCTGCTGCTCCTCCTGCGGCGGCTGCTCCTCTCCTTGCTGCTGCTGCTGATCCTCTCAGTGCTGATGCTGCTCCTCGCCTTGCTGCTGCTGCTCCTGCCGCCGTTTGTTCAGGGCCACCATAACCGCCTGCCGGACGAAGCGACGGTTTTCGGCGCTTCCTCCAGCTTCGAGGGACGCATTGAATGCCATGGTGGCGCGCTGCCTGCGGTTGGGACCGCGCCAAGCTCCGCGGCCGCGCCCTCGACCCGATCCACGCCCGTCTACAAAGTACACGTTGTTCACCATCTGAAATAAATTTTTAAATGATATACAAATATATATATACAAATTAGTAATGATGCCTTACCTTATTGCGTCTTCGTCAATAAAAACGTGAAGATTAACCGCAATTCTTCGAATATCGGGACATCCGATTATTCGATGCTGCCAGACCGTCGAAAACTTCGACATATCGTAAATTTATAAATTAATTTTCTTAACAACTAATGGCCTAAACGTCTGGATATTTTTACTGTAATTCTTGTACATTTTTCGCCTTAGTTTACTATACAATTAAAGTTGATACAAGCCAAAAAATACCACCACTTCTATCTAAATAATAATCGAAAAAGTAAGAAATTGCGAATTTCTCCTCAACGACTGAACGGATTTGGATGAAACACCGACCAAAATGCTTAGAATGATGATGCCGTTAAAGGGACACGCATATTTGAACAATTTATTAAAATTTACAATAAGAATTATTTGTTGGCGGGGTATACATCGGTAGGAGCACGAGGCGGTCTTATCGATGTAAATGTACCAGTGTTCATTAATCGGCTCGGAAAAGAGAAACACTTGAATTTCTCAAAAACTGTCGGTTGAATTGGGGATACATTTAATTCGAAATTAGAGAATAATCTCCTCTTTCGTTTGAGATACCGTGCATATCTGCACAAACTCAAAAAATGCTGTATGAATTTTTTGAAAAGTTAGCGTCGAAAATATTGTCTGGCTCACGCCATGAGGCGTTAGTGTCGGTTAAATTGGGGATACATTTAATTCGAAATTAGAGAATAATCTCCTCTTTCGTTTGAGATACTATATCTCAAACTCTTTATTTTTTTGAAGATACCGTGTCACCTATAGGCGTTAGTGTCGGTTAATTGGGGATACATTTAATTCATATTTTTTTTTTAAACTCAAAAAATGCTGTATGAATTTTTTGAAAAGTTAGCGTCGAAAATATTGTCTGGCTCACGCCATGAGGCGTTAGTGTCATATGCAACCAGTGTTCATTAATCGGCTCGAAGAAGAGAAACACTTGAATTTCTCAAAAACTGTCGGTTACCAGGGCCATAAAGCTCTCCATCCTCTTCTCGGAAATGTTCTTGGCTGGCCATGACTTGCAATATTGATATACATATATCCTTCCTTGAAGATCATTGTCGCCAAATGGGTCGCCAGTTCGACTACCTGCTTCCCGGTATGCAAATGTTTGGGTGCCATGACCCAGATACACCTGTTCAGCGATTCATTGGCGTTTTGAGTAAAGGCGCCCAAACATCTTTCCAATAGGTCATCGGATGATAGACTTTCGTAAATTGGCTTTATCAATTTCACGATGTCAGGATTGATGGAAACTCTGCCTCTGAAATCTGTCAAAGTCCCACGGGCCTCAGGTTGCCGCCACTTACACCATCTGTCCTCTTCGGGAGGGCACCGAAAATGTTGAGGATTTTCGTCCGATGCTGAGCAATGTTCCAATGAGGCAAAAATTGCATTTTTCATATTCTTCACGGAATCCGAGTGTCTCCGAATTGCCAATCCAAAAAATGTCGTCAGCTCTCCAATTAGCTTGTCCGTCAGCTTGCCCTTTCCTTTACCGCCAATGCCTCTGTTTTCGTTTTTAAGTTTTCTAAGCCGCGACCCCATCCTCTTTTCCACGTGGCCCACACACTCTTTTTTCTTCACAATAACCTCATCACCATAAGGTTTCGTATCAAGGATTCCTTTTAATGTTTTGCAATCACCAACACCGATATAATTAACGTATTTGACAACGTGCTTTGCAACTGATATGCGAAACATTTCTGTAATTGCATCGATCTCCATTTTACCCGCGCTTCCACTGTGATTAATTGTACCTACAGTTTTCCTCGTGTTCTCGGTACCATTCTTCGAATTCTTCCATGTTCTCTTATCTTAAAAGTTTTTGATTCGAACATAGCTGGCAAAAGCTTGATTTTACCATAGTGTCTAGCACTTTTCCACTGTTACTCCCGATGATTGTTACCACGCGAAACAGGGAAGTAAAACCTCGTTTTATCCAAGAGCCGTCCCCCGATACAGTGAGATTATCCTTAACGTTTCCGTTTGCTTCGTTGATTTCCATCTCCTCATTTATGGCCATACGTTACACAGTATTATAAACGGCTTCAGCGGCGATTTCAATGTTTTCAAGACACGCATAGTATGTGTTATTCGCTAATCCGGAACAAATGTCCATCAGCCCACAGAATCTACATATTTATTCCTTCAAGTCCCATACCAAGCAAACGGAACACCAAAACTAATCGTCTGTTTATTTCATAAGCACGATAAATTTCTGGTGAACTTTGTATAGTTTTTTCATCACAATTTTTGCATTGAATTATAAATTTAAAACCCGCACCGTTTTTTACTTTGTAAAAACTGCACTTCTCCCTGGCACACTTTACATATGTACGACAGATTCGGAAATGGCAGTGAGAACTGTGTGGAAGTCAATTATACAATAACAAAAAGCAGCCGTTATTGCAACTCCCAATGACCCAATTTTCGAGCTGACGCGCTTGTACATATATTCTGTACCGTTAAGAGCTAAAAATGGGCTATTATTGTTCTTTATCTTTGAACGACCACCGACACGACTATAGCCTTTCTTACGAAATTTTTTCCGGTTCATTTCGATTTGCAAGACTCAGAAAAACTGCGATTTAAAGTACTTAAAGGATAGAGATGTTTTCGACAGAGGACTCGGCGTTTGACTGAGCTTTTTGACAATTTTTTTAATGAAAGCTATAAATAGACACCCACACATTCATATTCTTTCCATTTTATTCCATTTCATTCTTCATTTTACCGTTGAATCGGGTTTTAAATAGACAAATAACGGAGCTGCCGCACTCCAGCGAAACCGCGCGAAACGGCGCGAGGTGCCCATCTTACGGGCCAAGTATCAGATTGAAATAAAAAAATATAAGGAAAAAGAATTTTGGTGGCTAATTTTGCGTGGAACGCCCCATATATATTCTTGATCAGCATCAACAGCCGAGTCGATCTAGCCATGTCCGTCTGTCCGTCCGTTTCTACGCGAACTAGTCCCTCAGTTTTAAAGCTATCTGAATGAAACTTTGCAAATAGTCTTCTATATGCTCTCACTACTATATATGTCGGAACGGGCCGGATCGGACGACTATATCATATAGCTGCCATTGGAACGATCGGAAAATTTTTAGGAAAAAAATTATAACTTAGGCAATTTTCAACATATTTTCATGAAATTTCAGACATGGCCATTTTGTAATATTTTAGAATTTGGATTTTAATTTTATCAAAATCGGACCACTATATCATATAGCTGCCATATATTTATAAATACATTTAGTTTGTTCGCAACATTTTCGTTCGCAACATTTTTCGCTCGCAACATTTATGTCAGTACCCGAGAAAACGATAAAGTCTTACTTACTGCAAGGGTATTTAAACTTCGGCATGCCGAAGTTAGCTTTCTTTCTTCTTATTTTCAAAAAGCAAGTGTATTGAAATTAATTGGTTTTTGGATTGAACTTCATTAAGTTGAATTAAATTTTATTACGAAACGTATCGTGACGTATTATTAATTGAAGTTAATTAGTTTTTGAATTAAATTTCGAATTGAATTGAATTAAATTCTATTACAAAGCCTATTATTTTGTACGGCTTTACGGGCCATACTACTCATTGGGCAGAAAAAGTTCCGCTCAATGTTACAAAATTTTGTTTAAAATTAATATGCAGCGCAGTGCATCGATTTTGGGTGTGCACGCAGGGGAACAAAAAAAAAAATTTGTTTTGCTGTGCGCTCTTGGAAGCGCTGTCGGATCACTTCCTTAGCCCGGCTTGTGCCGGGCGGTGCCGGTGCTGGCTGCACAGGCTGCTCTCATCCTGTGTCAGCTGGATGTTGCAGACACTCTCTCGAAGGCGCAGGTGGCGGGGTGCCTCCCGCGCTCGTTTTCGCTCGTCCTGGGCCTATGGGCTCAGGCGTCGCGGTGCTGGTCTTCGCACAGACTATTTATCTTCTGCTGCATATACGGATGTTCTCGACCAGTGATGCCGGGATAAGGATGTCCTGAGTGGGTTTCAGTTGGATGGTCCAGGTGGAGCCTCCAATCTTCGGGTCCGAAGTCCGATGGTCAGGCGGCGACTTTCTCCACATTGGGAGTTTAGTTCTTTTGCTCAGCCACATCGGCCATTTTGATTCACTGCTGGTTTTACTTCCAGAGAATGAAGCGTGAGCATGTGATTAAATTAAATAAGAATAAAGAAAATACATCACAATTTATTAACAATTGTGAGTGATCATGCTGAATTAAATAATTCCATTTCACTGCCTTAAAGCATTAACTTTAAATTCGAAGTCAATAGTGTGTAATACAATTTTAACTGTTGTATACCAGTTACCATTCCTTCGCAGTACATTAGATTCGCAATTTGAAAAATTGTTAGAATGCGCGAAGAGATTAAATAAAAATTCCTTTGACATTGGAAATAAAATCAACTAAAAAAGTAGTCGAGAAATACTTCAACAATTTAATTTTCTGGAATGTTAATAAGGCAGGGTGCGTAAATGGTGCCTTTCACAAAGTTGAGTGTTGTGGAGTTTGCACTAGAGGCCTGCATAACACCATTCTCTTTGTTTGCATTTAGAGTACTCATTCGTTTTAGTAAGTATTCAGAATACTTGCCATTCATTTGTCGCGTTCTCTTTGCGTTCACTTCGTATGTATTCGGAGTTTTAGGCGCCCGATCGAAATGAACTGAATGAAGTCGTTCAAAGCCCGAATGAAGCCTATGAATTTTCAACGAAAATTCAGAGTATGTACTGTAAATACTTTATGTTGTCTGTGTGCAAAATGAGTTCGGAGAGCGCGGAGAGAAGTCTAAGGTGTCTATGTGTTTGTGTATTATTATGTGCATGTGCGTCTTATTTAATAGTATTGTAGCATTTGTCTAAAATGAACTGTCTTTTATTGAAACTTACACACACACAGACCCAGACAAGTCATTCGAATCACCCATTCATTTTACTCGGTCTTCACTTCATTCGTTTCAGAATGTGCCGTTTGAATTGAATGAATTGAAGTCGGCAACGCGCGCCTTCAAATACACGATCATTTCCGAACGGGCCGAATTCATTTTGTTCATTTTAACACGAGTGTCTCATTCGCCGGTTTGAATGGTGTTATGCAGCCCTCTAGTTTGCACTCGATTTCGCATAGGCCGGGTAAAGACGTCACTTGTTGAATTTGTCACTAATTTCCCTGGAGTTGACCAGCAAGAGAAGGCCGCCAGCCTTCAATTGTAACGTACTCCCATTCTAGCTAAAATTTCGCTAACAAGATCAAATCAATACAAATTGACCAAGGAAAGACGCCCGGAACACTACTTCGCCTGATTCAAGATGTGATTACGAGATGGGGTTCAACCTTTCAAATGTGCAATCGCTTTCTAGTGATGAATGACATTGTTTCAGTTGCTGCAAATGACTTTCCTGAAATTAAAATGCTTTCGGGTCTAGAAATTCAGACACTGAAATGCATACGTGATCTTCTTCGTCCTTTCCACCAGGCAACAACTGAAATGTCTGCAAAGAAACATGTGACACTGGGCAAAATAATTCCAATCCTTTCTATGATTGACAAAGTAAGCAAATTTGTATTCTGAAATTTTGCAGTTTTAAACACATTTAATTTTTTTTTATGTTACAGAAAATACAGAACAGCGTTCTAATAGTATAAAGCTAGGTACTAACGTAAACTAAATTTTCTTGAAGCGGCTTTAAGAAAAATTGCTATATATTTCGCTCGGGAACCAGTGTGACCAAATATCTTAAGGAAAAGGCGGAAAAAGACGGAAAACGCGTAAATGTGGTCATACTGACATGTACGCACAGCTGTTTTATGTAAACAAACTTTATAAAATTAAATTATAATGAACAGAAACGGATTCGTTATTGGAATACTATTTTTTTATCTATTCGCCATTATCGTATTTACCCAGGGCCGGAGAAAGAAAACAAATTTCAAGCCCCCTCCCATATTCCTCAAAAATATTTTGGGACCTCGCGGGCCGCTTTTGGAAACTACGGTAATCCACCCGTCATCCCCCTTCTCGGTTAATGCAGTTACATTTTTTTTTAATTTATAGGTCTTCAAAATATTGTCTTTTGAATTTATATCTATACTGTTTATACATATTGTATATGGGAAATATGTATATATGTAAATTCAAAAGAAAAATTTATAAATTTTAAAATATTCTGAATAATGAAACCAAAAAGCTCCTGCGGATTTGGTGGACAATAGGATAAAGATGAATGGAAAAGTCTTAAAACATTTCAAAATGTTTTATGATGTTAAAAACGCAATTTCTATTTACTTACCTGGTGAAGAAATTGAAAATGAATTATAAGCAATTGCTTATATCCGCACGATGGCACTATATCAAAAGTTCCATCAATAAAATAACACCGTTCGCCCTTAATTTTCGGTATGATTTCCAATATACATACTTGGCGATGCAAACATAGAATAGGCGAAATCATCTTCCACAATTGTGTGTTTATAGATAGGTTGGTTGTTGTACTTGGATAACCCAGATAAATCTTTTTGTCAAAAAACTCTTTGGTTTCGACAGGTCTTGTTGGATTTTTAGGCATTTTCTCGTTTCTAATATTATATAGTTGCCTTCGAGCTTTAGGGAAGTGCACCGAAGATGAAGCTTCTGTAGAATTCTGCTTCAGATTGGGACTTGACGTCATTTATAAGCTTAAGCCTTTTAATAAGGTCTTCGGGTGCCGCATGGTTTTGGCAGTACCTATTTAAAACTGATTTGGCTACATATGTACATATATTGTTTAACAGATTAACTGTCACACCACACTCTTTTATATAACATGTATGTATAACGTGTACCACTTTTTGTTATACTTTTTAACTTAAATAACTGATTTTCATCAGTGAAAAATAATAATTTTTAGGTTTTTCGAAAACCAGCTACGAAAGAAAATTTTTTGTTTTGCAGCTCCTTCACGTGCGACTCAGTTTAAGGCTGACGGCAGAGTGCGAGCGAGAAGCGAAGCGATAATATGGGGTGAGAACGAGCGATAAACCACTGCAAGCATTTTTAAGAGAAATCGCTAGAAAGATGTCAGAGTGAAAGCGAAGCGAGTAGCGAGTTCAAGCAATAAAGCGAGAACAAAGCGAGCGAGCAGTTTCCAACCTGCTTTATCGGTTCAACTCGCTCAGAACGTAAGATTTTTTTTTCGTTGTATTCTCGTGTATTTATCGCTTCAACTCGCGTACGATTGCACTATGGTTCAGACGACCAGTTTTGTTGGCCAAAACCCATTTTTTAAAGGTTAACCAAATAATGTGATTTTGGCCGCAATCGATAAAGAATAGAGGTACCATCAACGTACTATACTCAAAATCTTCATAGGTGGCGCCACTATCGCGCTAGAAGCTTTCAAAGTCAGATGTTTCTACTCGAGCAATCGGACAGAGAAAATATTCGGAAATTATACCAATTCTAAAATTAAAAAAACGCAATACATACAAAAGAACTGGTCAAAATTTGCAATGAATTCGAATCAGAGGGGTTTGTACTATGTGTTTTGTGTTGCGAAATGTCCGTACTCCTTGTGATGTCTTTGTAGTTTGATTTTAAAGTGAGTCGTAAAAAAAATTTTTTTTTTCTGAAATGCAATTTTTAAAAAGGTGTAAGTAGTGAGTCCAACCTAGTCCAACCTTGATACCTATTGTGTCTTGTAGAGCAATCAATTCTTGTTCGATTGCATACAGTGAGAAATGCCACATTTGACCGCATCTCGCGATATTTGAATTAAAGAATCACCACATTTTGTATGAAAATACCTAGGGGAAAGGTGGCAGGTGTGGACATAGTTTTGTTTTTCGCTGATATCTTTTTAACTGGAGCATATTATGCGGACATGTGCATATCAATGCAAAGCTAGAGACCTTAGCTAACTAGTTTTTGAATAATTACAGTGATATCTATCACTGAAAGAAAAATTTTAAAGTTTTTGTAAAATAGTCATTTTTGCCTATTTCAAATTTTGGGGGGGGGTTGTGGACACCTTTATAGAATGTGCTAAAATTAGGAAAGTATCAAGTTAAACGTAATCAAATGAAGTTAAAATGGAAGTTTATTCATTTGTAAAGCAAAAAAAAAATACTACGCCTGACATCATTCCCAATCAGAATCACAATTCGCGCATGTGAAATAGCTGGCACGCATGTCACCACACTTCAAGTGCACTGGCCGATCACAATCATTGCAGTGAACGGAGTTTTTGGCGGTCAATTTTTTTGGCAACAAACATCGAAGAAAAGAATATAAACACCATTAAAATATATTTATTTATATATCTGTACTTATAATTCGATCAACGGCGATATTTTAAGATTTGTCAAACAAAAAATAGGGTGTCCACAACCCCCTACATTTAGGTGTTCACACCTGCCTTAAGCAGTCGTTTTAAAATCATATGAAAAAAATTTTTATTGTGAAAATTTTGTCCAAACTCGGACTGGAATCTTTAACATAACTAAATTTCACGTCAAAAAATCGTTTGCACTCACCTTCTTAATTAACACACTTCACACGGTGACACTTTTAAAAACGTGCAAAAAAACTTTTGTGGTTTTTTTCACGGTGAAAAAATTCATTTTTCCGCCACACAAAGCAGACGCGTCCGTTCCGTTTGGTATAAGGCACAAAACAATCGAGCTTCAATAGCGCACACATGACATTTGACAGATCCATATATCTGTCCTGTGTCAAAAGTTACACTTGGGTGTCCGCAACCCCCCCCCTGTCCACTGCTGCCACCTTTACCCTACTGAAAAGCTTTAATAATGTCTGAATACTCATGCTAACTGATAAATATCAAATAAAATTAATTAAATATAGTCATTTGGGTAAGATACAATCCCAACATAAAATTTAGAACCGTGTAGAGTTTTTATAATCAATTTTTTGTACAATTAAAGGCAAAATAACACTATTTTCCGATTCTTCTTAAGAAAACTATAGGAATTCTTCATCCGATTTCGATGAAATTTTTAAAGTTGAGTTAAAATGACATACTCTTCAAGTAACCAAAGTCTTGTGAATTTATCTTAAAGTTTATTCAATCGTTCCTATGAAAGGTATAGGATATAGTTTTCTGATCCGGATAATTTTTATTCAGTATCATCCTTTAATTACAAAAATACGATTGGTAAAGTTTCAAGTTGATATCTTTAATATTAGCGGAGTTATTAATTTTGGCCAACAAAAGTGGTCGTCTGAACCATAGTGCAATGTTTGCCTCTCGCTCTGCCCTTCACATCTTTCAAACTACGGATCCCGGCATGAACAAAAATGCGCGGAAAAGTCCAATTAAGAGCGAATACAGTCCTAATTGACTTGATAAAGGCAAATACAATATTTTGGATATCGGGAAATTATATGAATTTGCATACAAGACCTGGGACGAAAAAGTAAAATTAAAAATAGAGGTGCAGGACTATCGAAGGTAAAATGGGCCACTTTTGGATCTCGTTATGCAACTGGCACAGGACAGCTTCTCCTCCATGGGTATGGGCACTGGTTCCATCATGTTTCTCCCTGAACGGAACACCCACCCATGCCTGAAAGAGCCCACATACAATCATCCGAGTTCCTTAGACGTGTACTATGAGCAGTCCAAGGCAAGCGCCGCCGCCGGAACGCATGTCAATAGCTTTGGGACATTTAATAATCTAAAACAAATCATAAAAAGATGAATGTGTGTGATGTTTCAAATTTTGCCGGTTGTCAACAAAGTATGACCGCATCATTGGCCCTCAAAAAATGCCGAACTACAAGAAGAAAGAGCGGTCACACTTCAAAAGAATAAACATTTTTGCGCTGCGTGACAACTTTATTTGCTGGATACTGAGCTTAATCGGCACGGAAATGAGAAACACTTGAATTTCTCAAAAACTGTCGGTTAAATTGGGGATACATTTAAGCTCAGTATCCAGCAAATAAAGTTGTCACGCAGCGCAAAAATGTTTATTCTTTTGAAGTGTGACCGCTCTTTCTTCTTGTAGTTCGGCATTTTTTGAGGGCCAATGATGCGGTCATACTTTGTTGACAACCGGCAAAATTTGAAACATCACACACATTCATCTTTTTATGATTTGTTTTAGATTATTAAATGTCCCAAAGCTATTGACATGCGTTCCGGCGGCGGCGCTTGCCTTGGACTGCTCATAGTACACGTCTAAGGAACTCGGATGATTGTATGTGGGCTCTTTCAGGCATGGGTGGGTGTTCCGTTCAGGGAGAAACATGATGGAACCAGTGCCCATACCCATGGAGGAGAAGCTATCCTGTGCCAATTGCATAACGAGATGCAAAAGTGGCCCATTTTTCCTTTCGATAGTCCTGCATCCTTATTTTTAATTTTACTTTCTCGTCCCAGGTCTTTTAATGCAAATTCATATATTTTCCCAATTCCCCAAAATATTGTATTTGCCTTTATTAAGTCAATGAGGACTGTATTCGCTCTTTAATTCGACTTTTCCACGCATTTGTTTGTGATGCCGGGATCCATAGTTTGAAATATGTGAAGGGCAGAGCGAGAGGCAAACGTTGGAGACAGCAAAAAACATTAAAAATTTTATTCTTTTTCTCTACGCGTTATGGAAATACTAAATGCGCGCCCTCAAATAATCTCCTAAATCTTGCACCTTTCTAGTATTTTCGAAACTGTACTGGATACCACCCTTTGGAACAGACCTAGGTGACAAGCTGTTTCAAACTATTTGCCTCTCGCTCTCTCTCACTGCTTTGCAACAGTTTTCTTCTCTCTGGATACCGTGCTTTAATTCGAAATTGGAGAATAATCTCCTCTTTCGTTTGAGATACCGTGCATATCTGCACACACTCGGAAAGTTCTGTAGGAATTTTTTAACAGTTTTTTAAATAAATTTATTTATTTCGAAAGCTAGATATGGTGGGAAATTCAAAAAATAAAAACATTGGTCGCTTGGGCCGCTTTTATTGTCCCCAGGAAATGGTTAATTGTATAAAAGATGTAATGATAAGGGTTATTATATGGGAAATAATTCACAAAAGACATTTTAAATAAGGAAAAAATACGCCTGTGGGCGGAGACGGCGTTGGTGCCTCCTGTTATTTGCCTTGAGCTATATAGTGGCGAATAGATCAATAAATAGAATTCCCATATCGAATCAATTCATGTTCATTGTAATTTAATTTTATAAAGTTTGTTTACATAAAACAGCTGTGCGTACATGTAAGTATGACCCCATTTACGTGTTTTCCGCCTTTTTTCCGTCTTTTCCTTGAGATATTTGGTCACACTGGTTCCCGATCGAAATATATTGCAATTTTTCCGAAAGCTGCTTTCGGAAAATTTAGTTTATGTTAGTACCTAGCTTAATTACATAAATTCTTAGTGTTTTTCAATCCAGTATTTTCTTTTGAATGGTTCCGTTGTCTGGTTCAGCAACTGGTTCTCAGCTGGTTCGCATCTGGTTTCGTTTTCATAGTTCGCGCCTCTATATCTGCCCACATACCCCGCCCACTGTAAGGCGATTTTCTCAAAAACTGACGGTAGAAATGAAATGAAACTTTGAAGAGTAAACCTAGAATAAATATCCTTTTTCCTGGCATATGTCATTATACTGCACACACTCTGGAAGTCGAGATATTAAGAAAATTGCGAAAACACGATTTTCAAAGGCCGTTTTTTAATTAATCCAGTGGCCAAATGCTCCCAAACCCAATAGAAAACGATAGTAAATTCTTTTCTTAGTATATATAAACTTTATTTTGTTCGATTTAGTTTCCTATTAACGAAATAAATAAAAAATAAAATCCTTCCCCGTGTTCCATTTCCCATCGTTCCATTTCGACGCTAACTCACCGACGCTATTTTGACGGACATAGAAAAAAGATAAGAAAAAAGCTGATTTTTATAAATGTGCTAAATCTTTCGATTTTGGGTTCATTAGAGAGAGCTTCTCGAACTTTAATAATAATTTTTTTGTTTCGAAAAGATCGTATTTACCCAGGCCCGGAGAAAGAAAACAAATTTCAAGCCCCCTCCCATATTTCAATTTATTTTTGGGACCTCGGGTCGCTTTTGGAAACATAACTCATCACCCTTCTCGGTTAATTCAGTTAAAATTATGTTTAAATTTATCGGTCTTCAAAATATTGTCTTTTGAATTTATAGCTAGGTACTAACATAAACTAAATTTTCCGAAAGCGGCCAAACTCCATATAAAAACGCTTTCGGAAAAAGAAGAAGAAGAATTTTCCGAAAGGTCGCTTTCTCGGGTACTAACATAAGCGAAATCTAGCTATCAAAATGCGCGTTGAGCGTTGCCAGATCAGGAAACAAATCAGCTGTGATTTCGCTTTCGAAATAAATAAATTTATTTATTTCGAAAGCTAGATAGGGAGGCGTTGGTACCTCCTGTTATTTGCCTTGAGCTATTTAATGGCGAATATATCAATAAATATTATTCCAATATCGAATCCGTTCCTTTTCATTATAATTTAATTTTATAAAGTTTGTTTACATAAAACAGCTGTGCGTACATGTCAGTATGACCCGATTTACGCGTTTTCCGCCTTTTTTCCGTCCTTTCCTTAAGATTTTTGGTCACACTGGTTCCCGATCGAAATATATTGCAATTTTTCCGAAAGCTGCTTTCGGAAAATTTAGTTTATGTTAGTACCTAGCTTATATCTATATTTTTCATACATATTGTATATGGGAAATATGTATATATGTAAATTCAAAAGAAAAATTTATCAATTTTAAAAACTAATTTCGGAAAGTACTCATTGTTTTAAAAAAACATTCTTGAAGTTACAGTTTACCTCTAATGTAAAACAAAATTTAATTTTTAGCAGATTAAAGTAAAATGTCTCAAAACCCTTTTGGACTATTGTGGCTAAGCAGGTGGTTGCTATCTGGTAATTGAAAACTCAATTAAAACATCGCTAAGAATGTGGTAAAAGATATTATTAAATAAAGTTGCTTTAATTTTCTAAAAAATCTGGAATCTCCGCTGCCCGCTGTTTTTAAATTTTTCCCGCGATCAAAATTAAAAAATACAAATATGACGGGAAAAAAGCGGAAATGACATCACTCGTTGGTGCAAAAAAATTGTGTAGGTCGCCGCCCGCGAATTGTTAAGTTAATAGGGAAATAAATCGTATGATTTATAAAGTGAAAATTCGCCGAATTGCAAAATTAGAATCAAAGTACCGGTGTCGATCGAAGGCTTTTGCCAGGGAACAGAAGTTCGCAACCTAGGGGGACTGGAAAATCAATCGCCCGACATCCTTTTGTTGTTCTGCCAGTGGTTCTGTGTGTGTGCTTGCGAAGCGGCTGCAGTAGTCTGGAATTTTATTAAAACAACAGCCGAGGCCAGCAGAAAGACTGGGAGTTATTGTGCGGATTGGCTTTCACTCAAAGTCGCAGGCACCCAAATACGGCTAGCTGGTGAAAGCTGGAAAAGATTTCTTTGTTCCAGGTTGTCTAGACGCGAGCCATGGCCGTCAGCTTCGAAAAGAATCGGTCGCAGATCGTGGCCGCATGGAAGGATGTGCTGGACGACAAGAGCGGTACTAACTGGTCCCTGTTCGGCTACGAGGGTCAGACCAACGAACTGAAGGTAGTGGGCAGCGGCGACGGCGGAGTGGAGGAGCTGACCGAAGACCTCAACAGTGGCAAGATAATGTACGCCTTCGTCCGCATAGAGGACCCGAAAACTGGCCTCAACAAGTACTTACTCATCAACTGGCAGGTGAGTAAGCCCACAATCTTATCGCCGCGCGCATAATCTAACCGTGGCTGTTTTCTCATCCAAAGGGAGAGGGCGCACCTGTGCTACGCAAAGGCACCTGTGCCAACCACATCCGCGACGTAGGCAATCTGCTTTCAGGGGCCCACCTGACTATCAACGCCCGCAACGAGGATGACATCGACTTGGAACGGCTCCTCAAAAAGCTGAGCACTGTGAGCTCCGCTTACAGCTTTAAAGAGCCGCGTGGGGTCGTGGAGGAGCAGAAGGCGCCGGTCGGGACCAACTATACCAGAGTCATTCCCACCAAAGAGCTCAACGCGAGTGTCATGCAGGACTTCTGGAAGAAGGAGGAGGCCGAGGAGAAGCGGCGCCTAGAGGCGGAGAAAGAAGCAAAGCGTATGGAGCTGCAAAAGTTGGAGCTAGAACAACGCAGCCGCGAGGAGAAGGAGCATAAAGAGCGGGAGAAGTTGGTTATAAGCAGCACCAAGCTCCAGCCGGCCCACGTTCCCATTAAAACGTAAATACAATTTAATATTTTCTTTGACAAGTGTGGCATTTGACAAAAACTCGCGCTATTGTTTACAGCTCCCCGCAGCCACTTAGTCCGGAAAAAACTGCACCAGGATTTGCCAATAATCTGACGGATGCGGAGCGCATGCGTCAGGCAAGAAACCAGGAAGCCCGCGAATTGATTGGCTCGCGTGTAGGTGCTGCCAAGGCCATGTTTACCAAGCACACCAGTGAAGGCCAACTGCAGTCCAAGTAAGAAGACACTTTAGCTAATAGATCCCAAACTAAACTCTACCTGTGTTGTGCAGGCTCAACACGCAACCACCAGCAAAACCCGCACGCAACTCTATCGCTCAGCGCATAAACGTATTTAACCAAAATCAGCCTCAAGACGCAGCTGTGCCTTCGCCACCACGCGCGGTGTCTCCCGCCCAACCACTGCCGGCAGAGACTGCTGCATCTGCTGCTGCTGCTCCTGTGGCTGCCGCCCCTGTGACTGCCGAGGTTGTCTCGGCAATTGCTGAGGCGGAGGAGACTCAGCCGGTGGACGACTTGCCGCTGGCTCATGAGAGCGAGCAGTTCTCGACCATCAAGCGATCGCCACACAGCAAAACAAACTCACTGCAGTCGCAGTCCCCCGATGAGACCACGTCTTCCAATGAAACGGACACGGCTGTGTACCAGGAGCAGGAGGAGGAGGTGCGCACCAAAGTGTCTGTCACTGTGCAGCAATCTCAATCGACGAAAACCAGCGGCCTTAGCACGTTAGAGAGGAACGCCCGTGAGTTTCGCATAGCTATGCATGCGCTGCTATTCAAACTAAACTTATGTATATTGCAGTGACAGATCTGGTGAACGAGGACGACTTCATTTGCCAGGAGAGCCTTGGCGACTTGGGGCTACGAGCCCGAGCTCTCTACGACTATCAGGCAGCAGATGAGTCGGAGATTACGTTTGATCCGGGCGATGTCATTACACATATCGATCAAATCGATGAGGGATGGTGGCAGGGCCTGGGCCCTGATGGAACCTATGGACTGTTTCCGGCAAATTATGTCGAGATAATCAACTAGGCGAGTGTCCAATTGCCAAGCAGCTGGGACATCTACACCAACAGCAGGCAGCTTATAGCTCCTGCATTTTAGATCCGGACTATAGCTACTCAAGCACTTTGCCCGTACTACACACTCTTGAACAATAATGGGATACACCTAGAAGAGATTGAACGATGACTATATGCGACTATAAGAATTTTATCGTACATCACGCGTCTGTTTTTTACCCACATATACATACCTACCTTCACATATATCGTATACTCCCTGCCAACCATTCATTTGTTGTTCCCACTTGTGTATACATACATACATACTACATACTACATACTATATGATTGTTTTGGCTTTGATTGCAGAAGCCGTGTTGCGTCCTTTTAAAATGTTCTTAGGATACCTATTTTATAGAGTCTCGCCACTCAGTCAGTATTTAAGATGCGCTCCATCCCAGATTCCGGGGCTTTTTGTATGCATATTGTAATTGTAATATCGATGAAAATCATAAAACCTTTCGATAATAAATTTTGGTATTTGTGCAACAGTAAGAAGTTTGGTCAACAATATCTACATTTATTCTCGCATTAATTAGTAGCATAAATAGTTTATTCTTAGTTGTTTGCTTTCCTTTTTGTTTAACAATTCAACTGCAGCAAAGCCGTAAGTGGTGCCCTGATGGTGGTGATGTTTGTGTTGTTTTTGGGTATAACTGGCGAGTGGCGGTGGCAACCAAGCACAATTGCTGTAGCTGTAGATTTGTATGAGATCATACGGCCACTTGCTGTCCCCAGGCGGCTGTCTGACACAAAATACGTATAAAAACTGGACTCTGCTTCAAAATTATCATCGTGGTGGTCTATCGCTTAATCATAATCAGCTCTTTAAAATGTATGTGGGGCGGGCGAATTACAACAAAATCGTTATGTTAACTTTCGAATTACGTTTATGCAGGCACTTTTCTCAATATCAATTTTCTTACTAGCCTAATCTACATATGGGTGCATGACGCCTGAGGATGAGTGGGATGAGTGCTTCTCACACTCGACGCTTCTGTCACATGAGATTTGCATGCTTACATAGCACGAGTTTTTCGTGTCTCGTGTCTGTGTCCTTTTACACACATCTAGCAAGGTCGTACTTCGCTAGCTACCCTCCTTTTCAGATTATGTAACACTGAATTCTGTCAAATCAAGTCTGGCGCTGTCCCTAAATGAATCCCAATTGAGTCCTTTCCATCTCCTTCCTGTCACTTAAATTTGGTTAATTTTCGTAGCTGCTTCGAAAAGGTTGTTTTGTAGAGGCGCTGTGTTCATCATTCCGACGTCGTTGTAGTCGTCCCGGTCTGGGCGACACTCTGGCCAGCGGCTTGCTGCTCTACAGGTGCTTCGGCAGCTGCTGCTCCACTGGTCTCTGGCCCTGCTGTGTTTGGTGGCGGCGGCAGGGGTATAGGCTCCTGGATCTTTGTAGCATCCTGTGGCTGTGGGGTCACGGGCTCCGCAGCTTGCGCGACAGAGTCTGGGGCAGCAACTGCCTCCGTCTTCTCTGGCTCTTCTGCGGTAGATGTTGCAGCTGCTGCGCCCGACGCTGCCCGCGCATTTTCCTCGGCCTTGGCCTCCAGCACATTAATCGACGCCTGAATGCATCTGAAATGAAAAGGCCGAGTTAGTCAACGAATTTTGACCCTAGTCGTGGTGGGGGGAGGACTTACTTAATGGCTTCTTTTCTAGCTAGGCGAATGCTGTCCTTTCCGTTCGTGTCGATGGTGTCCAGCTTGAGCAGGTTACGCGTCAGCATCTCGTCCAAGTACACGTATTCCTTGTCCTGACGTGTGCCCTTGAACTGCTCCACCTTGCCCATCAGGTCCAGCACATCGCGCTGAATGTCTTGGATCTTATTGATTGAGTCGAGGGTGTGTGGTGTCTGCGGCGGCAGGCCAGCGGCTCCCTCAGCGGCATCTCCCCTTGGTAACTCCTGATCCAGGTGTGGCTGCTGGGTGTTGAGGGGCGTGGGCCTCTGTTGCTGCGTAAAGTGAGACTGGGCATGTGGCTCAGCTCCCTCCTGGGCACTGGGAGGCGCATTTTGGGTGGGGATCTCCTTGTGGGCGTTGATAATGGGCTCGGTGCGACCTTCTACGAAGATGGGAATAGTGCGCACATTTGTGCCGCCAGGAGTCTGTGGGGCCGGCGGAGGAGTCTGCTGCTTCTGTTGGGGATGTGTCTGTTGCTGAGGCGCATAGTACGACTTGAGGGGCGGCTGCGGCTGCCTTTGCCCCGGGTACTGGTGACTCTGAACTGGCGGACTGGTTTGGGTGCCGAATTGCTGCTGCTGAGCCCCGGACGAAGGCATAGCACGCTGCTGTTGCTGCTGCTGGTACTGCAGGTTCTGCTGCTGCTGCTCTGGTGGAGGGGCGGAGTGCGCCCTCAGTCCCATATCTGGCTCGGCGGCACTTTTAACGCCCATGTCGACAGTGTTGCGTAGTCCATGTTGACTCAAGTTAGCCGACGGGGCGCAGTCCACCTCCGAGCGACCAGCAGGGTCCTCCGTCTGGATGGCTGCGTCGCAGAGCCGCTTGGAAGGCGACTGCGGCACTTGTTGCTGGGGGGATACACCGAATCCTGGCTGCGGCATTTGCTGCGGCGGCACATCGTATGCGGCAAAGGACTGTTGGGGATACTGCTGAGGCTGCTGCTGCTGCGGCGGATGTTGGGCCACATGACTGGCCCCTGGAGCGGGACCCCGTCTAGCTCCAAATCCGTCAGGAATATACTGGCGGAACTCCGATGGGAGCCGATTGAAGAAGTCGTCCTCGTGCTCCATGTGATTGTTGGCGCCGCCGGCCATGCGGCCACGCCGCCCCATCGTCGAGAACCTGGGAAAACCGAAGTCTGCGTCGTCGAAATAGGATTGAAAGGCATCGTCAGCTTGGGCATTGGGACCATGCAAACTGCTCCTCTTACGTGAGTCGCCGAAGCCCGCGAAGGGGTCATGCATCCTGCCCAGGTGGGAGCGCGGAAACATATTATCCATGTCCATGTCCGGTTCGAATCCAAAGGTCGGCTGCAATCACAGAGAGGGAGAGAGAGAGCTTTATGAGAACGTAAGGGACGGCAGGAAAAGTGCAAATTGTTTGGCAAAGTGGGCGAATTGTTTATAAATAACAGGTGACTCAGAGCCCCCGGCGGTATGTTTGTGTGGGCAAAAGGCAACAACTAGCTCGAATGGCGAGTGATGTCAATGCGAAGTGAATGAACAGCTGTTGGGGAACGGTGGAGGAGGGAGGCAGCCACTCTTACCGTCTCTTCAAGCCTCGGACCCGACTTAATTTGTTTATTTTATCAATGAGCACTGCTGCTCGACAATTATTTTGACACTCGTAGTTGTGCGGTCAGTCCGCTTTGTCTGGCTCTCAGCTTGCGATTTCCGCTCGGTGACGTGACGCACTTCGTTCGATTGTTTGGCTGCGAATGAGGCGAGCAGCCGGCGCAGAAGGTCTTTTAAAGCGGCTGTCGCCCACTCCCGGACCTGCTGGCTCGTTCTGGCCGCTTCTCGCAGTTTCTCTCTCAGCGTGTGTGTTTTGCTTAAGTCTCTCTTGGAGTCTCTCCCATGAAAGGGCATTGGGTATGGGGTATGAAGCACACTATTTCTGGGAGCCCGAAGCTATAAGCCTTAATGGTGGAAAGCAAAGAATGTGTTTTAAAACGCTTGTCGACGTGATAACCATTTTATCATTGATCAAGCGGCTTCTAGGGTTTTATATAAAAATTGAATTGAGTAAATGTAATACATTAAACATATTCATATGCACTATTACGGCTCTGCTCAACCATCCCACTGTAAAAACTTGCTGTTGACGCTTATGCCAAAGTCAACGTCATCGACGCATCGCGTTGGCCCCCGCATAGCTTGGCCAAGAGTTGAGCAACAAAATACCGCCTACGATTCCTATCCGACAACTCAGAGATGTGCACACACAAACAGCAACATCACATATCGTCTGTATATTACTATACGGGTAGTCCACCTACAGTGGAAATCCCAGTCGTACACAGAATTTAGTCAACACTCAAGAGATACAGAGACTGAGAGACCCGACGCCAGAAAAGAGGAAAGAGAATGCCTGCCAGAGCAACGCGCCACTCGTGTGTTTTCTTCTAGAAATTTTTAAATATGTTCAACCATTTGTTCTTGATAGATTTGGATTGCTGGCTATTAGATTAGGCCACACAAAACAGCTGTACTTTTTGACTCTGGTAAAATTCCGCAAGTGTTGCGGCATTAATCATACGCAGCGTTGGCCAGTCTAAGAGAGAGAGGAACACAACCTCAGAATTCCCTTGAACACCGACTGACAGCAACTGCCTTTCAGATTTTGAGTAAATCAAAGCATTTAAGCAACCCCTGCCTTCAATTGGTGTTTTTAATAATGCTTTGATTTATTTATTATCTTCAGCATTTCCATTGCAGTAAGTGCGCCAGTTAATATATATATGTAGATATACAAAAGTACATATATATTTTATAGAATATTCTAGAATCCATGCACATAATAATACATATATTGTGCTCAGTGTCGCTGCGAAATCAACGTAAATAAAAGAAAGCAATTTGAAATGCTGAATCGAAATGGTTCAACAAAGAGTTTCGGACGATAAAACTTTTAAAGTCGTACACTTAAAATCAAAAACTAACTTGATTTCAGGAGGTATTACAATATTCCGAATTTTGGATAGTCACGGCTGCTTTCTCTGATCGAGAAACAAAATATGTACGTATGTATATGTTTTTATACTCGAAGTATAATTACACTGCATGCCATACATATTATATGGTTTTTAAAAGAACTCAGGGCCAAGATTTATTAATCATATAAGATCTCCGGACAAAGGAAAACGAGCTATTTTATATCTGAAAATTGTATGAAGTAATGTTATTTTTATTTTATTTTTCTGAGATTTTAATGATTCGAATCCTAAAGATATTTTTATGTGAAAAAGCCAATTATAGTAATACCTTTCCTGTTCATAATTATTATAAATATTTACGCGTTCTGATGTCTAATAATACATACTTTTTTTCAGGATGGCTGAAATATTTTGTTTTGTAATGCTTAGAACTTTTAAAATTCGGAATCCGGTTGAACAGATTTTTTGATCTTAACGGTAATTTCAAGCGAACACAAGCGGTTTCATAGAAAGTGTCTCCCTTGGAGAAGCTCCACTGTGTGAATTTCCGCAGCTACAAAAATGATGACATGAACATGCGATCGAGGTCGAGGTTGGGGCCGAATCTGGAGGAGACGACCTTGTCAGGCGCCAACCTTGGAGCTCTCTCACTCCCCTGGCCCATACGGCCATTGGCGGCTACTCACCTGAAAGTGCTGCTGCTGCTGGCTGGGGGGAACCTGCTGGAACTGCTGCCTGGGCGATCCGTACGTCGCCTGTGGACTGTGGAACTGGGGGTGCTGCTGATGCGCCGCCTGCTGCTGGGGAGATCCGTAGGCGCCGCCGGCGTACTCCCGGTTGATGGGTATGTTGACACCTGATCCGGCGCCTCCACCTGGGGCCCCGTTGGCGCCGGCGTTGCTTTGGGCCTGGTTGGGTGTCATCACAGTGGGCTTCATCTCGCTGCTCTGCCGTACCGCGTCCACTACCGAATTCGTTTCAACAACGCGCCTCGCTGCGTAGCGACAATTTTTTATTTATTTCTTTCGTTTGATACTTGGCTCTGACTTTTCGTCGGCGACTATTTGTCGTGCCAGTTGTTGAGATTAATTTTTGGACGGGACGCGTCGACGACTATTGAGCGGGGGGCGGGGGGCGGTAGGAGGGAGGCGGGGTGGTGTGCGGTTGCGCGGGCTCACCTTGAGCGACGACGCGTGCGACTTGTTCTCGTTCTGGTATGTTCCGCGAGGCGGCGCGCGATTTCTCGCCGCTGTGCTCCTGGTGCTCCTGCTATCGCAGCTCTGCTGCCCCGGAGTGTGATGTCACTTTTGGCCACTTTCTAGCGGCCGCACACAGACACTGGCACTTTTACTTCCACTTTGCTTTTCAGTATTTCCGCTGCAAGCTTTTGCCGCGCGCTCTCGCTCTCCCTAGTGTGTGTGCGTTCGCTTTTCTAATTTCAATTTAAAAAATATATATAGATTTTTTATTTATGCACATTGCCGCCGACCCACACACACACACACTGGCGCACACACTATGATTTGTTGCTCTTCGCTGTTATTTGCCACATCCACGGCGATTGCGTCCACGGCGTCTTCACGCTGCCAAAGTTGTTCGTCGACTGAGCGCCACCGTCTCCATTCGCCGTTCGCCATTCGCCTTTGGCGTTAGCCAACAGCCCGAATGTGGCGCTCTCAGCGCTGCTCTCTGTCCCCTCTCCGAGAGCCATGTCAGGCCAGTGAGGCCAAGTGTGCCTGTGCCTGTGCCCGTGCCCGTGTAAGCTTTGCTTGGCTTCCTTAAGGCCTTAATTGGTAAATATTCCCCACTGTCTCACGGGTCTCGGCCCCGCTCCGCGCTCTCCCGATCGGGACGGCGCTCCAGTTCCCGCTCTCAGTGTGCTCCGATCGATGCAAAGATACATACACATCAGACTTATAAATAGACGATTGTGGCTATTGGGCTAGAAAGCTGGCCGGGAGCGGCTCTCTGAGACGCATTCCTCGGCGGCATTCGCATGGCTTCTAGAACCGTAAGCCTGTCGGGCCGCCTACATGTTCGCCAGCACACATATGTACGTATGTATTCTCGTGTGTACACCCTGCAGTACCACTGTCATCAATAGGCCTCTGTAATCAACGATTCATCAATAGCCGACGGCGACTTCCACCGAGCCGACGCTCTTTTTCGACCTTCGTGTCAAACCCGACTCTCGCGCGCTCTCATTTTTCTTGCTCTCTCTCCCTCTCCTAACAAACAAGCGTTTTTCCATTCCGTTTTAATTTTAAAGAAGTAAAGACGCAATATATTGCGGTCAACAAAAGTTAAAGAAAAGTGAAATTATATTAAAAACAGTGATATATATATGAAAAACAGTAAAATTAAGTGTTTTACGCGGACTTTTCTCTATTCGGTAATATTGTCTTTTTTAATTTTGTCTTTTCGTTTATATTTATTTACTGTTTATTTTTTGTAGATGCCATTGGTCAGGCTGACCTTGCGGTCCAAAAAAAGGAGGACGGACGGAAAAAAGAAGCTAATTTAGATTTATTTAGAATTATATATTATTTTTTTAGTTATTAGTTATTATATAATGTTATGAAATAAGGAAATAAATAAATGAAAATTAATTAAAATTGGTATAAATGTTGATGAATTTTTGGTATAAAGTGTTGATGAAAAAATGATTAAATGTTGATGAATTTGTGTTGATGAATTTAGCGGACATCCCATACAAAAATTCATCAACCTTTTATATGGCTTGTAATCACTTTTTCATCGACACATCGACACATGTGTTGATGAAATGTTGATGAAACGTTGATGACAGGTACTGCAGGGCACTTATCGATGTACAGATGTATCTAAATACATATGTATCTTTTCGTCATTGCCGCCGAAGTGCAATAAGAAATCGAGCGATATGAGAAAGAAAAGCAGAGGCAGTAAACAGTAGTCGTCGCCCACTAACGAGTCCAATCCATCGATCAGTGACTAATGATCGCACTCCGACCGCCAGAGACTCAAAGTCTTCTACAGCCACCCATCCTCGCCCACCAATCAGCTGATTAACGCCACTTGTTTGGCCAGCTGGTCGCATTACAAGCTACCTGCATATGTACATACATAGCTTTAATCATATGAGTCATACAATTCAAATCACACTTGGGGGTAGATAAACAATCTATTTTAATGTATGTACATATGTACATGTGTCATAAACAATCTATATTTTAATATATTCTTATATATATATGTCGGAACTTCGCTATCCTCTACGGATTCCATCGCGTTGCGGACCGTGCGTTTCCTCGGCTGTGACATGTTTCGCGCTTCTATCAAGAATGCCCCTTTGAATCGCAACTCCTCTTTTTATAAGGCACCAATCTAGGTACCCGTCTTCTTCCTAGAATACATATACATTCGTCTGTCTCTTACACATCGTCACGCCGAGGCTACACAAAACAAAAGTATGTTAGGCCTTTACGCAGAAACCGTTTGAGAATACGAACGTCGATTTCTAATTTCCAATTAAATTCCGTATTTCCACCAAAGACAAAGAGTAACATCTGCACGACTTCTAATTCCTAGGATTTACTTTATGAACGTTTTATTTCTAACTAAATAAACGAATTCGACCCTATTACTTAACCATTCAAGTTAATGACCCAAAAATAACGCTTCGACACGGCCTTCCTGACAAACACACGTCCTCGTGTTGTACCTTTTTAAACAGAATAATAAAAGTTACTTTAAGGTGACGCTCAATCTGCAATGACCATACAAAAAAATCACAAAAAAAATATAAAGACGTTGTTCGTCATTTTAATGAATTAAGAGTTATTTTTTCATGAGGGGCCTGTGATCTGAGTCGATTCCCAAAGACTATTCTCATCTACTACCAACCCACCCCTTGGGTTCTCAACCGCTACTTGGCATCTTACGCCAACGCATCGGTCTGAGTTGACCCAAACGAGTGATTGTGTAGACTTCAACATCGAAATCCATCAATGTCACCTCCTAGTTGGAATCCTCCAACTAGCTCTCTACATTACTTGCAACGGCGCTTAGATCATTGGAATCCACCAACTGACTCTCGACATCTCTTTCAACGTCGCTTATTTCATTGGAATCCACCAACTAACTCTCGACATCTCTTTCAACGTCGCTTACTTCATTGGAATCCACCAATAAGTAATCTTCTACTTCCACTTGTACTTCATTGGAATCCACCAATAAGTAATCTTCTAATTTCACTTTTACTTCATTGGAATCCACCAATAAGTAATCTTCTACTCATTACTCACATCTAAATCTCTGAGAATCTCTTCAATAGGCCTTGTTTTTCAAGCCTCTGTGCACCAATTATTTATTAAAAAGAGATTTTAAAGCATAGTATCACCTTCAAGTAGCTCTAACACTAAAAGCGGGCCTCTAAACTTATTTCCCAGTTTACTCTGAGGCATACCTCTCTTCGTTTTTAAGCAAATTAAACAAATTTCATATTTACACTGTTTCCCATATTTCTTTAGAATTTCATCTTACAAAGTTTGACTCGAACTAATTTTCCCCATAACAGACATCCAACATATTAAAAGGGCGAGCTTCTTCTCCGATTATTTAGCTTATTCTTGTATACTGAAAATTATTAAGATATCGTCCATATAGACTATGACGTATGAATAAGCCAACTATCCTAAGGCTTTAATTATAGCCTTTTGAAACACGTGTGCGTATAATATTAGCCTGCAATAATTATTTTATCCTTTTTCTCACGATTTCGTTTTCGTCTACACTGAGTTTGTAAGGCTGCCTTTTGGCCGACTTATTTAGATTAATTAATCAAATATGATAGTATGTGGTTGCCACTCTACTTTTTAGAACACGCCTTTAATTAATTCTTTAAAAACGCTCAACAAATTCTACTTATCCACACTACTCAGATCAGTATCAATTTCCGCAAAACTACGATTTTTAGTCAAAGAAGAACAGCTATTTACTGATACAGTTCCTTTTTTTTTTTTTTTAATTTAAATTTGTCGATGCACTTCACGAAAAATTATAACACTATAATCTAGAACCACCAATAGAATAATTTCAAGAGCATACTCGCCAATAATACAGGGATACAGATTTATTTATGAGCGTACACTGTGCTCCGGAATCAAAACAAAATGGGTCTGACTCACCAAATAAAGTCAAGGGACTACATTACATAAGTTAAATACGCTCTTCTTCTGACTGGGTCTGGATCGGCGATGCACGACGTCCTGGACAAACAGATGCGATGTGTCCTGGGTTTCCACAATGGTAGCAAATAATATTCCCCTTCTTTGTATCGATTGGCCGGCTGGAAGTTGTATGCAATCCCTCTGGATTTTTAAAACCGATTCTTCTTGTATGGCAGTCCACGATCTTGTGGCCAATTTTTCCGCAGGAGTGGCACTTAGGTGGTGTTTGCGGACAAGGTTTTTTGGCCACTGGATTCTCCAAAACTATGCTCTCTCCACTATTAACGGACGCAAATGCCTTAAGTTCGTTCTGCAGTTCAGAGCGCGTTTTGATTTCTGTAGTAAAGACTGTACGTTGTAGCCTAGTGTCTTTTTGAGCTGTATGCGCTAGAACCACTGACAAGGCTATTTGCTCCGTGGTCATGGATTTCCATTTGGCCATCAAAGTATTTAGCTGACGGCTTCCGTAGACTGATAGGCATTCGCCTGCATTTGGGTGACCGTTGAGGACTTTAAACACTGTTGCCGAAGTAGTTTCATTGCCTTCGAATTGTTGCAAAAATAGTTCTTGGAACTGGTTCCAGGTCATGCCAGAATAGCTTATTTGGGATAACCAACTGGAAGCGCTGCCCTCAAGCGATTTACTTAATGCTATGAGCAATACGCTTCCAGTCATAGGCCTTTCAGACACTATAAGGTCCACTGTAGAACACCACGCGGCTGCACTTGCTCCCACTGTATCGGGATTAAACTTTGGTAATGTCACATTGTTCGTTTCAACTCGTCGTGGTTCCGCACTTGTCACAGACTTTAAAACTTCTATCATGCTTCGGTGTTGCATTTCTAGAAGGGCGCAAACGCGATCACTGTACTCGGTTTGGGGCTGAGGCGATCCCACTTCTGATGTCGGAACTTCGCTATCCTCTACGGATTCCATCGCGTTGCGGACCGTGCGTTTCCTCGGCTGTGACATGTTTCGCGCTTCTATCAAGAATGCCCCTTTGAATCGCAACTCCTCTTTTTATAAGGCACCAATCTAGGTACCCGTCTTCTTCCTAGAATACATATACATTCGTCTGTCTCTTACACATCGTCACGCCGAGGCTACACAAAACAAAAGTTTGTTAGGCCTTTACGCAGAAACCGTTTGAGAATACGAACGTCGATTTCTAATTTCCAATTAAATTCCGTATTTCCACCAAAGACAAAGAGTAACATCTGCACGACTTCTAATTCCTAGGATTTACTTTATGAACGTTTTATTTCTAACTAAATAAACGAATTCGACCCTATTACTTAACCATTCAAGTTAATGACCCAAAAATAACGCTTCGACATATATGAACATGAATGTATCTAGATATGTACCATATTAATATTTACATATTTTAAAAACGATCTTCAACACTTGACATTTTTTATCATTTATAAAGCAGACATGTATATACATATGCATTTACATAGGTATGAACCCGATTTACTTGCTTAAAGTAGAAAAACAAATTCTAAAAGAGTATTAAAACTTCGACAGACGTTTGCGAAGCAAGTGTACATATATAGGGTGTTTTTTAGGAGGTTTTTTTATGCTCTGTTTGGTTTGGCAATTCACGATAAATAGCTTAAAAGCTGACCAGCGATACCAAATCGTTGAATTTTATTTCGCAACTCAGAAGGCGTTTGTTAAAGTGCACCGTTTGCAGCGCCCGTTTTATGGTGCTCATGTGCCATAGCCTCCAATATCGTGCGATATTACACCATTAGATTATTTTTTGTGGGGGTATTTGAAATCGTTGGTCTATGCAAACAAGCCCACCGCGATTCCGGCCCAAGAAGCCAACATTGAATGAGCTATTGCCGACATACGGCCCCAGATGCTTGAAAGTGGAAAATTTGACTTTCAGAACTTTCGGAGTTTGGTTTTCCCGGGCTCTTTGAAAAACTCATCTGGTGGCCCTTTACCGAAACCTATATTCCATACAAACCATCACACAATTATTTATCAAAAAAAAAAAACACATCCCCACCCTATGCATTTTCTTTTTCAATTTAAAAACATAAATCTCCTAAAAAAAACACCCTTTACATATACAGTGGCTCAAAGATATTTTTTTTTTAAAAAAAGTTTTTTTTTATAAATTTAACCCCTTTTTAAAAAATTTATTTATAGAGTTAACTACAAGTTATTACCGTTATCATTTAAACAACCAACAAATTAATAAAAAAATGATAATGCAATTCATACACGGAAGCATTATTCATGCGATTCAGAAAATATAAGATAACAAAAAAAGACACAAGCTTCTGTTTGATTTCTTAGACCGGTTTAGCTTTGCAGAATATTTTAGCTTATATTTTTAAAAAAATTATTAAATAAAATTTCTTTCTTTCTTTTTAGTGGATGACACAGATAAGAATTATTAAATAAAGTTAACTTCGTTGTTTTTCTATATGGAAAATTCTCCAGGAAGAAACTGCTGACAACAAATTTAAAATAAAATATTTTTAATTTTTTCAATTATAAATTCAAATTAAACAAGAAAGAAAGCTAACTTCGGCATGGTGAAGTTTAAATACCCTAGCAGTAAGTAAGACTTTTTCGTTTTCTCGGGTACTGACATAAATGTTGCGAGCGAAAAATGTTGCGAACGAAAATGTTGCGAACAAAAATGTTGCGAACAAACTAAATGAATTTATATATATATTCCTATGGCAGCTATATGATATAGTGGTCCGATTTTGAACAAATTAAAACCGAAATTCTAGAATTATACAAAATGTCCATACTCAAATTTTATGAAAATGTGTTGAAAATTGGCTGTGCCTGGGCCCAGACAAGGATCATAATTATATACATAGCTTCTCCCGATAAATAAACCCTTCCGAGCATCGTGGGTTTAATTTAGTTATCCCAGTTTTCTTTTGTCCTAATAAAAAATGTATTCCAATTTTTATTCTATTTGTTCATTTTTATTTCCACCATATTTTCAGCTTTTCTTGTTCAAAAATTTCTCTCCGTGTGTAATTTTTCTTTCCAAGATTTATTTGCAAATTTCCCAGCACCGTTACATTTTCTAGGGTTGTACTTACTTAAGTTTTAATTAGAGTCGGTCTGGCTATACTTTAAGGTGACCCCACATCGAGGCTCGCTATTGATTTTGATTTGGTGATTGATTTGGTGACTTGATCACGCGCTCTCGCTTATCTTGGTGTCGGTCATGTGACCGATGCCCGTGGTGAATTCTGATGTGTGCGCCTGTATGTGTGTGACCGTGTGCGGTTAGCCTTCCAGGCTAACGGGGCGAGCTCGGGCTAGTGGTGATAGTTTAACTATCGTATGTGGCTTTCGGAGCCTTAAACCTATTTATTATTAACAATATATCTATCTTAATAGCTACTGCCCTTCGGTTCGGGGAGTGCCACCCCCTTTTCCGGCTTCTCCCAATCCACCTCCTCATCGGCGTGGCCTCGGGTAGATCCGGCGTCTGGACTAGGTGCTGGCATGTTGTCGTCGGGTCCGCCCGTGAACACAGCTGGCAGCGCGTCGCCCAGGGATTGGACGCCCGTGGTCAGTGTTGGTAGCGGGTCGTACTCGTCTACATACGCCAGGGCATCGACCCAGATCCGGGTATCCCGCATCCGTTGCCCGCGGTAGTATTTCGTCTCTGGCGGGCAGAATGGGTTCCGTGTCCATGGCCGCAGTCCGGGTGGGAGGGCGTCCTTGGCTGGTCCGGCGGTCGACTCCGCCATATCTGTGGGGAAAACAAAGTTTATCAGCCATGCTCCGGTAATCGAATTCGGTAAATTTTTACGATTTCGATTTGAAATCGTAAAATCGGTGGATAACGGGCACCTTTGTCTGGCCGTAAATGCCTTTTTTTATATCAAATCATATCTAATTTACTAAGGGGAAAAAATAGTTTACTCAGTGGTATATTGATGTTTATTCCACACCACCGCAAGATCATTCTGGCACCTAGTTATTTTATAAAAAATGTATTTCTGACCCCACCTCAAGTTTGACAAACCAAATTTTGCCGTCGGCAACAAGCAATCTCGATTTGGCCAAATGTAGAAAAGTACTTGGTCGAAAGTTATCGCCATGGTTGCCATACTTTTGGTGGAATGAAACAGCCAGGTAAAAATACCTATAAAATTTAAATGAATTCATTAATAAATTTAAATCAGGGCCAAAAATGTTTTTTATAAATATTGCTATTTATTTTAATTACTTTTATGGTGAGAATACAGTAAAAAAGTTATTGAAAACATCGGAATTAAAACAGCTTAAACAGCTGTTTACTGTTGACCTCAAACAGCTGTTTACCGACGATAGCAAAAATTTTACGAAAACCGGAGCACCTAAAATCTAAATCGTAAGATTTTGGCCAAATCGAAATCGGGAAAAAATTACGATTACCGGAGCATGCCTGTATGTCTTTTGCCTTATAAAGGGGGCAACCTAGCATTTTGAATATGGTTAGACGTTAGTTGTGAGGAGTTTGTTAGTTGTGGACCCTGGGGGCATTGAGTTTCCCCATCCGGGAAGTAAGGACCTTGGGAAGGGGCATCGACCAGCAAGTGGCCCCCACTGACTCAGTCTTGGCTCCTGTCGCAGTGTTCCCAAATCTTTAACAGCTCTTTCCTTTAATGTGTATTAGGCAGGCTCTCTGTTTTTTATTGATGTGCCGCCGTTGCGATCTTACTACTTGTTTGCAGAAAGCTTTGAAGAAACGACTCGTAAACTGGGTTCCGTTGTCACAAACGAACCTGCGTGGAATATCGAAATTCCGAAAGGATTTCTGATTGCTGATTCTCCTATACATTATGCGGGAACTCTCCAGGCTTGTCCTGGACAGTTCTAACGCCCAGCGCGCGATTCGGTGGGATTATCGATTGAATTGAGCCACTTCAAGGGGAGATGTCCCTTATCACCTTAAATCGAAATCCTTTTAAATAGCACCTTAATTTCCTGATGGCCCATATAATGGACAAACAGAAATAAGGATTTAAGAAACTTTCGGCTTAACCATACGCGCAAGAACTCAAGAAAACATACTATGGAGGATCTAATGAATTCATTGCTAGTATCCTCGGATCCATTTATAACAAGTTTGTGGCAAAGTGGATCACACAAGTCCAGCAAAGTCCTTTTATTTGATGGGGAAGCTGAAAACCTGCTTTTGGACTTCCATGAAGAGTCTGAAAACTCCGATTCGGGCTCAGAAAATTAGATACAAATTTTTAATATTGTCATTTTCTTCAATTAAAGCAAAGAAAAAATTTTTTTTATGTTAAAAAAAACACTTTTTAATATTGTACCTTTTATTGCTTGCTTATCATAATATATTTAATATTGATTAATATTCTCTTGTGTTCCAAGTAATTAATTTCGTTACGCTAAATCATTCAAATCGCCCACTGTACAGCGAACCGATTTTTTGACGAAAATTTATAGACGAAAGTGTATATAAGCAAATTTAAAAAATCTTGTTTGCTCCTTTTTGCTCCGATGAGTATAAATCACTGATATTATAGCTGTGGTTGAGTTCGCCTATGAGCAACTGCTTCATATCTACATACAAAACAATCGTAGCGCATCTTCCGTTTCAAGTTGAATTTATGATCAACTGAAAGAATTCGAATTAAGCAAGGAGAAAAAGGATGAAATCAACACCAAAGTGAGAAGCTTTCACCTTTGCATGCAAAAGAATTTGGCAAATATGGCCAGATTTAAGACAAGGCATTCCGAATGGCTTTTGTCCAACATGGCTATAACAGTAAGTTTATTGTTGTCTTCAAATCCAATGCCGTCAACATCAAGGCAGGTTGGACGACCACCCATTGAATATGTTAACGCCGGTCCCCGTCATAAGAGGAAATTGGCATTAGATTTAGCTGTAAATCAGGGTCACAACACACCTTTTCTTGTGAATGCTGCAGTTTCGGTGGGTTTGGGGTATGGTAAATGCCAGTGGAGTATAAAAGAAAGCTCACCAAGCGCGCTCAAAGTAATGGACTTGTAGATTCATCAGATGATGGATTCTCCAACAAACATAACTCCAAATCATTCTGATTATGACTCTTCTGATGGTGAAGACGTCGAAGAGGATGCCCAAAACGTGGACAATTCAAGGGGGAAAAAATAGACTTGCCATTTACAAATGATTCTGGGCCAAATATCCCCGATCATGTATCGTCTCCACAGGAGACGATTTGTTGGATTCAATAGTGAATCAAACGAATCATTACATAATACAGAAGGGGAAAAATTACTCCATATCGAAAGATGAACTGATTACCTTTTTAGGGATAAACATTCTAATGGGTGTAAAAAGTTACCTTCATACCGTAATTTTTGGTCATTAGATCCGAAACTCCATGATCCGTATATAAGTTCACTAATGACAGTTATCCGTTTTGGATTCTTTCTGTGCAATATACATATGCCAGGTAAACCAATAAAACGCGGATACAAGGTATGGGTACGCGCGGATGAATCAAGTTATGTATGCGAAAAAACAGCTGGGCGCGAGAGTTGTAAAAGATCTAACCAAAGAACTCATAGGTGGGAATTATTGTTTATTTTGACAATTATTCACCGGCGTTGGTCGCTAAAACAAGACAATATTTTTGCATGTGGAACAGTTCGCTCCAATCGGACAAGATTACCAAAAGCAAAAGGGTCAGATAAGCAAATGTCTAGTGGAAAGTACGAATATCAGAGGTCCAATACTGGTGTACGTTGGGTAAAATGGATGGTCAGTCTCTTTTTTATTTAATTATAATGATCACATTTGTTGATCGAAGGCAAAAAAATGGCAATCTGAAGCAGTAATATGTTCCGACTAAAATAAATACATGGGATTAGTCGACAATGCTGACAGGTTACTGTCAACATATAAAATTAATCGTAAGTCCCACAGATGGTGGATAAGAATATTTTGGCATTTTGTGGATTTATCGGTGACAAATTCCTTCACCATTTATTAAAAAAAAACAAGTAAGAAAGCTACAGTCGTTCGTGAACGACTGTTATATACCATGTACCAAAATATATCGCCACTCGAATTAGCTCTTTGACAACGATAAACGAAAGTCAGCTGATCGCGACTTTTGCCTATTAGAGAAATGTAAACAAACTCGCTCTTTGCAAAACCACCAGCATCTCATGCACTTGCGTGTGCAAGACAGAGAAAGAGATAACCCCTCTCTCTTTTTTGCGCACGGGAGTTAGTTTCTTGCGCTCATCAGTTTTGTTGTTGTTTTTTGGGATGCACCTGTTGCTAGCTGCAAAACAGATAGCACACTGATAAGTAAATAACTTTTGTGTTTTTCACCCGATCTTTACCAGATTTTCGGTATTGATACATGTTCTACATATCATGCCTATGCAAAAAAAAGAAAGATCTATGGTAATATTTGTGGCTGCAAAACGTTTTTATTGATTTGCGGGGGAGTGGGGGGTAAATTTTTAAATCTGAAACAAACTTGATCTGCGTGCAAAACATTCCGACCTACATACCGAATTTGGTGGCTCTAGCTCTTATAGTTGCTGAGATCTAGGCGTTCATACAGACGGACAGACGGACAGACAGACATGGCTATATCGACTTGGCTGTTGATGCTGATCAAGAATATATATACTTTATGGGGTCGGAAATGCTTCCTTCTGCCTGTTACATACATTTGCACGAAATTAATATACCTTTGTACCTACGGTACATGGTATAAAAACATAAGAGCATATTTGACTTTGAAGCAATTCAGACTTCACTTAGTTGACGGTTTGCTTGGATATAAAAATCCATCATTTAAAGGAAGAAAAAGTCAGTCTGTAATCCACATCAAACGCAGACCGAATGTGCCACTAGGAAAAAGACGCTCTGAATCTTCACACATGCCGGTATATACTGGAAATCTCAGACGGTGTGCTCTTTGTTGCACAAAAGACAAAAGAAGTCTATCGATATGCAATATCTGTGATGTTTATCATCCAACAAAAACTGCTTTCTAACTTACCACACTTAGATGATAAACATACATAGTGTTACATTACAGATACATATTGCAAATCCATGGTATGACCACTGTTTACATAAACGAAATAGGAAATATAATAAACAAAAAGTGAAAAACATAAAAAAAACAACAAAATGAGAAAACAAAAAGAAAAAATTTAAAAAAGTTAAGAAAAATATATATAAATGGAGGCAATATCCGCCACATCCTTGTTCGTGTTCAAGATATCCAGAAATGTTAGAAATTACCGCCATTTTGAATCCGCCATCTTGAATTTCCAAAATCTGATATCAGATTTGAAATCAGAGACCCCAAAAACCTATGGTACGACCATATTTGTTTAAAAAAAAAAACACGTAAATAATGTATGCCGGTAAGGGTTAATATTAATGTTAAGTGCTGATAAAATTATACACTAGAACATTTTTTTTTTTTCGATTTTTTTTAAATCTTATTTTATTACAGTTTGATATCTTAAAAATGTCTGGTCCATGTTTCAAATCAAAATTCGAAAAAATAAAGCAATTAGTGCCGAAAATGCATGCCTTCGTTACACGAGCGCTTACCCATTGAAAAATTTTCAAACGCGTTATTCTCGAAACTGTTTTCAATACCGATACCGAAAAAATACAAAAATACCGAAAATGTATGGAACATTTTTTTGAATGACCTCATTTATTTTGTATGAAAAAATACGGAACATACCCCAAAAATGTAGAAAAATGTAGCAGTGGAATAAGGCTATAAGAGACATACTATACGAATGTATATTCTGGGAAGAGGACGAGTACCTAGATTGGTGTCATATAAAAAGAGGAGTTGCGGTTCGAAGAGGCACTCTTGATCGAAGTACGAAACATGTCACAGCCGAGGAAACGCACGGTCCGTAACGCTATGGAATCCGCGGAGGAAAACGACGTTCCGACACATACATATATTCCAATTTTTATTCTATTTGCTCATTTTTATATCCACCATATTTTCAGCTTTTCTTGTTCATAATTTTCTCTCTGTGTATGTATAATTATTCTTTCCAAGATTTATTTCCCGGCACCGTTACATTTTCTAGTCGGTCTGGCCATAGTCTAAGTGACGCCACATCGAGGCTCGCAGAGATTTCATCAAAAAAAAACACGCGGCCGTTTTGGCCGGACTCGCTAGCCGCCTCGTTGCGGTTCACTGTCTTCCACTCACCCATCTCGCTCTCAAATTTGTCCTTTTGTGCTGTTGACGCTGCTGGTCCGGACTCCGGATAAGGCAACACTCGTTCTCGTTCTCTCTGTTCGTCGGTGTTCTTACGATCGCACGTCTGCTTATATTCGCTCCTTCTCACATACTCCACTCCGCTTAGCTTCGCGAAACTTCTCGCGGAGTTCCAACTTCTTCCAGAAGTTTCTGACGCGATCTTCCCCTTTCTGTCTCTCTCGTTGGCGCGTGCCAATTTTCGGGGTTGATGTGGTGGCGTGATCTCGCGCTCTCTCGCTCTCGCTTATCTTGGTGTAGGTCATGTGACCGATGCCCGTGGTGAATTCTGATGTGTGCGCCTGTATGTGTGTGTCCGTATGCGGTTTGCCTTCCAGGCTAACGGGCCGAGCTCGGGCTAGTGGTGATACTATCGTATGTGGCTGTCGGAGCCTTAAACCTATTTATAATTAACAATATATCTATCTTAATATACAAGGGGGTCTATATGGTATTATATTATTTACATTTTACTATTAGTTATTATTATTTAGATTATTAATATATTAGTTACATGTTATTATTATTAGGTATTATTATTATGGCTCCTCTCAATAGTCTTAAAAGTTTTGTCAAATTTGTAAACTTTTGGCCTTTCAGTTTAATTAATGAAGCTTCATAAGCTTTAATAGGAAATGTAATGTATCTTTTGTTTTTCATTACATTTCTACACTATTGTCATAAACAAATACAAATACAAAATACTAGAATACCCCTGACAGATAATTACCTAAAGAATCTTTCCGGGTTTTAAAAAGGGGGGTTTTTCCCCCCTTAAACCCCAAAAAATTCTTTTTTTTTTTTTTAAAAAAATTTTTTTTTTTTGGGAATACAAAATGGCCATGTCTCAAATTATTTGAAAATATGTTGAATACTAGATAAGTTAAAATTATTTTCTTGAAAATTTTCCGACCGTTCCAATGGCAGCTATGTATATTGTATATTGTAATCCGATTTTGATAAAATTAAAACACAAATTCTAAAATAAAACAATATATCCATTCCTTCTAAAATTTCCAAAGTTTGATTCAGATAGCTTTAAAACTGTGGGACTAGTTGGCGTAGAAACGGACAGACGGACATGGCTAGATCGACGCGGATGTTGATGCTGATCAAGAATATTTATACTTTATAGGGTCGGAAATGTGTCCTTCACTGCGTTGCGAAAATAAGGGAGCTACATATGTATGTATGTATGTATGTGTACATACATATATATATGTATATAAAATTATATTTTATATAAAATTGTATTTTATATACATTCTGTATACACCTTACAATGTTGAAAGTAACTCTTTCACTACACTGCAATCTTTCTGTAAGAGTATTGACAAAGTGGCAGGATATTAAAATTGTGTCTGCTCCTGTTCACACTGAGCGCTAATCTCCGTGAGTAATAAATATACATATATACATATGTATATGTGCTAGAGCCCAACACCGATTAACCATTCCACGAACGTCTCGGCAATCGGTGGTTATGGGCTTTGGGGAAATACGTTGATAATTGTTCGAGCGTTAATTGCCCACCGCCAGGTGCCACACCACACACAAAAACCTTGCCATTCGCCCCCTCCATTATATAACTGAATCAAAGGTTTTTACGCACTCTCTCGCAGCTCCATTGTAGGCGAATTACTCTCGCGGCTCTCGTACCCGCTGTGCTTTGAGTGAGTTTTAATTTTGGCGCCCAGGCAGGGCGCAGACTCGACACATTCCCATTCATACCCGCGGCCATCGCTGCCGCTCAAGTCCGACTCGGAGTCCTGGCGAGCGCTTTCGTGGTCTGGTTCAGCAGGAGCCGCGCTCAGTCTGTGACCAACGCTCGAGCCGATTTGTTTGGCGCCCGTCTCCAGGACACTCAACTCTCGCGGCGGCTGCAGCTCGTTTTTATTTTCCTTCACACTTTTCACTGCTGCGTTCCTTGCGGCCAGGCTTTCCTGTTCCCTGTTCCGCCATCGCTGCTAATTCCGTACCTTTGCCGCCCTGCTCCTGTTCTCCCGAGCTCAGCTCTGCCCTTCGCTACGCCAAGCAAAAATGGCCAGGCCGTAGTCACCGACAGTTTAACTGTCACGCAGTTCGGTTTTGTATTCACACTGAAAGAAAACGGGCGCCGGAACGAAGCCGTGGCCAGGGGGAACGAATCCAAATTTCGCGTTTGCGGCCGCCGCTAAGGGGGCTCTGGTGCCGTGATATAACAGTTGCCACCCACCTGCTCTGCTCTACTCTCTCTGTCTCTCTCTCTGGCACCATCGAAGTGAAAGTGGAAGTGGGAGTCGTCGGTGCCCCGTGTCGCGACTCCATTGACCATTGACCAGGAGGCGGGCGAAGGAGACAACCGACCGCAGCGCCGAAGCTAATGTAAGTTGAGCGATTCCCTTAACGGTTCCACAATGCCTCTAGACTAGGTGACTGACCCACGCCGGATTCCGCGTAAACGCAAATGTCTTGAAAATTACACTCGTATATGGCGCAATTTGCGGCTCCTTCGAATATATTTTTTTGTTGGCTCTGGCACGCAACTTGGGAATTAGCGGCTAGACCTCCAAACATCTCCCTTCCGTTTCAAGAACTCGTAAGTGTTTTCCGTGTAAATCGGGCGCCATTGGTCGGCAGAGCTTAGGGCGTATGGGTAATGTGCGCCACGGGCCAGGTCGTGGTCTGTCAGCTGGTCCTCAAAGTCGAATTGGTGTGAAAGTGCCCTGAAACGTGACTGCGGCCAACTCTGGCAGAAATGTGGCAATCTGTGGGATCTTAAAGTTAACAAATTTAAGAAACTCTTCCATGTTAAGTCAAGCGCATTGAGCAGCAAAATCCTAAACTAACGAACTAATTAGCATATCAATTGCCAAATCGATTAAAAATAAATTTTCCTCAGTGTGGACTTCACTCTTTAACGCTTGGGCTTTTCCAGGTCCCGCGGATTTTTTCGTTTTGTTTTTTTTGAAGGCGCCAGCAAGTCGCCAGATTCGTGGAATATAAAAATAATCTAATAAATTAGTACCAAGATAAGCCGATGAAAGAATAGTGACTTGGGTTGTAAAGGGTATAAAGTGGCTCAGGGCTGGTTATTATTATATGTATAATAATTATAAACACTGGGTCCATATGTCCCATTCGTTTTAATTTCCCTTGTTGCACACTAAAAACATGGCCGACCTTTTTCCGCCACTCTCATTGCATATGTAAAACGAAATTAATATTCTGAGTCATGCAGCTCACCCTCTTCCACCTGCCTAATTGTTTATTTAAATTGAGTTTTGTCAGCCACGGAAACTTTCCCGGTGGGGGTGGTTCATTACGCTCAGATTGTCGCATTTCGGCGTTCTGAGGCACACGGTTCGGTCATGAATGCAGGTAATTAGCTGCAGGTTCCGGGGAAAGTCGTGCTTGGAAGCGGGATGCATTGGGAAATCCAAACTTGTCCCCCGCTTGGCTCAGATTATGTGTGCCATCATGGGGTAGGTGATGCCAGGCGATCCAATTTCAGTTTTATTGCCTTGGCGATTGCAACACTTTGTCTCTGTCATGGCCGGCGGCGAAAAGGGTGCGGAAAGGGGAAATAGGGGGCGTTCTAGGGAAAGACATGCTGAATGGCAAGATAGCCAGTGGCCAGCTCAGAATAGTTGCTGGTATTTGTTGTGAGTTTGTTTAGGAGCCGGTCCAATGTTTGCCCGGAGCAATGAAATCCTGGAAGCTTATGAAATCAACCAACCCAACATCTTTTCTGGGTCCTGGCTTGAGTTCCTATACATGTTAATAAAGCATTTTATGGCAGCACGTGTCCTCCGGAGAGAAAGTTTTGCTTGGTCGGCTTTTGACTCCCTGACCCATCTCCACGAATTTTGCCGCCTGTCCTTTGACATTTCCGCAGACAAAGCGGCGCTATTTTCTCGGCTCGACTTCCCTATCTTCTCAAAAAATGCCAATCATGACAAGGCACATGGCCTTAGAGTTATGCTTCTGCCATCGGGAGGGAAGGGAAACCCTTGAATTTATTTAAAACTGCCTGTCTGGCAGAAAGTGAAACATAAATTATAGCTTTTCTCTACATAGAAATCTATGAAGAACTTTAAAAGACGGCTAAAATAAATCGAGAAAAACATGGGATTTAAAGATTTTAAAAGTATCACAAAATTAAAATAATCCCTTCAAGATATAGGAAGTCAGTGTTTACTCAAGAGTCAATCCTTACATAAATAATATTTCAACATAGCTCTACATTATTTTAGCCATCTTGCAAACTCCTTGACGAAGTTGTTACTTTTAGCTCAGAGAAACGACATGACAATTTTTAGGCTGTGCAATAATATTTTTGGTTCCATTTTTGTAATATGTATATGTGATCGCTTATTTGATTTCGAATCGTTGATAGCTGTGTATTCTAAAACATGTTCACATCAATATTAATATCCATTTCTTAATGTTTAATACTGAAAAATTACTTTCGTATTTTTGATATATTATATTTTTATACATTATTTTATAATATTTGCCAAGTGTTTTCGATATATGTTTATAGCTCCTTACTACAAAACAGAAATGTTAGCCCAAAGGCTTTCATTAGCAAGACTGTAATGATCTGGGTTTCAGAACTCCGTTATACTTTCTCGATCGGATAAACTACAGGAGTGTAGGCGATCGATTTGATTTTTACGGCATGTTTATCTGGTATGCATATTTTTCTGCCAGAAAGTTTCAAAATGTTGGGTCCAGATAAGGTCCTGGTTAATACAAATTTATTTTGCTATGAAGCTGAACAGCGCTCGTTTGTTCTATCCCATTTGGATAAACTACAATGTGGGTAGAAAATCAATTTGCTTCACCATAACTTTTTTATCTCGATTATCTTCTTTATTTGGATAGATAGCACGACTTAGACAGTGAGATTAGAAAGGGGCGCTAGTAAATTTATAGGATTCCAATAATAGTTTGATTTTGTGGGCAAGTTGACAGAATACCGATATCTGGCGTATATGTACCGTACATACATGTATTTGTATAGGCTCCACTAAGCTTGTCCTGTTTGTGCCCTAAGACAAAACTCTGCAGCGAAGGACCCTACTTCGCAGTTGCTGAGTCCCGTTGTGCCTCTTTTACCACGTACCCACATGTCGTTCGCTCCGTTCCACCATTGACTCACCGCGCCAAGTGATGGAGTCATAAAGCGTCACCAGCCGGGACTATCCTGCCGTGAAAGGCGCGGCTTCTGGTGCCGCTTGCATGTATTTTATTGCTCATGTAGAATGTCTAAACGATATAATTGACTGCCAGCCGTAGGGGGCGGAACACGAAATGGGCTAGGGGCAAGGACGAAGGGGCCGACAGCGGCTAATTTATATGCATACACTATACGTACTTGCCCTGTTTCGAATGACATTGAGAGGGAAAAAATCCCGAATTATAAGCCGATTGAAGCGAAATGATAGTGAAAAAGTATTCGGAAAAACTCGTCATTTGGGGAAAGCGCAAAGTGAAAAACTTGGCAGCGAAGGCAGGTCCCGCCGGGCAAGAGTGGGCGAAGGCGAGAGAGAAAAGAGCGGGAAATGATTTAATTTGATTAAAGTTTTCCATACATTTTGCTCGCTAACTGTCTGCGCCACTTTTTTTCCTGCTGCCCGAGCCTAGAAAAAATCGCCTTGGCAAGTGGCCCGGAAATGCAGGAGCGCCGAGGGGCGCTCGGCCACAATGCGATTTCATTAGGAGTCGGTCATGAATTGAATGGAAAAATGTTTTTCAATCATGGCCCCAAATATTTGACCACTGGCTGAACCAACAAGCTCCCCCTGACACAGAGACGTCCTCCGCGCACAAGCGAGACGGTTCCACCTTTCGATTTTCCAGCAAAGCTCCGCTAATCCCAGTATGCACGGGGCCGCAGCTGGGCGAAAGCGTGGGTGGGAAGGCGGTGGCATGCAGAGGCGAGCCCGGTGTCACTGGTGCTCTATTCAATCGAATGGCGGCTGGCAGTTGGCGCAGACTATTTATAGGCACTGTGATGCTGATTGGATGCACTTGAAGTCCATGTCGCCGCTGTCCAAAGGCTGCCAAGCAGTCATTTGGGCTGATCAATTGCCTCCGATACCTCCGATAGACTGAGGAGAGGATTAGGCGATGGATTGACTGCTCCCCTTTCGTAATTTTGCCGGCCCGGAAGCGGGGTGTGGGCGTCCATTACTTGGCCAAGACAAGCTGACTGGTAAATGACAGCTCTCCTGCTCGCGCGGCACACGTGCCTTATCTGCTCCTGCTCAAGTGTGTCAGTCAATTTAATGGCCGTGGCCCGACGACAACGTGCCGGGAATGAAATTACAACGAGAAAACACTCTCCTCAGTGCCTCAACGCGAGACACTTATGCAAATGTGGCGGACTCCAAGCGAGCCCACGGGAGGGGCCGGGCTCGATGCCCACGTCTTGGCGAGGTGACGAGGAGGCACTTGCCTTTGTCCTGAACCATAATGGAGAGCAAGCTTAACCAACTGTTGCAAGGCCCCAGCTCGACTCTAGTCGGCTCCGGTGGCCTTGCCTACTTTTGGGGGCCAAACAAGCACGCCAGGTGGTGGCCTCTGGCATTTGGGCCTAAAGCTAATCCAAATCCCAATACCAGGACATTCCCCGACAATTTGTCTGTCTGTCCCACTAATGAGATGCAGCTGAGCCACGACAGAGTCAACGTCAAGGCCGGCTTACTTCCGCGACGGAGGTGGCGACAAAGACATCCATTATGTCTCGGCTGCGGCGAAGTGGCGGCCATGGCCGTGGCAACAACTTGCCTCTTGCACTTGCACTTTCACCAGGGCCCACAACAAATGCAATTGGGCGTCCCGTCCCCTCACGCTTCCATTTCCCACTGGCCTTCGTATGAATTTCCGACCTGAACTTGTCAAATAAAAGGATTCTCTTCCTCTCGTTGCAGCACTGCTTTCAGGCCGATTCGTTTGACAATTGAGTAACCGAGCCCAACCTTTAAATGAAGAAACATGGGGAATGGCATGAACAAGGTAAGAACCAGATTTATGAACAACCCCTCAAATCCATCGACACTACCTCATAATTGTGGCGGCCATACCACCGGATCCATTTATTATATTTTCGATTTATAGTACAACTAGTAGTATGACATTTGTGTAAGAAAATGGTTTAGTTGTAAAGAATGACTCTTAGAGTTCCTGATAGGAACAGTAGTTCTGTGGCTCTTGGGCATGTATCAAGTTCACATAATCCCGAAATACTAAAATATAGTCATCAAGATTATCCAAAATACTTTTAACTAAACCCAGACTGCTTACTAATGGGACCACAAACTCACACATTAGTGCAGGGACTCAAATACATAAAATTGCAACAAAAAATATAATTTTAAAGTTGACTAAAGACGAAATTATCGCATAATTGAAAATTATGATGAGCGTCAACTAAACTTTGCTAATTTTTCTTCAGCGGACTCAGAAAAGTGCGTTGCTATTAATTTTATTGCAACGATTTAGAGTTTGGAATTAACACTGAATTTAACATTTGCAAAATAGGTGGCTAAACAGCTTTGGTTGACTTAAAGTAACGCCAAATGTTAAGAAATGCCTCAGGTATCGTTTTGGATTCAAAAACATATTTAAAATAACATTTTTTGTTTAAAGGATCTTCACCTTATATATGTACACAGTTTATTGCATATTTTGGGGCTTTGCAATTGATTTTAAATCCAATGCCAACCCCGTATTGTGGCAGTTTTGCCAGAGTTTCTTTACTCTGGTACCACCATTTCTGGTCCGATTGTTGTCACGGCAACTGAAACTAAATAACATGCAAGGTTAATACTTTCACGAGCCTATAAACAGCACTCAAATTCATACATATATCAGTATCTGATCGCCCCAAAATGAACTGGCATATGGGCGAGGTAACCTTGGAGCCGGCGGAGCCTGAAACGGTGCTTTAATAATACCCTTCTCCTTTTGATGCAGGTCTTGCCGGGACTATACGTGGGCAACTACCGCGACTCAAAGGATCACACACAACTGGAGAGGTTCAACATCTCGCACATCATTGCCATACATGACAGTCCGAGGCGTCTGTTGCCGGTAAGATATGCCTCTTCGCTGTCTGCTCACCAATACATTAATGCATTCTGCACTCGATCTCCAACAGGACAAGCACTACCTGTGCGTGATGGCCTCGGACACGCCGGACCAGAATCTTTCCCAGTACTTCTCTGTCTGCAACGACTTCATTCATGCCGCCCGCCTGCGCGAGGGCAACGTGCTCATCCACTGTCTGGCGGGTATGTCGCGCTCCGTGACCGTGGCCGTCGCCTACATTATGACAGCCACGCACCTCAACTGGAAGGAGGCCCTAAAGGTGGTGCGGGCCGGTCGCGCGGTGGCGAATCCCAACACGGGATTCCAGAACCAGCTTCAGGAGTTTGAGCAATTCAAGTTGTCCGAGGAGCGCCGTCGGCTGCGGGAGCGCTTCCCCTCCTCGGCCCTGGAGCAGCTTGACCGGACGAAGGTGGCCACGGCGCTGGATAACTACCAGGAGCTTCTGCAGAACCGTGACATTTGCGAGGGCAACTGTTCCCGCGGCGAGAAGTGTCCCACAGGTGCGCACGTGGTGATTGTCAGGAATGGGGAGGGCGAACACGAGGACAAGGAGGATGCATTGGGTTCGGGCAAGAGGAGCGTGGCTTATACGCTGAGCTTTGCGGCGGAGAAATGGAAGGATAGCACCTTGAGTTCGGCGTCTAGAGATCAGCAAGACGCGTTAAGCAGCAGTTCTGGCGAGGATGTGATGGCAAACGTGCGGTACTACGACCCAGCCAGGACAGACGAGGGTCGGTTCGTCGACAATATTGATTCGGAATCGACTGGCTTTGTCCCTGACCTCTCGCCACCGCCACGGAATCCTCAGAGACTCAGAAAACGTCGCCAACGACGAGCCCAAATCCAGTCCAAACAAAGCATAGTTACAGATAATAAAATTCAATGAGACCCGCAAGCGCTTAAATCTTTCTCTTTGATTTGCTCTATATGTTGCAGGCGTCTGCAACATGGACCCCAGCAAGGGCTTGTTCCGACGCCGTCCCTCCACCGCATCGACTCACTCGCGTCTGCGGGCCCAGTCCTCCAACACCAACGCTTCGTCCAGCACCCTCAACGTGAGCGGCGTGGCCGCCCAGTCCTGCCCGACATCGCCCAAGCACTCGCCCCTGCCAGTGGCACGCCGCTCTGTGGGCAGCGAACGCATCCCCGAGGATGAGATCGTCCTTGACCAACCGCCCAGTACATCCAGCGAGGCCGCCGAGTATGCCGCCGCCTTCGAGGACGCTCGCCGAGAGCAAGAGCAGCGCTACCAGCAGCAGGGCAAGAACCAACGATCCACCCGGACTGGTGGCTCTGCGACCGGAAACCCCCGTGTGAGCAGCGCTGGGAGTCGGAGGGAGTCTACGGCCCGGGAGGACCACGGCTCGGCCCAGCTGCAGCGGAGTGCCAGCACGGTGAGCGGATTCGGAGTACGCCCACGGAGCAGTCCGGCGGGGCTGCACGCCTACACGGGTGAGCGGGGCTTTCATGAGAGTCGGAAGCGCATCTATAGGCGTCTTTAATAATAACTCCTAAACCACCAACAGGCTCAGTTCCTTCCTCCGTCCACGGTTCTCGGGTCGATCTGCGCGAAGCCGACAAGGGATCGGCTATCTACCTGGGCTGCTCGGCGCCGAGGGCCTCCACACTGTCTATTTCATCCTCGAGGGGCTCGTCTGGAGGTTCAGCTCCGCCTTCCCCCTGCAATACGCCCCCTGCCAGTCCACGTCACGGCGTGAGAAGGTCTGGGAGAGAACAGTTTCGGCAATTATAAGCTGCTTTATACGAATTGCATTATTCTCTCACAGATCGACCAGCATGGTGAAGAAGCCAAGATGAAGACGTGAGCATGGTTTCCCTAAACTGGACATAATCTGTAATCCTTGGGCTACTGGCGCACCTTCGCGCCCAGCAAACTTGAGTGGAAAAGAGGACTCCTCGCCGGGGTTCAGTGGCCCTCTAGTAAAATAGCTTACTGTTGTTAGACGCCGCAAGCCACGGCTGCCGGACCCTGCGTTGCTGGCTTCGGCTATCTAAAGTTGTTGATCAATTTATAAATGGCACTCGGCACTCGCCTTCGAGTGCAGCCTGAATTATAATCAAATGTTGCGAGTATATTTTTCAGAGACGCATTTAACAAGTACCGACATATACATATACACATATTTACTGTATATTATATAGCGTATTTATTTATACGAGCAGATTTGTTGTCGGTCCTCTGGGAAGGACCAAACCCCGAGTCCCTGGCGGCGGTCACTGGCGAGTGATTGCGCGGCAGTCGAACAATAACTAAGAATTGTACATTTGCGTATTTTTGATTAGATCCATTGTTGTTGCAAATATTTTGATAGCGAAGAAACCGAAAGGGCGAGACCCGAGAAAAGCGTTATACATTCATACCTAGTTGATATAATATTGACATATATGAGATTTGAGATTGTTATTTAGAGTTGTTGCATTGTGTAGCATTAAATATATATAAACGAAGTTTATTAGCTCACTTCCCACCCCTTCTTCCACGAACACGGACACGAGCACTCACACAAAATCGGAATCTCTCACGACAAGCAATACAGATCGGACTGCTCTACATTAAATCATGAACAAAATTGTAACCCAATTAAACAAACCGCATTGAGGTGTGCTTTAAAGCTTGTGGCTTATCATAAAACAAAAACAAAAAAGGAAAAGTAATTAAAATTGTTATCGAATAAGAGCATATAATTATTTACAACCATTCCTTGAATATCGAAAACAATCTTATGGACATTTTAGACATTTTTGCAAGCTGGCTTTGACAAAAAGAATTGTTCAGAGATACAAAAGTACATATTGCGACGAACGGCTAATCAAATACTGTATTTATAATGCCTAGAGAAATGCACAAATCGGTTTTAGACTAAAGTTATATAAAGAAATCGTTAAGTTTGTCGAATGAACACAATTACTATACAATAACGAAAGCAACTGTCTCCAAGACACAAGTAAAATAAAGTCGAATTGCATAAAATCAAGTACACAGTGGAAGTGCCCTACTTGGCTTTTCTCATTTTCCTCTTTATTAATGGCCTTTTACTAAGTGGATTGGTTTTAGGTTAGCGCAATGACTAGATTTATAATCACTTTCACAATATGCTGAATGCCGCAGTTGCTGGATTTACATTGCTGATATACTACAGACCACACTAAAAGCGTTGCATGGGCGAATACACTGAACACAAATATTTCTAAGATCCCTGTATATGGGTTAAGTACTGACACTCCCGTGCTACACCTCCACGTGGTTCATCAAGAGCGGCGTGTTGGCAGTGGGGTACGAGGAGGGGCGTCGTTTGCTCAGATGGCCGCCCAGCACCTCGATACTTTGGCAGGACAGGGTTAGCGAGAGCGTCGTCTCCTCGTAGCGTGATTGTGTGGATCCCCCCGAAGAGCGTCGAAGGCCCGTGTAGGAGTCAACCTCGAGCAGGGCTTCGTCACTGAAAAAGTCATTAAATTTTATTTAAAATCTTCAAATGTTCTTAATATAATAGTGATTGCCAGCAAACCTGTGATAGCGATGATGCTCAAGGAGACTGCCAGCGGCAAAGCGCAACTTCTTGGGGGACTCCAGGCTGGAGGAGCGGGCTAGGGAGTTGCGCAGGAGATTCTTCTGCTTGAGCGAGGAGCGTATGCCGTAGTCGTTAGCCTTTTCCTGGGCCTGCTTAATGGTGCCCTGGATGAACTTGTTAAGGGCTCTCGAGCCTCTCCTCTGGGACCGCTCGTAGGTGCGCCGGTCGCGTGCCTCGTCGTCTTCGCCCAGCAGCCAGTAGGTGCGCTGCTCACCCTTGCCCTTCATGGAGATTACGCCACGCTCCTGAAAGTGGTAGCCCCCCAGACGCTCCAGTAGTTGCCGGCACTGCCAACTGCAGTGTATCTTCAGCGGAACGCCGCTCGACTCCATGCGCGAGGCTGTATTCACGGTGTCCCCAAAGAGGCAGTAGCGGGGCATTTTCAGGCCCACAACTCCAGCGCAGACGGGTCCGGAGTGTATGCCAATGCGCAGGAGCAAGCGGTTAGTCGGCCGGTGCCGGATTTTGAACTCGGAGACGGCGCTTAGTAGGTGCAGCGACATGGTGGCTATCTCGGCGGCGTGCAGGTCACCGTTGCGCAGAGGCAGACCGGAAACAACCATGTAGGCATCGCCGATGGTCTCCACCTTGTAAACGTCGTAGTGGCCGATTATTGAGTCGAAGCATGTGTAGAGGTCGTTCAGGAAGTCGACCACCTGCAGGGGCGTGCACTCGGCGGACATGGCCGTGAAGCCGACTATGTCACTGAAGTAGATGCTGACCTGTTCGTAGTGCTCAGGATCCACCTTGTGGCCCTTCTTCAGCTGATCGGCCACACAGCGCGGCAGCATCTCGTGGAGCAGGGCATCGGTCTTCTTTTTCTCCTCTTGCAACTGGTCCGTGCGGTCGTCGACAAGGGCCTCCAGGTTGTTGGCATACTTCTCCATCATGGCCATCATGTTGTCGAAGATGTTCGGCCGCATCCCTTTGCGCAGAGGCCGCAGCTTGGCCCGTATGGTTTTGAAGTCTGGCCGATCCTCGGGCCGCTCTTCCCAGCACTCGCGCAGGCACTCGCTAACGCAGTCGAAGGCCGTCTCAAGGGGCTGCAAGGAGGGCCTATACGGATGCACCTGGTCCTGCGGCTGAAGCACTTTCTGCAAGCACTGCATGGGAGATAGGCCCGTTTCTCCGAAGGGACCGCGACGCACATGCATTTCGTACAGGAGAATACCGAAGGAGTAGGAGTCCCCACGCTGTGTGCCCGTGACGAGCGAGGATGGACCCTGTCTGAGAAGCTCTGGGGCGCGGTAAAGCAGCTCTAAAAAGGAATGATTACGTTCGGGGAGGAAACATTAATGGGGTATAAAGGGGGCACTCACTCAGGCACTTGGCCGACATGTGTTGCATATCCGTGAAACTGTCCTCAATGCCCTGCTTGAAGGCGAACAGGCCGAAGTCCGTCAGCTTGACCACCCACCGCGAGTCCACCAGACAATTGGAAGTGCACAAAGCGCCGTGGAAGCGAATGGGAGACTCGTGCAAATAGATGACGCCCTGCTCGAAGGACGAAGGAGGTCAGCAGTCGGCTCGCCATTAGTATAATGTTACAGCACTCACGCGTATAATGTCTGCCACCATGGAGGCAATGAACATGTTGTCCAGCTTGACGTCCTCATTCTCCAGAATATCCTGCAATAGAAAGGATGGTTGAGGGGAGGAAGGGCAGCAGTTTTCGCTTCGGGTCTCGGTCAGAACGACTGACCTTAAGGCTGCCCCGGGTGCAGTACTCGCTGATGATGCAAATGTTGGGCGGGTCCGTGCAGGCGCCGATAAACGCGCATATGTTGTCGTGGCGAGCGTCGCGCAACTGTGGAAAGGACTCACGGGTTAGGAGACTTCCGGACGCCACCAGAACCGACCAACTCACCAGCTTCAGCTCCTTCTTCATCTCGCGAGTGATGTCGACGCTCTTCTTACGGACCTTCTTAATGGCGTACAGCTGGCCCTTGTACAGGCCGATGGGCGTGAAGATGGTCGTGTAGCGGAAGTCGGCGTCTGGGTTGGAGCTGAGGCTCACCTGGCTGGTCCGGATGAGGGGGTGGGTAGACTGCGAAGGAAGACGACGCGGCAAATGATTTAGCAAGTGCTGGTGTCAGACATGCAATGGCGGGAGGAACGGCTTAGATGGAATAGGAAAAGCGGCTGCCGTGGTAACCGGAAGATTAGCAAGAAAGTAAACATATGCAGCTGACATCCTATCTGTATCCAGAAAAAAAGTACTAGCTTATATCCTTGTTTTTATAAGATGCTTAACAGTAAATTAAATGTACATGTATATTTTTATACCATTGCAGATTTGTATTTTATTTAAGTCAGAAGTGAAAGCTGCAAGGGTATACAAACTTCGGTGTACCGAAGTTAGCTTCCTTTATTGTTTAATATTAAGAAACCGGACAATGTCTATAAGTCGGTATTTCAAGATTCCTGCATAAACAATAATATGTAGCTAAATATGATTGGTAATGGTAATTTATATGGTCTTTGCATAAACTAATAGACCAAGCTCCAAGCTGCCTTATTAGGCTATAGTTTGTCAAGGGAGCTAGACTTACCCGCGTTTGCTTCTGAGCCTGCTGCTCCCGCTCGTTCTCGTGCATTTGCACCTCGCGGAAGTCGATCTTCCAGAGCAAGCTATCTAGTTCCTGCTCATAGCGCCAGTTGCGGTAAAGAACCAGTAGAACCAAGCCCACCAACAACAGAGCGCCTCCGGCAATGGCCGCCGAAATCTCGCCAGTGTAATCTGTAGTTAAATTTAGGAAAGTCGGTCAAGGGGAGCGACTTGGACCTCAAACTCTGTACTCACTAACGCACTTCTCGCCGCCAAAGCCGCAGCTCGGGGCAGCTGCTGGCCGCGAACCGCCCACCCAGTCAATAGGCCTGAACAGATTGAGATCCTGCGGAGACGTAGAGAGGAAGCGGATTAGGACCGACGGCAGACAGAAGAGTGTGTGTGATTAGTGGAACCAGGCAGAAGCGCTTACCTGTGGCTGAGCGGTTGCGATTAGGGGAAGTGGCAGATAGCAAGTTACAAAGGAAGCAAACGTACCTATCGCGAAATGTTTTACTTACGGGCAAAGCCTCGGTGCTGCTGCTGAGGCTGCTGTTTCTGTGGCTGAAGGTGCCTACGGGTCGCAGTCCCAGCACCGTCTGGTTGCGTCCGTTTCGGACCTTCCCCCTAGCTAATACTGTGTAGTTGCCGGCCGCATCGCCATTCTCGTCGATGTAGACGTGATAGCTGAGAGGGACTCGATTTAGAGTGATAGCCGGATTAGATGGCCGACACGAGCACTCACCCCATTGCGCTGCGGTAGCGCGAGCCCTTGATGGCCGCCACAATGGCGCTGCCGTTCCTCGGCCTGCCGCCCGAATCGAGGACCTCCAACAGCGCCTTGGCATACAGATGCACGGCATCGTAGAGATAGGCGGCCTCGGCGCTTATCTGGGGGAGGACAAGAAATGGAGGCCAGTGAATGGTTTCGGTTTCATGCCAGTGGGTGTGCGAACCTTCTTAACGCCGCCGAACAGATTCAGTGGATTGGGGAAATTAAATGGGGGTCTCTCCATGTATTTGTTAACCTGAAAGCGGTCAGCAATGGGTCAGATACTGTGGTCAATGTGGTGAAAGATCCCAAACTTATGAGCAGGGATGGTGGCGGATGCAACGCATCAATCACCGCCCTGTCAGGCGTGTCAGCTGTTATACCTCGTTGGCGAACATGGCGAAGGACACGGACGCCGTGGGAACGATTCCCAGATACGACTGGAAGGCCTGCACGGCCAGCGGCTCCACATCCTCCAGCAACAGTCCGCGCAAATACTTCTCGGGCTTAGCCGGCTCGTATTGCTCGATGTCGATGCCCACCACGAAGTAATCGCCCTGCGATAGTAGTCCCCGCCTCTGGAGACTTACCATGAGGCCGACGTGCTCATAGTAGTGTCCTAATATCAGATAGACTAGTGGGATATCGAAAAAGGTTTTTAAAAAAGGTTATCTGTATGTTCAAGGTTATGAGCTGAAAAGTAGTATATCCCAATTACAACTGTACCTATAGTACTAAACATATTAGGAAAGACAGAAAATTATGGTACTGAATCGATGTTTAACGAAATAATGTATATGTAAATCAACTTTTTTCAACTTTTTTATATACATATGTGCGATAAGTCGACTTTATTTGAGGATATCAGACCAATTTAATCGGATAGAACAAATAAATTTGATATGAAAGTATGCAAATTCCGAGGTCTACTTATAACTTCTATGTTTCCAAATGTGGGATGTGACATGAATTGTAAACGACAACCAAAATCTCACGATATGCATAATATAATTAAGGTTATACGAGTTTACTCTTACTGATATTAGATAGCCAACTGAATAAAACACTTTTCAGGCTTTTACAAGTGGGTTGAGCTGCAGGACGTTTGTTCGAACTACTCATCCATCAGTATCTATTATACAATATGTCATAATTTTTTAGAAACCGCTTCTTACACCAATATACCATTTTGCTTAACAAGTCTTGGTTATAAGAACTATAGAAAATAAAGCTGCTAAACCCTTATTCGAATTTTTTACACTAAGAACACGAGTTAAATGAATGCAAGCTGTAAGCCAATTCAGTAAATGATCCGACATGGTCAAAATGGACTAGAAACAGTCAAAATTAATACGTCACTTACTTCTGGTGTTGACATAGGTCTCCTCCACTAAGGCATCAAAGGGATTCGCCATAAATCCGTGGTGGTAAATGGTGTTCCAGGTGCGAACGTCCCTCACGCTTACTCCGGCCACCGTCAGTGTGCTCAGAATCGTTTCGGCCACTGGTTGATACTGACCACTGCTGTCGTCCAAGTACAAAAAGCTTACTTGGGTCCAGTTGAAGGCCAACAGCAGGGCCACCACCGATTTGGAGATCTGCGTGTCCGGCGGTCGGGTCCTTGCAAAGGTGGGAAAATCCGCCTTGTTCGAGGGATCCCTGTGGGTGCAGTACTGCAGATGGGATTATCAATAAGTTCCGCATTGTTGCAATGACCAGCTACTCACATAGGATATCATGGGGAGGTTGAAGGCGGCCGCCATGCGACCCTCGTGCACGCACGTCTCCTGGGGTCCTATGTAGGCGGCCACCTGCTGGGTCCACAGCGCCGCCGTCTGTCGGATGCTGGCCACTTCCTCGCCAAATGTTTCGGCTACAACGAATTGCAGCGAGTGACCTCGGTGGCGGAGTGGGCCGGCGTTCACTTGCTCCACCGCTAATGAGATGGCTCCGGAAATAGTGATGCCAGGGCGTTGGTAGTCCAGGTTTCCCGGGAGCCTTTGCGAGCCAGTAAGGTAGCCGAGAGTGAAGACCTCTCCATGAACCCGCCCACTCTGACTGATGGCAAGCAGGAGGAGGAACAGAAGTAGGCGAGGCAGGAGGCACAAGAGTCCTGAGAGGTCGATTCCAGCTGGAGCCCGACAGGGGTGCGCAAACATTACGCGATGGAGGAGATTGAAGGGTGGCTGGCTGCTCCTTTGGCGGTGCTTAATTTAAACGAAGTTGGCCCCCGCGACCAATGTCGGGTTTTCTCCGCGTTGCAGTATCCTTGGAAACAGACGTTGGTCCTTTAAAGCGATGCAACATTTTTGTTGATTTTGCATTTATTTTTTCTCGCCAACTAAAGGATAGTTGTTTACGTGCCCACCAGTTGTTGGTTAATTACGTTCTCGTCTTGGCCAGCTCCCTACTCTTGGCCGCCTCTGCCATCAGCCGCTTCCGCTTCCGACTGGGTTCTGTAAGTAAGAGGACTTTAATCACGAAGTCGTTTGGCTCGGTTCTGAATCGGGAGAGGGACGAGGACACGGTCATGCAGGACTGCCTCTCACGCGGAGGAACACTCCCACATGTGTACTTTTGTATATCCGCCCACCCCGAAAGCTAACACATAAATTAATGCACGCTACTTTGGCGGAGGCCTTCTCAAACAAGTCTGCCGTAATGACGTAACAGATTACTTTTGCAATCACGCGTTTATTTTACCCACTTACATATACATTAACTTTAATCTCAAGCCAAGCCACCAGAACTCTTTAAGCATCAAATTTCAAGCAGAAGTGGCGAAGAAAGTGAAAAATTACTTACATTTAATTTAACCTAAAATTCCTATTTATGTATTACCTGCTATAGAATAGAGTATCTTTAAGAAAGTGGCTTTAAGACAACTAAACTGCATAACAAAAATAAGGAAATAATAACCATTCAGAAATTATCTTTTCGAAAGGAGCGAAAGCTTATGTTTGAGCTGGTTTATATTTTTTTCTAGGGCCTCTGAATAAAATTACTTTAGTGTGTCGCAAAGGTCTGCTTTTATACGTCTAAACAATGTGCTAAAATGGTCCAGTATTAAACTTGACAGACAATACGGCCAGCGTAATGAAATTTTTATGAGAAATGGGGACGCATTATGTGTGATTTTGCCAGGACGCTGCATGCGAAGTTGCTGATAGAGACGCCACTCAATATCTCATCCCCCGGCTCCTTTCGGAAGTCTTTGTTTGCCCTTTGTCTGGCCCTCATCTCGCACTCCAGCCACATCCCACCCCGCTCTGCTGATTGCTTCTTTCACACGTCCTTCGGATCGACCACCCCCTTGAACCGCTGACTCCAAGCGAGTACCATTGAATCAGGGACCTGGAGCAGTGCGTCTGCTGCAGTCGATATGAGAGAGTATTGGCAGCAACTTCTTCCAGCTATCCGAGTAATTTATTATATTGACTTAGTAAGGGCCTCATCGCTTCTCTTTAAAGGCACTTGGAACTTAGGCTGGCATGTTGCCTTTCCTTTTTGACCCCAAGACGGAGCTCGCTGCAGCTGCTACTGTTGCTACGGCTGGAAGGGAAGTTGGTTGGTCGTACTTGGAGTCCCCTACTTGGTTTACAAGCGCTGCGTGCTGACAAGCTGCTCTATTTATGCTAATACGAGGGACTAGCCCCGCTGTCACCCTCTTTGCCGTTTGCCCTCTTAACAACAAGTTTATAAATGGCCGACATCGGCGTTGGCATCGTTTAATAACGCTTCTTTGGTCATAAATCTAGCGAAAGACGGTGACGTGCTCATTGAGCCGGCAAGGAGAGTTTTAGTTTCCCTGGTTAATTGTTGTGCTCCTCGGAAGTGAAATCCAAGGGATGGGTGAGTGTTCGGGCACACCGACTGCACTTGACATAACAGTTGCCAGCAGGTTATACGCACGCCGCAGGGCCTCCTCTAGGTTGGAGTTTCCGCTCCAGTTTGCCCGAATACGAGGGACAAACGTGGCCAAGGATACTGTGTCAGATTGTCAAGCACCTTAAACTTCAGCCGCAGATTCACAGTCGTCAGTTATTCAGTTATTCTTTTGGTATATAAAGCTCTCTTTGGTGCTTACTTTCTTTAAAGGTTTGATGGAAAAACAATGAACTAGACTGCAGAACTTGAAGATTTAAATATAATATTTATGTCAATAAATGTCATATGCAAATAATAGCTAACTAAAAAGTATCGGTTAAACTATTATAAAAGGATCGCCAATGCTTCTTTAGTGGTGTCCCAAAATATAGTTATTTTCAGAATATCCTTGACGTATTCAAATTTAATTTCTCAAACTGGAAATTATAAAGTTGGAGTATTTTTATGAAATTTCGCATTGTGAAAGCTGAATACTAGATATCTCCTGAAAAGGAGAACAACTGAGACCGTTTCTTATAAGCTCTATAGAAAGTTATAGTGCTTTTACTCGGTACCAGAAAATTTTAACTTGCAACATATCAGTGCTCTCCACATCACCATGGATTGTTTTTTATTTGCCTATGCCTAGCTTTATTCTACGGTTGGGTAGAAAAGGTATGATCGGTACTGAAATATAAGTTAGACGGTATAACGAAGAAGAATAGAATCTTCGTAAAATATGAGTTATTAAATTTCACAGATTACCTTTTAATAAAATAAATAAATCTAAGCACACCTGGTTTAAATCACCACGTACGGAAAGTGATCTTTGTACTCCAGTTTACCCCAACCCGAAACGTTACGGAGCAACAGGTCACAGCCATTTAAATCAAATAAGATTGGAAATTCCTTTAAAATAAATATAAATATAGATCCTAAACCATAAACGAAATCAAAATTAAATGCTTTGCTTTGCAATAAATCTCTTAGTAGTCAAAGAAAACTCACAAAAGAGTTCAAAGTGCTGAAAGTGCTTTGCGAAGAGATAAACTTAACAAACTTAACTTTATTAATCAGATTCCTTAAACTAATTCCCAATTTTTAAAAGAGTTCTTAAAATAAGAAATAAACGGAATTTCTTATTATTTATTCAGTAAAATAACTTCTTGTTAACACTAAGATGCACTATTCTAGCACGATCTTGGTTGGGCAGTACTATTGCTCTGCTCCGTGACATTGAAGGGGGCATGCAGGCTGCAGGCGGATTGGGGTGCGCTCGAAATTTCGCAAACTGCAATCCACTCCGCGTGCCAGCAGCACTCGACTCTTGAGGCTGTCAGGCAATTAAATGCAATTTGTCTGTCATGAAAATGCGGCTTCACTCGAGCAGAGACCAACGGGGCGAGGCTGTGGGAAAGGTGGGAGTGGTGATGTCGACTTTGGCTGCGTTATGCAGTGCTGCCGCTGAACAGTTTGACAATCTATTAGAACCATAAAAACGACTCTTGCGCTAGGGGAAATACGAGGGGAATCCGAACGTGTAAAAATCAGTAGATTGAGTGGTTGGCGTACTCAGATCCAACAGCGATCGTGAATGATCATCGATAAGTAATCCCTTATCGGCCAGCAATCGCAATCTTATCGAGGTTTTGAGGAATGCCCGAGGCGAAGGGTTGCTCACCCAGCTCAGTTTTATTCGAAATGCAGACAGGAGAACTTCTTGCTTTATTGTTGACCCTGGCCGTCGCAGCGGGTGAGTGATCCAAGCCAAAAGAAACGTACTTCAAATGAGCATAATGTGCTTCCAGTCCACGCCGAGACCGGGTTCTTGCTACATACGCAGCGCATCAGGGACAGTCCACAATGGGTGGAGCCGGAGGTGGAGGCGCTGGTGCGCAGTTCATTTTACGCCGCGGATCCCATTGTGTGAGTCAGCGCAACATCAGTAACATTGTGTGTCCACCTTTCTAATAATGCATACGATCCTGCTTCCGCAGCGTCTCCATACCCCGCTGGCAGGGGAACAGCTCCTCACCTGAGCTCTCTGCTGTGGTGTCTGCCAGACTGGATCAAGAGGCCAGCAATGTGATTAGCGTGGATCTGGAAAAGGCCACTGAAGAGGCCGAAATCGTCGAGAGCGTGGCCAGCTTGGTGTCGATCTTTAACATAAACTTCGACGTGCCGCTAGAGCGTATCCAGCTGGTGGGCTTCGCTGAGGGTGCTCATCTGGCGGGTGGAGTGGCTGCCAAGGTGCACCGCGATCTGGGTCGCCAAATGCCACACCTCACCGCCCTTGATCCACCCTCTGGAGATTCACTGGAGCACAGACTTTCCGCGTCTGATGCCGAGTTCGTTGAGGTTGTGCACACAAATTCGGAAAAAATAGGCACCTGGGACCGACTGGGACATGTCGACTACTATCCTAACGGAGGTGAGACGCAACCAGGCTGTTCCGGCGACTCCTGTTCGCACGAGCGAGCATTCGAGTTGCTCGCCGAGATGTGGTCCTTTGACAACGAGTTCGTCAGCGCACTCTGCGGCTCTGTAGAAACAATGAGCGCAGAGAACTGCCGCTGGTCCACCCTGAAGATGGGACAAAAGGCTGGCGAACAGCCTTCCGGCATCTATTTCCTGGAGACACATCAGTCAGCACCGTATGCCAGGGGAGCCTACTACATCAGCTTTTTGTGAGGAGCGAAGCCAATAAAGAACCAATCGACGAATGGTAACAAAGGAGCAACTTTGTCATTAGTCACTGTACTCTTGGGTGCGAAATTGGGACAAGGGGCGATGAGCAACTTCCAATATTTATGAGCGTCAGGCGTTGGGCTCATTCATTATTTTAAAATCAATTTAAAGGGTCTCTTCGCCCAAAGTTTGACGCATGAAGCTGTCCTCGTCTGCGTCGTTATGTCGTTTCTCATGCAAAATGGGAAAGAAGAGATAGAAGAGGTTCCAACTTTTTCCTTTTTCATCTGCCAGATGCTGTTCAAACGAAGCACTGCGCACGGATGAAGGAAGAAAACTTCGCGCGAATCGGGTTTATCGGCGTTGCCCCGATGGATGGTTCCCAATAAAAGCGGATTTATGGAATTGTGTAGAGTTCAGAGTATAATGTGCATGTACAGTTATATTAAATGAGATATGTTTATATTTCTAATACCTACTAATTAGACCAATAAATATAAAAGGCTTTAAATGTTCCCAAGCCTTCTTAAGAGTTAACCCTCTCCCCCAAAGCACATTTGTTGTGCCACATATTTCCAATGGAAAAATTCCTTTGTGCTCTACACGCCTTAACTTTTTCCCCAAGCGGATAGCTTCGTTTTTCCAACCCGCAATCACCACCCACCGCCTTTGGAACTCCTGCTGTGTGTGTGTCACTTGAAAGTCGCGGGAAAGGAAAACTGTCACAAATTGCATTTAAATGCGCTGTACTTAAGTTTATCTTTAGGGAAAGTGTAAGCGGATGTCTGAAACCCCCTTTAACCCTCCTCTGTTTCCCTGGCCCGAAAGACAACTTTACGGCGGAGCCAATTTGCTGCGTGCCCAATAGAAGTTACTGGGCGAATCCTCTCAAGCAGTGCGCTCACGTCGTCCCCGTGCGGATTTTGTTTTCCCGAGCTGAATGACAGATCCATTTCATTGCGAAACTAACGGTCAATACGCCGCCTTTATGACCCATAGTTCGCGGATATCAGACAACCACCCAATTACTCTTGATGATGATCAACCGTTGACTGATAAGGTGTCAAAGTTTCGCGACCGCCCAAAAGCATGCCACTAAGTGGGCACTATCTAAGTTTTCTTCGCAATAATTAAGACCCAATTAGCGACAGGATAAGCTTTCCGCATCGTGGCATGTTTTTTTCCCCTGTGATTTATGTTCAGCTTTCTGGAAGGACAATTTAAAGTTGCACTTTTTTCGCATAAGAAAAGTGGGCTAAGCGTGCATTTAGCCCATAACGTTGACTCATTCTTACATCCCGGCACTTTGCCCTCTTCGGGTAGCTTAAATCTCAGTTTCGGGTTTGGATTTGCGCTCTTGGCATTAAATATCAGGCCATAAAGTAAAAGCACCCACCCAACACCAAGGGAGCTCCATGGAGCCAATAATGGCTCTGGAGGTGGGCCATTAGGTCGACCTCAAGACGCAAGTCCTTCGTTCATTGCTTCTGCACACAGGAATTAAGGGTATACGTAGTGGGTATACTAAATGTTGGATACTAAATTAATACTATTTTATCTGCTTGCAATTTAACCAAATTTTATTAATTTATTTTTAAGGAGATTTGGGAAAAACTAGACGAAAGATAAAAGATGCGTAGCGCCATATCAAATTTTAAATATGCGGTCGCTTGACGGCTTGGGAACTTGTTCCAACTATATGTTCACAATATTGTAATGTTACAATGTTACTTATAAAAATTAAAAAAGTGTCCGCCAATTTTTTGACTTTTGCAATATATTCATAAGCCGTCCCTCGTGCTTTCCCAGGTATCTAGCTGTCGACCACTGAGCACTGATTGTTCCTATTGTGTTTTTGTGGTTTCCTACGGCTCCCAGAGAACATTGCAAGCTAAATATATAGCCATTACGGAATGTGTAACAGAAATTAAGTCGCAAGAATTTCATTTTCATTTCACTTTGTTTCGCTTTGAGCGCTCCTTCGCCTTCCAGCTCCCCCCTGTTGGACTGCCAACGTTCTAACGTTGATGTTAATGAGCACAGAAATGCGTTTGCATTTGGGAAGTTGGAATTGATAAGGAATCTCGCTTCGCCCCAGCTGCCCTCTCTTCATCAATTAAAGTTCCTTTGAGATCCGCACGCTCGTTGCCAAGGTGACTTCCCTCTCCCCGTTCGCTCCCCCCGGCGACGGGCTTGCGTTTATGGCTATGTTAATTTTTGTACAACAGTTTTATGGGATGCCGTTGGAACGGCACTTGCCGTTCCTGTACGAGACCCATGCCCCATGCCCAGAACTGTGCCAACTGTGGGTGCGGCTTTTTGTCGCCAGCTCAACCTGGTGGCTCATTGTTGGGGGCTGCTTGCGCTGTTTGTGGCTGTGAGCCCTGATAAGCGACAAGCAGAGTGTAACATATGTCGAGCGCCCACCCGCTGCCCCCGAGAGGTGCTTTACATTCGGAGCTGAGTCGAGTGATACGCAGGCGTTCCAACACCAACGCCCCCGAGTGGAGTTAGGGAAACCGATTGAAAAGCCATCTGCATACAGGTTAATTAAATTTGCATGACCCACCGCCAGGTACGTCGCAGGCATGAATCGCATGCAAGTGCGGACCGGGATGGAAAGACTATTTTGCGGGTAATTTGCGTTCCGCTGAGGGACATCCTCTGCGCGACGCTTAATCTCTCGGCCCCGTTTCGCGGCTAATCAGCATTATTAGTTTTATATATTGTGGGTACTTAGCTTTTTAAAATAAAGTGCGTATGCGGAGGTGACACGACTGATAGCGCTTTGCGCGGAGCTAGCCAAAAATTTCCAACGCCACAGTGTTCGGGCGCCACCTAAAGGCCGGCTAATGCCCGACTAATGCGAATGCTGGCCACGAGCATTAATCATTAATCATTTTTGCGCTTGCCGATTGCAACTGCAAAGTCACATGCAGTGCGTTCACGAAGCATATACATATTCATATGCATCATACATGAATTGAAATTGGGATATATAATCCAACAGAGGGCATTAAAATAGCAATAAATAAAAATGTATTCAATTTTTCCAATATGTAAACCGTCGCATTGATTTATTTAAATGTTTATTGGGAAATAAGTACAAGAACAGGGCAAAATAAGTATGAGATACAGGCCAATTTTCTGACTACTTAATATATGAACATTTAAATACATATCGTACTCAAAGATCGTTTGTTAACTCTAACTATAATATGTTGATGTAGTAGTCCCAAATCCCTGACTCGGGAGTAGGCGAATTTCCCTGCCCAGCCTTTGAAGACATACGCACAGGATGGAGGAACGCCATCACATTTTAATTTTGTGGCTAAAGCTATTAACTTTTAGATTTAATTTGCTATAATTAAGAAAATAGTAACTGTTTATTACTCATATCTAGCCACTTTTTTCTATTGTACACACAAATGCGGTTCTAGCTTATCGAAAGACCCAATACTAGCTTAAAGTATTTTTAAAATTTCAAATACACATCTTATATACGGGGATTAAGCGGCGCTGTTCTGCTGACCTCAGCTGTGCGGCTGTCGATTTGCCGTTGAGTGTGGTCAGTTACAGAGGAAGGGGCAGCGCAGCCAAATGCAGAGGCCAGGCCGTGCAAGAAAAAATGCACGCCACCGCGGCAGTGGGCCAATGACAGGCCCCGCTCGTTCTCTGCCTCAGTTGGCCCCCCGTCCAAACCCCCGCTCACCCACTCACATTCACACTCACGCCAGGCGATCGCAATTTGACAGCGGCGTGCTTATGACAGCAGCGCAGCCTCTGCCGACACAGAAGTACGCGCAGGCATGCTGCAGCGACTGCAGTGGCGACGCCACGCGACTGAGTCATTTGCAGCAGCAGATGAAATTTAAATAAATTGTGAAAAAATGACAGTGCTCTGTGAGCCTCTCATTGTTTGGACTGGCATCGACTGGGTCACTGTTGCTGCTTTTTATTGCGCTTATCAATTATTTTCCCATTGCATGGGAATTGTATGCAGATCTGGCGGTGGCGGGGTGCTTATGTAGTTGCGTAAGAACTGCCATACGCACTGTGTGCGCCCTGTCGAGCTCTTAACGGGACTCGGACTCACCTCCACCTCCCTCGTCGGTGGCGCTTCGTTGGAGCTCCGATGCTAATTGGACTGCAATTGGATTTTCCAATTTGGAGGACCGGTATTTATGGGCCACGGAGTTAGCGCTCTGCTGTGGTCCGAGCGTGGTTCTTGTTGACTTATTCGGCTATTCCACGCGGAACAAGCACTAGTGCTCAGGGAATTTGGTCACGTCCAAGGCAAAGTGAAACAAACGCAGCCGGTGCAAAACTAGATATTCTGCTTAAGTTGTGAGTTCTGCATTAATGAAGCACTCGAGAGTAAGGCCCGCGAATGTGCGATAATTTATTAGTGCCACATTTGCGACACAGATTTCGATTTCGGACTCGGGCCGCCACGGCGGGGCGGGGGCCAGTCAATTCAATTTCCCCACGCGCACGCTGCCTGACCCCTTTCTCGGCCGTCTGCAAACACTAATAACGGGCCTATGCCAGTCTATAAACACAATTTCGCCAAATTCTGCCCATCAACACGATCCATTTGCCGAGCCGTCACTTGCCTCCGCCGACACCTGTTGCTGAAAACCCGCCAATATTGGGTATTCGCAGGCGAAGCGGCAACCGTAATGCAGGTAGATGTCAGCTCGGGCATGCAAAAGAGTTCACCGCGCTCCACCTTTTTCGTTTACGAAACCAATTGTGTTGTAAACAGTCAGCACGCGCCGCTTTATTTGCTTTTCAGTTCGCTTCTGTTTCGACAGTCTGCAAACTCCGCGCACGTCTTGAAACTCCCGCACTCGATTTCACACTCGCCGCCTAACAGTCAACCGCCAAAGCTTTTAAAGCCTGAAGATGGGTGTATAATGATATTATGATATCGATACCATTGCCTCATATCGATAAAATATACTGAATATATAATGAAAGACAATTTTTAAAATACAAAAGGGAACTATTTGATTATTTTCCTTCTCTTGACGAATCGAGAAACTATATTACAATAATATTTAATAATATTTAATAATATTTTATATTTATTTAATAATTATTTATTTTTTATTATGAACTTTTCTTTTCTTTCTTTCATTTTTTTATAAGTTAAGCCGGGTATACATTTCTTAAATCTGTCTAGCAGTGGAAAAATATTTATATTTTTGAAATGTAACCGCGTTTTAAACTAGTTCGCCATTTTTTGAGAGAAAATAATGAAGTCATACTTTGTTGCCAACCGGCAATTAAAAAAAAAAACAACGTTCATCTTTTGATGATTCGTTTTAGAATAAAAATTGCATGGCGAGATGCAAAGTATTCCCATTTTACCTTCGATGGTCAACTGCATCTATATTTTTAATTTTACTTTTTCGTCCCAGGCTTTTTTTAATAAATTTCATGTAATCTATAAAATCGATACATCAAGGCGGGATCAAATCAATATCAATCAAGAGCGAGGCAAACAGTCGAGAACAGCCTGTCTTATTAAAATTGTTATTCTTTTTCGCACCCCCCTCTGGAAATAATAAACGTGCACCATCAAATAATCTCCTAACACCATGCAACTTCTAAGTATTTTCGAATCTGAACTGTATACGTCTTCAAAACAAGCCTGATAAACAGGCTGTTCTAAACTATTTGCATCTCGTTCTCTCTCACTGTTTTGGAACGGTGTTTTAGCTTAGCTTATTATTATTATTATTATCATTATTATAATTATTTGGTTGAAAATTTAGCGTTTGGCACTTTTGGGTTGTATTCTATTCGGCTAAATATATCGCCCATACATCGCCGATACTTTCAGTAATACAAACATTTAGTCGTATAGTGAATCACTTAAGGTGTGCTTTGATTTTAAAGGGATAATAAATCACAGGGCATAGTAAAAAATTAAATTAATCGAAATCTAAAAAATAATAAAAGAAATTTATAGAGATTTGCGATTTGACGACTTTCCAAGTATTTGCTAAATTGACATATTTATTTTGCCCGGGAACCAGTATAATCAAATAGTTTAAAGAAATGGCGGAAAAGGGTCACACGTATAACAGACTGTGTTTTTTAAACAAAATTAATAAAGTGATATTAAAAATAAAATTAAAATGATTTTCAAATTTCAAATTGAAATCACAGCTGTTAAGTTTTCTGATCTGGAAACACTTTTAACTTTTTCGCCCGCAATATTTAACATATGTTACTACCTTCCTCCTGACTTCTCCAGGAAGTTCTTCTTCATTTTCCTTTCGCTCGGGTTTCTTATATGGATTTTTGCTTCTTTCAGAAAGTTTACCTTATATTAGTAAACGACTTTATGCTAGCAATAATGTGACTCCATGGTTTTTGGTTTTTGTAATAAATTTTCGTTTAAGTTTAAGTTTAGTACTTAAAGCATAGAAAGAGAAGCCAAACCAAATAAGTGGGGCCAACTGTTTATTTGTTAACAAATAAATTAAGGAATGGCGAATAATTGTGTTCTTCTTCACATGGGAGTCATCGGCATCAGTCAAATATTTTGGGTTTCCACGTCCATTTTATGCTATTTTGACTAATATTTCAGACATTTGTTTATTTTTTTTATTTAAAAATGACGGACTGAATTACTGAAAATATCGGCGATGTATTGACGAAATATAATGCCGATTAGGAAACGACCCATAAAAGTCACCAGTTAAAAGTTAAAAGTTACTCTTTGTATTCTTTAATATAATCTTGAATTCTTCTAAACACACTTGATTTTTCATGTCAGCCGATATATTTTCAGAGACCTCGCGCTCCCAGATAACCTATTTGTATTTAGTCGTTTAGGGAATCCCCCGATTGTAGAATGTTATCATTGGAAACGGCGTATTTTTTGCATTCTGCATTTTGTGTAAAACTATCGTTTGAAATTCAATTTACTTTCCAGGACTATCGCTAATATTATCGAAATCAAGACATCGATAAGTTGGAGGAATCGATAGAATTGCTTGTGGCCGACCCAGCTCTAAGCTTCTTCTTGGCAAAAACAGTTCGTTTCGGGCGTGTGATTTTCAATACTTAACTAGCCAGGCAGTGACCCCGCGGCGGAAACGCATCAGAATGAGCGCACCTGGCATGGACAAGAGAAAACTCTCGTAAGTACAATTCCCAACGCTGCACTCCGTCGCGTTCTTAGTTTTTTCCTCCAACGCTCACACACATTCTGCCGAGACGTCGGCAGAATACACACACAGCCTTTATGAGCAGCAGCTGCGCGCAGGCCGGGCAGCGCAGTCTTCGTCAAATTGATTTTTCGCGGCAGAAGTTGTACAAGTCAGCATACATTCCCGCAGATGCATTGGGATAAACATAGAGCGGGACCATCCCTGGCGAGAGAGGGGAGGGGCTGGCCAAATACACAAAAGCGAGAGAGGAGAGGGAAGGGCAGGGGAGAGACAGCTGGCAGGTCCTGGGCAAGGCCAAGGACGTGCCGCTGCAAACTGCCATTTGCAAAATCAGCCAAAGAAAGAATTCAATAAACGCTTGTTTCATGTTCCGAGTGCCATGCAACTCAAATCGCGGGATCCGACGGATTGTGTGATAAGAACCAGTGCGATCCACTTGCTCGCCAACTATTTCGGAGCCCGTTATCGACAAGAGTTTTACAGCCGACTCGGCCAACTCGCCACCGCCTCCCTTCGACGCCATATGAGTAATGGCAGCAGAAGCCGTTTCTATTTGGCCCAGTTCTGCTCGCTGCCCAAGGCGAATGCGAATGCGAATTGGCGCTGCCTGCGCCTTCGTGACGACTTCCCGCGTCCTTGGCCCTGTGCGGACGCCCCTCGGCCCACTGACCCTGGTGGCCCCCATCCGCTCGAGTCCCTAATCGCCCTCATCATCAGGCTTCTCATCCACTTCCCCAAGCACTTAGGCTCTGCTTAGGTCCAAGCTCATGCTGCCTTATCAGCTCTCAGATTCCCCTCAGCCCAAGTGCGGGTGTAGGCTAAGCCCCACCTCCCCAAGCTTATAAATAGCGCGTCACCTGCTCAAAACAAAAAATCCATACAGTGTGCAAGCGAAGGGGTGCAAGCTATGCTGCACGCGACTCCAGCTGCCTGCTGCTTCTCTTTCTGCGGCACTACCGAGCCAAGCTACTTCGATCTGGCCGCCTCAATGTCGAAGCGTTGCCAAGCAATCCCACAGGTCAGAGTAACTGCTCCCCTTGGAAGCGCTCCCATCGCGTGCAACGGCCCAGCTAACTGTTGCTTTGGTGAGTCATCCCCGCCAGGAGAACTGGCTGTTCCATCCCCGCTGTCTGGGCTACGAAGTACTGTGCGCTGTGTGTGTTGAGGGAATGTCGGCGGCCCAGCTTAAGTTCTTGTGTATCTACGCTAAAGATCACACATGACTAATAAACATTGTTATCTGTATGTGGCTTAATCAGCTGCGAATTCTTTGAAAACACTCCGCTATTAAGGGCTATGTGTATTAATAATAATTCCCCGTTCCGATTAGCACATCGGGGGACTCGCTGTACGAAATCCTAGGACTTCCGAAGACGGCCACCGGAGATGACATCAAGAAGACATACCGAAAACTGGCACTTAAATACCACCCCGACAAGAACCCCGACAATGTCGACGCTGCCGACAAGGTTGTGTCTTTTTAAAACATTCGTTTAACCACAAACACTTGTAAAACTCCATTTCCTTCTGCAGTTCAAGGAGGTGAATCGGGCACACTCGATATTGAGCGACCAGACCAAACGCAATATATACGATAACTACGGCTCACTGGGCTTGTACATCGCCGAGCAGTTTGGTGAGGAAAACGTCAATGCGTACTTCGTGGTCACGTCGCCAGCAGTGAAGGTGAAATTGGCCGCCGTCCCTTGCCGTTCTAGGCGCATCTTATATTCTCTGATCTTTTGCAGGCACTCTTTATCTGCTGCGCTGTGGTCACTGGTTGCTGCTGTTGCTGTTGCTGCTGCTGCTGCTGCAACTTCTGCTGCGGCAAGTTCAAGCCGCCGGTCAATGAGTCGCACGATCAGTATGCGCATCTCAATGTGAGTGATGTTTGAATTGACCCAGCAAAGTCCCTGTCCTGCCCTGTCCTGAACCCCCGTCCGCTACTACTAACGGAACGCATTTTGCTTTGGTTAGAGAAGAAGAGTACACAAGAAAATCAATCTGGTGCAAAGTACCCACTAAAGATCCACTAACGCATGCTCCCATCCATTCATACTGTAATTCACCCAACCGAGCACCAAATCCACGATCCATTTTGATGATTTTTGTGAGGAGATCCGTAGCGCGATGCGTTAGAGCAGCTAATGTTTAGTCAAAAACGTGCTCCTACATATAACATTAACGCTTGATCAATAAATGCCTAACCATTACTTAGTATTATATGGTTTATTAGCTTCTTGACACGCCACCTTCTTAGTTTGGGTTGCTTTTTCAGTCCACACAAGCCCTCAAATCTCCGCACTGTTTTGTTATCCGTTAAACATTGGGGTAAGTACTTACCGAGTGTACGCAGGACAGAGGTGAATGGCTAGCACGCATCAACTTGTTCGATCAACAACACTTACGTTCTGTTCTCCCTTTTCAAAAATCGATCCCAACTCTGTTTGTTTTAAATGTTGTACTTTGCGAAAATCATCAAATGCTTCCAACGTCTCTCACTCTCCATCCAATCTAATGTAATCCAAGCCTTTATAATAACAAGATGAGAAACGCCACACTATTTTTGATGCACCTGATGCACTTGAGTGTCGTGCTGGCTTTAGACTCTGTTGAGCTGTTGTTTAAAAGCCAGAGAGAGAATATGTATGTGTGTAACACATTCTCAAGCATTCTAGACCCGTAAGCATTTGCTTGAAATGTGTTTACTTGTAAATGAAAGCGCATTCTATGTGTAGACTTCAACTCTCGCAACGTGCAAAAGTTGCTTGCGAGTATTTGGGCGTTGTGAATTTTGTTATTGTAAGGTCCTAGTCTAAACAGTTAGAAATTCAAGCTGCCAGTCCCGGTTCCTTAAGGACTGAGTCAGACGGAAATTTTAATTTGATCCACGATTGCTTCTCTTGTTTTTTGAGTACTCCATTTCGCATTCAGCTTAAGTTTGCACCAATTTCAAAGTGCTATTCCTTTCTTTGTTTGTTTACAAGCCCCGAAAGAAGAGCCGACGATTTACGTTTACATTTTTATTTAACGTTTTTTTCCAAAAATTCTTTGCGATCGACTCATCTATCCACTACCCACCACCCACCACCACACACTCGCTCTCGACCCGCGTCCGCCAGCGCCCCGATGGCAATCGGGATGTCAGCGATCTGCCGCCACAAATGGGACAGCCGCCACGTCTCGTAAGTATTCAATTCGAAAACGACACCAGCACCAGCACCGTATGACCCGCAACCCCTGCAACTGAATAACAAACTAACACAAACCTAAAACTAAAACTAAACTAACCAAATTCGGGTGAAGCTGAAACCGTAACCAATCTAAATTGTAAAGTTCCAAGAAGGCAAGTTTTTTGTTAAAATTTAGTCTATGGAGAAAATTAAGCAGAATGGAGAGATGAAGACGATGGGTTGGAAGGGTTGCTGTAATTGCTTGGGTAAATGTTTTATGATTTTTTGCTGCCACTCTGCTCTTATCACGCTAATTTTATTTTGTAGTATTTGGCAAAAGAAAACACTAGTAGCTTACGTATCCTAGAACCGCCTTTGACCCACACACAACACGTTTTTGACTAAACATTGTCGAATGACAGAATGCTTTGACCTCCGAAAACAAGAAAACTAAGAGCCAAATTTGCTAATAAATCTCATATCTTGTGTGACCCTCAGGAGGATGCTGATCTGGACGACGTGAATTTGGGCGCGGGCGGTGCCCCCGTAACATCACAGCCACGCGAGCAGGCCGGAGGACAGCCGGTGTTTGCAATGCCGCCGCCGAGCGGAGCTGCCGTCGGGGTTAATCCCTTCACCGGCGCACCAGTGGCCGCCAACGAGAACACGTCGCTGAACACAACGGAGCAGACCACGTACACGCCAGGTATATAAACAGTCAGTGAGGAAGACAGCCCTAAGGAGAGGTTACCCAACCAACAAAGCGTCTTTGACCATCGAACTTGTTATCTTTGTGCATAAATTGAACCAATATTGTAACCTTCGGTCGGTGTACTCTGTCAGACCTCGAATCAGACCTAAGAATCACCAAATTTACTTTTTCACGTGTGTAAAATGTCACATATAGCTAGCCATACCAACACGTCCAGACGAACGAGGGATCTATATAAATGCTTTGATCTCGGATTTGAATATTAAGTCTCTTTCACACTTTGATTGGCACAGCTCTCCGCTGTTGAGTTGTGCTGCAGCTGCTTTAAAATCTTCCTTATTAAGGACCCGTCTGCAATCTCTATCTTTCCGAGCCCTGGAAAGTTAGGGCTCTAACTCGACTTTGAATACCAAATACAAGGGACGGTCCACATATTACGACATTTTTAATTAAATTTAATACCCTTCTCCCTATAAAATCAAGGAAACAAGAGTTATTATTGAATAGGTTTTAGTAACAAAATTACTTGTTTTCAATTTATTTTGATATAAAATGATAACGTAATCAAACAATAATTTCAATTCGTAATATATGGACAAACCTCAGTCAGTCAGCTTAGTCCAGAGATCACGAATCACTGCCATGACATGTACAACTAATTCTGATTTTGTTTGATTGGTTGCCTTGTTTTTACCTGTCTCTCCCTTATTGTTTGTTATGCAACGCATGAATTTTGCTTTGGTTTCCTCACTTATCACCTTGTCTACTGTTCTCTCTCTCTTTTCGCCTCTAGATATGGTTAATCAGAAATATTAGGCAAGTGCTGCGAACGACGCAGATACAGACACAGCCCTAACCCGTAACAGAAAAAGAGAAAAGCCCGATATGTTTCGTAACTATTAAAGTTGTTTTTAAGATGCGCGATATGTTGAAGCAGTCAACATATAAACTTATGTATTTATTGTAAGCCGTAGCACTTAGCTCTATCTTTAAAGTCTTATTTTGAGGTGGGCTCTTGGGCGCCGCCTGTCAGGTTGATCTTGGTCCACTTCGAGTAATCGTGTCACCAATTCCATTAATCAGCTACCTGGCGAGATCTGTTAACAACTCCACTTCACATGGTGTTGTCTGTATATCCGAAGTTAGTTCCAATATTTGCAGCTTGATCGCTCTCCTTCCTGCGTATGGATTCAGTCGTAGTGGACAAGATTGTAATGTATATGATATGTGTTTCTAGTTTGCATTTGTGTCCTCGCCCAGTCTAGCTTAATTGTTCGCAAAATCGCCTCAATCGGTTCTGTTAATGTGTCGGAACTACTTATGTAAAGATGAATTGTCGAGCGACTCCCCCGCAGATTGCTCCGATCCGATCCTAATGCAAATGTAAATAAGTCAAGTTATACAAATAAGCATCACACAGACAAGCAGAGGAGGACTATGAAGGAGGACACTGAACACTGCATAGGGCGAAACTTAATGGAAGGATAAAGTATATATATAAATATAATATTAATCCCCTATTTATAAATATTAAATACAATTAATCAAACGTTCAATTGTAACCCCCGAAAGTATTGCACTTGCACATGTATTCAAAATTGTTTCAAACTAAATTACATCCTGTTCGGTTTTTGTTAACCCCTTTAACGGCTTTTAAATGTAAATTAATGCGTGCTTAGTCGAGCAGTAATTAAATGTTATACCTAGTACCATAACCCCATCCTAAATCATTTAAAACATCAATTATTACATTATTGCGTCAGCGCTGGCTCGGGACTCGGATCAGTCGGTCCATTTTTAGGGATTTTAAAGGATGTCCATCCCCCGGCCCAGCCGTAGTATAAACCAAGACCGTATAATAACAGGATGCAGAATGCCCATATATTTCAGTTGCCATATCGCACTCTCTCTGCGCTCACAACAGAGATGTGGCCAGTGCGTATGTTTGCTAACAGATCTAGACAATCTGACCCACAGTCGTGGGCTGTCACTGAATGCGTGGAAGAGAGCGTATGGCGTTACTCATATTGTTATTATAATGTGTTTGGTATAACGGTGCATACTTACGTACATATTTGAAATTCAATTAAAGGTGATTACATCTTACGGTCTTGCGTGTATTTATTGTTCGTCAAGTCAAGTCAAGTCATAAGCAAAAATAATTAGTAACCTACATTTAACTTAAACAATTGTTTCCAAATTCCAATTGTATTCTGTATCTATAACACGTTGAAAGCGAAATCAATAAATTTACTATACAAACTCGTCTCGTGTGGTGTGTCTTAGCCGCGGGTGTAGGGTATCCAGCAGTCGGCGGACTCTTCTGTCAAGCTCAAGAAAGCTCACCAAGGATGGTAAACAAACCGGACGCCAACCCGCCTGTCGCGCTTCGGGGGAGAGAACTTTCGCAGGCGCCAGCTGACTGCAGTTAGCTTTCACTCCTCGCTCGCTCTTTCTCTCGTTCTCCGGTTCTCCGGTTGTCCGGTTCTCCGGCTTTGTTTTGTTTTCGGGCAGTAACAGGCAGGCAGGCAGGCACATGCGCTCTGGCCAAGAGCTCCCCAGCAGCTCGCTTCCGCGGGCTCTCTCGCGGCGGCTCTAAACTTCGCCGCAGAGTTGTTCTGGTGCCTCAGAAGCCGAAGGCAGTCCGTCGGAAAGTTAGTGCGAAGTGCAGACAAAGGGAGGAGACTTTTCCTGGCTGCTGTTCCTGTTCACCTCCAGCTCCAGCTCTAGCTCTAGCGCCTGCTCCTGCCAGCAACATAAAAGTGGAAAATGTGATGTGTTCGCTTTAATTGTCGGGATAAATCAATTCCGCTGTTAACTAGATTACTGAACAGACCTGGCCGAAAGCAGCGGCGGAAGCGCAGGGGCCAAATCAAAAGCAGGCCGTGGAAAAATATCCGCACTCTTGTGCGTTTGCGTGTGTGTGCGACAGTGTGTGTGTGCGAGTGCGAGTGCTTGTGTGTGTTCGCCTTACTTTTTTCATGCGCAATTTGGGTTACAAAGCGAGAAAACGCTGCTTTAAATGCATTAAAATGTTTTAGGCACGGGCTTCATTGATTTTCCCACGCACAAGAGTATGCTGCTCGGAGCGAGCCAGTCACCAAGTCCACTCCCGGAACAAAGGAACCAGGCAGGCGATGTGGACAGAGACGCAGCAGCTCTAGGCGCCCCGCAGTCGTAGTCCCAGCACCTGTTCTTTGGGCTAGGACCAGTCCGCCTGCGGACAAGGACTCTCAGGAACACAGGCGGAAAGCAGAACAGCCATCCTGGCTCCCGTACTGCCGAGCAGCGGCTTGTCCGGTCTCGTTGGCGCCGCCAATGGCAAGCACCAGCACCAGCCCCACCTCCTCTCGCCCACGCACACCTCCCTGCCGGCCGGCATATGCAGCAGTGACAGCGGCATCTCCACGCTGAGCGCCATCTCGCCGCCGCTCTCCACCGCAACCACGACTGCAACTAACGCCGGAGGCGGCGGCGGCGGCAGTCCCCAGCTGCGAACCTCCCCGGCATTGAGTATGCTGGGCAGTGCCACGGCGACGGCCAGCGCAAAGTTGTCCGGCAGCGGCACCGGCGGCACTCTTACCGCTGGCATGCTGGGCCCGGCGGCTAGCATTGACCTGGGCAGCTCGCCCCTCTCGCACCGCAACTACAGCAACTCCCTGAAGGGCTTCAGCTTCCGGCGCAGCTTCGACGACAAGATCATAGCGCCGCCGTACTTGTCACGCGCCCACGCAATCCCCTATCCGCACTTTCATGCGCCGCAGCCCGCGCCCACCACGCCGCATCATCACCATCTGCATCAGCATGCCAACGCAAACGGCACTGGCACGGGAACGGGATCCTGTGCTGGAGGAACTGGAGGACTGTTCTCGGCGGCACACCAGCAGCCGCTCTCGCTGTCAACGGTATCCGCGGCTCTGCCTCTGGCGCCGCTCTACGGGTCCCCACTGGCGCTGCCGCTGACCTCGTCTCAGTCCACCACAAAGCTCTCCTACCGCGACGACTTTCTTCAGCAGATTGGATACCTGCCAACCACGCGCATCTACAGCACCCCTACCAGCATCGTGGACGAGGACAAGGCCCAGCAGGACTTCCTCTCGCTGTCGCTCTCCCCACCGCTCAACCGGCGCCGGGACATGCCGGCCCTGCGAGGACCCTTCGTCAGCTTGTAAGTACATAGAGAGTTAAACCATAAGGATTTGCATCTGTAGAAATCTGGGACTACTTCCCATGACTTCTTACCCTTGCAGGGTACAGGGTACAAGTATTCACAACAGCTCAGAGATATACTTATAAATTTTTGACGATTTCAAAATTTTAAATTTGTTTTTTGCTTAACATGTTCTTTGAAATACTTGTCACTATTTTACCGGTTTCAAATGAACTAAAATCGGATAAATATTTTATAAATATGAATATCTGGCACAGAAGCGATCGGAAAGCAAGGAAGGGAGATAACATCATCATCGTCCCCATTCTGTAGTGTTTATGTGCAAACCCATCGTAGGAATCACATGAATTATAAGAAGAAGGGGGTAAAAGTGCAAATTTATAATTTTCCAAAATGGGGCCGGTGTTTTAAAATGAACAGTTTTTGTTGTTTTCGTTTCATTAAACAAAAACTTTCAAAACCAAGAACCGGACTATTTTTTCGATGTTTTCGATACTCTGAACTCAAAAGATTTCCTGAACGTCAGGTTTTGAGATATTTTAACATAAAGATGTCAAAATTAGGTTTATGATGGGTACATTTGAGGTGCTGTAAGTTAAATAAAACGATCGTATCTTAAAGTTCAATTCTTTAATTTTATCAGTCTGAACTCGAAAGATTTCCTGAACGTCAGGTTTTGAGATATTTTAACATGAAGGTTCCAGAATTAGGGTTATGATGGGTGCTGTAAGTAAAATAAGGATTTTTTTTTAATAACGATCGTATCTTAAAGTTAAATTCTTTAATTTTATCAAGATCGAACTACTATATCATATAGCTGCCATAGGAACAATCGAAACATTTGGAGGAAAAAATGATAACTTTGCCAGTTTTTAACATATTTTCAAATAATTTGAGATATGGCCTTTTGTATTATTATAGAATTTCGGTTTTAATGTTATCAATATCGGACTACTATGTATATCATATACAAAGCTGACATAGACAGGGAATTGGATTAAATTATAATGATCCAATTGTAAGCTGCAAGGGTATACAAACTTCGGTGTGCCGAAGTTACCTTCCTTTCTTATTAAATCATAAAAATAGATTTATGAATGAAAATAAGTTGAAAACTAACGAAGTATCATTTTTTTTATACACTAGCTATTTATGGAAGATGATTTATAATGGTTTATAAAACAAAACAAGGATAGTATTTAGCGTATAAACGGGAAGATGGCCAGACAGCATATTTACTGCAAGGGGTCGGTAAATACCCCTTAATCTGCGAGTGAGTTATGATGGGGAATAGTGGGCACTCTAAATGCGGGTAAATAGTTAGAACTAGGCTACCCAACAAATCAGTGCTTTCCACATCATCGTTAATAAGGATAGGTATACAAAAACCTAGCATCGGGTAAGACCACTAAATTAAAAGTTTACTAAAATTAAACGTTGTAAGTAGATACATAGGTATGTATTTGTAATTTCTTTTTGCTTAGGACCAGGACAAAAAATATTCTTTGAGTAATTTCATAAATAAGTCAACATTTGCACATTTGCAACTGAGCACAACTCAGTTGTTTTTTGAAGAAATTTTAATGAAAACTAAAAATTTAAATATTCTTAGATGGCTAAAACAAGTGACAAACGTGCCCGGTATATCAATAAAATTAAAAACGATCCTCAGAAGTTAAAAGATTTTCGTGAAAAAACATGGCAAACAACAAAAATCAAACAGATGCAAGAAAAATAACGTAAAATGTTAAATTAAGCACAGCTCGGACGGCCTATTCCTTGAAAACCAAAATATCATAAATATTGAATTATTTATATTGAATACAGCTTCCTTTTTCTTGATATTTAAGAATTTACGTTCGCAAACCGTACGGTCGCGACCGGTACTAAATTCAATGAAAAACAAGAAAGGAAGCTAAATAATTTAAATACCCTTGCAGTAAGTATTTAAAATTTGGAATATTTATGGATTGCGATTCTTTTCGCTTTCGCGTGTTCTTAGATAAGATAAATGTTGAGCGAAACATGTTGACAGTGAAAAATGTTGCGCAACAACTAAATGTTGCTAGCGACAAAGCAAAATAAATTAAATGATATACATATGTACATATTCCTATGGCAGCTATTTGATATAGTAGTCCGATTTTAATAAAAAGAAAACCGAAATTCTAGAATAATACAAAATGGCCATATCTCAAATTAAATGAAAATATGATGAAAATTGGCCAAGTTATAATTTTTTTCAAAAAAAAAAAATTCCGATCGTTCCTATGTCAGCTATTTCATATAGTTCTCGGATCCGGCCCGTTCCGACATATATAGTAGTGAGAGCATATAGAAGACTATCTGCAAAGTTTCATTCAGATAGCTTCAAAACTGAGGGACTAGTTTGTGTAGAAACGGACAGACGGACATGGCTAGATCGACTCGGCTGTTGATGCTGATCAAGAATAGAATTAGAATATTCCGTCCCAATTCGCAGATTTGTTTTGATCTTACTAAATCAGGCTAAAGTCGGCTTCCATTTTGCCTACGTTTGTGACAGCATGATAAAGATAAAATGGTAGGTATAAGCATCATGATACATTTACACAGACCGTCAGCACTATATGTATATATATTGAGTCATAAAGTTCAAAACAACATTACTGCCGATTAAGAATATGTATACAATATTTAGTATAATATTAAATATGTAATAATCTCCAGGGGTATAAATAGGGGAAGACATTTTCTTTCGTTCAGTTAGTTCCTATCAAATATCTTTTGATCGGAATTGGACTGATTGATTTAAACGGCACTCAGAATTTGTAAAATATTGATTTTTGTTAATTTGTTAATTTTTGCACTTTCACTTCCATTGTTTCCAAATAAAGTGGTACTTGAAAAGTTTTAGTATGGAAGGTAAACGATACACGCGAACATAAGGATACCATATGGATACCTGGCTTAAAAATTTCCTTAGTTTAATGGACCTTATACATATGTAAATATTGGACAACTTGGTATAAAGGATCTTACAAATTCTGTCAGAGTTCTCTTTGATATTAGTTCAATTTGTAGCATCGTTAAATCAGGCAGATACAGCGGTGTCGATTTCTCCCCACCATCTCTTCCCTGGGGCGTCCGCTTGGTTTGTTTACGTTTTTAATTTGGACTAACCGCAAGTAGGCGCCACGTGACGCCAGTCGCTAACCGACGAGCATCCCCCAGCCCAGCAGGTGAAGTCAGCTCCACACACTCGTACTCACCCCAGCGCAGAGGCCCTGCAATTGACCGAAACGATGACGTTTCTCGCTGCCTTTCTCTGCTCTGCTTTTGCAGTGATTTCCTCGGTGATTTGTTGTTTTCATACGCTTCTTTGGGCGTCTATAAATAATAATACGGCGGGAGTGGCGAACAAAGATTGTGCCACGGTGTGCGAGGGTCCACAAAAGTGTGTGAGCACTAGGGTGGCGCTTGGCGACAGTTTTTCGCTTCGAAGGAGTCGTTAGCAAATCCGAAATGAGGAAGTATTGAACCCAGTACGTCAAGGGGCGTAGAAAAATCAATGCACTTTGGTTAGTCACTTATGAACTCGAAACACTTGCATGTTTCGTCGGTTGAATGCTGCCACTACTCGACTCCAAAGGTCCAATCTAACCCCAAGTCTCGAAACCCACTGTTTGTAAGCTCTCGAAAAATTCTGGAATTTCTGGTATGCAAAACCCTGTTGTGAGAACAACCGAGTGTATGGCACGAACCAACTCGTGCATACATTCGTACACAGTACATACATAGGTGTGTATCATATACGTACATATAAGCGAGGGAAATTTGGCGCGATGCCCAAAAATCTCGAGGAACTCGATGATAATAATGATATGTCCACATGTGTGTGTGCTTGTAGTGGACTCTTTCCTGGTGTGGTGCAGTCCATGACCGGCAAAAGCGACGACCAACATCGGCAACGACATCGACTTTATGAAGTACACATTGGATAATGACGCCAACAAATAAACACAGAGAGAAAAAAAGAAACATTTTTCAATGGTGTACTACGTGACGATAATTTGCAATCTTTGGCTTAAAAAACAATAACATTGCCGGCTGGCACTAGGCATTAATAGCCCTGTAGCCCGAGAGAGTAAAGGTATTGTCCGAGTATGTGGGAATACCCATTACGAGGTTACATTAGTTGTATCCAAAAAAAGTGTCCTAGGGTATTCCCTGCAGCAAAATACATATATTTTCGACGGTGTAGACACTCAGGAGAATCGTCTCGCTATCCGCGAACTTGGGTTCTAGGTGATCCGCACACAGTCGCACTCGACCGGACCCGGGTCGGTGGGCAGTGGGGTGGAGATGGAGGCGGAGGTGGAAGACTAAACTTAGTTGTGACAAAATAAAAACAGAACAGAAATAACATGAAATACTCGCGCGAGTTGGAAACGGCTGCGCCTTGGCCCGCTCAGGAAGAGGCGGCGAAAACAAAAGTGAAAAGCCATTTCGACATTCTCGCAGACGCAACTGAACGAATCGGACGGGCGAAGAAAGACACTCGCGCAGATACAGATACAGATACTTTTCATAATTCAGATTTTTCCGCTGCGCGATATTTTATTTATTTACCCTGCTCTGTGTCCGGTTATGTAAGGGGTGTGTGCGAGAGCTCGGTGGGTGTACTGCGACCAAGCTTAGTTGGCGGGTGACCGTGATGCAAGTGGGGACTTGAGAAAGTCAAGGTCGCCACCGCTCCACGCCCGTTTCCCCGGCTAGCAGCGTTACTGCAGCGGGGCCATGTAGGCGCGTCGGCCAAAACAGAAGCAGAAGTGGAAATCCAATTGTCGAATCGAGCAGCGAAGCAAATCGGAAATGGAAAGGCAAATGGACGGCTGGGGGGCAACCTGCCCCAAGGAGGCCAACGCCACAGCAGACGTTTGGTGGCAGGCAACCCTTCTGGATCTTTGGCTAGACCTGTACCCCAGCTACATGCACTACGTGGAGCTCTTCGCGGCCGGGGGCGGCACGGCTCACATGGTGGGCCGGCATATTGTGTCCACTCTCGCGGAAGACCAGGTCTTCATGGGTGTGCTGCAGGGCAGTCTGCTGCTGCTCTTCCTCTTTCTGATGCACCAGCTCCGACTGTGGAGCTGGGGTTGCGGGCCGGAGATCCCGCCCAATGCCACGCCTGACGTCGCCAAGGAGCTAAGCTGCGATTTTAACTTTGTCTCCGAGCAGGAGAAGCGCGCGGCCCAGGACGCAGCCACGGAAGCCCTGCTGGAGGTGGAGGAGAAGAAGAGGCGCAAGCGGTTTACCAAGAAGCGTAACTGCGTCTCTGCCGGGCCCATCCTCATTGCTCTTCGCCAGCAGTCAAAGAGACCCAAGAACCATCGCCACGCTGATTTGCTCTTTGAGCCCGTGACCCCCGGAGAAGTCGTATTGGACACTTACTTGCCGCCCCGGGAGCAGCCCCTAACTATTAAGCTGCCCCAGGTGTTACCTGAACCTGTCAAGGAGGAGGAGACTGAGCTACTTGAGTTTATGTGGGTTTGAGCTAGGCTGGTTAGGCCAGAAGGCCCTTTTCTGCACTTACTTTTAATAGTCTGTTTCCCTGTGCACTCCCAGCGAAAATGGCTAACGACTTCATTTTCTGTTCCAGATCGGAGCCCCGAGGGACGCTAAGCACGACGGACGAGGTCTACCCGGATTCATCCGACAGCAGCCTCTACGTATCGGACGAGGAGCAGGAGGACGCCTCTCAGTATTGCCGTGGTGGCTACCATCCAGTGGTCATTGGGGACATATTCGACAATCGGTTTCGCGTGGTGCGCAAACTAGGATGGGGTCACTTCTCCACCGTGTGGCTGTGCCGCGACCTCAAGTGAGTCTTGGGCCGCAGTTTGCTCTAAGCAGTACCGATTCATTTCCCCGTTTCATTTTCTCGCAGAGACGAGAAGTATGTCGCTCTCAAGGTGGTGAAGAGTGCACCGCACTACATAGAGACGGCTGCGGATGAGATCCGGCTGCTGGAGGCGATCCGCGACGCGGACCCGCTGGACGTTAAGCGGGAGCGAATCGTGCGGCTGATGAACCACTTTACTGTACGCGGCGTGAACGGGATGCACACGTGCCTGGTCTTCGAGGCCCTGGGGTGCAGCCTGTACAAGCTCATCGTGAAGAACAACTACCAGGGTCTGGCCATCGCCCAGGTGCGCAACATTATCCGGCAGGTGCTGGAAGGGCTGGACTACCTGCACGGCAAGTGCAGCATCATCCACACGGATATCAAGCCGGAAAACATCCTGCTTGTGATCGACAATGCCGCAGCGATGAATCAGCAGATTGACGACGAGATAAATAGTCTGCGCGTGAAGGGAGCCGACTTCCCCGACTCGTATAGTAGGTGCTCCCCCCAGTGACACCTTTCTGGCGGCTAATTCTCCTCCTTCTTCCCCCAGTCAGCTCCATTGAGAAGCAAACGAAGTCGCGGGCCAAGTGGCCGCTGATCGAACCGAATGGATCGACCAACACCAACACGAGCAACAGCACAGCGAACAACTCAACTTCGTCGACGCCACTGGCCGCCTTAATCATTACATCGCTGGACAAGGAGGACACCAACACCACCTCGTCCACGCTCAACTCGAACACCACCTCCTCGCTGGCCTCTAAATACTCGAGCTTGCTGGGCGACAGCGAGTGCAACGGCGGCCTCGGCGGCGGAGGAGGCGGGTTCGTTAGCGGCGTTGATAGTCCCGTCCTCGGTGGACCCGCTACCCTGAACAATCGCTATCGAGCCGAGAAGAAAATCACTGCCAAGGTGAGTCTGCTCCTCGACACGTCCACAGCTCCTCCCATTCCATACACACGATGATGCTGGATAAGATAAACTCAATTGGTGTGCGTCCGTGGAATAGCATTTTCACCCTCGATATTGTTAAGACCTCAGCCAACGCTCACTGCACACCACTGACACACGCAATCGGTACTCTTTTAATTTCCCTCGTTTCCACATTATCTTTTCGGTTTGGTTTGAAATTCAAAGCAGTCTTCCAACGAACTAGAGGACGACGCCGGGTCCGATACACAGTGGGAGCAGAGCACTCTGGCCAGCGACACGCCCACCGATCCCGAGCCTGAGGCCAGTCCCAGCGCGCTCCCGGAGAAGGTAACGTGGTTGTGGGATAGTCTGGTAGTCGCTAGTGCTAGACCGATCCCTAGACTCGTTCGATGATGTACCTGTTCGTTTTCGGATTTTGCTTTACATTTTTTGTTTGGAGTAGAGCCGGACCCCGGGGCAACTGACGCCTTCGACTCCTCAGCGACGTCCGGGTGCGTCCGTGGCCACCCCGCTGCTTAGTTACTGTTACCGATTATTGCTCCTGAGTTCTCGTTGATTGACCCACACGCACACTGACCACACACGCCAACTCACGGCCAGTTAATCTGCAACCTGTAACCAAATGCTAAATGCTAGAATGCCATATGTGTTATAATCCACCCAACCTAGATATATATCCCACAAGATATCCTTCCTATTTAAGCATATCAATGGTTTTCGCTGTACGAGTGTTAATATTTCCTACGGATAGACGATGTTACCATATCAAAGGAGTAATATGCATGTCTCGTAGAGCAGATGAGAAATTCGTGATTCTTTGCAGTGACCAGTTGATTTAATTGTTATACCCTTGCAGGGTTTTATAGTTTTAGTCAGAAGTTTGCAACGCAGTGAAGGAGGCATTTCCGACCCTATAAAGTATATATATTCTTGATCAGCATCAACAGCCGAGTCGATCTAGCCATGTCCGTCTATCCGTTCGTCCGTCTACACAAACTACGCAAACTAGTCCCTCAGTTTTGAAGCTATCTGAATGAAACTTTGAGATAGTCTTCTATACTCTCACCACTATATAGGTCGGAACGGGCCGAATATATCATATACATAGCTGCCATAGGAATGATCGGAAATTTTTCAGACAAAAATTATAACTTAGTCAGTTTTCAACTTATTTTTATATAATTTGAGATATGACCACTATTATGGTATATTAGAATTTAGTTTCTAATTTTATCAAAATCGGACGACTATATCAAATAGCTGCCAAAGGAACGATCGGAAATTTTTGTAGAAAAAAATTATAACTTAGCCAATTTTCAACACATTTTGAGATTTGAGATATGATCATTTTGTATTATTCTAGAATTTCGGTTTTAATTTTATCAAAATAAGACAAGTATTACATAATTTCCTTTCTTGTTAAAAACTAAAAGTAGAAAGATATAACTGTCTCCATCTGTCTGCCTTTGTAAGCAAATTAGTATCTCAGTTTTAGGAATGACGTGATAACTTGTAACAAGCTAAATCAGACCACTTTATTCCATAGGTGTCTTGGAAGCGATTAACTAAAAGTGTAACTGCTTGTTTTTCAACATCATTGAATCGTATCAATTTTATCGTAGTTTATTATGATTTCAGAACTACAGTTTGAATTTTATTAAGACCGGATTACTATATCCTTTAGCTGTCATCGGAACGACCGAAAAATGTAGAGGAAATTATTGGAACAAATTACTCTTCGGTGTTCCCGAAGTTTGCTTCTTTTTGTGCTATTTTTTTGTGTATACATATGCAATATATTACTATAAGTATATGTATACAAAGACTGGAGCATAAAATTCGAGAAAGCAAATAATAAGCGTTTTATAAGCCAATGTGTATGCTTTTTGCTCTTTTACTTGCATCTATGCTAAGCTATTACTGTTCTAACCGATGTTGTATTTTGAACATATTTAGTGCATATTGTGTATATATTATCAAATCCCAGAGGAATATCGATTGGGATGCTTTTGGTGTTAATCAAAGCACGGATTTCGGTGGACAATCCCAGCTTTGACCCCGCACTGCTAGTTACATATTTGTTATATGGATGTACGCACAACCTGATAAACCAAAAAAAATGCAAACCAACATTGTGTGTTCTTTTTCTTCCTTTCTCTCTTTCTTTGTGTGAAACAATTATATGCAACATTACAATATATCCACACCCACCAGCTGCCCACCCCCAACAATTCCTGCCCCTCGATCAAAACGAACACCGACACCCTGCCCAACTCAAATACTCCGAGCACGTGCACGACCTTGCCCAACGACCACCCCAGCAACTTCACCAACACGAGCACCAACAGCGAGACAACGTCCACTCCCGCCCTTCCAAGTGCAACTCCTGCCCCAACATCCACACCCGCCTCCGCCTCCGCCTTTGCATCTGCCACGCCCCCTAGCACGCGCACGTACTCGTTCACGCATCTAGCGTCAACAACAACAGCTCCAGCTACCACTACAACGACAGCCGCAAGCACTGAGTTGTACAATGGCGATCATACAACAACTAGCACATCAACAACAACAGCCACCAATGCGATCTCCACCGCGCCAACAACAATTACAACAACAACCACATCAGCAACCGCAACTGCTAAACTAAATGTCCATGCCAATACCATTCCTTCGCAGAACCAGAGTCAGAGTAGCCAGACTAATACCTATACGATACAATCGCTCATCAACAACAGCAACGTCCGGGTGAAGATCGCGGACCTGGGCAACGCCTGCTACGACGTAAGTACCTCCCCCCTCGAGGAAACTCTTCATAAACTAAAGATCCTATTTTTTATCCAATATATAAAATACGCCAAGTTCGAATTTTAAATATGCTCCGCATGTATTCAACATTCTCTCACAGTCGAACTTGGAGAAAAATATATATCGGATAAACTAATTAGAACTCTACCGCTAACCAAGATTGAGTAAAATTAACTACTTATATCGGAGCAGAGAGATTAGGATTCGTCAATAAACATTTTATTTTGAGTTGGATTATGATTTTTACAGGAAGAAGGAGCTGTCATATTTCTGACAGCTTATATTAAGCGTTTCCCAAAGTTCAAATTTTATGAATTAATTAATTAATTTGTTTTTAAATATCTAAACGTAATGTGTAAGTTTATACTTAATATTATAAAACATAAGGTTTTGGATTAATTGGGTGTGGGCGCAACACGCTCTTGGCAACAACTGTTTTTCTTAAAATTTGTTTATGCTTTCCGCCATGTTAACTTTAAGTTTTTAATAAGCATATTTAGGCAGAGTAAATAACATTCGAAATATAGAATAGAAATATAAAAACCTTGTGAGGACTTGCCTATTCGTAGTTTATTTAGTTTCATTTATCGATTCCTAGTACCATCACTTCACCGAGGACATACAGACCCGCCAGTACCGTTCGATCGAGGTGCTGCTGGGAGCGCCGTACAACTATACCGCCGACATCTGGAGCACCGCCTGCCTGGCCTTCGAGCTGGCCACGGGTGACTATCTGTTCGACCCACACGCTGGCGAATCGTATAGTCGCGACGAAGATCACTTGGCGCACATTGTTGAGCTGCTGGGCTCCATACCGCAGTCAGTGATCCTGCGGGGCAAGCACGGGCTCAAGTACTTCACCAGCTATGGTAAGCACCAAGGCGATACATAAAATAGCTTGAGTAATAACATTTTATTGGGGGCATTTCCGCTTGCAGGCAGCCTCAGAAACATCACCAAGCTGAAACCTTGGAGCCTGATGAACGTGCTGGTGGAGAAGTACGACTGGGATCCGGTGGAGGCCAAAAAGTTCTCCGACTTTCTTCTGCCAATGCTCGAATATAATCCCGTCATACGCGCCTCGGCGGCAGAGTGCCTGCAGCACCCCTGGCTGGAGCAGGAGGAGTTCGTCTAAAGGGGACAGGGGGATGCGGCCATTCTAGACATACAGCACCCTTAAATGAAGTAGGCTTAACTTTTATATGCGAACAAGTTTGTCATAAACAGGTACAATATATATATGTATATGTGCGTTCAGAGGAAGATCGGAGAAGGGAATCTTAGCACTAAAGGACTCGATAGATACACATACCCTATAAACATACAATATGTGGCGAGAGCGTTATGCGTGGAATTTTTTAAGCTTTTTAATTTAAAAACACGATTTTTGTACTTGAGAGCTTTAAAATGTAATTGCTGAAGAGGCAATTTTATTTTTAACGGTAAAACACAGGCGGGAAGATGCGAAAAAAATGTTTTCAAGTTTTATTTGGACTACGTGCACATAAGTTGATACAAACATATATATTTTATGATATGAGAAACAAGTGAAACAAAAACAAAAGACAATGGCGACAATTTTGAAGTCAACAGATGCCTAAACTGACTGACTGCAAAGAATAACATTTTCGTGCGAAACAAATTAATTAAAATCCAAACCAATGAAACGGGCTAAATAAATGTAACTAGCGACATATTCAGCTGCACATAATTTACGATATCTTCTATAGATCCAATAAAATAATATGTGTATAATAAAAGAAACCTATTTGTAGATATCGAGAATTTTCAACACAGATACAAATCAGAAGCAAATACAGATGGAAATTCAAATACCGACAGCTTTCTAGCAGCGTGTAGTGATTATGGTACATTTAACCAAAACAATTATTGTAGACCCCTAAGGCGACGCGAGCAGATTATACAAATACCTTCATATATGTTTCCTTTCTGTTCAATTTCAACTTCAGTTTGCCTTATCCATCGATCCATTCGTAGATAATTCAAATAAACCGACAAATTCCTGTTGGGTTGCTCGTGGATGAATGATCAGAAAAGAGTTGTTCACTAAACTGTGCGGGAGAACATGTTCCTTCTTAGTGGTTCTTTTTTGTTAACTTTCCTCATTCTTGTGCAGTTGTTTAATAAAGCTAAGTTTTAGCTCAATTGATTACCTTCGTCCCCGCTATAATTTTTTTTATTAGTTACATTTTTCTCACTTTTCCTGAGTCCTGTAAATCGAAAACTTTCAACAACACCATGTTGTGTTTAAGGAAATGCAATGAAATTTAAAACCCTTCCAGGTTTAAACATGATATGTAAGAAGAGTATTTATTTTTGTATTTGAAATGTGTTCTTCAGGCACAAGTCAGCAAAGTGAGTAACTGCACAAGTGAGCAGCTGCCAACCGAGCAATAAACATTCTATGAGCAACTTAGCAATGAACACTGCAAATCTGAGTAGGGAAGAAGTGAGCAATATGAGTGAGTTGTCTTAAAAAACAAAACATGTTCAAAACTACGAAAATTTATATTTTTTGTTTTTACATATTTAATTTCTCTTACAACACAATGTAGGCTTGAAGAAGAGCGGAATTGAAAACCCATCACCAGGGTCTATGTAACACAATTAAATTTAAAAAGACATCGCATAGCCCAGGACAAAAGCATATTTTACTATTTGCCTACAAGTATTTGTACACAAGCCTATAAGTAATATTGAACGTGACCAAATAATTTAATATTGCGGAAGATTTTTCCCCACTCATACAATATTTAATGCAGACATGTGCGCATGTGTCCAAATAAAAGGCGACACATTTGGGCAGGGGAACTGCAGGCTCGACGAAGTGGATACATAATTCGATAAGCGAAAATAAAGAATATACATATATATCAAGAGATAATACATTGCGGGTGGCTTTCTTTCTAAAAGGTTTACATAAGCACTTTATTCGAAGCTTTACGAGTATAAAAATGCAGAGTCTAGAATACAATACGGTACGTTTAACAGCTTTAATATATGGTTTTAAGGTTAGCATAGAAATATATATTAGAAATATTTATTAGAAATACTCCGAGGAGTACAGCGAGGGCCGCCTTAGAGGGCCAATCCCAGGATCTGTTCCTGCTTGTACACGCCGTGGTAGGCATTGCGAATGAGTACGTAGGGGAAGCAGGACTCCAGCAGATCCATTGTGAGGAACGGAGACTGCTTGACAATTTCATCGAGGAGCAGGTAGATGGACTCCCGATTGCGAGTGGCCTCCTTGTCCGACTCCTGGCCCAACCGGAGCAGCGAGGAACTGGCCAAGGCCAGGAACTCCTTCATCCGATCCTCCATGTCGTTCTGTCCGCAGATGGTGAACAGTGCCCCGAAGATGTTGTTGATGGCCGCCGCCATGCAGTGGGTGTTGTTCGAGTGGCCATCAATGGTGGCCCTGTAGAAGGAGTTTTCGTTGCGGGCCAGCTTTGGAATTGAGACGGCTACGAAAACCATCAGCAGGCAAGCTGTGAGATGTTCGCCCTCGTCGAACTCGGGTTTCTTAGACTTCAGGGTAGTGGCCAGAGTTGGATCCACCTTGCAAAGCAGGCCGGCTGCCGAGGCCATGTCGGATGCCACTCGAATCTGGTCGCCTCCGGGCAAGTGCTCCTGGAAGTCCTTCACCGAGCTGAGAAGGAAGGGGATGCGCTTGTCCAGCACATCTACGAGCGCCTCGTGGACCAGGTTGCGGAAGCAGATGATTACACCTATGATCGTCATGCGCTGCAGCACACGATCCACGTCCTGCAGTCGCTTAAACTGCTCCTTCATCACCTCCGGCTTGTCGAAGCTAGTGCGCAGGGTAATCAGTACCTCCTTGTTGGTGCCCACCAGCGACTTCAGCTCCTGCACCTGGTTGGCTATGTGCCACATGAGGGTTTCGTTCAGCGTCTTGATGCCATAGGGACCAACGAGTTCTGCCAGCGCTCTCAGCTCGTTGAGATCGGAGAACTCCTGTGGGTTGAACGGCACCCAGCCTTCGGGGGAAATCGGGACGAACGCCTTCTGGTTTATGGAGAACACAATGTTGCCGGCGGAGACCCGTCTGAGCAGGACCTCACTGTACCAGGTGTTGTACAGGGCGGCGATTGTCTTCTCACCGTGCGAGTCCAGGGCCTGCGTCTGCTGCAGCAAGCAGTTGTTGAAGACCCGCGTTATGTCAATGTGCACGTAGTTCTCCACAGTTTGCAAGACGTTCATGTAGGCCCGCACGCTGGCCAGCAGCTCCGAGGGCTTGGCGATTTCCATGGTCTCCTGGTTGAACATCACCATACCGACCAGATCCCGGGAGAACCGGTGCTCCAGGTTCTGGCAGAGATACTCGCGGGGGGCGAAGGCAAACTCCCACACGTTGACGGTGGGGCAGTAGTTGATGGCGAAGCAGAGCTCGGTCAAGGCCATGTGCAGCTTGTCCATCGTGGTCAGATCCTCGCGCGTCTTCCTGTACGACTCGTCCCCAGGCTTTCGGATGTCGTCAAAATGCTTCGACTTGGATTTGTCCTTCTTCTTGCGGGCGGACTGCACAGACAGAATCTTGGCGCAGTGCTTGGGCAAAAGAGCGTCGGCCATGGTGCACTGCTCGTCGCATATCGTGGTGATGATATTCTTAGCCTCCTTGGCCATTTCCTCCAGGAAGATGTTCACCACGCTCAGCGACCGCTCGCGAATGTGGTGGCGCTCCTCCGGGCACATTTCGTGCGTGCAGTTCTGGAAGTGGCTGCAGATCAGGGGAAAGGCTATGATATAGCGGTTTTGGGCGGGGAACTCCAGGCACATGTGGAACTGGTCGTCGAACATCTTGTTGTAGAAGCAGAAGATGCTCAAGTCGGAAGTCTCCACCAGTATTTCGTCCAAGTTGTCCACCACCCGAGTGTGAAACACCATGGAATCCAGCAGACGGGCCAGCTCCGCATGCTCCGTAATCCTGAGGGATGCCTTGCCAACGCTCATGTAGGTCTGCAGTCGGAACCAGTCAAGGCGGAATGGTCGGAAGTAGAAGAGCTCATTGTCCTCCACCTGCTTCACAGTTAGCGCTGCAGCCGTGTTGTAAAGCGAACTGAAGATGATGCTCTCATCCTCCGGGCACATCTGCAGGCTTTGCATGCGTATATTCAAGTCGGTGGCATCGAAGCCGGACAAGTATTGCACGTAGTACCGCTGCATCACCTGGCTGTACTTGCGCACCAGTGCCCGGAGTTCTTCCATGTGAAACAGTAGTTCCGGCAGTTGGCGGTCTACCAAGTCCTCGTTGCTCTTGCCTGTTAAGTTACAAGTTAATATTTAATAAGAATTGAATTTACATATACAAAATGGTTTACGCACCCTTGTTTTTGAGCAGCGGCGGATTGTCGTTGTGCCGCAGCAGCCAAAGGATTTCGTCGCGTGCCAAGCACAGGCCAATGAATATAAATATTGCCTTGGGTCCCAGCAGGCCCGGTTGGTCTGTCATTATTAGAGCCAGCTCCTTCAAGGCCGTCCTCAAGAACTTCCGCCTCTCACGGTGCATTAGAGCTGCCTTCTGGACCGCCGTGTTGTAAGCGTCCTTGACCTCACCAATCCGCTTGCTGTAGCCCTTTATGCCGTCGAAGGTGGCTTGGATGTACTGGTGGATCTGAAGAACCTCGTCGCGGAAGAGCGCCACCACCCAGCTGGACTCGAGGGCGGAGAGCCATATCTTGTTCACCTCCGGGTACTGGCCCAGCATCTGGTGATTTAGCAGCAGCCCGAAAATGATCCAGCGATCCATGGCCTCCAGGGAGATGTACTCGCACGACATGGTGTCCGTTCGAACGGCTTTTAGAAGGATTGCCGGGTTGCCCACCAGGCTGAGCTTCTGCATTTCCCTCCACTTGTCGGCGGGCAGATTCCGCAGAGCATAAATGGAAGTCAGCGATCGGAGCGCATTTGTGAGCAATCTTTGGTGGGGAATGAACTCCTCGGCAAGCTTTTTGAGGGGCACCTCGTAGTCGAGAATCATTTGCCCCAGGCGGGGGAAGCCCGTGTCCGCCTGGTTATTCTGCAGCTCATACGCAGCATTGTACAGGCCAAGCACAGCCTTACGATCCTCCACCCGGGACAGGACAATCATCAGGGAGACGTAGGTCACCACCAAGTCTAGGTAGTTCTTGGTAAGCTCAAAATTCAGAGTGATGTCCAAGTGAATCTGACAGGCATCCATTGTGGTGAGCAACTCGCAGACATTGTCCTTAAAGTCCAGCAAATCCACGAACGTATGATAATACAGGGACAGCGACTTTATTATCTCTGCCTTTATGTTCACAATTGCGTTTAGTCCCTTGACGTCGATATTGGGGAAACGCTTCACAATGAACTTAATGCTCGACTCCAGCGACTTTTCCGAGAGGAATCCTGGCTTTGATTTGGTGTCGCCACAGGCCTTTTTTATGTTGTATATTCGCGTGAGTATTCCCAGGCCACGGTCGTTCAAGATAATTAGTTTCTCAGCTATCTTCTGCTGATTCGGAAAAATTGGGCGTGCCATGTCTGATGATTGTTCTGACGATAAGTTGCTGAATACAGAGTTCCGGTGATCCCCAGAACACAACAGTGCACTGGCTCACTGGTCAAAATGGCTTGGCAATCGATAAGCGCTAATCTTTCCAATATTCTACACTTTTAAGATAGTTAAATTGACTAAATATATGCGACACCTAAGTGTACACATTAGTCTTCTTCTTAATTCTGCACTAGCGATGAGAAAAATCCCGATACTTACTAACTATCGATATCAAAAGTAGCTAGAATTGGTACGGTCGTGTTTCCGCTAAATTTGGATTCAGCCAATCTGCATTTTAGACGAAATGCGGCATTTTTACTGTGTAAAAGCAGACGTAATGAGTAGGCATTTACATTTTGGTTATTCTTCTATATTAAAACTTTATTTTAACCACACTTTAATTAATTGAGAAATTAATTACACAGTAAAAAATATAAGCTTTCAAAACAAAAAAAAAACCTGTTTATTGCATGTGGTTAAATATGCCGCAATCCACTTATAAAAATTACCTATATTAGATAGATTCAACTTACAAAACACATATTAGTATTTTTCAGAACACTTTTTTAAGTCCATTCAAAATTTCTTGTAATTAATTTTGCTTATATCTTATAATATTTTTTAATTTTATTTTGTCACAGAAGATTGCAAGTTCCACGTCAATGGAATAATAACCGTGCACCGAATCACTTTTTTTTGAATAGATAAAATAGCATAACGCGTAAAGTTGGGTTTACAATAAAATAATTTTAATAATGATTTAAGGATTGACTGAGCTAACCCATAACAAGCAATTTAAATCATTTAAAGCTTTAAATATGTTTTAAAGTTCGTGACACGATATTTTCGTTAGTGTGAGCAGGGCATAAGCTTGTGTAGTGCACCTTACTCAAAACTTCGATTTATCAAAACTATCGTGTCGTTGGTTCCAAGCACGTTGTGCCACGCAAAATAGCCGGAAAATTGTTATTTATAATTTAGCTTGCGAAAAGTAATAACCGTTAGGCATGGGGAAGAAACTGGAACGCAGCGATGTCTGCCGAGTGCCTGAGAATATTAATTTTCCGGCCGAGGAGGAGAACGTACTACAGCAGTGGCGTGTTGAAAATATCTTTGAAAAGTGCAGCCAGCTGTCGAAAGGAAAGCCCAAGTAAGTGGTGCAGCCGATTGCATCAGACTTGAGTCGGATAATTATGGGACCCCATTTTCGCAGGTATACCTTTTACGACGGGCCACCTTTTGCCACAGGCTTGCCCCATTACGGGCACATTCTGGCCGGCACTATCAAGGACATTGTTACTCGGTACGCCTATCAGCAGGGATACCATGTGGACCGCCGCTTCGGCTGGGATTGCCATGGCCTGCCGGTCGAATTTGAGATCGACAAGCTGTTGAACATCCGTGGGCCCGAGGACGTCGCTAAGATGGGCATCTCCGCCTACAACGCCGAGTGCCGGAAGATCGTTATGCGCTACGCTGATGAGTGGGAGAACATAGTGACGCGAGTAGGTCGCTGGATCGACTTCAAAAATGACTACAAAACCCTGTATCCCTGGTACATGGAGTCCATTTGGTGGATATTCAAGCAGCTGTACGACAAGGGTCTGGTCTACCAGGGGGTGAAGGTGATGCCGTATTCAACTGCCTGCACAACATCGTTGTCCAATTTTGAAGCAAATCAAAACTACAAGGAGGTGGTAGATCCCTGTGTGGTGGTGGCATTGGAAGCTATAACGCTACCCAATACCTTCTTCCTGGTATGGACCACGACGCCCTGGACCCTGCCCTCCAACTTTGCGTGTTGTGTCAATCCGACGATGGCCTATGTGAAGGTGCGCGATGTGAAGACTGACCGCCTCTTCATACTCGCCGAGTGCCGCCTCTCCTATGTGTACAAAACGGAGGACGAGTACGAGGTGAAGGAAAAGTTTGTGGGCAAAACCCTCAAGGATCTTCACTACAAGCCCCTCTTTCCGTACTTTGCCCAACGCGGGGCCGAGGTGAAGGCTTTTCGCGTCCTGGTCGATGAGTACGTCACTGAGGATTCCGGCACGGGAATTGTGCACAATGCTCCGTACTTTGGCGAGGACGATTACCGCGTCTGCCTAGCCGCGGGACTTATTACAAAGTCCAGCGAGGTCCTGTGCCCGGTCGACGAAGCCGGACGGTTTACGAAGGAGGCCACCGACTTTGCCGGCCAGTATGTCAAGGACGCCGACAAGCAGATCATAGCGAACTTGAAGGAGCGGGGTAACCTAGTGTCCAGTGGCCAGGTGAAGCATAGCTACCCCTTCTGCTGGCGATCGGATACGCCGCTGATCTACAAGGCCGTGCCCTCGTGGTTTGTGCGAGTCGAACACATGTCCAAGAACCTTCTGGCGTCCAGTGCGCAGACCTACTGGGTGCCCGACTTCGTCAAGGAGAAGCGATTTGGCAACTGGCTCAAAGAGGCCAGGGATTGGGCCGTGAGTAAATCGTAGTGACATTTCCTTGGACAGTAACGAAACTAATTAATTAATTTCTCCACAGATTTCCCGCAATCGCTATTGGGGCACACCGATTCCGATTTGGCGGTCGCCCAACGGGGAAGAGACGGTTGTCATTGGCAGCATCAAGCAACTGGCCGAGCTGTCTGGAGTTAAAGTAGAGGATCTGCATCGCGAGAGCATCGATCACATCGAAATACCGTCGGCGATTAAAGGCAATCCCCCCCTCCGCCGGATAGCTCCCGTCTTTGACTGCTGGTTCGAGTCCGGCTCCATGCCGTTTGCCCAGCAGCACTTCCCGTTCGAGAACGAAAAGGACTTCATGAACAACTTCCCCGCGGACTTCATTGCCGAGGGCATTGATCAGACGCGCGGCTGGTTCTACACGCTCCTTGTGATTTCAACGGCACTCTTCAACAAGGCGCCGTTCAAGAACCTCATTGCTAGTGGGCTGGTGCTGGCGGCAGATGGCCAAAAGATGTCGAAGCGCAAAAAGAACTATCCCGATCCCATGGAGGTGGTCCACAAGTATGGAGCGGATGCTCTGCGACTCTATCTCATTAATTCGCCCGTGGTGCGCGCCGAGAGTTTGCGCTTCAAGGAGGAGGGCGTGCGCGACATCATCAAGGATGTGTTCCTGCCGTGGTACAATGCCTACCGCTTCCTGCTGCAAAACATTGTTCGCTACGAAAAGGAAGACTTGGCAGGCGCGGGGCAGTACGTTTATGACCGCGAACGGCACTTGAAAAATATGGACAAGGCCTCCGTTATCGATGTGTGGATTTTGTCCTTCAAGGAGTCCCTGCTGGAGTTCCTGGCCAACGAGATGAAGATGTACCGCCTGTACACGGTTGTTCCTAGGCTTACAAAGTTCATCGATCAACTGACAAACTGGTATAGCTCAGAGTTTTACACACTCACTTGAAGGTATAAAAATGGTTTCCTCTTCAACAGGTATGTTCGACTCAACCGTCGTCGCATCAAGGGCGAACTGGGTGCTGAGCAGTGCATCCAGTCGCTGGACACGCTGTACGATGTCTTGTACACTATGGTCAAAATGATGGCCCCCTTTACGCCCTACCTCACCGAGTACATTTTCCAGCGTTTGGCTTTGTTCCAGCCGCCTGGCGCCTTGGAACACGCCGACTCGGTACACTACCAGATGATGCCCGTAAGCCAAAGTACGTTCATTCGCAGCGACATCGAACGCTCCGTGGCTTGGATGCAATCGGTTGTCGAGCTGGGTCGCGTTATGCGCGACCGGCGAACCCTGCCGGTCAAGTATCCGGTTTCTGAGATCATTGTCATTCACAAAGATGCCCAGACCCTTGAGGCTATTAGGAGCCTCCAAGACTTCATTCTTAGCGAACTCAACGTTCGCAAGCTCACGCTGAGCTCCGATAAGGAGAAATACGGTGTCACATTGCGAGCAGAACCCGATCACAAGGTAAGGAGATACTTTTTGAGAAAAGTAGCTGATGGTAGGACTCATATTCTTTTATTTTCTCAGACTCTGGGGCAGCGGCTAAAGGGCAACTTCAAGGCAGTTATGGCTGCCATCAAGGCGCTGAAAGATGACGAAATTCAAAAACAAGTCTCTCAGGGCTACTTCAGTATCCTAGATCAGCGTGTGGAACTCGATGAAGTGCGCATAATTTACTGCACATCCGGACAGGTGAGCGGCAACTTTGAGGCTCACAGCGACAACGAGATTTTGGTGCTGCTGGACATGACGCCCAATGAGGAGTTGCTCGAAGAAGGCTTGGCCCGCGAGGTTATCAACCGGGTGCAGAAGCTGAAGAAGAAGGCTCAACTGATACCGACCGATCCAGTGCTTATCTTCCATGAGCTGACTACCGACAAACAGGGCAAGAAAGACGCTGTGGATGGTCAGGCTCAACTGACGAAAGTTTTGTCCAACTACACAAATATGATCAAGGCTGCCGTTAAGTCAGAGTTTGCTCCCTACTCAGCCCAGCAGGCCGCCAAGAAGCGCCTTATAACCAGCGAGATCGTCGATCTGAAGGGAATCCCCCTAAAGTTGACCATTTGTTCCACAGAGGAATTGCAGCTGCCGCTCCTGCCTTGGCTCAATGTCACCTTGGCCGAAGAGCTCAAGCCACGATTTGGCAACAGCAACAAGGCGTCGTTGTTTATCCAGCACAGCGTAACCAAGGAACCTATCACACTGTCAGCGCTCCGCAGTGAGCTGGAAAATCTATTTGGCCTGTATGGCGTTAACTTTAACATTTACGTTGTCGATCAGCACAAGAAGATCAGCGAGTTGAAGTCCGTCGACAAGATTCTTGCTGGCAATTTGTTGGTCCTAACTCGCAGCCAGGACACACTGAAGTCGGTAGCGGGATTTGAAGCATCGTCGTCCCCATACTCCAAATTTGTGAACCAGCCTTCGGGTTCATCCACTTTCACGGAAAATCCATTGGGTAACCCCTTGCATTGAACGCGGAATTTGCTTTGTATTTTGATTGAATGAGCCGGAAATAAAAAATATGTTTTCAACTTTTTTAAAAAGTTTTAAACCCTACAAAAAGTTGTATTTTAATTTTTGTCCGAAGTTTTCAACTCGCAACCATCAACAGCCGAGTCGATCACGCCATTTCCGCCCATCTGTCCGTTTCTACGCAAACTTGTTTTTCAGTTTAGGAGATATTTAAGAAACTTTCTCATTGGAATCTGAGTCGAAACTAGCCAGTTTGAACGTCTAGGAGCTATTGGTAAATTGCTACAAAAAAATGATAACTGAGCCGATTTTCAACAACTATTTTCTTTTACTTCAAGACAATTTTTATTAGTTTACAATTTTAAATTTATGAAAAGCGCACTACTATATCACATATGTAGCTGCCATAGGAACGATCAGGAAATAAATGCACAACAAATTATAACTTAAGTGTTTTTCACATAATTTCATCTACTTTGAGATATGGAAATTTTGTACTATTTCAAACTTATTTAATGTTTAAAATTTGATCAAAAATTATTATAACATGCGGTATACATATGTATAAAATATTTATTCATTTCATTTCCTTTTGTTTGGACTAAAATATAATGAATATGATGATCCAATTGCCAACTGTATTGGTATAAAAAAAATATCAGCGTGTCGAAATTATCTTCCTTTATTGTTTTATTTCGGTTTCATAAATAATATTATCGCAATGTGGATGGGTCTAAAACAAACTTAAAAATTTAATTTTAACCATTTTAAGTTCTCTAAATGATTAGCTCGTGGAAAGCATACTTGACAGAGTCGTCTTCAGGATTGGGAATTACCTGGTAAAAATGAGGTAGTATTAAGGGCCGCAGAAAGAAAATTTGAGCTCCCTCCCATACGGGGGTTATCCCCCGTCACTTCCTCTCGGTGGCCATGAATACTAATCATAAATGGCAATAATTAAAAATAGTATATCAACATGACTGGAAAATATAAAAAAAATAAGTACGTTATTTTAGAATCCTTAATATTAACAAAGCCCCTTATTGTAGAATTAATTTAGCGCATTACGGATCTAGCGACTAATAATGGACGGACAGATAGAGATTCTATACAATAATCAAATTTTTGATGTCAATATTGACAATTTGTTATTGCACCTTCCCAGACGCGCAAAAATTATTCAAATCCCGGCTGGTTCAGTTTTTAGAATTTGACACGTGTTCACAAGTTGAACGCTCTTTTGGGTTGTCCATAGCACATATTGTAACGTTTTGAATGAAAAATATTCAATATCGGGCTCGATTTTTAGAATAAAATTGACGCACGCTGGATCTGGTCCTCTGTTCTTTCGTCTCAAGGGTCATCGAAATATTCTACAATTAAACTCAAGGTTCGGCTCAAATGTATAACCTTTATTGACGTTTTGTTGGCATTACCTTGTTTTACCGAAAAACACATTTTTCACCTATTTTTCAACTTGGATGCAATTTAAATCTTGAGACTACTTGAGTTGAAGGGTTTAGCGTATGAGGTCGTTGTCCACTGAATATTCCTGTTCCTTTATTATAACCAAAAAAAAGACCGGGTTGCCATAAGTATTATTCCCGTATTTCCCAAAGCATAAAGATACTTTCGACTCAGCGTAAAAATGCGTGGCATAGTTCAAAATTCTGGTACGAGCTGACAGTCAGCTAGGCAGCGACTAAAGCTGTATGGCGGACATACATTTTTTCCTGTATTGGCTGTATTTATTATGATTATTTTGAACAAAAAGTGCATAAATTATTGAAAATTGGTAAACAAAAAGAAAATTCCACAAAAAAATTTTTTCTTTCAAATCGGTCAATTAGTTTGGTTGTTTTTAAAATATTAAATGTGCACCATATTAGCATTTTATATATAAGACTAACGTAAATTATATTTAGAAATTCCTAAATATTAACAAAAGAGTGAGGGTTCTAGAATTAAAGAAGCATATTCCCGATCAAGCGACTCTTGGGCAAGCGCTAGATTGTATCTTCGCCTTACAGAACTTTCCTTTCTTGTTTGTTATTTCGTTTGGAGTCTTCTCTTTGTTAGACGACTAAGTCCCGGGCTAAAAACAAAATATAGGCAAGGAATATCAATTGTAACAAGCTGCGAAAACCATAAGTTTTTACCTCATATCATCTTTTGATCTATTTCCCCCGATCCATAAAGATACCCATGAAAAAGAAACAAGTTTGATTTTATATTTTCATTTTTATTGAAATCGCTTTTTACTCGTAATATTATTAGTTATTATATATATTGGTATGGATGTATTATCATGTATGTATATCGGCTTGCCATAATTATGTATGTTCTGTGTATACGATTTCCTCTGCTGTCTGTAATCGATTTAGTTTATATCCTATCTTTACCCTCATTCTTCCTCGTAGTCTGTTCAATTTCAAGACAATGTCGAAGGTTGAACACAAGTATTCTTTTGCAATTTATGCATGCTCGAGCCGTAATTGCACACCTCAACGACCTGGCTGCAATAAACCTGGTGTGATTTTCATTACAATCTCGTCTCATCGTGATGTTACTCAATGCGTTAGGGTTAGCGGTTCCCCTTCCTGAATGTATCATAAAGAACAAAGTCGGGAGTCGGGTTTGCGTATCGAAACACAATATAGATTGAAGTCCAACACCTGTGACCGCAACCGTTTGGTATTCTGTAAATGTTCTCTTTCAGTCACGATTTAATATGCTTTTGCAGTTAGCTTTATGCTGATTTCACTTTCTGTTGTTATTTGCTTTTTGGTTAATATAATGCTGCTTAATTTTAATACATACACACTCATATAAGTTTGTTAATTTTTACAATCTTCCTTTTCTGTAAGAACCCGCGCTGTGTAAAGAACTAAAAGTTACGCGATTTAAGACTTTTACACAGCGCCGGCTTTACATCTCGAAAAAACGAAGCGAATTCAGATTCCGATGTATAGACTTAAGAGTAGAGTTAAGTTTTTATCCTTTATCAATGATCTCTTGCTTCTTTTATAATTTTATTTAATAAAATTACTAACACTTTAGCTAATTTCTACGCATTACGCTCTGCATTCCTAACTTCTGCCCGACATTGAAACAGAATACATCGCTTATTTTCACATTAGTTAGGTGCTAAGTCATTCCGTCCTTACGATCTTTGTCTTTACCCTAAGCCTTATGACTACGTGTAGTTGTATGTGATAGTGTGTATATTACAAGGTGTGTATCGTATGATTATAGGGGTGTACGTTCTCCGCAAAACTTACATATGCGTTCTAGGTATTATGCTAGTTAATATCTCAATAGTCAATAGTTTAGCTTTGTTATAAATAGTTCAATAATAATTATAAACACAAAGGGCTGACCGAATGACGGCAACAACGAAAGACGTTAGGAAAGTTTTTAAAATGCAGCAATTATTGAGAATAAACTGAGTGTAAACGAGCATAAAAAGCCTATTGAAACACATAAAAATACATAAGTAAGTATTGCTTATACAAATTAACATGGCAAACGGTAAGAACTAAATATTGCAGTGTAAAAACTAATGGTTAAGGACTACATAAGTTTAAAAAATGAGTAAAGTACATGTGGTTGCTTTTTATTCTCACTTCGATTTGAGTTAATTCGATTTCTGTTCGGCACACTTCAAGCTGTGAAATGAAATGTTTAGAAATATATATCACAATTTGTAAAATTTGCCCTTGAATAAATTCAACAGTTTAACATTGTAAAATGAGTGGAAAGAGTTGACGTTAAAAGGGGGGCTGTCTGTGAGAGTTTTCTTTTGATTTTTGGCTATCCAAATTAAACAGACGCGACAGATAAATGTAAATTCGAGCATTCGGTTCAGATACCTGTTCCACTTAAAAGATTGTTAGAGGAAGGGTAAATAAGCGCTGAGTCGTTAGTTAAAGCATAGTAAAGTATTCGTTCTTATATACACAAAGCAGTTACAGAGGTGAGGCAGCGACCGAATGGGCTGGAATGGGCCAAACTTGGGGCCAAGGACTGAGGACTGAGGACTGAGGACTGAGGACTGAGGACTGAGGACTGACGACTGAGGACTGCGGACAGAGGACTGAGGACTAGCGGGTTCCTCCTACAGAGAGTTTGAATCTTTTTACATTTAATCAACTCGTAAATTATCATCCGTACTTATCGTATGCATATTTTGCTGTTTAATACTCGTCGTTCGTTCGTTATATATGAACCTGGCTAACACGTCGCGTCGGTGGTTAAGCCAAAGCCAAGTCTCCAAATAAACATTGTTATTCGGTTCGGTTTAGTCGGCTAATTCGATCTTTTCTGATTCAGATTTACATTAAACATTACACACATGGACTAAACATACGCCTATTGTTAGCCTAAACTCAACATCAACATATATATTCCTGTTCCTGTGTACATACATATAAGAAGTTCTTCGGTTATTCGAGGGTTGCATTGTGACTAATACTAAACTTTAAGCGCGATTAAAGTTTATATTACTTTGAGTGTTTGATGCGGGTTGGGGTTTCTTGTGCTGTGCTGTTGTCCTTGTTTCTTGTTCTCTTGTTTTTGCTGCTGTTGCGCATTTCACCTAATTACAAAATCTGCTCCTCGAGTACTTCGCTGCTGTCCCTTGGCTCCTGTCTGCCCACGGCAATTAGGTAGTCCTCCTGCTCGCTGTATTCCTCGTCGGTCACCTCACCTCCCTCCGTCTCCGTCTGCGGCCGCTGCTCCGGCTCCGGCTCCAGATCCAGCTCCTCTCTATCCGCCTCCACTCACGCACTCATGTCCCCGAATTTGAGCTGGCGCCGGTTGGAGGCACTGCGATGGCTGCTGCCGGTCTTGCGGCGCTTGCGCTTGGCGTCCCGTTGGAAGGCAACGTTTCCGGGGTCGTCGGCCAGCTGCGGATACTTGTGTATGCTGTGTATGTCGATGCCAATCCAACCGTCGACGTCTCCGTGCTGAACGAGCTCCTCCTTTTCCTCCTCGGTCCAGTCGCCGCGACCCTGGAAGCCGGCGGCCACCAGCTGCTTCTCCAGCTCCCAAGCCCGCTCTACTGCGCGCTTGTGGGCGTGCTTCAGGATGCGGTGGCGCTCCTGCTCGGGGTCAACACCGTACTTGATGATGACCACGGCGTCGGGACCGTGTAGGCGCAGTTCCTTTGCGGCGCTGCCACCGTGGTCGCTGATTTCGTGCGTTGATATGTTGAACATGCCGCCCAGGCGTCGAAGCTCCTCATTGTCATCGCGCAGCTTCAGAACGTTGTCCTTGACGAAGTAGAAGACATCCTGGTCGTGTATGCTGAAGTGCAGGTCCAGGAAGTAAGAGTTGTTGAACACGCTGCTCACCACATCCTGCACCACGCTGTTGGATCCGTCGACAACGCTGACCAGAGCCCGGCCACCGATACGCGAGAGCAGCACTCCCTCGCCGAAGACCCCGCGTCGATAGCTGATGCGCGGCAGTAGGTTGCGCATCTTGGGCTCCATCTTCAGCAGCGGTTTGGGCACAAAATCAAAGTCGCTGAACTTCTCGCTCGTCTTCTCGACGATACACTCTAGACCAGAGATGACTCCGAAGTCGGGCGCCAGTGTATTCGATTTGATGGAGGCTGCCGGCGTGTACTGGGCCAGCTTGGTGTAGCGGGTGCTTTGCATGTTGTCCAGGTCATAGCCGAAGAGCTGCAGCCAGGAGTCCAGGTCGATCATGTAGTTCTGCGGCTTATTGGGGTTGATGGGGTCGTTGTTGTGGTAGCGGTAGATGAAGACGTCCGTCGGGTGCGACATCTCAGTGGCCAGCGTCTCCCAGAGCGGAGTCATCCACTGTCCCACGTGGGGGTCATACTGGCGCTGCTCGGTGTAGACCAGTTTCGTGTGGGGGTCGATCAGCCCTCCGTGGAAGTCGACGGGCACGAAAAAGTCGGGCTTGGTGTCCTTGATAATGCGGCCGAAGGGCGTTCGCTTCAACTCCTTGACAATGCCTCCGTTCAGATCGAAGAACGCGAGCGGCGAGCCGTTCTGGTCGGTGGCCACATAGAAGCGCTGATCGGCGTGTTCCAGCGCGATCAGCATGTCGCGGTCGTCGTAGAAGAACTTCATGGTGCGAGCCAGCTTGGGGAAGTGCACGTGGGTCACGAGGTGGGGTGTACGCGGGTTGGCGTAGTAGTACTGGGTGGTGTTGCCCTTGTTGTCGTGCCAGGCAACGAGGCGGCTGCGGTCGTCGTAGTAGTACCAGCTCTGGAAGCGCTCCCGCTCGAAGGCGTGGATCAGCTGGCCGCGGTTGTTGTAGCGGTACTTCTGCTCCCCGCGCCGCACAACGAAGCCACGAGCGTCGTAGTTGTTGAACTCCACATCGCCCACCTTGATCACACGGTCGCCGATGTCGTAGCCCAGGTTGAACTTCTCTCCCTGGTCCACAACGCCGACCGTGTTGCCGTTCTCGTCGTACAGATACTTCCAGTTGTTGGTGCCCAGGACCTCGATCACGTGGCCGTCGGCATTGTAGTTGATCTTATCGAAGGCGGTGGATCGGCCGAACGTAGTTTTCTGCGACTTGACACGGTTGCGCAGGTCGTAGTCCAGCTCCAGTCGGAACACGTCGATGTTCTTCACGTTCATCAGCACGCTCTTCACCCGGCCGTGCTGGTCGTAGTCCACGATGGTGAAGAACTGCTTGGCAGAGTCCTGGATCACCGTCCGGTTGAAGGCGTTGCGGGTGATCTTCAGGTCCTGTACCACCTCCAGCTGGCCCAGGTTCTGGCTGTACTTGTAGCGCGTTGTGGGCAGCTCCTTGTCATCAATGGCCATCTCAATGCCGCTAAGCCGGGCATTGCCGTCGTACGCGTACTTGTAGTGGGCCGAGGCCAGCGAGTTCTTGGAGCCGAAGCGCAGCTTCTCGTCCTTGAGAATGCCGGCGTGGTATTTGAACTCGCGCCGCAGCTCGAAGCCCGGCTCCTGGACCTCCACAGACTTGACCAGGCTGGTTGTGTCCTGGTACGTGTAGTGGGTGCTGGACAGCCCAGCGAGGATCGTCTCCAGGCGCCCGGCAGTGTCGTGTACAAACGCCACCTGCAGGGATAGAGTCCAATTAGTTTATGCGAAAGTGGGAGTTTTGCTGTAAGATTTAGATATGTATTCCGAGTACTTACCTTGCCTGACTGGTGCGGATGGATCTTGGCCAGGATCTGACCCTCGTCGTTATACAGAATCTCGAACGGATGGCGGTTAATGGGCGAGTAGTACTGGTACTTGAAGAAGCCCAGCGATGTCTGCAGCGAGAACGCGTGAATGTGGCCGCGCGGCGTCGTGAGGCTCTGCAGCGCCCCGGCATCGTCGTATTGCAGCAGGTAGTCAGATCGCCTGGGCGTGGTCACCTTCAGCGGAAGCGAGCCGAACATGTCCTTGAATGCGTACACCATGGTCGATCCGTCGCCGTACTTGATTTCGTTGAGCCGCCCATTGCGGTCGAAGGAGTAGGCCTCCTGCAGCACGCCCCACTTCCAGCTGACCAGACGCCCGAATCGGTCGTACTCCAGGTCCACGTCCGCATAGTCGCCCGACTGCGGCCGGAAGCTGATGGGTCGCGAGGTGCGGTCGTAGGTCACGTTGAGGAGCTCCTGCTTGTCATCCACCATCACCACGACAGACTGCGTCTCGCGGTCGTATTCCAAGGTCAGGACGTTGTCGCCGTTCACTCGCAGCTTGCGACCCACTTCGGTGACGGGACGAGGTGTGCCCTTGATTTGCTTGCCTGCCTGCAGCGGCTGCTGGCGGCGCACAAAGTAGCGCCACTCGAACCGATTGGCCAGGTCGCCTGCGATCTCGGTGCGCTGCTTGGCGGGGACCGGGTAGCTTTCGCCCAGCAATGGACTCTGCTCGGCCAGAATCGTGTACGGGGCAACCTCCATTTGCAGGTTGTGGCCCCAGGGAGTGATGCTGGTGGTGGAGCCGTCCATGTCGACGGTGGTGCGCGACTCAGCGGCCCCGTTGCGCACGATCACAGTGGCTCCCTGAATTAGCAACGACATTTCCTTCTGGGCGTTCTCCGAGACCTTCACCTGGGCGCCCTTAACGCTCAGGTCGAAGCTTAGCTCGATGACCCTGCCCGTCGGCGTGACGGCGGAGGTAAGGCGGCCGAACTCGTCGTAGTTGTACACGTAGGAGCGACCGGTGGAGTCCAGCTTGGTCTTGAGCAGGCCCGTGGGGCCGTGGTACTCGTAGGTGACGTTGTAGTTGTCCGGGGTGCTCAGCTCGTGCAGCATCTTCATGCGCGTCATGCGCAGCCGGCACTTCTGGCCCTTGGTGTTCTCTATCGAGTTGACCTGCGAGGTGTAGTCGCGCAGCAGGAACACCTTGTTGCCGGCTGCATCGGTGACAGTGCTCAGCTTGCCGTTGGAGGTGTTCACGTTGTAGGTGAACACATATGTCGTCTCTCCAGTCAGGATGTTTCGCGTGGAAACGTGCTGGCCGAAGCGGTTGAAAATGTATATCTCCTGCATGTCCGGCGCATAGATCTCGTACTCGCGCGAGGGACTTGCCTCGGGAATGCTGGACATCACCGAGCGGATGCGGTAGTTGGCTTGGTCGGCAATGTGCACATGGCCGTCGGGAGTAACGGCCAGCGCGGCGATCGTGTTGAACTTGGCGCTAGTTGCCAGGTAGTGTTCCGCTTCGAAGCAGTCGCATCCGCGCTCGAGGCAATTGCACTTGGACTCGGCACCCGCGAAGGGCGCGATCCGGCCGTCCGTCCCGATAACGCGCACTCGGTTGATGCGCTGCGAGTCGCTCTCCGCGACGTACAACTCGCCCAGCGGCCCGAAGGCGATCGACTGCGGCATCACCAGGGTGGCGTGCGTGGCCAGGTCAGTGTCGTAGGCTGTCGAGGCAGTCGCGCAGTGCAGTGGCCTGCCGGAGATGACGCGAACCCTGCCATCGGGGGTCATACGGAGGATCATGTGATCGTCAATGATGTGCAACGTGTTGTCCATGGGGGAGACGGCCAGCTCCGTGGGCCAGCGCAGGTGCATCTCTTCCAGCTTGAGGGTTCCCTCGCAGGGAATGGGCTTCCAGTGCGACTTGTGCATGTGGTTGCCAATAAGAGTGCTGACGATGCCATCCCTGTCCACCATCCGGATGTTTGTTCCGTCGGCGAAATACAGGATATTGTCGCTGGAAATCGCAATGCCCTTGGGGTAGGCCAACTTGGCGTCCTTGGCCAAGGCTCCATCGCCGCAGTGAGCTTCGTCGCCCGGGAGGCAGCGCTCTCCGGAGCCCACAACGGCCTCCCAGTTGAGTTCTGGCTGCGAGTAGTCGCTGGTATCGCGCACACGAATGATCTGGTGCGACTCCGGGTCCGAGACGTAGAGTGTGCCATCGAGCGGGCTGAGGGCCATGTGGTAGCGGTAGGAGACGCGGGTAGCGTTTAGCTTGACAACGGTCCGGATGCTGCCGTCGGTCATGATGCGGCGGATATAGTTGAAGTCACCCACAAACAGACTGCCATCCGGAGCCGCCGCCAGGGCGACGGGCGCCAGCAGACGCTGCTTCGTGGCCAAGCCGTCGCAGTCGGGGCACTCAAGTGGGCGCTGGTGTCCGTCGCCCATGGTGGTCAGGATGATGCGCGGCTTGTTGCGCAGGTAGATGTTCGAGCCATCGCCCTTCTGAAGGATGCCTTCGTGGAAGTTGTAGCGATGGTGAATGTCCAGGTTCCAGCCCCCCACCTCCGATATAGACATATCGTGGCCACTCAACTTTGTGGTCTGGATGTCCCACACGATGTCCGTGCAGTCGGTGTACTGGTAGCCGACCTTTACCACGGCTGTGGTCACGCCGTAGACGCGTTGCCGGTAGATGTTGAGACGGTTCCAGGCATACGTGAATTTGATTCCCGGATCCGCCTCGAAGACGCGCTCGAAGAGAATGCCCTCGATGGTGATGCGCAGATGGATGAGGTGCAGCGAGGACGGAATAACGTCGGGCGTGAGTTGCAGCTTGATGGTGGACAGGTAGCCGGCGGCGCGTGAGGAATGATAAACGAGATTGAGGCCCGTTCCGGGTATCTGCAGGGACTCCTGGATGACCTGTGATTCTGCCAGGATGGCACTGCGGTCGGGACAGGCGCCCTGGAAGCCGTGCTTCCATGATGCCAGCACAACGGGCTTCATCAGGTCGTAGTCGTGGGCGAAGCATGTGTGTGTCGCCATCGTGATCAGCCCCTTCTCCTCGGACATGCTCATGACCACGACATCAATGATCACCACTTCGTTCCAGGGCACTTGGACTATGCGTGACTGTGGTCGGAAGGGCGCGCGCCCGAACTGCAGAGTCACAGCTCCACCGCCATTTACCATTAGGTCGAACCAGCCGTCGTCACGGGTCAGGGTGAAGCCCTCCAAAAGGGTGGTGGTCGACACGCGGACACCCACGAGGCCCATGCCCAGGGAGGTGACCACGCGGCCTCTGATGACCGCTGATCGGCTGTGGGAAGGACAGAGATCATGGATTAGTCGGGCTTGCAGGGATGGGAGCTTGTGTGGCGTCTCTAGGGCTAGATTTCGCTAGGTCGGCAAGCAGTAAACGAAATATTTGCAACTACTTGAGCAGTAAAAAGTACAAATAATATAAATTCACACGCACAGAACATAAGACTCGTTTCAACACATAAATGTATTACAAGTTTAACAATATTTAGTATGGTATGTATGGTATATCGCGTTAAGGCTCATGTTTGTGACCTAGACTCGACCTAAGTACCAGTAAGAGTATGCTTTTCCATAGCTTAGATTTATTATGTGGTAAACTAAAAACCCAAGGCACTTGGTCTGGTTGTCTGGAGAATACGGTTTGGGAATAAACTTAAAATAACTACCAACTGAGCTTAAAGGAATCAAAAAGTTAGCTACTGTTTAAACGAAATAATAATGATAAGGGCAGTGGTCAATGTGTACCAAACAACCGTTTAGAATAAGTAGTAGAGCAGAGTAGTATTTGTAGAGTATATTTTAGTACCGCATTTCGCTTGCTTACCTTGCATTGAAATAATTCCAAAAAATGCTGTTAGTATTGATTTTGATTTCGTTATTGGGTTACAACGAGTACGGGCAACGAGTACCGAGCACCGAGTGCGGAGTACCGCGTACCGAGTACCGGGCAACGAGAGCGTTAAGCAGTCGTTAGGTAATGCAAAGCATTCGAAGGTCGTGTCGTGCCGCGTAGTGAGTAGAGGGGAAGTGGTATTTACACGTGGTTATTAGTGGGTGGTAGTATCGAGTAGAACAGGAAAAATTTAGTAGTTGGCATGTAATATTTAATACACGGTTTAGGGAGCGCGTGTGGAGGAGAAAAGAGAGCAGAGAGAAAATAATTGAATTAGCATGGTTGTCTATGGTCTAGTAAGCTAGAATGGGATAGTGGTGTGTTAGTCGGCCCCCACCAGTTATGATACTTCTGAGGCCCTAGCTCCGTTTCGATCACACCGAAATCGCGGGGACAGCTGCGATGCCGCGTTGCGCAGGACACTTAGTCTACCTTATGGCGGTTACAGTGGTGCTTAACCCTAAGACCTTACGAGCTAACTTAGGATGTTTCTGTCTGGGTTTGTTTCGAACAAAGGACATATAGGGTTTATATTTACAAGATTTTAATGGGATTTCGGTATGTGGTGTGGCGGGATATGGTTTTATTTCGGGATTTGTTTTAGACGAGGGCACGAAAACGAAAAACGTAAATATTTAAACATAGAAAATCATTAATTATGCAAACTATTTGATTATTTTGTTTAGGTAGTATATGTACGGTTACATTAGAATAACCAGCTAGGCTCTCGATATTGTACAGGATTTGAGCTTGTCTGCCAATCGTGGAAACTATACACAGCCATTGCGGCCTCGATTTGGATTTGTTACTAGAACGGATCGAATTGGCTACCAGGAAGCACCTACCTCTCGTTAAACGTCTCCAGTTTGGCGTAGTTCTGGAGGCTGCTCTCGTCGATAAGGAACTTCATCCGCTCAAAGAACGAGGCGGTGATTGCCGGTGGCTGCTTGCGGAGCAGCACGTCGATCGGCTTGGGAGCCGACACGCAGAGCTGGGAGGTCTTGCAGACGTGGCTGGCACAGCACTCGGGGTCCTCACAGTCAACCAGGCCATCTGGAGGGTTGCGGTTGAGAAAAAGGATTAGAGGTTCCTACTCCCGCCCTTCACAGTGCCACTCACCCTTGTCGTTGTCCTTGCTGTCTCCGCAGTTCAACTCCAGCGCAATGCCGCAGTCCGGTCCGTCCCAGCCCTCGTAGCAGCGGCACTCCCACTGGCCCTCACCGCTGACGCGGCACTGCCCGTGACCGGCGCAACTGTTGGGGCACCCCTCGATGGTGCAGTGCTTGCCGTTCCAGCCTGTCACGCACAGGCAGGTGCCGTTCTTGCACTGCCCGTGCTCGTTGCAGCGGGCATCACACAACCGGGTGTTGCAGTACTCGCCGCCCCACTCCGTGTCGCAGGCGCAGGCGTCGCCAACGCAACGCCCGTGCTGGCCGCAGTCCAGATCGCACAGCTCCTTCGAGCAGTCGTCGCCACTCCACTTGGCCTCGCAGGTGCACGTCTGGGTGTCCAGGTCGAAGGTGCCGTGGCCGGAGCAGTCGGGCAGGCATTGCAGTGCGTCCTGGTCCATGGTGGCGCAATCCGCCCCCTTCCAGCCCTTCTTGCAGATGCAGGTGCCGTCGGCGCAGAATCCGTGGCCTGAGCAGTTAGGATGCGGACAGTCCACTGTGGAAGAAGAAGACGAAACGGGCAGAGCCTCAGTAAATTGAAAACGGGGAACAAATCAGCTGTGATGGGGAAGAGGAGATCCAAGATCCCTTCGCTACCTTCTTCGCAGAACTTTCCCTTGTAGCCGCGCATGCACTGGCACTTGCCGCTGACACAGTGGCCGTGACCGTTGCAGTCGGCCACCTCGCACTCGTCGTGCCGCAGGGAGCACTCCTTGCCCTTCCAGCCCGGGTTGCAGATGCACTCTCCGTTGGTGTACTCTCCGTGCTGCGAGCACAGCACGGGGCACACGCTCTCGCTGCAGTCGTCGCCACCAAAGCCGGGGTTGCACTGGCAGTGGCCCAGCAGGCACTGACCGTTGCCCGAGCAGCCGTTGGGGCAGTTCTGGGTCATGTCCTCGGCGACGGCCGCGTAAAAGGTCAGTTCCTGTACGTCCCCGTCGTCGTTGTAGAGCGAGACGAACCAGTGACCCGGCTCCATGTAGCGCGTTACCTCCCGCGTTATGGAAAGCTGCACGGGATTAGGTGAAGCGAGCGATCGGACGTGCAGGGTGCAGTGGGTGGGATGATGACAGACAAAGGCATGAAATAGATACAGGTTAGTACACATTCAGGATGATGCCGTTGCTCGCGAGCTACTTACGTGCGTGGCCCGGGCCGTACGCGTGCTGGCGCTGAATCCGCTGAGCACCTCCTTGAAGTGGTACTGCGTGTGGGTGGGCAGGGCGTTGCGACGGCCGTACACTCCGATCGAGGCGCCTCGCGGAATCGTGTAGTCGAACTTGACGTAGGCCGGCTCCGACTGGTAGAACTGCATGTTCCAGTAGCTGTACGGCTGTATTTCCTTGGTCAGCTTCTGGCCGAGCGTGATCTGGCCAAAGGTGGTGCCGTCAGGTGGGAAGCTGCGCGCCGGGAATGTTCGGGCTCCTGGTTAAGCAGCGGCATGAATGGGTTCGCAGTGTTTTGAGTGTGCAATGAGAGGGTGATAGAGATACAAACATAATTAGATTCGGGTTAGGTCTCGACGGCTTAAAAGATGTTGTGTGTATGTATGGGGTAGTGTGGGCTCGATCTGTACAGGTCTTAGCCTAGGTTGTCGACTTATTCTTCCCCCAGAGGGTGGAGATATCACCAAATGATGAAAATTCGAGAATTATACAATGGCACAGGCTGGTGCCTCGTGCTGATGTGATGCCAGGTACTTATGCTTGGAGATAATTTGTACAAATGCGGGACTATGAGAGATGAGCAGGTTGGGTTACGGACGATAGGCTAGAGTTAATAAGCTGTACAGCCTTTAGTATGGTTAGATATCCGCACGTTAGACGAAGCGGGTTAGCAACAAATGCACTGTGCACAATTCACCTTCCAGTATCAGTACTGGCATCACATCGGGGCATGCAAGCGCCTCAACCACAGCAGCGTCGGGGGGCTCAGTATTGGAGGCGGCAATGTGGTTATCGATCTCAGTGGGGTTAGTAGTAGCGGTGCTTGGGACAGGCATGGGCTCCCCGTTGTCCGATGACGCGTCCCCATCCCCAACCCCGTCCTCGCTGTGGAGGCGGCTCAAAACGGTCGCCCTCTCCAAGGGCGTTGAAGTTGTGGAGGCGGTCGCAGCTATAGTGGATGTGCCAGAGTCAATGTCAACACCGTCATCTAGGTAGGTGGGCGCTGGGGGTGGGAGGCAGCTGCAAGGGCAGTCCGGCATGCGGGGCGGCGGCTCCGGGACACAACTGTCCGCATAGCTTTCCGTCTGCTCGGCCCGATGCTCGTGGGTCAGCACCTCCTTAATGTTGTGCGTCCCTCCGCCGGTGGGCACCTCGACGTGCAGGGTGTAGACGGAATCGCTGCCTTCGTCGGTGGCAATTGTCAGGTTGAGGAAGATTCGCTTGCCCGGCTGATCAATGCGCTCACTCACATAGGGCTTTAGCGGCTTAAGGTGAATGGGCACCTCTGCCGCCTCCTCTTGCTCTTTGAGTACCTCGTTCTCACTCGCTGAAGGCAGTGCCAAGGGCAATTTGGGCGGCGAATCCCTCTTGTCTGCCGTCTCGTAAACCTCCTCCTCAAGAGATCTGTGTGCCTCATCTAGTTTGACGATATCGATATCCTCCAGGCGAGAGTCATCGCTCATCATTAAATCGGACTCCGTGTTATTTGTATCCTTACTGAACTTCTGAGTAGTACCTTTGGTACCAAAATGTTGGTGAATAATTTGTACAAGTAGTACACGATGGACAGGCTCAGGAAGTGTTTTCAAATTCGTTAGCCAAACTTTATTAAAAATCAGGTCTAGGATGGTGGAAAAATACTTTATCTTAAGAATAATAAAAAGTGTAACGCTCTTGCATTCTAATTAAGCATCTTATTTATAAATATATGTATATTCTTTTAACTGTGTTATGCTATGACTACAAAATATTAGAAAAATATTTAAGTTTAACTACATGAGTAGCGGATGATTCAATTGGAAATCATCACAAAAATCCATCTCTTCGGGCTGAACGCATGGTGAAAACACTTCTTGAGCCTGAACTTGGGTCGTAATTCCACACCACAGGCATGGCTCGGCGCCAAGTCGCCGTGGACTTGATTTATACCTTGCGGGGGTGGCTCCTTGGTGTCTACCTCATAGTTGTCAGCTAAATCACGCTCATTATTGTTATCATCAGCGGCAGGTTTTTCCTCTAGCGACTCCCCCACCACCTTCGCCCTGATTTGAAAATCATTTTCAATGACGGGCTGGGTTGGGGTTGGGGTTGGGCCTTGGCTTGGGGAGGCGGGGAAAGAGCTCAGCGCCAACTCTGGTTGGGTGGTGTTGATTTCAACAATGTCATCGGTGTCACTCCTCAGAGTCGTCTCCGGCGCTGGGCCTGAGCTGCTGTTGTCACTTTGATTATCGTCATCAATAACAGCAACAAATGTGCTGGGCCCCGGCTCCACCGTTTGTGCCGTTGCCATCCCAGTCACCGGGAGACGCTCCGCATCCTGCTGCTCACTGTGCTCCACGTCCTCCGCCTCGACCTCATATTTCCTTCTCTTGTTGACCAGTGTTTTAGCTGCGCTGCGTAAATTGCTGTTTAATGATTTGCCAAATTGTTGCCTAGACTTGGGTCTCCGGGTGGGCGGAGGGCTGGTCTCCGGCTCGGCTTCGTCTTCATAGACATAGTCGCTGGAGTCCACCTCGATTTCTCCACTTCCCTGGGGTCCAACCAGCCCGCCATCGATTCCGCGCAAAGTTTTATTTGAAATGCCTTGCCAGGCGACGGCTAGAAGGCTCCTGGCCGGGGTCGTAGCCGAATACTTTTCGGCCAGCTGCCGGTTGAGGCTTTCGCCTGTAATTAAGTCGCTGAAAGTTTCGCCCATAGCCACATCATCTTCGGCCCCCCTCTCGATTAAGCTGCGTCGATGTCGTCGTCCCTCATCGCCTGCCCCGTTGGATGACAGCTGCGTTGACATTGCTCTTCCTACAGGTAAACCAAGCGAACAAATCGAAATGGAAAGGGGTAGGATGCCATCCCAAACAACACCCGGTCCTTCACCCCCTTAAGTTAGGCGTTAAGTGTGCTTTAACCCAACACCGGCTTACTCTTGGCAAGTTAGGGAGTTCCTGAGTGAGCGGGACGCAGAAGAGACCGGGAGAAAGCGATTGATCCCCAGCTACGAGCGTGATTTAAACATTTGATAGAAGAGACTGGGCCCCGAGTGAGAAAGGGGTCTCTCTGCCTGCAGCCTCCCAGCGCGTCCTGCTGTCAATTCAGGAAAGTAATTAATGCAATATTTTAGCCCGGCAAATCCCAAAGAACGCACTCAAGTTTTACTTGAATTGAAAGAAATGGGAGGCGCGCCGAGAAATAATGAAAACGACATTCGCATAATCCCTATCCAGCGTAGGCGTCTGTCTGTCTGTCTGTCAGGCGCAAACTTTGAGCAAAAAACCTACAAAAACAATAAACTTTTTGTCTCCGCCGGAGGGCGCTAAGCGCTAAATACTCCGGCGTCTTGGCTTTCTCTTGAGCTCCGTCTCAATCTCTTCTGCGTCCCACCCCGTAGTTGCCCGGCGAAACTTGCGAAAACTCATTTAAAAATAATTAAAAGTTGTGCATAATTACCTCCATTATTGGCATTCGCCAGGGAGGACAGCGATGTCGAAGGCGTCAGCGAGGACTGCGAGGAAGACGTGGCCGCCGAGGATGTGGCCTCCGCCGAGGCCGACGTCGACTGCAGGCCCTGGGCGGTGCCGCTGTTTGATGTGGCAGTCGTCACAGTGGCCGCCGAGGATCCACCTGCTGCTCCTCCTCCGCCCGCGCCGCCAGCTCCGATTCCAGCTTGTCCCTGGGCCATTCCGATGCCTTGTCCGTTCTTGGCGCGTCCCGAGTTGTGGAGTTTGGAGAGGTCAGTGTTCGTGCTCTTGGCAGCCGTCACCTCGGCCGCCTCGTTGCCGACTAGAACGGTGCAGGGTGCCGACTGGGTCCAGTGCAGGCCCCCGAAGGTGGTCAGCAGGATCAGCATGAGCACGCACAGCACCAGCGCCGATATGGCGCCGACGCTCACCCAGGGCGAGGAGCAGCGCGCGGCCAGGTCCTTGCGGAAGTTCATCGGCGCCGAGTAGTGGTGCGCGGGCATTCCGTTCATGACGCTGCGCGGCGGCAGGACGGGTCCCATGCAGCCCTGCGTGCTTCGCTCGTAGCCCTTCAGCGTGTCTTTTGTGGGTGTGGAACAGGCCGATCCGCTCTTGAAGTCGATGGGTGAGCCCTTGTTGATGTCTGCAAAGACGAGGAGAGTTTGGGGTTAGCTTTTGTTGTGATTGGGTAATCAGATATAGGGCTGATATGTATGTATGATGGAGAATTCGGGGTTAGTATCAATTAGACATTCGGGCTTGGGAGTTTCCATTAAACTCTCCAAAGGAGCACATGGCACGGTCGCCCCTGAATTCCCCCGATCGCTTTCCCGGGAAACCACAAAGCCGGCCACGGGGGGACAGGGAGCGGTTTGTGCACACTATTGTATTTTGCTTATCGCCATTTGGCGCAAATTTCATTTGTATAAAAGGATTTGCACAAGGATAACAAACTGACATTCAACATAACCTCAAACAAACGAGACAGACGGAACAAAGCTGAAAAAACGAACGAACCGAACGAAACGCAGCGAAAGGGACTAACGGCGAATGAGTGGATGAAGTAAGCAGGGAAAATGACCAGCGACAATGACGTTGGCAAAACAGGAGCCAGCGGGAGAAATCGTAAAAAAGCGATGAGAGTGGCGTTCCTGCGAAAGGTTTGCCGGCCGTTGATGGGTCTGACGAAGGGTGAGCGTGGGCGAGGATTTGCCGGAGTGAAGTGAAGTGAAAAAAGGCAACGCCGCGGGGCAGACCGAGCGGTGACAGCCCCAAGAGCGGCAGGACAGCCAGATAGCAGGATAGCCGGATAGCCGGACAGCCGGACAGTCCGGAGCAGGAGGTTGGCGCAAGTTGAAATCATTTGTTGATGCCATGATGATAATTCGATTATGTGACATGGAGCGGCCGCACGGGCTGCCCTAAATGGGGTTCAGGATCCCCTAGTGGCGGGGAAATGGAAATCGACAATGGAATGCTGCTGGGGCTGGACGGGGTAGAAGACATAAATCAACCAGCTTTGGTCCGCCTGAGCTGTGCTTTGCGTTCTACAGCAATCAATACTTGCGCGTTATGCATCTTATATAAATAAGATATAATATAATATTTTCATTATTTCACGATCTTGAGATCGAATACAGGCAGATCTCATCACGGTATCCGATTCAAAGTCCGCTCAAACATTATAAAAACTATCAAATGTTGAGCTCTAAGGGTCAGTAAGGGAGCGACAGGTCAAGCTGCGGCTCCAGAAGCTCCTTACTCCATATACCAGGTTATTCGATGTTTGAATCCCCTATGCCTAACGCTTGTTATCAATGCTATCAATGCCAACCCCGCTTACACATTTTGCGGCCGACGGTCGAACTGGCGTGTGGCATGTGGCTTGAATGCGTGCGTGTGAGGGCTGGAAATCAAAATCATTCCCTCGTCCTGCGACAAACGCTCGCTTCCACGAAAAATCGTTGTAATTTCTCGCAAATGGAGCAACGGCGCGGCGGTCGGGAACCTCCATCTTCATAAGAGCATAGTTTGCCACGGATGCTGGCCTTTTTGCGGGCTAACCCACAATGGGTCCTCCTCTTACTTTCTGACCCTGTCCCGGCCGTCGTGCGAGCCCAATGATAGCGTGAATAATGTCTGCGTCATTTTTTTATATATACACACATTTGTATTTGTGTGCATGTGCGGATGAGTATTAAAGATGCCCACTAAGCGTATACGGGATGTTAGATTTATTTAATGTCAAGATCTCGCCATATGTGAGCGGGGAAGTGGGGCTTGGCGGTGAGCTGTGGGCAGATGCATAAGTGTCCAGGGAGGAGATCCCCAATCCCCAGTCCCCAGTCCCCGGTCTCCCTAATCCCAAATTTCCAAGCTCCGCACCCGTGGAGACATCCTAAGGGGGCCAAGCAAAGGTTAAGCCGAGAGTTCTGGGCAAGCTCCCATGTTAGTTGCCTCGTTAAGGGGGCGTGGCAGGCGGGACTCGGGCAGTTTTTATGACCGAAACGTGTGGCACGGTTGAGGGGTGCCGCCAGTATTTGTGTGTGAATAATTAACGAACGCATAATAGCAGTCAGCAGTCGGTAGTCGGTAGTCAGTAGTCAGTAGTCAGTAGTCGGTGTTCGAGCAGGTCCAACGAGTGATATAAATTCACACAAGTTAATGGGCGTTGGATGCTTTTAAAAAAGAGAGCCTCCGCTCCTCGGAAGTGTTTGCAGGCTGATGAGATGAGAGTGCTGCGGGGTCATTAAACGTAATGGCAGACACGACAAAGTATGCCACGATAAATGGCAGCCGCCGCCCACCCTGGGTCAATTTATCGGCGGAATAGATCACAAATATGCATGCTTTTATCGTATATTCCCTCTAACGACCTCAATTGCAGCATTCCGATTTCTTGCTCAATTGAAGCCCGGGTTTTCTGAACTTTCAGCTTAGCAGCAACGATGCCCTGCGGCAAATTAGCTTTTTTCACTTTCGAATAAGTCGTTCTGTTTAGGCAATGTAAACGAATAAGATGCCTAACGCCATTCGGTGACTCTATGTTTTATTTTTAACTTGTTTAAAAACCAAAGAGGTCTTTTCTCTTACTCATGCGTATAATCATTCGCGTTGGTTTATTAATGCCTTTCCATTTTAATGCATTGACATTTTACGCAAAATCTGGATTATGCCTGCGGCTGCCGTTTTATGAACCTGGGAGTAAATCGCTTAAATTAAAACAACAGCGGCCCATCTCTGGGCGCAATTTTAGCATCACAGCAGAGGCGATAACAATAAAAAATATAAATAGTGTGGCAAACGCAGCTGGCAGTAATGGCATCGGTATAAGTATAATGTGTCGCTGTGTGTCAACCCCTGGGCCACAAGAGATGGCAGCAAGCTGACGCCGACAACAACCCTGCCCCGGCAGTGCAGCACAAATCTGATTTATGCTCCGTGCAATTTAACATTTTTAATAATATTAAAATTACAAATTTATACACATCCCACTTGTGTGTGTTGTGGGCCCAAGGTGTTGTAGTCCAATAAACACTAAGCCGTGCCTGCGGAAGAGGAGGCGCCGAGGGCCGAGGTCCCGGCTTGATTTCACTTTAATTGGCTTTCCAGGCGGCTGACTTCGTCCCTCCGCCGCCCGCCGAGGAGGGAGAATATGAGCTCGAAAGTAGGCAGTGCTTCCAATCCCCTCGACGTAATTAAAAATCATTTCAAGTGTGGAAAAGACGCAAAGCTATCAGACCGAGGAATTAGGCGTAGGCCGGCTGAGCCTGACCTTTGGCCCAGAAGGAGGAAGCCCAATTGGGATTCAATACGTAGTTCCTTTCGAGATTCTCGGTTTAACTTTCCCCGTGGACCTCGCCTCCCTGGGGCACACGCAACAATTGTGTGTTAAGTACTTTTTGAGTAATTGCCTTTTTCGGACTCGGTCCGTCCCCGACTACGGCCGACTACAACCAATTTGCATAGCCGTTAATGAACATTTGCTAATATTTTGAGCACTAAAAAACATCGCCATAAAGTGGAGGGTGCCACGCCCCCGCCCCCGCCTGCTGGCCCTTCTGGCTGGGGCGCCAAAGCGTGCGACAATCAAATAAAAGTACATGAAAAACACATAAAGGCACATAAAAGGGGTATCCACGGAGCACGGAGCACGGAGCTCGGAGCACGGGCTACGTATTTTTTGTTATTCCTCGCATTTTAATGGCAAAGCGCGACGATTGCTTGAAACAAACAGGTGAGCTGGCAGGGCAGGAAAGGAAAGGAAGCTCCCGCCATGTTGGTAATGGAGTTTGCAAACAAACATGGCCGCCGGGGAAAAATCACATAATTTACACGTTTGCATTTAAGTATTAAGTGGGCAGGGGCTGGAGTCGGGCAGGGATGGAGTGGAATGGGTGGCAAAGTGTTTCGTTTACTTTTACCGCGTTTGTTTGCGAGGCTCAGCAGAGTTGCTCCGCCAACACATATTCGTGTATGTACGGGTATTTTAGGTTGAGCCCGCCCGACTCAGTTTTATGTGCAGAGGAAGCAATTTTTGGGTCGACTTTATTGCCCCTGTCGCCGTCATCGGTGTTGATGTTGATTTTAAAGCGTTTAATGGCCTCGCGTCTCTGTTTCTCCTCGGCCAAATTGAAAAGAAAACCCCCGAAAAAGGGACGCCTGAGCGAAAGATGAAGATTCAGAGGCCGAGGCAAGATCTGGGTTTATATGTTTGAACAAAGTGTTGGGATTTCCAGAGATTTGCCTTGGAATTTGACGGGGTAGTTGTTGCCAGGAGCTGGAGATGGAGATGGAGATGGAGCTGGAGTCCCTGCCGTAAAAGGGATGCGGGGAAGGGCTTATGATGGATTGACAATGGTCCGGACCGGGGCCGGGGACGGGGCCGGATCGTTGGGACGGAATGTAGGGCACGGAAATACGATAAGGGCTAGGCAACCCCATTAAGGGATGGCTAAGAGTGTAAACTGTCATATCCACTACACATCTAATCCCGCATTCATGGACAGGTTATTATACTAGGCACAATGCAGGAATGGCTGCCTGGTAGGCACTCCGCTCAAATCGCTACGTCCGTAATTACAGCCGTAAGTGGGCACAAATTGCGATACGCCGAATGGCTGGCTCTTCCTTCTGTTCCTTTCCCATCTCGGGCGCTGCACCGCCTCGCCTTCTGTTGTTCCGCCGCTTATAATCAAAAATTCCATTTAAAACTTTAAACTCATTACTAAATGTTTAATGTGCGCTCGTTCCACGCTCCTCGCCTGCTGTTGTTATTTTTATTATTGCCGCTGCCGCTGCCGCTGCCGCTGCTCTTGTTGTGCGATAAATCAACACAAAAAATTCTGCAATTTGTTAGGCGCGCAAAGACAGGGAGACAGTCGGACGGACAGGCGGCAAGACAGGGACAATAAAGGTCTAAGGCCGGGACTGGGGACTGAGCTCTCTAACGATGCGGCAACCTGTCGACGTTCCCGAGGAGACCCAAAAGGGTCGTAGTCCTCGACGCCATATTGTTTCAAGCAGGCGGCGCACAGCGGGCGACCTGAGCACCGCCTCGAGCTCTAATCAAGTGTGTGTGCGGATGAGTGGCTGAGTCGCGGCTTTAGGACTGGATCCGGGTTCCGTATTCCGTATTCCGGATTCTGGATTCCGCATTCCGGATACCGCATGCCGCGTCCCGCGCCATCGTCTCTACTGGTGCTTCAAGGCAAAGCCAAGATGAGTGTCACTCGGGAGGGGGAGTAAACTTTCGGCACGATTTGCATGTAAATTAATTGCCCTTGCCCTGGCCCTGGCCCTGGCCCTGCCGTGCCGTGCAGCGAGATTTTTTGCCGCTTAAGCAACCCTCGGGGCGAGATAAGTCGTATAAATTATAGCAATTTAATAAGTTTTAAATATACGCATCCGGCTGACTCTCTCTTTGTCTGTTTCCCGAAAAGTTGGCTGAATCTTTGCAGCAAAGTTTACCGAATGTCGAGGGGGCGACACTCCAGAAAACACAGTCCCGCCTCCCGCCTCGCGCCTCCCGACTCCTGGCTACAGGTTGTCCCCGGCTTCGTCCTGCTTCTGGTGCTATAACTCCAGACAAAAACTGTTGCCGATTAAAATTGTCGGTTGGGCATTAATTTTATGTCACGATGCGCTCGCAGCCAACGTGCCGTGTGATAAGGTGGCGACTCCTCAGCCCAGCACAGCCCGGCTCCTTGGGGGTGACTGGGCTCTGGGTGTTTGGCTGTCTGGGTGGCTCTTCGCAGTTTTGTTCCCGCTCTAAATGGGTTTATGCAAGTGTGAAAATAAGTCTCTTAATGGCCGGGGCGGGCAGTTAATGAGTTGAAAGTGGCGAGGCACGTGGATTACGCTCCTTTGTTCGCCCTTCGCCGCCAGCCTTGGGTCCTTCCATTTTTCTTCTGCTCTCCCGGGTCAGGGGAAAACAAAACTTAATTTGTTGTTGCAGGTGAGACGAATAAATTATTTGATAACAGTTTCAGTTTTCCCAGCATAAATAAGATTTCACGGGCGCCACCGTCGCCGCCGTCGCCGCCTTTGTTTGCCGAACGGGGGAGGGCGCTCCTGGGGATCGGGACTTGTTTGCCGTTAGTCGCTTAATGCCCGGCTTAATAGTGTAGGTTGTGGGGTAGCTGCTTACTGCAGGTTTCGGTCTATTTTGATTCCGGCTGTTTGCCCTCGCCCAATATTGGTTCAGATTAAATTTTGTGCCGGCGGTCGACACCCGATTCCTCAAGGTCTGGCGCTACCAATCAGCATTCTCACATGTAATTGGACACGTAGGGATGGCCCTTTCGGTGCTCCCAGAGCCGGCTGGACTGCCAGGACGACTGCATGTAATTACAAAGCAAAAGTTTCGCATATAATTTAAACAAAAAACGAAAGAGAACGAACGAACTTTTTCAATAACAAAAATTTGCACAAGCAAAAAGAAAAACGACCTGCGGAGGAAGAGCAATGGGGAGGGACACAAATGGCAATGCCAAAAGGCAACTGTGAAAAAGTTTGCAATAAAAACGCCAATGGCCAAAACGACGTCGCACAAGAGCACACAGAGGTACGTGATGTGCCTGGGCAATGCAAATGTTTAATAAACTTTTTCAAATAAAAATTTATCTACGTTGACGTGCAATTTTTAGACCAATTAAACCGCTGGCCAGTGCAACTTCGGGCGGCGGGAGTGAGTCCCGGAGCTCGGGGCCCCTTCGCTGGGAGTTGGCAGACAGGGATCGGCAGTTCCCTACGTGCTCTGGACCTGGCTCTGACCCTGCTTTTGATCCTCTTGCAGGAGTCGAAATTCGCTTATAATTACGACGCGTGTAAATTAGTGCTTAATGGCTCGGGGATGCTCGCCTTGTCGGCTGCTCGGCATTTCCGGTTTTAAATTTAATTAGCTCGGTATGCTTGCATAATTCTCACCGCGGGGGCGAGGCGGAGCCCGCGCTTTGGCAAACTAATAACAATAATTGCGATAAAGCCAGCATTAAACGCAGTGCAATAAACACGCTCGAAAAAAGTCGATTTTAATTACGCATTTAAATTTGTTTGTTTGTTGGTTTGTTGTTATTCGCGGCCCGGAGAAAGGTAAAAATAAATGCTGGGGCTGCCTTTTGTTTTCGATTTAATGAACTGTAAAGCGCAGCCATATTTATTGCGTACTTTTTGCGTTATTGTTTATTTGCACGTTTGCTTTTTTGTTGTTGTCATTTTTTCTTGGTTTCGCCATTTTTTGCCCTCTGCGTTTCACCTTTATCATTTTAATGCATTTCATTTAAATTACTATACACGTTGTTTTACCAACGCCATTATTGGTATTATTTTATTTTCGTCCCCTGATTTCCCCCGAGCGCGGCTCCATTGCCTATTTTCAATAGTCAATAAACATTGTCAGCCTTATCGCCTTTAATTGAAATTAACTTCTGGCGCTGCCCGCGGCCCGCGGCCCGCCCCTGTCGTGGCCAGAACTAGACGCGGCATTTACCTGTGCGTATTTAACCCTGACCGCTCAAGGTCTCGGTGGCATTTGGGAGGATTCGAAGGCTTAAAGCAAGACGGAAGAGCGGTGGGTCCGTCATATCCACGGCTGGCATTTAATCATTAAACGGCAGCCGCCTGTGCGGACATCAATTATTGTCTCATAAAAAGTAATTTATATTAAAATCAAACCGCTTATAATTTCATTATGTTGATATATACAAGTGAGCGGCGGCTGCGGAGTGGCGGGGCAGATGGGCAGCTGGGCGTTGGGGGCGAAATGTGCGGCCATTAAATTTTGCCGCGGCAGACATTTTGTAATAAAGTTTGTGTTAATTAACGCACACAGCCGCAAAAAACATTGGGGCGTACGCATATCTCGGCCACCCGGTGCCCCTGCCACAGCCCCTGCCCCCGCCCAGGACATGCACTTGCAATATTTAAATTCAATTGCATACTTTCGAGCGCACTCGTTTGTTTGGCCGGCCACATGGCGCATACTTAATGAACCATGGCCTGTTCCGCTGCATATTTTATTTGCTCTCTGGCTTGTGACTGAAATACCTGCATAAAAACAACAACAATAAGTACACCGCGGAGCAGGAGCAGCGGGGCACAGAGCTCTTTTTCCATCCATAAACGGCGCACTAATAAAAATCATAGCGAAAAAATTGGTTTGCCATTATATTTAATAAAGTTAAACCGACGGCGACAGCGAGCTGGCCGACTGTGAGGAAAAGCGAAAGGAAAAACCCGGCAAATCTCCGCCAGGTGTGAGCGAGAGTGTGAAATGGCCGATTGCCCGCCTGGTGGCGACCGTGATGAGGTCAATTTTAATTTTAATTGGGTGAGCCGCGAAAAGCGCGGGACAGCCCTCGGCCGGACCGAAGTTAATTCCTATTTAGACTCCGATGCGGAGCTCGGCTGCTCTTCCCCTTCGATAGCGATAGTAAACAGATTAAATTTTGATTAAAATTGTCATTAACATTTCCCTGGGCTTTGGCATGTCAATTAATATTGCCTTAATGTTATTGCCAATAATTGTCATAATTTCTTTTTTCTTCATCCTGTTTTACACTAAAACTGCCATTATTTATGACGACGTGTCGTTGCTGTTGTTGCTGTTTTTGTTTTTGTCGATTTTGTGCCATTTTTATGGCATTTCATTGTTTTAATTGTATGCAACAATGGCCATTAAATATGCGCAACAACAGCAATAAGAGCAGTCCGAGCTGAAATGGATTTGACATTGTGCAATTTATGAAATTAATAATTTTTCTATGCGTGCCTCTAATTGTCAGGCGAATTAATTATATTACAATATGACTTTTTTAGGCCTTCGGATAACGCGTTCACCGCTCTAACCCCAAAAAACCCTTAAATTGTGGTCGCTCGTAGAGATGATGGCTTTTCGAATTGCCTTTGAGCCGGTGGCCACAGGGTTATGAGCTCAAATAAATTAATGTAAAATTATTAACTGACAAACACTAAAATTATGGCAATTTATGGCGGCCATAAAATGGCGGCATTTAGCGGCCGATAACCGAGGGAGGGCCCTCTCGCAAGTGTTGGCATATATTAATATTAATTTTCGGGACACCAATTTGGATTATGAATTGCAACGTTAATGGACCTTAAATCGGATTGAAAGCTTTAATATTAAGTTCTCCTAACTCTTTTGGTAAAAAGTCGAAAGGTTTTTTTATAAGCCAATGAATTATTTTCAACATAATACCTTAGGAACACCACAAGACCTACAAATGATTGTATTACCTTTGAATTTGCATTTCCCCAAACCTCTTACCTCTATACCCGTCTACATACACGTTTGGGGCAAAGGAAAAATCCCCCTGAAACGGCTGTCTTTTTGCCATTTTTCTGTAAACTTATTTATTACGATCAGGGCATGTTCGCCACGAACTAAGCCCCAAACCCAACAGCCCTCTGCTGCACTTTAAAAGCCATTAAAATGGCAAACTGGCTGCCGGAGCCCGTGAAATGTTTCCCTCCCAAAGTGCTGCCCCCAGCTTATGGCTAGCGCTGTTAATTTCATCAGAGCTACTGGTAATTGCGTGTATGGAGTTGCAGTTCCCGGCCAGGATAGCATCAGAGACGCAGCCTCCTCCGACTCCTTGTTTTGCTTTCTGTTTTTGTGCACAAAATATAACTGGTGGACATGGAATGCAGGGTGACTGTGGCTGAAACTGGCACTGGGCCTGGACCTGGACCTGGACCTGGGCCTTGCGGTCCTGCGGATGCCATTGCCCACCGACTGGCTACAATTTATTATATTAAGTATTTATGTCGGAACGCTCCTCACACACAGCCGTGTGTGCGTCTGTGGCGCGGGGTCTCTGTGTCTGTGTATGCATAATCCGAAAGCCAAAAGTAATTATATTAAGTAATTGATGAATTTGCCTTTTTCCGCGACGAGCAACGCCTGTTCAGAGCCTGCGGGATAGAGACGGCCAATGCCAGACGATTGGCAGACAGAGGATGTCCAGGGGATAGTGTAGTTCGAGCCCCGAAGGCAAATAAAATTTAATAAAGCGGCAAATAAAAATTTATTGTGTGTCATTTTAGGCGCACTGCGACACAGCGCCCAGTGACATCGCCGCCGCCATCGAGCGACAATGACCGACAGTTTTTTGATTTGCTCATCCGATGGGCGGCAATTTCCGGCTGCCGGGGCAGAGGCTTTGAGCTAAGCTTAAAGAGCGTTCGGGTAATATATATCCACGCACTTTTTCGGCGTGCTCTCCCAGATTTATTTGCACATTTTAAATTTGATTGAAATGAATCGGTCTTTTTATGGAGATATGCACTCGCGAGTCGCGAGGGATGTATGTGAAAGGGGGCGGCACAGGCGATTGGGGGTTGCATCTCGGATTTTTGGGGTTGCATGCCCCCTTGATGGATGGCGCTCAAATAGCCTCAAAGTTTAGAAACAAAAAAAGCGGACTTTGAAGAGCACGGCCCGTGATAAATGGAGTTCACTGTGCACGCCTTGATAGACCGCGCCGCCTCTTCCAAGCCCATGCCCAACGGCATGGCGGGGCCCAGCGGGAAAGTCATTAACGAATCGAAACTTGGAAGCCGAAAGTACACACTTCGATAATGGCACTTTTTATGGTCACTTATCGGAGGCGTTGAAGACAATAAACGCTAGTATAACAGTTTGCTGCCCAGGAGCGAGTGAATATAATAATGCCGGGACCAAACTTTCGGTCGCCGCTTATCGCGAAGGAGTAAAGGCAATGACCAGGCGCGAGGCAAAAACAGAAACAGAACCCAAAGCCGAAGCAGCGGCAAAGCAAAGTTGCGAAAATTTATTGGGGAAATTGGCCAAGTCGAGGGAACTTTAACGAAACGATACCAAAGTTTATTACTCAATTACAAAACCATCAAAATGAAAACGGAATGAAACGAAACTCGCCGAGAGCAGAGCGGAATCCGAAAGATAAATGAAATTGATAAGCGCGTAATTTATGTTTGGATTTCGTTTTATTCTGTCATTAACGCGCAGTTGCCTCGCCCAGTTAGAGTCCGGAGTCCGGAGTCCGTAGTCCACAATTGTGCCCTGTATTTGTGTTGTTCTCAGCCGCGTTCTGGCGTTCTGGCGCCCTGGCACGCTCTTCACTCCTCCGCCATTTGGGGAAACTTCAAGCGACGAGGAAAACTTGGTCAAGGCGATTGGAGGTGCCCCCTGCTCCGCGCTCTCCTCGGCCATTCGGGCTCCCACATAATCGATCAAAATCGATGCGATTGCCAAGCGCTAAGCGGCATCGAGTATTCAACATTCTACAAAACCGATAGGAATTTTGCATTTTGCGGTCTGCGGGGTGAGAGTATTATGTGATCCCGTCCCACCAGCGTTGTGCATAAATAATATCGGAGCAACAAAGGCCGCCGCTCGTGCACATAATGAAAAATTGAAACATGAAAATTGTCAAAAACAGCGAAACGGGGTTGCTGATGAGCAGCGATGATGAGGCGGGGTGCTGGCGCATTACCTGTCGGGCCGAGCCTTGCCGGAAATGAAATTTTGCAATGATAGCAGGGGAAGGGGGTGGGTCCGACCACATCCATACGTACCCATACATCAATGGCAGCCACTGGAGCTAGCAAGGCAGGCACAGTGGCTGACAATTTTGACAATTTTCGTTATGCAATAAAAATGATGTGCGGCGACAAAGCTGTGCTACCCACTCACCGCTCGCGGCCCACGCAAACTGTTATACGGCCATGCAATCGTAATGGCCGGGCCATATGCCCATGTGCCCGGATCCCCGAGTCTGCACGAAAATATCGGTATTCAATGGGCATTTCATTAATGTTAAATGCGGGCGACCGAGCTTTAGAACTCGTCCTGGAGGGGGGAATGCCAGTCGGGGAGGCGGTCTGCTCGAGCCGGAAGTTAATTGAAAATGATGATAACACATATGGAAATGTAATTGTTTGTGAACTGTAGCATACAAGCCGCGGGAGGATTGAATTAGTCTGCGCGCTGGTGCGGATTTCTCTCTAAAATCCAACCCCAAGCGGCAGAATTCATTAGCGGCACGTCCGCCCTGCGCTGTTAGCACCTGTCCCACACGAAGGAGGCCGCCAAGATGCTCTGGGTCCGCGGAAATCCACTAAATCAATTCAATTCAATTACAAAACGCTTCCACCTCCCACCCGCCAAATGGCAGCAAATTATCCGCCCTGCTAAGCGGCAGGCGCGCTTTATGTAACATACTTCTGCGGAGAAAAAATTGGCTTTTAATCAGCGCCCCCGATGTCGGCTTAGCGGCTGATTGGATTGAGGGACGGGCGGGACTGGGACTGGGGCAGGAGCACTCTCTGTTGTCTTTGTATAATTAGAACGCAGCCAAGGCAACCGGCAAATCAAACCGACGACAGCTGAGACGAAGGACGACGAACAAAAACCCAAAACGCTTGCCAAATTAGCCGAGTGCTAAAAAAATCCAACGTTCTGCGGTAATAAATCTTCGCTCCGCTCCGCTCCTGTTTAAGTAATTTCAATTTCATTTTCATTTTCAGTTCCAGTTTCGGCGACTTCCGCAACCACATACAAAAGTAATTAGGAGGCTTTTTTCACGTTCTGCCCGTGTTTCTTCAGAGGGAGTTTAATTAAAATGGATTTTTTCGTGGCGCGTTATTTATTTATTTGCGCGTTTCCTTGTGATTTGAGTGTTGCGGTAATTAAAATGACATTATTCAAAGTTGCCATGGCGAAAAGGGTCGACCCGGGCCCGGGGTCCAAAGGTCGTTGTCGAGGCTTGTTTGTCCGCCGGATAGGCGTTTATTGCTCAGCGCCAAAGCGGACTATCTAGATGAAAGGGTTGCTGCCTCGCCCACTTTCACCACTACTGAGGAGAATCAGAAAACGATTAGTCCAAGATTTGACTTTGATGGGGCCACGTTGAGCTGGGTTCCTCGCTGCTTTCCATACGGAGGGAAGGAAGGTCCCTAGAGACGGGGCGTATTCACCTCACAGACGACTTCTATTCGCGACTCGGTTCAATAAACCTTTGTCTAGTCCAGGAATCCATTAACGCCCTGCAGACGTGATCGATGTGCAGCGGCGAGCAAGGGATTCAGAGCCTCGCAAAAAACAAACACGCACCGAAGTGAGCCGGGGAAAAAAGTGCACAGCAGCTTGCAAGTGCAGTTGGGAAGTACTATTTTTAATCACTTCAAAAGTTTCATTTTTTGCCACTGTCGCTCTGTTGCTCCTCTTCATTGTGTGCCTGCCTAAAGATCCAACACAATGACAACATTAATAGATTGCCAAAGCGCAGGCCGATGGGCGTAGTGTATGTCTGGGGGGTCTTGGCCTGGCCAGGCCAGGCATAGAAAATGCCCAGGAAAAACAAACAGAGAGAGAGCGCATAGAAAAAGCTGGCGCAGACAAAGAGCTCGAGCTGCCGCCGCCGATTCCCCTGATTTCTTCTCTGAACAAGGGTTAACTGTGCCGTGAGTCACTCGATGAATGACTTGTTGTGCAGGCGGCGTGGGAAAGGGGGTCTAGCCTTTATAAAGATATTTCTCTGCCGGCTGTTTGCTGATTTCGTACGCTGATAGGCACGAAAAGACCCCGGAGTTACTGCATATCAATGAGGTGAATTCCTGGGGTGGCTCAAATAGGGCTGGGCGCCATTTTAAAGACGTTTAGCGGCATTTTTACAGTTGCATGCGTCATCATCCGAGTAACCTTCTCGTGGGTCCGTGCGTGGCTCCAAGTGTTACACATTTGCATTTGACGTGCTACCAAATCCCAGCGAACGGAGTGCAAAAATAGTTCGGCTTTTAGTTATGAAAATTGCGCAGTTTTTTCCCAACAATTTGTTGCGTGGCCTTTCCAGACGCTGCTTATAATTGCTCCATTAAAATTTGTTTATGGCTAAAGTTTATGCCGTGCGTCGGGTCCTGTCGTGGCTCGGCTGCCGGTAATTAGAATGTCAGAAGGCTGGCTGGCATAGTTGGGTGCTATTTTTGTCCCACTTAGCAGTACAAGGTGGGACGAAGCCGTGCTCCCAATACTGCGAATGTGTACCGAAACTTTACCAATAAAGGTGCCGGTTGCAGGGCATATTGATGGATGGCCTTTTTCGCCTCAGCCTCACTGACTGGCCTTTCGCTTTCACTATTCACATTGCCCGCCCGCTCGCTCCCTGTCCGTCGCTCTCCTGGTATTGGCAAAGATTGAATGACCCAAAGCGGTGGCATCATTTGCCAGATGACTCATGCAAAACGGAACCCACAGAGGCCCTTCCTGGGCTGGGACCCATTCTGGCCCAGTGCCTCCATCAATTGGCAGAGGTCAGCAAAGGTTAGCCGGGTTGGGTCGCCGGGGCCTAATGGAGTTTTATTTTAAGCCGTGCCTAAAAGCATGCTGTAAAGCTCTGCTTTCCTTTGTTGTTGGTGCGTTTCAGGAGGAAATTTAATATCATCGCCATCGCCTGCGTCCTGAGTCCTGCGTCCTGCATTGCACACTAAAAGGTTTCCACGACGCTTTTAATTACACTTTAAACAATAGCTGCACGCAGCTGGCCCCTCCAGGGAAAGGGCAGGAGGAGTGCCTTTACCAGGGGCAACCCCTTTTCCCCGGAAAATGGCGAACGCTTGCGATTTGCGCTTGATTAAATTCTAATTATAAAGCGTGCGTATTTTCGGTTGGATCCCCGCCTGGCCTCCTTCCGTTTTCCGTTTCCCGCTTTCCCTTCTTCGCATTTCGGCTCTGTTTTTCCTGCTGGTTGTTGTTTACCATTTTCCTTGATTTTTACGACTTTTTAATGATTTTCACTGCCAGTCACTCATTTGGCCACCATCGCGTGCCCTGCGTCCGCCCTTCTTCGCCTCCACCAATTTTCCTTGACTTTTGCGTTTTGTGCTTCGACTGTTGGATTGCTTTCTGGGTTTGGTTCGGTTTTGGTTCGCATCGGTAATTTGCTAGCTCCTCCCGTAGCCCGGCTGATCCCTCGCCCCTGCCGCTCCCATTTCGTTTACTGCTAATGCGACTTTTAACGCTGATTAATGTTTTCTTTTTACAGTTTGCCCATCCATTTTCCACTCCCACTGGCCGGGCGTCCTACCTGCGCTCGTCCAGTTGGCGGTTATTAAATTCGTTTAAAACGTCCAGTGCGACCACAAATAACATTGGCAGTCAAACAATTCGGCTTCGGGGCAAACAAATTGTTTGTTTGGCTGTCACATGTCAATAAAATTAACACTTCAGCCGGAGAGACAGGGGAAGGGACGAACGCATGCATACATTACACAATTCACAGCCCCGAGAAGACGTCGTGTTCTCGTTTGCTGCTGCTTAATTAAAGCAACAACATACCAGGACTTGGCCTGGCAGACAATAACTTCCTTGACAGCTGCAAAATGCATAGTTTCCCAGGCCAAACTGAAATTTATACAGGGGACACACGGAGCGAGCCAGGAGGGGGCAGGATAGTTTCGGCTCTTATGCAAAATGCAAACACAAAAACATCGGAATGCAAATTGCATTAAGTGCTCTGTGTCCTGGCACTAGAGGGAGACGGCTGCGGAGAGCGAGAGAGACGGCAAAGCTAGGTGAGGGCAAATCATTTGCTAGCTGCCACAGCAAAAAGTCAATTTTTAATTGATTATAAACATTGAAATATTCATTCTGCCGTGAATGGTGAAATTCAGGGACAGAAAAAGTTTAAATTCGATTGGCATTCTTTGTGGGCAAGCGGGAGTCAAAGGGGGCGAGTGCTTTGCAATTTTTCGCCTCATTTCCGTGCTGTTTTTATCGCGCTAATTTATTGAGCCGATTATAGGGCAGCAGCCCATGGCGGAAAGCGGGGACGAGCGCCGCGCGGGGTAGTAATTATTATATTTTCCATAATTTTAATTAGTTGATAGTGCAAAATAATCAAATTGCATTATCTGCGCACGCTGTTCCGGCCAGGCGGTTTTTGTTAAAGCGAATTCGGGCTTTAAAGCCTTTGTCTGCCCGAAATGCCTCGGGGAGGCATAAACGAGAGAGATAAATGCAAATAAACCCATTTATGCACCCGTATGTGTGCGCTCATAAATGATATATCAAACGTGCATAGAAATTAGGCAAGTATCTCCATCCGAATCCGCTGGTGGCTTTAATTGATGGCCGGCTTTGGCTTTAATGCCATCTCCAAACAGATATTAATCAGTTTTTGGATTATTTATAGGCCCGAGGCAAAGAGCGGAGTGGGACAGGAGAAACCCCCGTCGAGGTCGAAATCCAAATCTGAAGGATTGACTTTTGGACTTCTCCCGCAAATTGATTTTCGCAGGGTGCGAAACTGCTTGGCCAGGCGGCACCTGCACACCTGGACACACACGCAAGCACATAATGCACATAAGGCCAAAAGTCCATTGTCAACAGACACACCACACATCGCATTCCGAGTCAAGCCCCAAAGTATGTGCAGGCGGCTCTCGACTGTTTGGCAAGAGTTTAGACCATGGCCGTCACCACTGCCAGCAGAGACTGAGCTGGCCAGGCCAATAAAATATGAATTTATGGCCTATTTGCTTGGCTTTCTGCAGCCGAGTCTGGCAGGGCTGTTGACCGGGCATCGCAACAGAGCCAATGTTTTTATGTGAGAGCCACACCACATTAGGGCCCCAAATCTTGGAGCTTAATGAGCTTCCTCCACTTGGATATTCTGCTCTAATGGATCGACAGAACCAGCTACCGAAAGATGTTTTAAAATTCTAGGACCCACCACACCCACACACCACGTCCCTCCACATCCCTTTCTATATCAGCGTCGCCCGTGCAGAGCTGGCATAGAATCCTCAAGTCCAAGCCAGCCGCATGTTGTTGCCATCTCAATGGCAAAGCGTTTGCGGTCTTAACTTGGTTATGGCCATGGGTATTTTCGGGGCCAGAACGTTTTATGAATATGTCTGATGGCAAATGCACGGCAGTGGATCTGACTGGGAGAGACTGCATCCAGAGACCAAGTTTGTGCCTTCCCCGAGGACGCCGCATTCCATGTTAATTGTCTAACTCAATTTCGGGCAGTGCGAAGGCTGCGTAAACCACCACCCGAGGAGCTCAGCCAGCTCCGCTGAAAGTTTGGTGTCAAATGCGTAAATTTGATTGTGTTTCCTAGTTGGGTTATGCTAATCGAGTTTGAAATACTTCAAAGTTTCGATAATGGCGGGGCTGCCATTGAAAGGCTTTCACTCCGTGCCGCAGCGGCAGTCGTCATTATGAACGGAACAACCCCGGGGCGGGCTAAGGCCGGGCTGAGCCCGAGGCTGCTTTCGGAGCTGCTAATAGCGCAAAAGTATGCCATGAAATATGCATAAAATCACTCGCAAATGCGCTAAGCGAGCGACGTGGCGTGGCGGCTGAATCGCTTCAGTTTTTGTTGCTGCTGCTGCTGCATTTTGGCAAACGAGCTGCCAAATCAAAAACCGTTGAGCGTGCGAAGTGTCAGTTGGTGGACGAGGGCGGGGAAATGCACATTAGACAGCCGACGTTTTGGGGAAATTGCCTGGAAGCAGCTCCACTCCGAATGGTGGCAACTGCACTCGCCTGGAGCTCCTGCATTCGACCGGGCTCCGGCAACAGAATAAAAAATTCAGACCCATAAATGCTGAATGCTCGAACTGCCAGTGTGTGTGCGGCCCAATTTTAATTGGCCCGAAGCCTCAAATTATGCAATAGTTGCAGTCGAAATTGACCGCAAACAAGCCAGCAATAATTTGGAAATCATTTTTGTGAGCCATAATTTATGCAGAAATTCAATCTAAATTAAACATCAAACAAAGGCCAACAACGGCCGGGCCTCCCTCTCTCGGCTTTGCGTGTCTGGCGGGGCGTGCAATGCTCATTGCGACACATTCGCACCTGCAATTAGCTCAATGAACCCGCCAGCCGCCCCGTAACCTGCCACGCTGTCAGTCAATGCAGGCGGCAGCTGTCCAAAATGTAATATTTAACGCCATTTTATGCAAATTGAAATTATGTTAATGGCCACCGGCCACCGGATAACGGATAACGGACCACCGGCAATTGATGATGACGTCTGTCAGTCCGGCTGCAAAAACTGGCTGGCACTGGGATGACGACCACAGTTCGGTGCAGCGAATGGCATGTAGATTGGCTTAAAGCACTTTGCATGTTTACTGCTCAGTGTGCATCTTCTGCTCTCGCCACGAAGCTGTCTCTGTCCCATTTAAGGCTTGACAAGTCTGCATGGCTCATTTGCATTTTAATAATAATAATCACAATAATGCACAATAGCTGGGGCTGGGGCTGGAGCTGGGGCACCAGCAGGAACGATGATTACAATAATACATGAAATCACACATTCATCGGGAGGCGATGCGATAAGCTGTCAGATGCGAGAGGAGCTGCAGTTCATCAAGTTGCCAGTTGCCAGTTCCCACAGTCACGTACCGCCTCCTCCGGCGCTTACATCTTGCTTGTTGCCCAGCTGCCCGTGGATCCCCGCCCAGACCTGCTGCCTGCTGTCGTTAGCATTTTGTTTATATTTGCTTAAATGTGCGGCGCACTCTCATAATTAGTATGCATGTGTGCATCTGGAGGGTGCGTATTTGCGCAGGGGTCTGTGTGTGCCTGTGCCTGTGCAGCCATTGCAATTTACTTTTGTTTGGTTTAAAAAGCGCGTTAAACTTGATCATTGTTGCCGGCGGCATTGTTTGCCTGCTCGTTGCCGCTGTGGGTGTGAAAGAGTTAAGGCTCAGTCCAAAGCCATACCCGGCCCCATAAACCGCAATATCTGCCGGCGTTTCAATCGCTTGCTCACTCACCCGGGGGCACAGAGTCATAAAATTGCGTATACGTACCTGGAACGAGAGCAAGAGCAAGAAAATGTTGTTAATTTGGTTGCCGGGACTGAGGGGACGAAAGGGTTTGGGCTGGGGCTGGGTCTTAGGTTCGGGTTCGGTTCGGTCCGGGATACCTCCAGTGACAACGCCTAAGTGGGGCTTAAAAATTCAATAAAAAATCACTTAACATTCCATAAGAAGCTTTCAACGCTTCACATGCCCGCCTCGCACACAGCGACTTAAGAGGAAAGAGTCGGGAAAAGCGGATGTGAGGCCCAGAAAGAGACAATCGGAAGTAGACAGAAACAGAGAGAGAGAGAGAGAGTCGCTGTCTAGTCCTGCACAAAAACTGCAGGAACCAAAGCAATTTCACATTGAAAACTACTGCAAATTAATCAAATGCCTTCGCAGGGCAAGCGCTACAGAACGGCCAAGAGGCAGGGCTGCCAAGCAAACAGGAGAATGCCAGTTAGTCAGTCACAAAGACAGCGGCGAACGATAAAGGCCAAAGCCAAAAGCAGCCGTCCCTCTTCGAATCCAACCCTGTGACCTCCACACACACACTCACTGCGGCTGGCTCCATACATACATCCGGCTCCCGTTTGTGTGTATCGCAACGCATTAAATCGATAACACGATTTTTCAGCACGCACACAGCCTGAGCCAGACTGGATCCCAAAACAACTGGCTGACTGTGAGTTAAATTGTCAGTTTCATTACGTGGCAGCTTTCCCCGTTCGCCGGGCTTCCTCCTGCGGAATTTCCTTGCTTTTTTAAAGCCAAATCACTACGTCTGCGCGTGAGTCTACCCTGCCATCCTGCCACCACCCCACCGTGCCACCCTCGCAGTGCGACAAGCGATTTTTCAAGTTGGCGCTTCATCGTTCTCCGGAGCTGGTGTTCCTTCAGTTTTTGTTCGGTTCCGCGGTACTGGGCGCCAAGCAAACTCAATTTTCGATGAGGGCAGAAACGCATCGAGAGCCAAGTCGCAAGGACTCCTCTGGGGACTCCTCGAGAGCTCGAGGACCTCGGAGCTGGTGAGTTCAACAAACATTTAACTGATTGCCCGGGCGTGTGTTCGTGCCCGGCCCTGCCTGATTTTTTGATTTGCAATACACCTGGGAGCGAGACAGCCCTCGGCCACGAAAATGTTTAGCTTATTTGTTGGCGCTGGAAAATAAATTGTCTGTGCGTGCGGTAATTGTAAATTACGTACGGACGGCCCCGGCTCCTTGGCGAGTCAGTGTCAGTAAAGCAGCCAAGTTATTGACACCTCTCCGAGCCATGCCGTGCATTTTTGATCGAAACTATCAGGGGAGGCCCGCTCATAACATGTCCGGATAGATGATGGGCTTGGGAGGCCGCACTAAACTAGGCAGTTGATTGGAAATCTCCATCCGCTCCCCGGGTCAATACAATCCAGATTTCGGAGACTCAGACCCAAAGCAATTCAATCAGTGGGATCGCAACTCACCAGTAATCCACTTTGGGGGCCCGAAAGAACGCAACAATTTCTTTTAAACTTCCTGCTGACACAAATCAGCCCACGGCCATAACTCAAACTATCTCCACCTCCACCAGCTCCAGCTCCGCTCTGTGCCCAGAATCAATAACCATAAACAGAAATTCCTTATGCTCACGTGTGGAGTGGAGGAGCAGCCGCATAAAAAGTATGCCACATGCTCTGGGAAATCACTAAATTCAGCCCAAGGCAACGTGTACCTCATCATTTATGGAGGCGGTAGAAAGGCAAGCCAGAGCACCGAGCACCGAGCACAGAGCACCGAACACCGAATACCATGCAATGCCCCCGTTGATAACTGAGAGTGCTTATCACGCCCACTCCGCCACCGCCGCCCACTTCCTTGCCCCTCCGTCTCCGCCTCCGACGACTGCATGTGACATTTGCATGCTTACTTAAACAGCAAAAAGCAGCCTCTACGTCAGCGACTGCGAGCTTCTGCCACGTCGAGCTCGGCACGTCTGCGTCAACTATGCTTTACATTTCGGCCAGACTCGTCTCAGGCTCAGGCTCTGGCTCTGGCTCAGGCCCGGACTCCGACTCCGACTCAGACTCAGTTGTCCCTGGCCCGCTGGTGTTGTCAGTAGGCAGTCGCAATCCTGTCGACGTCACATCAGCACACGTGTGTAGTAAAAATCAGACGTGTGGGCGCTCCTCCGGAGTCGGAGCTGCCGTAGTCGAGCCAAGTCCTGCCTCCATGTACTTTGATTGCTTGCACGTTACCCGTACAATTTTCGGTATGATGGCGGCAACATTTCATGATTTCTTGTACGTGTTTCTGCCTGAGAGCACGCGTCCTCCGCCTCGCCCTATGCCTCTTGCCAAGTTGCCACTGCGCCGCTCCAGCCCCCTCAGATCTATTCCGGCTCTGGGGTTTCGGAGTAATGTATGCAAGCACTTTTTGTGTATGACGCCGTTGCGCTATGGGTCGTCGCCGTGTTTGTTTGCCTGGTGACTGATGATGGTTTTGCCCAGCTCCCACTACGCCATCAGCCGCAGGCCCGGCTCCCACTTGAGCCGCTAGTTTCTCGGAGGGTGGCGATTCGGGGGTTCGTTCTGCTAATAAATCAATGACGCCATTCCGAGACGAAGTAGGCGATGATTTATGCCTGGCGAAAGGGTTCCGAGCACTTTCGAGCCTAATTGAGTGGCTCTTGATGGATCCGTCATTCCTACGGTCTCTTCTTTCAGCAAGAATCGTTCCGATCAGCAGAGGTACAACAAATTGAAGAACTTTTGTTTCTAGTTATAATTACAGATTTATCTCTAAATTTTGAACAACATTGTTGGAAAATTCCCAAAATTCTAGAATGGATAATGATGAGCAGCTGATCGTACCGTCGCCGGACTCGCACTGGTCGCTAAGGCTTGTGGACACTAAGAAGCCCTTTCCCAGCCAGATCTTGGCAAATGTAACCTACAAGCTTCTCTGCTTCTTCTATCCCCCGATATCCCTGGATGTAGTCGAGTTGACCCATGTGGTCAGCAATCCCGAGTTGAACGTCTTTAACGTGGGACTCTTTCTTTCTTTTGCCTTGGTCCTCTCTTACGTTGCCTATGTAGGGTTAAAGTTCTTGAGAAAAGCGGTGAGTGGTTAGCTGACAAAGAAAATATAAATAACAAGACGAGCAATGCGAGTCAGCGATGAATGGCGTTTCAGAATTAGCACACGTTTCATGTTCTCTGAGGTCTCACATTCTATTTATCGATATTTACACTCTTCAAGCTGCTTGTGCATCTTATTAATTATATTACGATTTATTACTTATGCCTCTTACTCTGCAGAAAACTCCTGTTCGAGCCGATATCCTTGAGGAGCCCACATGGCTGACCACGTCGAACCTAAGCTTGGTCGAGGACAAGGACCAGGAGAACGATGTTAGGTTCCGCCATAAGGAAGATAGAGGTGCGCCTGAGCAGGACGATCTGGCAGAGCAAATCGAGCGAGCTGTCTGGGAAAGGCCCGTTCCTAAAAGGCAGCCGAAACCTAAGGAAAAAGCCTAGCCTATTTTGTTTTGTATCATTTCAGCCAAACAACTCGATTTAAGCTATTTCAATTTCGTTTAATGATTGGGCCCCCTTTGCCGGCTCCGGAAAGTGTCGGCTTTGGGGTTTTCTCTGTGGGTGCAATAAAATGAAGTGATTTCCCGGTTTTATGCTCGGCGCAGACACAGGAGCCAGCGAAGAAGACACTGCACATGGGATTAGGTCGAAGCTGGGGCCGGGGCGAGGACTTGGGCTGAGGCTTGGGGCGAGGACTTGGGCAATCATTTTGGCAGCGCATGTGTCGGATTATTTTGTTGGCTTGCGTTTTATTTAAATTTGCTTCTTTCGGATGCCTTTTTGCTTGTGCGGTGGTTGTTTGTCGCCCAAATCTGACAGCAGCTGAAAAGCAGGCTAAGCTTTTGCCGCCTCTTTTGGCTTGGCTCTGAGAACAAATTAATGATTTGCCATCAAGCAAATAAATCAAAAGCTTCAAAGCAGATCTCCAGCTTAGCTCGGCGGAGTGGGAATATACATATTCAACGCCTTTCATCTCGCTCTCCGCTCCACTTTAAAGAGCGGCCGGCGCATATAGTTTTATTTTGCAGCTTTTTCCACTCAACTAAGCGCATGCATTGATGATATATCCCCGACCGTTTGACACCCCTTCCCATTGACGCGACATAAATAACCGTGCGAGGCTGTTATAATTTATAATCCTTGCTGTGGGCATCCCGGCAACAACAACAGCAATGGAACAGGAGCTGGAATAACATTGGACTGCCACGGGGAGTGCAAATATTTTTGCTTGCTCTTCTCTTTCTCTATGATCCGGGCTTCCTCTTTCATTTTTGTTGTATTTTATTTATTCGAAACCTGCCCAGGCGGAATCTCTCCGGCTCAGTCCGCCTCACCCAGGTTGGCAGCACAAATATTTTGTTGGGTTTTCCTCCTTCTACACATCCCCACCATGCAACACCCAACACCCAACACCCCCAGATCCTGTGCTTGCATTTAGCTTGTGTGTACTTCTTTTTTTGGGCGGCAAAATGAGGTCAAAAGTTTATTGGCCAACAACTGTGTGCGAGCACCCCGCTCTCCCGGCGCTGTTTTGGTAGGCATTAATGTCAGACGAAACAGCTTTAATGCCAATAAACAAATTGCCTGCACTTAGCTGCAGGCCTCCCAGGCGCGAAGGGAGGGATTAGGCCAATCGAAATGGGTTTTAAATGATCCTGCAGCACTCTCATTGGCTAACCACAACAGCGAGCCAACCTCTGCGTGCTGTCCCACTGCCAGCTAATTACAAACCAATCAGCCAACTAATAAATTTCAAATAAATTATGGAAAAATGGATTCGCTAATGTATGGCAGGGAAATTACAAAAACGAGCACGAAACTGCCAAATGCATTAAATGTTCAAATGTTTAAATTATGAGTTTAGAGCAACGCTCCCCCTACGGTGCGCAGGTTAACTATTTTAATTATTCAGAATAAATCTCCTAACATCTTTGTCAGATGCATAAACTATTAATTATCCCTGCCCTGGCACTTTTGGAGATGAGTTGTGTGTGAATCCTGAGTGGTATCGAAGCGCCCTTCGAAGCGCACCCATTCACATGCGACTGAACATCAATCGAAGTTCTAAACTTGGGAGCGAGCCGAAGGCTTCGAGACTGTTTTGATCGGCTCAAGGTGGGTTTATCGTTGCCCCAACTAGCTTGGGTTTATTCCCTCCCCGTAAAAGCATTTGATTCAATGTTTAATGAGGGTGAACTGAATAATAGAGAAGGCCTACCTTTCTCCCGCTGGGAGGATAGCAGCACCCCTCCCCGGGGCACACTCCTTGCTCCATGATTATGACAGCTTCTTTGCCAAACTCTGCTCCTGTCAGGGAGCGCTGGCTTGCTCTGGCTCAGCCAGATTTCCAGGCTGCTCGGGCTTTAATTAAACGGCAATTGTGGTCATCAGTTGTCGGGCTCTCTTGTGCCTAATCAGTTTGTGTGATGAAAGACTAAGCCGGGATTACGGAATGTCTGCCATGCGGGTGCGACATTTGAATAATGAATGTCAACTCGATGCTCGCTTGCAGGGGAAAAATATAAGCCCGGCCTAAGTCCCCAATGTCACTCAGCTGTCAATTGTGAGCAAACCTTAGGCGCAGGCCAACTAATTGGGGCGTGGCCAGCTGACAAACTAACTGACCGGCTGACTGACGTAACCAGGCAAGGCAATTGGCCTGCCTGTTCGTCCGTCTCCCCATCAGGCCGTCCCTCCTGCCTGACCATGAACTAATGCACCTAATTGCTGTGATTATGTCGTTTGTGATTATCTGAGTGGTGTGTCCTTGCTTCCGCTTAAGCGGGTCCTCCGTTGCATACAATTAGACGCAGCAAACGCTAAATCTCATTTATCAACCCGTGCTCGATGCCCCTTGGCGCGACAATTTTCGATAATTTGCCAAAGACATCACGCAAATCTCAGTTGGCTTCGGATTCCTCTGCTGATTGGGTTAACTAATAACCACTCACCCCCGATCCAGTTGCCTTCGGAACTTTGGCTTCCCCTCCCCTGGCACTGAACCTGATTCTGCCTGATTCATCCTCGGGATGCCGGAAACTTTTTGCTGACAAGTGTGACAAGTTTTAAGGCCCATAACTAAGGCGGCAAGCAGCCGCACACCCGCCCCGCCCCGACTGTCAACTCACCTTGGGTGAACGGTTCCAAGTGCAGGACTCCCCTACCAAGTGCTGTGGTTTCCTCCTGCCCCCGTCCTCTGGCCTGGGCCACATTACACATGTAGAAGGCACAGCAATAATAGTAAATTTAAGCCCAGCCAACAGGGCGGAAAGGGAGAACCGGAGAAATGGAGAACTCGAGAAGCGGAGGCAGGGGGACTTCACATGACTCGTTAAACTTTTTGCCATTGTAATAGTTCTGCTTGGTTGGTTTCTCTTTCTTTTGAGACAGAGACGAGACCGAACAGAAACCGAACCGAACCCTGGCGAATGTATCCCACAAACCGAAGGATGGCTCCTTGGCTCCACAGGGGTGGCTGCTGCTTTACATGCTCCTGGTTTCCCTGCTCCTGGCTGCTGGCTCCCGGCTCGGGTTTCTCTGGTTATGCGCATAATTTATAGAGTGCGACAATATGTTGCCCTCTGTCTGCCTCCCGGCAAACTTTTCCACTCTCGTTCAAGAAAGTAAGATTTCTCTGACCGATACAGCTGCCAAGCCTGTGTCCGTGTGTGTGCGGTCCACTTTTGGGGGTCAAAGAGCAGTCGGAAGTCAAGGCTATTACCATAAGGGTACATCCACACATCTGGAAGACGTTCCACGCGGCTCTCTCTTAATTCTGCGCTCCGGAATGAAGGTCCCACGAACACAACTCCCTCCGGAAGTGAACGAAAATAAAACTCTGGCACAACCCTCAACCCCCTGCGAGGCTGACGTTTTTTCGAAAACGTTTGGGGCGATAAAAATGCAGAAACAAAAACATTTGGTTAGCTGCATAAATTTCGTTTTGTGTATGTGTATTTGTTGTCGCCGCCGCGGCGGTCCGCTGATAAAACAGCGCCAAAAAAGTGTCGTCGGGGGAGCAACTTAAGTAAAACTGCGCTGTGTAGATGCTGGCAGATAGGAGAACGAGTTTGTTGCGTTGCCTAAACAAGCAGCGGCCCGGCAGGCAGCAGCAGGAAGGACAAACAAGCGAAAAAGTTTTAAATACACATTTACGTTGGGCAAAGTTCGCCTCGGTCTCTCTCACTGACTCTCTTGAAATTTAAATATTTGCCGCCTTGGCACACTTTTGGCTTTCGGCTGCACGCCCACTTGCCGCTCATCGGAGCTCTTTAATCAAGGACCTCCGGTTCAATGGCCTCCCCAAGACATCGCGTTCGGAGGAGAGCTCGTCGCAAGTTTCCTGCACGCCTCATATTCCTGCCGCAAATCCCCTGCCGCAAAATTACACACACACATGCATCGCGGTTGTCTCTCTATTTACAGTTTATGCCCCACGTAAAGGTAAATAAAGTTGCAACAAGCGCTGCTGTTGCCGCTGCAGCTTGCTCATTGCATGCCACCAAAGTGACGTGCGCTCCGTGCCCTGCCCTTGGCCCTCCTTCGCTGCTCCGCTCATCGGAGCTGCCTCGGCGCGCTTTGGTGGTTTGCCTTACAAATCCCAAAACCATTTCACTAATTGAAATGAATTTTCATACACGAGAAAGAGGAGGAGCAGGAGCAGGAGCGGGAGCAGCGGCAGCCGGATGTGGGGTAAACTTGGGCCCGCATGCATTTGCGGGTGTGTGAGCACCAGACACTCTCGTGTCGCAGCACAAAATTGCAATGACCTCGGGCAACCACAAGAGCGTTGCAGCTAAATATGGGGAATATATGGCAAAAAGCAGCAGCCAGGATGCAGGCACGTCACAAGATCCTACGTCTCGCATCGCAGTTGAATGACTTATCATCCGGAGAGGACGAAGAGGACGGAGAGGAAGCTTTAAGACTCGCAAAGTGTCCCTGGCAAAGCTGTCAAATGAAATATGAATTCGGTGCGCTCTTGGGCATACATATATAATTCATCAAAGTTTTCCTTTTGTGCCACTGACTCTCACTTGCGTTCTAAAAATATTCCAATTAAAAATTCATATACAGTAATTTGGCTGCTGCTGCCTGCTGGGACTAGGACAGGGACTAGGACTGGGACTGGCAACTCTCTATCCCCAAAAGGATTAAGCCACTCGACACGTCTCAAGATGTCGCCGGAGAAAGTAAATGGGCGGTGGATATACACGGCGTCTTTTTATTATTTAAATAATTATGCAATACCCGCGCCGGCAACTCGGGCATCTTAGCAGCCGCATGCAGGAATTTTCAAGTTCGTAATTATGCGATGGCTCACTGCAGTCCCTAAGCTCTCGCCCGCTTCCAGCCGCACTTCCTCTTCCATTTTTAATTTATTTTGAATAAGCAGAAAAGGCACAAAAGACGTTGCCCAGACACTGCCGGCATTTCCCACAACGGAAGTCACTCCTTGCAGCTGCTGCTTGTTTGCATTCCATACGGCCGCCCCGCCGCTCTGCCTCCGTTGCGTATACGTAATGTCGGGTAATGTGTGCACTGCTATGGCCAAAGCACGGACCAGGGAGGGTAGCCGACCATTGAAAGGCGTTGAGCGTGGCTTGTAAATACAGAACGGCGACAAAGCGAGCCTGCAGGGAGCCCTCCCCCAAGACGGAAGACGGCTATCCTAAGCCATTTTGAATTTTTGTCTTGCGCTTCTCGGGGTAACATTATTTTAATTAACATATTTATGGGGACGGGGATAAGCGGCAACAAAAGCCAAGTCACTCGCCCCCACATACGGTTTGAGTGCATTGCAATTTTAATTACACACGGAGGCAGGGAGGCAGCTTGAGCGACGGCGGGAATTCTTACGGAACATGCACTGCAATGTTGCCATCTGAAAATCATTAAAAATTGTTTGCGAACGGTGAAATCATTAAAAGCATATAAATTATGCAGACGCCCTCCAACCAGCCCGCATCCTTGCAGCCGAGCCGAGCGGAGCGGAGCCTCGTCATTATGCAGCGCATAAATGCCACCAGCAAGGACGGCCGCGAAGGATGGGGACAAACATTGTTTTGTTAATGTTCTGCAAGACTTAGCTGCATACTTTCGGGGCCGGCGGGCCAGGACGAAAAGGGTTCAAAGGAAGCGGGCCTGGGCCAAGTTATTTCGAATGCGCACCTGAAAGTATGCTTTAAGAAATTCAGAAGCCCAGACTTGGCAACTCACGTATACCAGCGCCTAATTAAGTCGCAAAAGAAGTGAATTGCTTGTGCTTTCGGCAAAGTTTGGGCCCGGCGGTAGCCTGGTTACCGGGAATTTGAGGTATCTTGGTCAAAGACCGAGTGGCCAGGCAGGCTCCGCCCGGGTCTCCGGTTCAATCGCACTCAATATCAATAAATCCCGCAACAATCTGCATTCAAAAATCAAAGGATACACATGCACAGAGTGCTGCCGGAGCGGAGGGAAGGCTGCCGGCCAGACAGTCGAACATAAAATGCCAATTTCTAGTTGCCAAATGGTTATTGCCTGGTCTATAAATGCAGCAACAGCAACGGCAACGGCAACGGCAACAGCCACGGCACGGGCTGGACTTAAACCCACGTACGGGGACTATCCAAAATGGCCACAGCTCTTATGTTACCTATGGCCAAAGTCAAGCCCACAGCCAAAGCCATAGAATAGCTATGGCCGCATGCATATGTATGCATATTCCCCTTCCCCCGCATGCATATATGTATGCATGCAGGACGTCTGGCAAGTTAAGTGCCAAGCGGAACACGAAGGCAATTTGTTGCGTCACAAAAAATGGCAGCCGGAACGCAGATCGAGTGGATAGGGGCTTGGTCCGGGCACGGCTTCCCCGTTAGGAGATAAAATTAAAATTGTGCGTGAAAACTGTAGAGGATAAAGGATGGCCACATATCCATTCAACGGGTGCCCGACTGGCCAAGGAGCAGCGAGAGGGCTCCGTACTTAGCAGGCATAAAATATAAATTACAATGCTGCGCCATAATAAATTTCAGTTTACGTAAAAACGTTAAATTTATACACACTATATACGGCAAGGGGTGCTGCAGCCACACCGGAATGGGGCGAAAACCCATTATGAATGAATTTAGTAGCAGCGGCAGTAACCGAAACGTGCCCGCTCTCACTCTATCCATATCTCCTGGCCCCTCCTCACCCGTTTGCCTTTATATTTATACAAATTTAAAGCACTTTCGGGGGATCCCCAGAACCAGGAGCAAGCCCACGGGCGGGGAAGGAGGTTAGTTGAGGTTTCGGGAAAATGCCGGCAAATTTACGAGTATTTCCATGGCTGGCAGCAGCGATAAACCAGAACCAGAACGAGAGCCAGTCGAAAGCAATAACGACCGGCCAATAGACACTGAACTAGACTCTCGACTTTGGACTCCTGACTCTCGAGCTGGGCCAGCGACTAGACCGGACAGCGCAGGGAGAGGAAAGTTGGCTGAAGGACACCCCAGGACCGGGGGCTAGGCGCTTGAACTAGTCTGGCCTTCTGGGCGAGTTGAAGCGGTCAATGACAGTGGAAAGTTTTTCTGCAAGCTAACCACCAAAGCGATAAAAAATTAAAGCAGCAGGACGGATGGGGCAGGTAAGTAGGCGAAGGCAGCACAGACTGCCGCATCAAAATGCCGCAACGGCCTGTTATTATAATGAAAACGTGGCCAGCAACCATGCTAGCCGAGATGTGGCACTAAAAAGTTGTTAAAAGCAGGGCCAGGCGGCGGACAACAGCGGAAGCCAGTTACATTTGCATGGCCAATGCTCAGTCGTCCTTTTCAAGTGCGCAGCCCGGCACAGGACGATTGTGTCTCTCACGGGTCATTAACAATTTAAGGTGCCAAGTACGGCCCAATCAGAGCTCGAATCTGGCTGGCTGGCGTTTTATTAAAGCTTTAAAGGGCGCAGCTGGTGAATCACAGCAGAGCAGGGCGCCTCCAAATGTTCGCTTTTTAAGCGCTTGCCATGCCAATTTATACTATTTTTGGGCTGGGAAATACACGTACTCGTCCCCGTGCATCCGTACATTTTCAACTCTCGGCCAAACTTTTGTTTTGCTCCGCGATAACTCTGGGCGAGTATGCGCGACTGCATCGGGGATTGGGTGCGCGTGTATCCAATCGTGCAGAATGCCCATTTTTATATGTATTTGCATATGGTGCATAAGCATTTTTTCATACCCCATCCATCGGCAGGAGCCTCGCTGCTCCTCATCGCGAAATTTTAAGCCAAAAGCATTGGCTGCTGCCGCGGACAAAGTTTCCCTGAAAAATAACGTAGGCTGTCGCACCCACGCCGATTCATCCATTCATTTGCGAGCCTTGCAGGCTCTTCCCATTTTTCCAGTGGGTGCCAGAAGTCAACAAATAATATTTTCCATAAAAATTCGCACTGCTGCAAAATTGAAATGAAAATATCCCCGGCTTGGGGGGAAGAAAGGAGTCGGGGCGGGACCGCTGCCAAATGTCATGTATACCTGCTCGTGTGTGTGTGCTTATTCCTGCCCAGCTGTGTGGGTGCGGGCAATCTGAATCTCAATTTGATGTAGAATTTAATCAATATTTGTGTTACGATGACAACGAGGACCCCTGCCGGGCATCCCCCTCTGCCGCCGCCCGGTGTGCGGCCGGCAGGTTAGAATGTTTATCAATTTATGCATAAATGCAAATAGAATTTCATAAATAGTCATTTAATTGCACTTTGGCCAGAAGCAGAGGCGCCGGACGGCGGACGACGGACGACGGACGCCGGCCTATAAACGATATGCAAAATGCAAATTGGCGGACAGAGAGAACACTTAGGCAGTGTCACATGCAAAATCCATCTGACGCATTGATGTGCCGGCAAAAGTGTGCAACTGCCAGATTAAAGTGCTTCGAATTGTGTCCAAAAACCTGAGCACTGTATGCAGCCAAGGCGGCCGAGAAAGTATGCCAAATGCCCGGCACTAGAGTGAATGGTTTCTCTGAGACGAGGGGCAAACGGGGGCTGCTGGAAGCTGGGAAAAATTATGTGGCACGCAGGAAAATCAAGACAAAGCTTGGCATAAATACCAAATATGAAAACACGGGGGGCGTGTGTGTGTGTGCTTGTGTTTGCACAATGCAAGGGGAAAACAAAAGGCAGCACAAAGCAAATACGCAGGCAGCACAGGAGCCCGAAAGTGTGCTACACAAATGTATACACACGAGGCCGGCTGTTCAGGGAGGGTTGGCATTTTCAGCAGGCGTCTCTGCGTGTGTTTCGCTACCTTCTTGCAGTTTGTTTGTGCTTCGAGCAGAGAGCTGACTCTAAAAATCGCTCCAAATGAGGACTGCCTGCGAATAAAAGCCCGCTTCGGCTTCATTCAATTAATAGACCCATAAACGCCCCGTCCTTTCCATCATCTCTACGTCAGCCACTCTCCGGCGTGTGTGAGTGAGCCGCAGTTGTTTGTCCGCAGTGTTTTTTTTTTTTAGACGGGTTTCTGCTTAGGCCCCTGCGGTCGTTTGGCTCTCTTTTTTCGTTGCCGTGGCCGCTGCCAACTATTTTCACTCCACTTTCGAATGTTTTTATCCCTAAAGCCTGCTTGCGGATATGCATAGAGCGAAAACACAAACAACGGCCAACTCTAACCGAACTGAGTCCGCGGGAAAAAGAGGCCAAGAACATTGTTGGAAAAACAATAAATGGCAAATGTATGGCGGCATTTTAGGCGCATGGCGCATCGGAAACAAAAGAGCTGAAAATTTGCAAAATGCCGGGCCTTTTCCCTCCGTTCCGTCGACCGATTCGATTCTTTTTTCTGTATTTTGCATTTTTATGGCAATATGGCAAATGGAATTTTTGTGCCCGATGCGAGCGCTAAACATTTAAATGAGTCAAGTGGCTTTTTGATGGTCGCCACGCAGCGGGAAGGGGGCTTTGGGTCGGGGTTTGAGTTCGCTGCGGGTTGAATTTGCATATGGCTGCAAAAATTGCTTTGCGGAGGCTTTTAGTGAGCCAAAATGGCGGAATGGGAGAGGGGCGAGCGGCCGAGCGGCACACTTTTCAAATGGGATAGACATGTATGGTATGTGGGGGCGGGGGATGTGGGCAGGACGATCTATCGGGGTTTACTCACTTAGATTTCCACTGGGAATGTACACGTTGCCCGATGGCGTTCGCACCAAACAAGATGGCTCAAAGTCAACGTCATTGGGATTGCTGGCGGTTAAACGACCATTTTGCATGCGACTCATTGTCGGATTACGCGGCGGAACGTCCGGCGGAGCCGTTGGCGTGACTCCTTCCAGGAGGAAGCCTGAAAATAGGTGCAAAAATACGGATCATTAGTTGGGGGAGAACTTATTTTTAGCTAAACTGAAAATCGCGCACTTTATTTGAAATCACAGCGCACTAAAAGCATTCCCTGCATTTTTCAACAGCTTCAAATGGATTTAATAGAGGGGCGGGGAAGTCTGCTGCAATCAGTTCGCATTGAATGCCGGGGACAAAAATCAGGCGAAAGGAACAAATCGAAATGAAATTATTTAACAGCATAGAAAATTCAATTTGCCTCCTTCCCTCCCCCGATCCCCTAAACAAACAAACAAACACGGAAACTTGAATACAAATGCAAAAAAGGCGATAGAACAGATACGAAACTCTAAAATACCGAGAATTACCAGGCAAAAGGCAATTGCCAAAACGAGAAACCAGATATATATAAATAAAAATAAGAGGAAAACATAGAAAATGAAATTCAATTTGCGCGCTCAAAATTTCAATGCCGCTGAGAGGGCGAGGAGCATGGAAAGCGGGTGCCAAAGTGCCTTTGATACTCATCCCCACACACTCAGGGCGTCGAAGTGTGCCTATGTGTGTGCGCCTCCTCCCTTATCCTCCCCACTCCTTGGGCTGTAATAAATTTCAAAAGCATTCGCATTCACTCGCATAGAAAATTTTAAGCTCATTTGTAGGCTTAAAAAGCATTTCCCAGAGGGAGCGGGAGCGGAAGCGGGAGCGGCGTAGGGATTGCCGGGTGCAAACAGGATGCCCGACAAATTCAAACGCCAAAAGCGAAAAAGGACACAACGGAGCAGCGGGAGAAATGCCTAATAAAAAGCGGCAGCGGCAGTGAACGGAAGCGCCGACGGCCAAGGAACAAAATTTCAAATTTGTTGAGATTTGCCGGGCGCGAAATTTATATCCTTCCCCTCTCTCCTCCCCTGGTCCGCGTCTCCTCCTAATCCGCCTTCTGAGGATGCCGTGTGTGTCGGCTGCCGCTGGCTTAGTTAGTTATTCCGGGAAGCTCCTTCTCCTTGGGAGCCCCGCTGCCTTAATCGCATTGCGCTAGGCCGAGACCATTCCCGTTTCTCCTGCTGCCAATGTCCTTTTTTTGTGCTCTGCTCTAAGCTGGACCAGAGGGGCAGCAGCAGCAGAATCTGGGGAATCTGTGGGAAGTTAAAGCTGCGGAAAATATGACACCAACTTGTCTGCCGCGGACGAGCCACGAGAGCTCGGCCTGCTGCCCGGATTGCCGCAGGGCCTGCGCATTATCGTAATAATGAAACGCGCCCCTCCCCCAGAGCGACGGCGGAAACAACAACAAAAACAGGCAGGAAGAAGCCCGGCGACTGCCTGCCAGCAAAGATTATTTCACGCGGTTAAACACAATGGCAGGAGCACCGAAAGTTGCCCCAAAAATGTTCAGCCAAAATTGGCAGCTGTAAAGTTGCTCTGTCGGTCGGTCGCTCGGTCAGCTGTGATTAAAACTGGGCGGAGAATACTTGTGGGCTTTGTCTTTGGCCGGCGTGTAATTAGATTTGAGATTTAAGGCGCTTATGCCCGATGCGGGGTAATTCAAATTGAAAATGCCCGGGACCCCAGGTCGTATGGGTGATGTACCGCCTCTGCGACTCGGAGTGGCTTCGCTCCCATTCATTAGCCAATGATCTCTTATGACGCTGCCATGCACCGCGCTGACCTCCAATTGTGTCGTCATCAAGCGCACAAGTTAAGCCAAAGTAGCCAAGTGCAATTTGCATGGACAAGCGTCATGGATGGCATCATTTAAATACACATAAGGTCTCCGACGGCGGGGCAGGGCGCTTGTGGCGAGCTGCATGCATTAGTTTAATATTAAGCAAAAGGAGAGCAAACTGTCAATTGTGCTACCATTCATTGTGCAGGAATATTGGGACAGCTATTGGCTGAAGCCGAAACTGAAGCCACAGTCCGAATGCTGACATTACACATAAACTAACAAAACTTGTCCCACAAGAATCTATACCCTGTAATACCATAAATCTATTAAAAACTGAAGAGTTATGTGAAAAACAGGTGGTATTCCTTGTAACAAAATTAACACATATCAAATGAGCCCTTGATCTACACCAATATACACTGGGTTATAATATTCATAAATTGCTCATTGATGGGCATGGCCTCTTCGTTCAGTTTCGGTGGACCAAGTCAAGGGCTTAGCCAAATGCCAGAAAACGAGAAAAGAAATACAAAAACGATGACAATGGCCACGTTGGGAGCCAAAACGAAAGTGGCTAACAAAGAGGATTCTCCACTAGTCGTGGTGGCCTGCCTGCTTGCCAGTTGGCATCCGCACTCGCATCTATGTACATCCGCATCTACTTCCACATACACAGACGGGCACGAACTGGGGGCCAATGCGAATGCCAAGCGACCACTTAAAGCGCAGTCGGAGGCGGGAAGACAAGACCTAGATGATGGACCAGGACCAGGAGCAGAAGTAGCAGGAGCAGGCATAGGACCAGGGCCAGGAGGGGCGGAACGAGGAGCAGAGCCAACCGAATGAACAAGGGGAAACTACTGGGAATGGCGCTGATAAGCAGCTTATCTTCATTTCTACAACCCCCAGCGTTTATTTTTCCACTGCCTAGATCTTGTGTGTGTGTGTGTGGGCGTCTGTGTGTTGTTTGTTTGTGTTGTTGCCTGCGATGTCGTTGTTGTCGCTGCTCCTCTGCTGGCGCTGCTGGCGCTGCTGTTGCCATTGTCGTTGTCATTTTGAATGTGAATGCGCTGCTGCTGTTTTTAGGGTACGCAAAATGTGTAATGGCATTTCGTCAGACGGAGCATGAAAAAGCGAGGCGAGCTTAGTGATAACACAGGACAAGGGGCAGGGCAAGGAGTGGCGGTAGCAGTTTTCCCCCAATGTGTATGTGACAAAGCGAATTTTCCCTTGCCCTACTCATGCCCCCCTTTGGGTGAGGGTTCTTCTTTTTTTCGGCTTGCATTTAATGCTTTTATAATGCACTCACCAGCTAAAAAAAAGGAGGAGAACAACCAACATTCGACAGAATGGAAAATCTGCCAAATCCAAAAAGTATTCTCGCCAAATTGAAGAGAATTTGGAGTCACGAGGCATAAGGCGGTGGCAGGGCAGCTCCATCTTCAGCTTCAATTAGGAGAGCGGTCGGGAATGAAAACATTCAAGCGGCATGGGCATGGCACACGCTGCCGAGTGAAATATGTTAATTAAATTAAGGAATGGCGGGCAGGGGGATCGAAAGGCGACACCAGCTGCTTGTGGCATGCCAACAATGGGCAATGAGAGCCGGCAAGCGGGGGCATGCCAACACCTTCGCAGGCAGCAGCGGCAGCAACAGATTCTTCCTCAGCTCCTGGCTCCCTTGACGAGAGAGAAATGTAAAACACTTTCGGTATGACAGCTGAAATGTCAGTTAAGCATGAATTGCTGCCAGCACAGGGGCGAAGGCGAAACTGGAGTAATGAAAATGAGGCGACCCAAGCCTTCCCTGCCTTCCCTGGCTGCCTGCCTGCGTTCCCAGGTGGCCAGCAGGGACTGACAACTGCTGAAGCGTTTCTTAACTACAGCTCCGTGCCGCTGCCGTGGTCCTGTTTGCCTTTCGCCCGAGTTAAGTGAGTGAGAAACGAAAGATAAAGATGCCAACCGGGAAATTGCATTGCAGTCGTGGCCCGGAAGCGGCGATGACATTCGCTTAATCGATGGAGATCTCCGTTTTCTAGCCCATTAAATTGCAGCACAGTCCGTCGCACTCCGGTTCCGGCAGCAGCATCGATAATAACAATAATCAGGGGAGACAGCTATGATGACAGCCAGACTGGTAAACAGGTAGACCGCACCAAATAGCCCTGCGTAAGCCCAGGTGCCCATGTGGGCCATGCTGCGTATACGCAATGTGGAGCAGACAGTATGTATGATTTTTTGTCGTCCGCTGCTGCTGCCATTTACTTGATAAGGGATTGAATTATATAGCGGCAGAGGGGGGACGATGCGATGCATGGAGGAGCGAGCAAACAAAAGGCCCTAAACTGACAATTGGGCGCTTTGTTTGTAGCGTGTCTGTGCATTAGGGCCCTGCCAAACTGACTGCATTCAGTTTCAGGCCGGACCTCGATTCCCCTTCCCCTTTCCCTCAAAGGCGGCGGCAGGATAATGCGGGCCATCTGTATGCGTGTACGCATGTCCCTGCCAATGTTTGCACTAGCACAACGGCCACACATAGAACGAAGCAAGGGATTCATTTAATAAGAAACATTCTTGTTATTATTATTAATATACATATATGTACCTATCATATAAGTTAAAAGAAAACCGTTGCCACAAGCTCTTAAAATTGTTTTAATTCTATTTTATATTTTTATAGCAAGCGCTAACTTAAAAAGATGGCTTAGATATTAGTCTCAGTCTGATATCATATTTGTCTGCTTAAAGCTATTATCACAATAACATTTCTCCCTGTGCATGTATGTTTGCGCCGCCTGCTCCTGACATATAAATAGGACCCGAGCTCACACACTCTCACAGAATTGTCAAAGTTTAGTGGAGAATGGCTTGTCCTGGGCCGGTCAAGTAATTCCTTTGCATAGGTGAATGTGTACAGTTTATTAAATGTGAGTCCTGGCCGAACCCAAGGCCGGTGCCTGCCCAACTATTTATGTCGCCTGTCGTGTACCGCCCAAGGACCGCCCACACGCAGCAACACAAACACCAAGACCAACACCAACACCCTCTCACGTGCAGACGGGCCCATTGTGCGTCATTTGCAAAGCCCTGCGCATCCACAATCTTTGTTTGTCAAAGTTTGCGCTCGCCTAGGAGATTTATTTAGTCGGGCTCTGGCACAACTTGGATTTACTTCGACACAATTGTCAGCTTAGTCACGTTTCATGTGTCGACGGCAGGGATGCGATCCGGGGGAGTGCGTGGCAGGATGTGTGGCTGGGAGCCACGCTAATGCTAAACACGACATAAAGGTAAAAAGCCAAAGACACGCGATGCGAATATTTTTACGGGCCGCCGGGAGGAGCACCTCCAGGGATAGGTGGAGCCGGCGAAGGAAAACAAGAAGCTTACGCTTTGTTTGCCTTGATTTCCAGTTTGTATGCTAGTTGGCCTCAGCCCGAAAGTCGCTGCTGGCGAGGATCAAGCTTTGACTGGAGCCTGCTGCTCTCTGCCGTGTTGATGCCTCGCCGATAAATCCTTTTGCTGCTGCTGCAGCAGCCTACTTTGCGGCGGTTCTAATCAACCTTCAGCAGCGACCCGGTTTCGCCAGAAGCCCTCCTGCGCCGAAAACTCACTCTGACAGTTTCTGATATGCCGCCGTTCCAGCCCCGGGTCTTGTCCCGGGCGAGGCGACACGGCGCGACGCGGCTTAATTGATTTTGCGGCATGCAAAGTTCAGACGACGACGGCCCCAAAACCGCAAGCCAGCCGATTTGAGTTCATTTTTTCGCCGCCTCTTAGCCTGCTTAGCAGTGGCAAGTGCAGTGCCGGCACTTCCCCTTCCCCACTAATCCTATTAGACGATACTTTGCGGTTTCTTCCCTGCCGTGGTGAGGAGTCACCCTTCTCCCGCGAACTCTTTAAGCCTTAAAGCGCCCGCTCGAGCGGGCCCTGGCATAACTTTGGGTTCTTTGTCAAGCGCGAATGTAATAAACGTCAAGTGACAGTTTCTGGCAATAGCAAGTTCCCAAGATTTATTTGCTCCGACGCAGCCCAGTAGTCAAAAGTTTTCGGGCAAATGAATGGTTGAGCAAGCGGCGAAACTGAAATCTAATTTAACGCTATATTTGGCGCATTTGCCAGTTGCCATCGCTGCGAAAGTGGGTCGACCCCCCGACCATTTCCATTTCGATTCGCTGGAATTACACCCAAATTATAAGTGCTGTGAGCGGTGTGTGGGTGGTGTGGAGGAGGAAATGCAGCGAAAAGTTTTCGCCGCATGCCGCCCGAAAGTAGGCTATAGATAACTGACATTTGCTTGCGGCTCATTAACATTTCAAAGTGGCAGCCAAGGGGCCAAAACACACACTTTTCCTACTCCTTCTACTCCCTTTCGCTGCCGCCCTACATTTCCGCGTCTCGCTTTCCCGGCTGGCCATAATTCACAGCGTGTCAGGCGTGCTTAACCTTCTTCGCCTTTTCTGTACGTGTCGTAATGCCAGCCGAGGTGCTTGACATTTTTCGCGAACGCCTTCAGTTATGCAACACATTTTCGCGAGGCACCATGGAACGGGGAAACGGGAGAGCGGAAACGCAAGAGCCAGAGAAAGTGAGAGGGGCAGCCATTGTGGCAGGCAGCCACGACACAAAAGCCTACAAACAAATTAAGCAGAAAATAAAAGCTTTATCTCCGCGCGTGTGTGTAGTGTGTGTGTGGCGAGGAAGGAAGAACAGACCAAAAGCCAATGCAAAAGCGAGGAAAAGGAAACTGGCGCAATCGTAGTTTCTTCGGAAAAGTGCAGGCAGTTAAGCACTTTTGTCTCAATGAGTGTCAACAAGCGACCCGAGGAGGCGACGCGACACAAGTCAAGAGTTAGGCGCACACACACGTCCCAGGGCTCACAGCAGCGGTCACAAAACGCATTTACAGGTTGAAAAAACTCAGAAAATGAAAATTGTACAAACTAATATTCCAGAACCAGCTTGAAAAATCGTATGGCGTTATGCATCTTATTCTTTATTTTGCCCTTAGCTTTGTTTTATTTTATTTTAACGTTTTTAAGCATTTCTCAAAAGAAAATATTTAGAAACAGGTAAAAAGTTAGTTGTTCTCGTTGGTTTTCGGAGCTTCTGTCCAATATGGTTTAGGAAAGACCACATTTAGAATAAGATGCGTGACTAAATTTGAGTTCAAAAATCTTATGTCGATGCTCATATTGTTCCTTTTATTATATTTAATTTTAAATTAATTTGTTTTATTCATCTTAGATCATTTTTGGAAACTTGCTAGAATAGATCCAAGTCCCAGCTCTATTTTTCCCAGCACAACTGTGCATGTGGGTGTGGAAAAGGAACAGAGAAAAAATAATCGCTCTATTAATGAGCCCCGGGCCAAGTGCAACAAGCTGACAACATGACCTAACCTAACCCAGCTATTTGGCTCGGCTGCCTTGCATCTCGGTCTGCGTGTATGTGTGCGTTTCGGCCACTCGAGGGTTTAGTTTGCGGCCAGCTTGGCCGTCTCCCTCTTCTCCCTTGGCCTGCTCTGACTCTTTCTTTTGTTCCCACTCAAACAATAGCAGAGCGAAAGAAAGGCGAAGGAGTGAGTGGGTGAAATTGAGCCTCGGCTAGAGACAACAACGACTTGGGTGCCTTTAGAATGCCCAACTGGTTGAAGCAATTAGACAGATTTTAATGCTCTCGTGCTGCGTGCTCCTTGGCGGTGCTCGCATTTTTTCCGCTGCTGCTTCAAAGGAACTTTTCTATTTTGATTCAAATTCTAATTGGATTCCATCTTTGGCAGCAATCTCATTCAATTTGCCAGCTGACAAAAGTTGCTATGCAAACGCGAAACATGAACAAGAACAAATCATTATCGAAGTCCAACAACAGCAGAAGCAGCAGCAGCAGCGGCAGAGAGTGGAAAACTTCTCGTCATGCGGAAGCCGGGGAGCTAAGGGGCATAATGCGAGCGCACATAGAAAACTTTTCGGTTCCGGCGGGTGAGGTTATTTTTTTGAAGGAATGTCTGCCATGTATACATTACAAGTTTCGCGTTTCGAATGTGGGAACATCTGGGGGTGTGGGCGAAGTACGATGGAAAGGCGGTTGCACGTGGGGCAGGGATCCGTCGCTCTGCTGCCATCTCTGGGCAACTTTAATTGGAGCGACTTGAAAGCGAAGTTTTCATTCTATTTCCATGTCGTCTTTCTACTCTCAATTGCCTCTGCCCTGGTCAAGTGGTTCTTTGTGTGGATTTTCAGCTTTGAGCTTTGTCGTTTTGTTTATTTATTATTCGCACTGATGGCAAGAGTCCGAGCGGACTCCACTGGAAGGCCCTTCATTTTCCCTAATATAATTTAAATTTCCTGCACTGCTCTTTTTCTGAGAATTCATTCCGCTCCGGCTTTTAGTGGACTTTGGAGAGCCGTTAAATTCTGAGGTTCCCTTCCAGCTCCAGATACACACCAGCACTGACCCTGCCCTGCTGGGGGTGGAGTTGAAGTGCCCCCGAAATTGAAAAGTGGCAAAACTTTCAGTTTCTTTTTCCTGCCTTTAAGGGGTGGAAACTTGCGGTTTTATTAATGCTTTTGCTTCTGTTTCTGAGTCCCGAACGTCTTAAGGAACTTTTGCTCCTGCCCCGCATTTTTCGAGTCTGCCTCAGCCTGCTGCTGCTGCTGTGCTGGTGTTGCTGTTATTCTGCCTGATCCTGTTTGTGATGGTGGAACGGCAGGAGGCGGGGACCTGGAGCAGCGGCAAGCAAAAAGTTTGTTGCTGGTAATTATGCTGCGTGCAGAGCGGGAAAGTTTGTCCTGGAGAGGCTGCGAGGCATGTGAATAATGATGTTGACGAAAGGACCGAGTGCAGCGCGGTCGGGCTGCAAGGACACACAGTTTCCCTGTAATTTGCCTGTCCAATCGCAGCACTCGGTTCAAGGGGTCTGCCACGGCTTTGATTCGCTTTTTTCATGGCATTAATTTAGCAATCATTCGGTGCGCGGGGCTCGTGGTTCAGTACTTTTTAGTGGCCGCACACACGGCTGCACAAACAATTAAAAATAATGAAAAACTGCAGTGCAGAAACATTAAAATGGGAAAGGCCGAAGGGAAGCAGAGCAAAAGTTGCAGCCCTCGCTGTTGCATTATGTAAAGCAATTAAAATGTTGCAGGGGCAACACAACAGCAACAGCCGCCAAATGTAGCATAACTTAAGGCGCACTCGCACACACGTACACACGCACACACCAGCAGACAAGAAAACGAGAAGAAAAACAGTTGACTTTTAATGGCATTGCAGTCAGGGAAAGGGGAAAAGCGGCAGGCGGCAGGGCGCACTGCAGCTGTGCCGCTGGAAGGGGCCTGGTTCCTAACCCGTGATTAAGGAAATTGTTGAAAAATGTTAAACAAGCCGACGAGACGGGGCCCCAGCCCGGGACCCCTCCGCTCTGCCACTTGTCTGCTCCGCTGACCTGGTAAAAAAATCTATAAAAATGCAGCTAGGACGGGCGCCTGCTGTTAGGCAACATATTGCAGTCAAGGCCTTCGCTGCGTGCATTTTTTAAATGCTCTCCGCTTCCTCTTCCAGCCCTCCTGCCCCACTGCTGCATGCCTCTGCCAGCCGCATGTGGCACAAACGGAAGCTGCTGTTTGGCTCGCATAAATAATAACAATAGCAGGAGCCGGCGGGCGGCGGACGGAGGACGGAGGGCGGTGGGCGGTGGGCGGTGGGTTAGTGGGCGTGACAAGCCACCAACACGTGTAGCAAGCTTGTTTGCCGCCAAAGCTGCTCCTGCTGCTGCTGCCTTTTATGGCAACTATTTTCACAGAGTTTAAGTCCGTGTGCGGGACTGTGTATCTTTGTGTACACATGTTCCCGGGTGTTTTCTATCTTGTTTAAAAATTGTTGGCCATTTGGGCGCTGGTGCTGGGACATGTGTTTACCCAGTTACTTTGGCTTATTGGCTTCACCTGGCAGCCTTAAAGCGAAAGTGAGATCGCACGGCTACAGATAGTTTGCTCCCGTATTCATTAATTATTTTGGAAAATGTTGTTTGCGAACGCAATTCAGACTCACGAGATCCGGAAAATGGAAGGAGCGTCATCAACATACCTGGAATGAAGAGGAGAGAGTGTTTGTGAGTTTGAGCTTGAGCTTAAAGTTTGCCGTCATGTCCTTTAAATTGCCTTCTCAAACACTGTCAAAGTGCAGTGTTGCTGATTGCTCGTGCAATAATTTAATTTGTTACACACTGCGGTGAACCGCACTCGGTTTATTTATATTATTTTGCTTATTTCCAGCATTTGTTTCTTTTCGGGCGTTTTTGTGTTACTGTCAGTTGCAGCACTTGCTGTGCATTACAAACAATGGCTGTTTATTTTGGCGAACGTGTCGTCTCTGCACATTTTAAAATGTGAACATTTTTTGATGAATTTTATTTATCTGGCAGTAACTGTTTTTGGCAGCAAATTTAATGGCGGAGTGACAACAAGAATCAGAGGGATTGAAATTTAATGGGACATTTTTAGAGACTCTGTTTCTATCGAATTTTCCGTCAATCATTAATCAGTGGAGAGAATAAGATGCATAACCCCTCATGTCGCAATTATCTAACGATAATGAACGAGGTCTTTCGCTTTCGCTTCACTATCCGGTGAAAATTTGAAAATTAATTTAAATGTCTTCCTAATGAATGCTTACAGCTTTCATAACTCTTCTGCCGCATTGTGATGCTAACGACGGAAAATTCAAATCAGCCGGGCTTACACAACCGAGCCGAGAAGTGACAAGAAATTAGCTGCGGCGACAAGGTGCCCCGATGCGATATCGGATGAGACTGAGATATGTGAGAGATGTCAACTGTCATGTTGCCTGACACTTTCCGCGCCACTTTTTTGTCTCAAATCCCATCTTTTTTGCCTCCACGGGCCAATTATCATCTATTTATACCGGAATCTCTGTGGGTCGCGCAGCGTGAAACTGTGAAATGGTTTTCGAATTGATATGCAAATTGCATATTGGTGGGGAGAAATTCGACTGAGTTATGGATTTGATAAAAATGCAGTTTTCCTCCGATTTGGCGCACAGCAGGTGCCCCGCCGCCTCTTAGGCGTTGCATAAGCCCAGCTCAACCTGTTGGCCGCCCAGAAAACCAATCAAGAGCTGATTCGGCCAAACATCCATATCAGGTCTCGTCAGAACACGAGAGCGGCCTTTTTGGCAGCCCCTACGAAATCACCAGCTCTGCGTAGGAAGCTTCCCGCCCTCCCCATTCCCATTCCCATCCCCATCCCCATCCTCGTCCAGTCGTGCCCGGTAGCCGCAAGCACATGTCAGACAAGGAACAAGCAACTGGCAGCAAGGAACATGGATTGAGGTCCCAGGCTAATGGCTTTCTGGCTTCGAAAGCCGCGAGTTGCAGGTTGCCAGTTGCAAGTTGCCAGGCCAACAATGAGAGGCGTATTCGCATTTCTTCTTTGTGCTTATGCAATGATAATAAAAACGCAGCATGAGAGAAGGATATATACATAAATGAAATAAATTACTGCGCAGGCGCAGCGGCTGCAACGGAGCTTCAAACAATGACCACGCCGGGAGGAGCTGCAATTTGAATGAATGTGAACGTGCCTCCGCGTGGGTTCCCCTTCCCAGCGCCTGAAGATGCGAACGTGAGCAGATCGGGATAAGGCGTTCGTGTGGGGCACTCTCCGGAGCCTGGGTCGACCGTGTCACGTGGTCATCTGCGTTGCCTCGATGCCCACTCCTCATTTGAATGAATGCCTGAATGCAACTCCTACGGCTTCATTTGCCATTATCTCGTTGTTGTACCGGAGAAACTGCAGTCCCCGCCGCGCTGTGGTTAGTTAGTATGCTTTAATTTATCGCTGCAAACATTTCGCAGACATCTTCCCTGCTCTGCTCCCACTCCTGCTCCTGTACTCCTACTATGCCACGGGGCAAGTCAATTGTCCAGTTCCCCTGCCATCGTAAATTGCTGCTGCCCTGTCCTGCTCCTTCTCCAGCTCCTGCTCCTCCTCCGAGTGCATGCAAATATGACTTGGTTTCGCTCCGTCCCCCCTCTGCCGCCTCGTCTACATAGTTTATTCGCTTATTGAGTTTTATTGTGCCCGTCGTTATTGCTTGTTGTTGCTGCCACTGAGGGTTGTCATTATGTGCATTGCCGAGCTATTGTCCGACCCAAGGAGCGGCAGAGCGGGCTCTAGACGCGCTTCTGGAGCAGCTCAAATTGATCTTTACGAGGTGCGATCGTCGTGGGCGAGTGGATGATTGGCCCAGGTCCTCTAACTGCCCCAGATTTAGCTGGCTGGCATTTCCTGTCCATGTTTCTCTGTCAATTTGAGAGTTCATTTGTATGCCAAAACAGTTCCGATAGGAACTCCCTCCGCCCGCTGGCAGGCTTATCTGCACATGGCAGGACTGCAGCGAGGACTCCAACTAGTTCCTCCCAGAGTGGGCATTACTTACTGTGCTGACCAACTTCCGGTCAACGAACTAAAGCATTTCCGAGAAAGAGAGAGGGTCTAGGATTTATGCCTTCGGCTCAGGCCGGGCACGAGCTTATAATCTTGCCACTCGAATCGCTAAGCAGCAGCAGCAGCTGGGGCTGGGGCTGGGCCAGGAGCCGGAGATCCTTCACTCGACCACTACACAGCTGCACTTAATTTAGCCTTAATTAATTGACCTGCAGTCGAGTTGAGTTCTTCCTTCCTCCTGCGGCCCCTCCACTCCGGCTCGGCTTGCACATTTTTTGCTTCCCGGTTCTGCGCAAATGTTTTGTGTACATGCAAATCGTTCATTCCCCCACTCATTCATTCTTTCATTCATTCGGCCAGTCAGTGAGTCCGCCAGGCCAGCCAGCCATTGAGTCGGTCCGTGGCCAGCTCCATTCAGCTCCAAGTGGCGGTGCCAACCACTCGAGTGGCCCACTTGAGCAGGACCTGGCCCGAGCTCATTTCCTTAGAATGCGAACTTTATTTTTATATACCCTTGCCTCCGCTGCTCGGCTCACGCAGGGCCAACGAGTGTTCAGATATTCATATTGATAAGGGCCGGCGCTACCCTGTTCTGCCGTAAGTAAATCCAACTCGGATAGGTAGGAAATCGATAAACAAATAGCCACCATTTTTTCAGTTCTTGCCTCTTTGGGACTTTAAACCCTGCGCTCTTGATAAATAACGTGTTTAATTAATAGCGGAACCGAGGCTGCGCACAGGACGGGAGCCCGCGGAGAACTGGGTCAACGGTTCCGTGTGAATGCCGCATTATGGCCAGCCGGACAGCGACTAATTAAACCAAGGGCAGAGCTCTGGAAGACAACTGGCAAACTCTGCAGCACTCCCCTCCATCTCCAGCTCCATCTCCAGCTCCAGCTCCAGCTCTAGCTCCTCTTCTGCGTTCAGCTGCGAGCTCATCGTGGCAGACAACGATGACAGCCCGCTGCTGTTGAACTCATTCGCAGAACACTTAATGCTCACTAATGAAATGTCAGCTTAAGTCATAACTCAAATGCAGGCCACAAGGGGAGCCGGGGAAGCGGGGCGAGGAGACTCTTTCTCTTTAACAAGAACCTATGACAAAGCAAAGCCAAGGGCGCCCAGCGCCTTTGTGCGAAAGCTCTTGGCCCGACCATTTGGGCCATTGGCTTTTTAAATATGACATGCATTTGGGGATTTTAGGCGTGTGTAGTGCCCCCGCGGTGTCCATTGTAATTGATAAGTTTTGTTTCCTGTCCGCCATTTTTGCTTACCCGGCTAAGGGAGATTGATGATGCTTTGAAGGACTCTCAAGAGCACCCATCCCGCAGCTGAACTTGAGCTTTTTCGGATAATTGTAGTCGGGCAAAGTGAAATGATGAAAAGTTATCGCAAGTCCTAGCCATTGCCACCGTCTGTCCGCCGTTTGATTGATGAAATGATAAATATCTAGCCGAGAGCCGGCTCCAGGAGTCCGAAGCCCTGCTAGTCCGACAGATAGAGGCGTCCTTATTATTATTGCGTTATTATTAAAGCGTTTTTAATGCTAAATGTCAAATGCAGGACAGATAAGCAGACCCAAGCTGTCAATGCACAAGCATCCAGGATAAATGGTGCTCCCCAGGACGAGGAAAACATTGCTAAATGAGCATGTTCGGGGGAGGACGACCCCTGATAGAGTCCTGCCCGAGCGAGAGATACCACGCCGTCTCCGTCTGAGCTGCAAATCCCACTTAAAATCCGCTCCGTTTACGAAAATCTAATGATGATTAATTACCGCCACAGCGTCCGGCCCCATCCAGTGGCATGCTGGTTGAGGTTTTCCCCATTCGGTGGGGCGAGAAGTGCTAAGTACGCCGACCAGGGATGGGCACGTGACGAGTCACGAGTGGCCAGCTCCATTCTGTCCAGAGCCCGCAGCTATCTCTGGCTCGGGGCAGAGATCTGCCTCCGGCCTGCTGCCGGCTGCCTGTGCCTTTCACTCCCGCTGGCCTGGTCATTATCGCAGGGTGTTCTCCTCGAGGAACAGGAAAGTAATTAATATGCCGAACTTTCGATTGCTGTTACTGTCAGTTGCTACGCCCGCCTTCCCGAGTCTCCAAGGTTAAGTCAAAGTCAAATGCCCCGGAGAAGGATGTTGGGCGAAACTGCAACAAGGGCGGCTAATTCGCCATTCAGACCAAATAAAATGAGGCCGGGGGATGGCCACAGACGGGACTGCTCGGATCATCATTGTCGGGGCCAATCAGCAACTGTCCGTGTAACTAACCGGCTCTTTGGGGCTGATTATGTGTCAATTAAAAACCATTTTCATGCTAATGGCAGTGCTAAAATTACAAAATTTATCAAATTTAGCTCTCCCATAATATGCATTCGCATTGACACGCAACCGAAACCAGCATTTGAAATCGCGGCGGATATGAGTATTTGCTGCCCACCTCCCGACGCCGGACGAAACAAATGTTGGGTAAAGAGTACAAAACGCTAATTTGTTTTTAATATGCGCCGTGAACAAGAAGTAGTGAACATCGGGCCTGTTCGATTGGCTGCTCCGTTGATTAGCTTCTCAAAAATTCATGGACCGAAAAGTGTTTCATCGTTAACACCCGACTCTCTCAGCCCGGTACTAGACTTCGTCCGGCCGAGTCTTAAGCGTGCTCGGGCTTAACAATGTTATTAAAATTAATATAAATGACTCTCCACAGGCAGGGGGTTTGGCCGCGTTCGGTTCGCAGGTAGCGGTGTCTTGGAAACTGTTCAATGTTCTCCTGCTCTCCCTCCCGACGACCGGCTGTATTGCCGGCCATAATAATTAATTATATAGAGCTCCAACCGCAATGGTCTTCTCTTCGGCCCCAAGTTCTACGCAGAATTCGTACAAAGAAACTGCTGCTCCGAGTTCTTCTATTGTCGAAACAACTCTTGACCAACGTTTCTTCGAGGCTGGCTCTGGCTTCTAATGAGCATTGAGAATTCGGTTGTAACGAGTTTTAGTAACTAAAATATAGACAGTGCCTAAGCTAGCGCCATTTAAGCCGATTTTGCGTTCTTTGTTATGTTAACGAGTGTAAATTTAATGGCAATTTACAGAGACGTTGATAGATTACAGGTGCAAAGCGCTCGCTAATCAATCGAAGAATCTCCCAGGGAGAAAATCGATAAAGTAGCCTCCAAGAGGTGACCCCGACTCCCAGCGTTGTCATTTATATTTCCGAAACATTTGTCCGCCTTTGTTTCGGCCTCACCTGCCCCTCGTCACACTCACCTTTAATTAGCTTTTGGTTCGCCCGCCCGTCTCCCACTGCTCCTGAGAATGGCTAATCAGAGATGGAACCCCAAGGGATGGTCCTTGGCAGAAATGGTTAATATTTGAGTGAAAGACCCGATAAAAAGCATTCGAAATGCATATACCGCACTATTAATAGCAATAAATTGAATGTGCCTCAAGTGCGGGTGGCTGTGTGTGGGTGTCCCTGTATCTCAGCAGGCCATATTTGCCGGCTTAAATATTCATGTGAGATCAAATAATGCCAGGCCATCCAAGGCATCGACGGAGGACAGACAACTGACTGCGAGGACGCACAAGGAAACCCCCTCCAGCTGTGCTGACGCAACGGGGGAGAGGCGGGGAACCACAAGTTCTAACTTCTTATGCAAAGCCACTTAACAAAAAGCAATTTATTTGCACATAATTTGTCAGCACTGCCGCAGGATATGCGAAAAGATGGCGGAGCAAGGGACGGCGACGGATCCAGGGACTCTGGATTCGGAGTCACTAAAATTACAAATTAATTTTACCGAGAATTTGCGCAAAAACTACGTTGAAAATATGCTTAGATGCGATTACGATGAATACCAATCCTCCCCAGATTCTTTCTTTCTTCCCCTGTCCCCCGTCCCATTCTCCCATTCTCCGCCCTCGGCTACATAAGATTTCACGGAGTAAATGAAATGTATTGAATTGACATAAAAGTCGCTCAAGTTAATTCCTCGGCTACGTAATTGGTAGGTTTTCCCGGACTCCACCCCCGGGCGCCCTCACATGATTACGGGGTTGTTGTTGGCTGTTGTCGGCTGCCATAAACGGAGCACACTGAAATCCATAGAAACTTCTTGGTCCTTTCTTTGGGCTTTTGGACAATGTCAATTTGTTAGCATTTATTGAATTGTGAATTATTAAAGCGAACAAATTGAAATCGTAAGTGTATGTATGGGCGAGGGTGCTGGTGCTGGCGAGGGTCTCCCATGTGGTCTATAGGTACACACCGTGCTCCCCGGATACACAGCACAACATACATACGTGTGTGTACTTATCTCTGCTTATAGAAATTCCATATTGTGTGGCCCGCACAAAGGCAAAGTCGATTTAGTTGGCCAAATAAGCAAGGGCAAAAAAGAAAATTGAAGGCCGAAGGCAGAAGGGAAAATGGGGAAAGCAGGAGCACAGAAGAAAGTCGTAATCAGTGAACAGAGAAGAGATGGGGAGTCGGGGTGGAACGAGATTGAGTTAGGACCAACAGCTGAGCCAGCTGAGATGCCCAAGGAAAGAAATCTCCTCAAAGGATTCCCGAGCTGGGTTCTTTAATTTTAAGTTTCTTCTGCCGCTTGCAAGGGGCCCTTGAGGACATCGCTTCAAGATTGCCAGCGAGAATGTCGCCCCCGCTGGTGGCAGTTGGAACGCCCATAGCACTTAGCCCCTCCCGCTGGCAGGGCGAGGGGGCGGCCAGAATAAATGCCAATGAAAGCGAGTAATAAATGCAAACACAAACACACGCTCACACACACGTTCGGGGGAATTGATTGAAAAGGAAATTCCCAAACAAAATGTGTTAGTTATGGGGGGCGCGACTTGGTGGTGGCTGCCGCTCTGGCTGGTATAATTTCAACAAAATGTATTAAGTAAATATGAGCGCAACAAAAAGTTGCTAAATAAACCGTTATTCGGAGTGTGTCTCCCAAGACTTCCCCTTGCCACAGCCACAGCCACAGCCAGAACCGGAGCCGGAGCCAGAGCCTCTCTGCGGCTGGTAAATCGATATCCGAAAGTGGTGGATGATGATGGTCCATCTATGGGTGCCCCGACCCCTGATATTAACAGCTTTTATTTTCTTGTGCAATTTCTCAAATATTTGTCTTTCAGTTTTTTCCCCCGTTTCGTTGGTCCGTCGTCTTCTGGTTCTTGCCAACCAAAACAAATGGCAACTAATGGTGGCAGGGCGGGCGAGTCGCATTCAAGGACCAGCTAGGAATTTGTCACGCCACCACCACCATCGAAGCTCCGTTTCCATTATCAAATCGTTGACATTTATGCCGCTGGCTGGCATCACTTGATTATGATGAGACATGCGACGTGCTTCTGACTCCGGCCTGGACCAGGACCTGATGTCAGACGGGGACTAGGACCTGGACTTGGGCTCGGACTCGGACTGGTTGGCTCTCTTCTCGTACGTGTTAAATTATCACTTGCTCCTCGCTGGCCTGTATGACCCGCGGCTTTGTTTGGTTTATAAGTTCGTTAGTTAGTTAGTGGACTTAGCTCATTGTCTCCCATCTATCACCCATCCCCATTGTTGGCAGCCCTCTCTGTCTGTGGGCAGTCAGTGGAGCTGAATCGGTCGATAGTCCTGCGCTGCAGGACACTACTCTGTGGCGCCTAATTGCCAAAGCAGCTTAAGACAATTGAAATTATGAACCCGAGAGCAATTGATGCCTGTGCGTCCAGTCAAGAGGTCACTTAGCGATAAGACCCGACGTCCGACCCGGGGTCTCTTCACGGATGGCTTGATCCGGGGCTCAGGACATGTGCCGAATTGAACGTACCTGCAATTAGAATAAGCAAACGGAATAATTTGGTTAGTCGTGTCGCTCAAACGGGTTCGCATGCGGCTTATTCCTAAGTGCCGGCCTATAGGGATTCTTGGCGAGGGTTTCTGGCGACTTGAACGACTGCCAAATGTGTCGAGGAAATGCGACGAAAGCAATTTTTAGAAATCATGTTTGCGACTCTGTTGTCCACCATCCCCCCTTAGCGGCGATTGCCGCATTCTTAGGAGCAGCCATTGAAAATGGATTTGGCTGCCAGGACCCGTTTCGAAGCCAAAACAAACCGAAAATTGCATAAATTATCGCCAGATGGAGCACCCTTCCTTCCGTCGGCGCACGGGTTTTCCACTGCATTTACCGTGCAAGTAATAACAGCCCATAAAAATCACACTCCACCGAGGAGGGACTGAATCATAGAGAAATTATGTAAATATTGGGCGACGAGGAAGTCACATATTCTGTAAGCAGTTCAGCGAACCCTCTCAAGGATTTCTCTGCAAGTGATTGGGAGGAAAAGAAGGGAAACTGTTCGTCCGGTGACGTGGGAAAGCGATATCCCTCTCGGTCTCTCGGTCTCTCTGTCCCTCTGACCACTTCTCCTCAACAATCCCTGACTTTGTCGTTATGACAAGTGAAGTGACCGAAAAAAAGAACCGAGCAGAAATGCCAAGAGAAATGACACTGGAATGAGCGACAAAAAATGGGAAAAATAAAGAAATCTGGAAGAAACTGCAATCGTCATTTTGTTGGCAATGCTTCCTTACAGTTCAATTGCTGCGATTTGATGTCCTTGACATCCTTTATTCCACCAGTGAGTTCTCCAATTTCCTAGCTGGACACAAAAGCCGGACCCCATCGCAACCTGAATCACATTTTGTATACATATTAACGTCTATGTATATGTCGGAGCTTACCTCGGGCTCTGAGCGGCACAACAATTGTTCCGATTTTTAATCAAGGAGAAACTGTTTCGATTGCTCTATAAATACTTGTCATTTCGGCTCTTATTTATTGTTTGTGTTTCTGCCAATGCCGTTGGCCGCCGTTCGAGCTGCTCCAGTTAGGTAGCAGCGAACAACAAATTGCAGCTAGTAAAATATAGCTAGTAAAATATAAATTTTATTATCTCAAATTTTTGCACTCATCAATTTCCATTGTGGGGGCAGGCCGGCGTTGGGGGTCCGGGGCATCCATCAATTTTTATGACACCCCAGCGAAAATAAAAACTCGAATCAGAAAACCAACATCCGAATTTTGAATGCACACGGATCCGCGCCAGCTCCTGCCCAGTCCCTTATCAGTTACAAAATTGCAATATATTTTGCGGAATAGAAGGGGCGCCGGGGCGATGCTCCACATTGTTAGCACCAATTTTATGGCTTTTGCATTGTTATTGATGCTCCAGTTAATTTTTATTGTTCACTGCACATGGCCAAAGCCTGGGCAACAGCGAAATGCTACCCATTGTTATGGTTATTGCCTGGATTTGCCCACTCACCCCGAATACCATCGCCGCCCTGCCTGCCTGCCTGCCATCCCATTTGGACAAGTTACAGCGTTTAGTGTAATGCAATTATTTAACTTGTGCAACTTTCCTTGAAGATTTCCAGTGAGGCGTCTGGAGCTCAGCTGCGTCGGAGGAAACTCAATTAAAACATCAGCGCTGCAGCAATAGCCCCCCTTCTGCCCAGTATTTGCAACGTTGCGCTGAGCACAGATGCTAACTGATAATTAAGTTGAAAATCAACTTTTAGTTTCTCGGAGATCCTGCTCAAAGCTCAGTTCGGGAGCCGGTTGGGGGAAAATATTAAAAAGATGTTTACTTATACTAAAAACATAGAATTAAATATTTAATAAATAACTATCTAATACCTATTCCCATAAATATCGGTAGGTGCTACGCCTCTTATTCGTTGGATTCTCTTCGTTTTCAGTGATTGAACTGCAGCTTAAAGATATTCATCTAGATTCGTTGCGGTTCCGAGTTCCCAGTTCCCAGTTCCGAGATTGTCTCCCGCCCAGTGTCATCTCAAGCGCAAACCGTTCGAAAAGCTAATGAAGCGTCCCATTTTTTGTTGTGGTCGTAGGTTTCTCTTTGTCTTTCTCACCGAATTCAATTTGCGTTTCGGGTTTTTGTTGTTGCTCCCAGAGTCTGTCTTTTGTCTTGGCACGCCCCATTCTCAGTCAGAGTCCGGCTCGGCCCGGAGCCTCGGTTCTGTGGGCCTTTGACTTTTGACTTTTTCTATTTTTCCTTTTTTACCCGTAATGCTCCATCGCGCTTTATAACCCGTTTGTTTGTCTTTCCGCCAGCGCCAGCGCTTCATTCGGCGACGTTCAACCTTCATTAGGGCAGCAATTAATTGTCATTTGTCAGTTTTTGTTAGACGATTTCTGTTGCTCTCGGGGATTTTGTGTGCATATTTATGAATGGGTTTTGACATTGCCATAAAAAATGATGCAAAGCCAATCGGGAGAGCCTTCGAATAGTGTTTGCCCAACAGCTGGTACGGCAGAGCCCAAAAGCACGCATGCTGCTGGCCTTGCTTTAAAGAATGTATGCCGAAAATGTTCTGCCAGCAAATGGAATGAAAATCGAACTAATGCAAAATTTACACCCCCCCCTAAAGGGTTGTGCTGCACAGCTGCAAAAATGGTTGGGAGCCTTGTTATTGTTGCCACTGCAACAGCTGCCACACTGCCTGCGCAGCAGCAACCCAGCAATGCTGCATAGAACTTGGCGCCCCACGCCCCTACAAGCTAGCTAGGCAGCTAGTGTGTGTGCTGCTTTTGTTGGCATAAAATTTTGCGTATAATTAGAAAATTGTGGCAGGGTTCTCTCGCTCTCTCGTTCTTTGTATTCCATCCCACAGGCAGCTGTTGCAGCCGCCTTGTCTTCAGCTGCAACTGCAGGCCGGAGAGTGGAGGATAGAGATCTCGGCCTGGCACATCAATTAGTGCCGCCCAAAAGCCTCAGAGGCATGTGGCAGGCGCCCCCAAAGCCGCCGGCCGCTTTCCTGTCAGTTCGAGTGTAAACTGTACGAGGTGTCACATTTCCCGCCCATTTCCCGAAAATGCAGCCTCACCTCAGCTTGGTTCAACTCAGCTCAGCCCAAATTCAAGTTTCCCAGTCTGCTCCCTTTTGAGGCCGCCCTTTGACTTGCGTCGCCTGTAATTGCTTGGGGTTTAATTAAAAAACATTTGTCTCTGTTTGTTGCCATACCGTAAAATTTCTACTCGAATGGAGGCATGGGGCTCGACGAGAGACCCTGCACGACCAAAAGGATAACAAGCGCAGAAGACGAGGCAGCTGTGGGCAAACCCCACGGACACCTTTTTGGCTAATCAATACTAAACGTGCATTAAATGAACAGAACAAATTAAGAAATTTACTGACAAATCAGATCTTTGGGAGACCTGTATTTAGCGGTCCAACGCGCTTCATCTTTCTTTGTTCCTTCTTTTAAATGCTATGCAAGGATCTTGTATATTTTAATTATTCGCAAATAAAAAGCTAAGACCAAACTCCAGTATTACCTATAAATGTAACCTACTACGGTAGATCAAGTATAGATCCAGGCATTGATATAAAGGCAAACAGTGGACAACCAGCGAGAGCAACAAAAGCATGCCCCCCAATTTAGTTTCTAATCCAATGCGACTTTTGGTCTGTCTGGAATGGAACTCTGACCAAATGTGGGCGGACCCGGGCTGACAACTTCCGGGTGCGATATGCAAATGAAGCTCCAACAACTTTGCGCTATCGAAAGTCTAAGTCCGTTCGAAAACGAAATTCCACCAGTGGCAGCCCAATCCCAATCCAAGTCCCAAAAAAGTGCAGCGTGATTAATGTCCCAACTTTTTACCATGTGGCTGAGGAGGATGGGGTATGTGCTAATGGCCACCTAATCGTGGAAACTTTTGTCCGATTTTAAGCTGCTCCGTACGTGGAAATTTGTTGGCTGACTGCAAAATTGAAAAAGCGAGGGGCCAACTTTTTAAGCCATAGAGAGCAAATTAAGGGCATTAAAACAAAAGTTCCCTCCCTACGTGATAAAGTCAAAATGTCGAATGCAACTGTGAAAACAATCGGTATCCACCAGACCAGACCGGGCCACTCGCAAGCTGTTAAAACAACATTTGATGCGGCATTTTTCCGACGACAGATCCCTCGGGGATCAAGACTAAAAAGTCAATTTCTCTGTTGATCTTCCGTCCCGGAATTCAAGTCCCAAACCGACTCCGAATGCTGTGCGTGTTAATGACATGCTTTCCCTGTTCTTTATGTTTTCTTTTGGCTGAACAATTGTTTTCCCATTTGCCTTTTCTCTTGTCTAATTTATGTCGTTGTCGTTGGGCCAACATCGCCCAGAACAACAACGAAGATGCTGCAGAGACAAGCATTAAGTGTCATTAATGCAAATAAATTGTACAAATTCCCGAAAATTCCCGAAAGCTCTCTGCCGCAGCAGGGGAGAAAGCTGTTACGAGCGGAATGCCCCGAGCGATTAAAAGTGCATTACTGGGAACGGGAAAGCGGAAAAGCGGGAACGACAGCGCCTAAACATATCCATTTCCACGTCCATCCATAAGTCATTTGAAAGTCGCCAGCACCGGAGCGAGGGGAGCGGAACCCTTTGTCCGCTGATTACAGTTCGCGTTACCAGTCCCGTTGTTGTCATTACCAATTAAATTGAATTAAACAGACACACGCAACAATTTGTTAACAGTAAACGCTATATATTTATAGCCACATACTTATTTGCGGCAGAAAGCCGCGCGGCGGCTAGGATAACGCTTTCCACTCCTGCCGCCGCGGCGGCAATCGAAGCGCATGAAAAATGCATGACAAGGAAACTCAAAACTCAAACACCCACACGTGCGAGGCGGGGCGGGCAACCGCAGGTGGGGAGGGGGACCGCTATCTGATTGACAGCTTGACCGATTTCCATGGGCTCCTGCGGGAAGGTTCAATGATGTGTGTGCAGCCAACGCGAGGTATTCAATTACAGGGCGCATACAGGCAGAGCAGGCGCGGGGCAGTGCGAGGAGGTGCACGTATGACATATCTGCTGGCCAGTTATAGTGCGACTGCCATAACTACTGCGACTAATTACACGCATATTCCCCACTCACCGCCACCGCCACGGCCGCCGCCCACACCAGGCTTAGTTGGGCATAAATAATTTCGTCTGCGACTCGACGACGTGTAGAGCCCCGATAGACATCGCGGCCCTATCGTATTACGGTTTATTAGTATCCCATTATGCCTTCAACTCGTAGGTAGTATTATTTACCTTATCGCGTATTGTGAATCGCAGGATATTCCACATGCGTTGGTAATTGCGCTGACAGCGACTCAGCGCCGGAGTGGGGGCTCTGTCCCAGGGCGAATTCTGCGGTTGCCAGTCGCGGATCTGGTTGCCCTTACTGTCCAGTCGTTCAACTTTGCCTACTCCCTACCAGAGACACCATTTGGCTACTCGATCTATAGAGAATTATTCAATACCTCTACCCCCTTTATGACCTAAGACTGATTACCTTATCGTGCAAGTCTCCTGTGAGGGTTCCCTCAAGCAGGTTCCCCCGCTTGGTGCAGAGCGTCAATAGGCTAATCAGATCGGATCAGTTGCATGTCGCGTTTCATTAACTGACAAAACGGAAGGGGTTGTCCAGGTCCAAAGTTTCGCCTACAACCCGGTCAACACCCACACTAGACACACGATGGTGGCATGTGATAAAAGTGGAGCAGTTTCCATAGGCCGTTTTCCTGCTTGTGTAGCTTGTGGCTATATTAAAGCCTTCAACGAGACACACAAACTGGACTAAGCAGCGTACTCAGTACACATTGTTTGCGGTGTGTCTTGGCACGCTCCGCTGGGTTTCACCTAACTCTTGACCCCACGCAACGCCAGCGAGAACTATTGTCCAACTACAGCGACAGCATGAGGAGCGGCCTCGCACCTAAACCGTTTTTAGTACTTTACGGCTAATAAAATTCGAAGACCAACAATACGGGAACCCGATAACTGAACAAACAATGAAATAAATAAATAAATATCCACCGAGGGATAGTTGACGAACTGTCTTCGCGCTGCCTGTCGCTTAGAGTGCTGGAGGCGTCTTCTTCGGTTCTGCAGGGGTTTTTATGTAACCTATAATTTTCGTAAGTAACCGGAAAACGGTTCCCGTTCGTCGGCTTCCGTTGACCCATCCCGGGTTACCTGTTCGCCCTAGTTTTCAGAGCGTCTCCCACAATACGTTTTATTGCCTGTCTGGGTCATTTGTCTCCGTTTGGTTCTTACTTATCACCGAGCGGCGTCTGTGACTGACCCGCTCGACCGTGAAATTGCCCAAAGCATTGGAGTGCCTTCGATCAGCTTTGTCCCCTGTGCATGCCTTCCAAGACGACCTGCTACCCGTCCCAACTGGGACTTGCTCAAGAGGCTACTGCACTTTCCCACTGCTCCTCCTAGAACAGTTTACTGCTGTTGTCTCCTCAGCGCCCACATTTTAAAGGACTTAATTGACGGCCTGGCATAACCAATTAATAGGCCCTGCAGGGGATGGCTCCCGCTGAAATCCCGCGACCGCAGCTACGGGAACTGTCTGCCGCTTCCCCGACTTTATGCCTTGTCACGCTCTGGCATGCCGCCGTAATTTTTCATATGTATGAGCTGTTCTCTTTGTCAGGGCTTTTCTCGCTGGCTTTCTTTGGCTATTTATTATTTAACATGGGACCGGCTGAGTGCGAGCGAGTGAGTGCGTGTGTAAATCTTGTAAATCTCTTGCTTTCAACACGGCGGACACTACACCTACATGTAGTTGCTCCTCCTACACCCTCCACGGTCTGGTTTTGTGCTTGGTCACTGCTTTTAAGAGACTTCTTTAAGCGACTTTAAATGCGATTCATGACAGGGGATTGGGAATAGGCTCGCCGGAGATTTCTCGCCCGAATATTGCATGTTTTAGTTACCGCTTTGTTTCGATTTCACATTTAGTTGCCATTATTAAGTGGCCCGTCTTGGCCTCAGCCGCCAAATCCCCACTGTCATCGCCCGACTTTGGGGGAGGCTCTTTTTGAAGCGTCATTAGCCGGAATTTTGGAATTTTGTTTACGTTCCGCTCTGAGCTTTGCCCACATTTATTATTAATTGAACGCACAAATAATCTGAACAAATGTTTGGTTACGAAACAGCCCCGAAAGCCCCGCTCGCTGCGCAACTTTTAATTATTGGTTGCACGAAGGAGCATTCGAGGGCTCCGGCAAAGTTGTAACTACAAATTAGTAATATGCATATGAAATACAAACTTTTCTACACTCGGAGTCTATTACGTGCTCCCGGGGTCCCAATTAGCTCCACATTGATACGCCAGAGCCCGGCAGTTTACAGCTTCGGGTCTGCGGAATAGCTGCTGATAACTCTGGCGGTGGTCGGGGATTTTTGGGACTCGATAAGCGGACTCACCCACACCGTAATCGCTCCAAAACGGATACGGATGCTGGACGAAGCCGAAGCAATCACTTGACCGAGCGCGTGGGCTTCTGTACTGTGAACGGATGTGAGTCAATCAACGAAAGCGAAAAACGAAAGCAATTCGAGTAATTCGAGAAAAACAGGAATAATGTGAATATTTGTTGTTGCCACTAACTGTTTGTGTGCTCGCTTGTTTGTTGGCCAACTAACTAATTAAACCGCAATTCAAATATGTTGGCCGGCAATTTGAAAAGCGCGTTTTGGGCAAATACGCAAATATCTGTTTGCGCACCCAGAGGGGCGATGTGTATCATTGAGCGGCAAAATCAATGTTTGAATGCGCAGAATTTCCACTTTTCTCTGTATAGGTGCTACGAATTATTTTTAAGGGAACGCGAAAATGTACAACTCCTGTGTTTGCAGTTGCCCCCTCGCGCGCAAATATAAATGCCACACGTTATGTTTATTTGTGATACACCTGGAAAACTTGCACCTTCAAGTGACCTTCCCGAGCCCGAAGCCTTGGTTTTTCCTCCATTTTGACCTGTTTGTCTTACCCTGTTTGCCTTCAATGCATTTTAAAGTTTGGATTTCGGGGAAGAGCTCTCGCCAAAGGAAGCTCACCAGTAGGAATCAAGCAAGTGGGTGGAAATAAATGTGTACATACCTGGAAAAGAAAAAGAAGGAGAGTGACATTAGAATGGCGTCTCAGAGAAGTTCGGTTAAGTTTAAAATTTCTCCCCCATTACCTTACGGATACAGCCAAGATACTTTTGCTGTTGTCACAACTTTGCCCACATATTGCGCCAACCTCTTCTGTATTGTTGATGTAATCGATACTTCTTCGAGTTGCGAGCTTGTCGCCTACGACTAAGCTGCTGCAGAGATACCGATACTGAGTTGCTTTCAACTTTTCGATAAGTAGGTGAAGTACGCTCCACAATTCACTGGCATCTGGCCTTACAGGAAGCCAATGCACTTGTTCCGCCATCTAGCCACCACCCCGCAGGGCCTCATTGTGTTTCGTAATTAAATATTTTCATGAGTCGGCTGCTCGACAGAGATTGCGACTTTCTAAAAAAACACATTCCGGTCATCTCAGAGGCGCATTATTTGGAGAGATGCACTCGCTTGTTTTGCCTCGGCTTCCGTTTGATAAAACCCTTGGCTTTGCCGTCGTGTTCTTATTTAATTTGTATTCTGACTTCGCTGCCCTCCGCATTCGCATGCAAATTCGAGCCTCTCAAATTGGTTGCGAGTTCTTTTCAATTTCGATTTCAATTTTTGCCAAAAGCGTACAGTGGAGCGGGCAGGCGAAATTGTCATATTCCGCGGTGGCCTCTCAAGTCGCCTCCATTGTTCCGCGCTGATGTAGATTACGCAGAACTTCTGCTGCTCATCCCTTCTCCCTACTGCCAGCGATTTCTTGAGATTATTTTTGCATTTCTGATTCGCTTCTCGGGAAATTATTCTGTCGCTGGCTACCAGCTCCCGATACTCGGGCCAGATATACCCATAGAGAGTCAAGCGCTCCGTATTTATAGACTGGGGAATGTCAGCCGCCATCTTCGGGCTTTTAACGATGACACTTGAGTCATGTTAATGAGTCTAATATCGAAATTAATATAAATTTTTATGGCGCAATTTGAGCGGCAGAGGGAGATGCACTAAAAGCGGTGCCAGCTGCTGGGGCAGGCTGAGGGCGAGGGTGTCCAGAGAATGTGGGTCAAAGCCTAGAGTGGCCATAAAGAAGACACAGGCGAGGGGAGTTGGAGTGCTGTATCCCTCTACTAATTGATATTCGATGTATACCACGAATACTCCATTACAAGATTCGCCGAGAAATGCTTTCAATCCGGTGACGCATCTATGAAGTGCTTATTAAGAGAATCAGATTAGATTACTCACTTAATATGCACCTGGTGGGGCAAGACGCGACTGTGCTTTATAGCATTATTCGTTTCAAAAGTGCTGGTCTTGTGCTGAAACACTTTTGACGCTTCATATTTGGGGGAAAGTGTCATAAAACATCGACAGGAAACTTATTATTGCCCCGCTGTTTGTCTGCATTAGAACTCACAGAGTATGCCATTTTTTACGACACTCGGTTGCTCAAACTAATATACTTTTTATGTCTGCGCTGCTTCAAAGTGTCAATAAAAGTGCTGCACCGAAAGTAGGGCACGTTCCGGCCGAGATTGACCCGAAACGGGGAGAACACACACAGGGCACACTCGCACTCGCACTCGCCGGCTGAGAGAGGGATTAATTAAGCGCATTACTTGAGCAAACTAATTCATCTAAACTGTCATCATCATTTCGAGCAACTGTCAGGCATTAGACGTTGACGAAAAACTTAACGCATTACCCAACTCCATTGTGGTCCGGCTAGGGAAAGTCAGTTTTAATTATGTCGGGGAGCCGGGCCAGCTAAATATTAATGAGCCAACCAGGGGCAGAGCTCGCACGCAGCCCGACCTGGCAACCCTTATGAATATTGCATGGCCCTGGCAACCCATGTGCTAATCAATCAATTTTTTCGACACTTGCAATTGGTCGGACAGTTCTGAGTGTTGTGTTTGCAAAACCACCGACTAACTACGTGTAGCCACCGCCACCGCCACCGCCATCGCCGTCAGGCGGATTGTCCAAGGGTTTTAAAAGTTATTCCTGGCAGCGCTCTGATTGAGTGGCATGACCTCTCCGCAGCCCCTGCCCCCGGTGATGTATGACAGAGATTTGACAGCTCTAATTCAAATCTTGTGTACAATTTACATGAGCGCAGAGCGCTCTGAGCACTCCGGGCAAAGCTCTAATGAACTACATGTGTGCCAGCAGATGGAAAATTACAAAGTCTTGTATCTTCAGCTTTTTAAAATGCAGCATGGCCGCCATCCCGAACATCCCCGAACTTGCTCAGCCTCCTCCGGTGCCGTTTCATCCACTTGATGTCAACCGCAATGAATAAATAGACGCTGGAGTTGGGATTCTACGAGTGGGGGACTGGGGCACCAGAGCAGGGCTCTTCGCGGAAACATCTTCATAGACAGCGTTTCGGAATGCGGAAGTGGTGCATTGTCTGGGATGTATACAAATATTTTTAAAAACAAAAAGCACCGCGAACAAAACAAAACTGCAACAAAACGCGTGTGGCACACATTTTAAGATATTCGCCGACACACACACACTCACACTGTGGCTCATAGAAATGGTGGCAACAAAAGGAGTCGTTCGCCCACTCCCTCCCCCTGACGATGGAGCCCATAGAGCTTCGGGGTAGGCCACACAAGAATTACCCGAATTATCTTTAATTGGGCTCGGGTGCCGTTGCAAAATAATTAATTTTGTCAGTTCAGTGTCAGCGCGCCAATTTCAAATGCAAATTGTCCTCCATAAATAACGAAATCGGCCCGGCCGCGTGTGTCAATATTAATTGGACAGTTATCGCCTCCGGCGGTCGATTTGGTTAGCTGCTTGCTTAACCTCTGAGCCGCAAATCCATATCCCGGACATGGACAGACACGCTCCGCCGTGGAATCCCCTTGGACTCGGCCGAGTCAATGACCGTGTTGAAAAGTCACCGCAAACAGTGGCTGCAAGGTGGCGGGCGGACAAAAGGGAGGGAGCAGAGCAGAGACCGGAGACCGGAGCCCGGTGCCGGGAGCCGCGGTGCATTCACCTACATTTCGCACGCCATCTTGCCCTCCCTCCTCCCCTGCAGACCACCAGCTGGCAGCACAAAACAAAATGGCGTCAGTGGCGGACACAAAAGGAAGTCTGCGACGAACGGCGCACGGCGGAAGCGGGGCGAAGGCGATGGCGAAAAGGGATGGCAAGTGCAAAAGACAACAAAAGTCAACGACTAAAACACTCCAGAGCCCCAAAAGTGTCCGCCAGTGTTCGGGGTTAACTGTTATTCAAAGTGGCTAGGTGGCGCCATCCAGCGGCCAGTTGGGCGGCGGATCAGTTGCTGTTTACAGTTACTTAGCACGTAAAATATTTACCACAAGTGCCGGGCAGCCCCCTTTTTTATACCCTTGCAGAGGGTTTTATAGTTTGGACGGGAAGTTTGTAACGGCCTCGCGAGATACTTGAAATATTCTTTATGGGCAGCATTAGAAGAGTCGATCTAGATGTGCATTTACATAGGTATCTATGTAGGTAGCTCCAGTGCAATTAAAATGTAATTTGCTGGCTAAATCTACATTTTTAAAGAGTTAAATTGAAACTTCTTTAGTCCTAGTCTTTATTCACGCAGTTTTACACCAAATGTTAGCTATTATATTCTTATACTTAATTAAACTGTTCTAATCTTAATAAAGAAAATGATCTAACAAGTCGGTATTGTATTACTTCTAAAAATACTCATTGGAATTAGCGATCATTTTAATTTCTTAAAAATCGGTTCATTAGTAGTACAAACTTCGTCCTTGGCTTCGACTTCACCTTCCTGCCAGGACAAAAGGGTGACTCGTTCGGTGGCCACTCCATCGATGGGGCCTCGAACCGTCCCCTTTTTTAAGTTTCTGCCCGATTTCGCTAGCATTCGAATGCATTTAATTTAAACTTTGCTCCCCACTCAAAGGCCAAACTCGGCGCACACAACTTTTCCGGACTCCACTCGTGCTCGTGCTCATATTTTCCCAGCGCTTTGCCTTTGCGGCTTTCCCCGTCCCTACTTGCCCCACCGCCACCACTGCCTTTTTGCATTCACAGCCTTTGCATTTGCTGTAATATCTCTGCCGAAATGTAAGGGAAGGAGGAGGGTGGAGGGAAACCAGCATCGGGCAACTCTTTAGCAATTTTGTAATTTAATTAAAAATATTTTTTCAAGTGGTTTGCGCTGTAAATACAACAAACTATCCAACGCCCCCTGGCTGGCACTTTTCCCCCAGCTTTTCTCCGGGCTTTGTCTGTGTGCGTGTGTGTGGAAGAATTTCAAAACTTCATTTTGAGCTTCCGAAGTTTCGAGTACTCCACACTCTGCGTGTGTGTGTGTGTGAGTGGGTGGTAGACTGTGTGTAAATATTTTTTCGCAATTAATTTTGAGCGGCTTATAATTTACTAATTTAGTTTTCCTTTTTTTCTGCGGCGAAAAGTTTGCTGCACCACCGAAATGTTGCAAGGAAAACACTAGTGGTGGAGAGTTAAAAGCGCTCTCCGAATGAGTTTTGTGCGGGGAAAACTGTCAGATCCGATCCGGTCCTTGGAATCATAGGGAATCGACAACAAATTGGGCATTGGGGGAAGGTCGCGAGTCGCGAGTCGCAAGTCGAAATGAAATTAAATTAATCAAAATATATTTGCATATTTTAGCAGCAGCTGGCACAAAACGAAAAGTCGCTTGCCCCAAAAGCCTGCTCATGGCAGAGCCGAAATTCTAATTTACCAAATGTGGGAAAAGAATTCCGAGCCGAGTCGGGTCGAGTGCCGAGAGGGGCTTGTGCGGTGAGCGGGCGAGCGGGCGGGCTCCCTTTTTGCTATTTATATGATGCATACGTATTACGTATACGTATCCACTCATTCTTTTCCCTCGTCCTCGTTTTTGGTTGCTCCGCACAAACTAAAACTAATTTGCAAAAATCTACCACGCATGTGTTTGCTTTTGTGTGTGAGTGAGCGCTTGCTCATTTTTAGCGCTGGAACCTTTTTGTGCCATTTTATTTACAGGCATGTAAACACACGAGAGGTGCACACACACACCCCACACACACACACAGTCGCCCAAGTACACTGAGCACTTCAGCGGGTGTTTCATTCGTTGGTTTTGGTTTGCGAGCTTGACAGCATTTCAATAGAATTAACACAAACACACACAGTCCGCACTCACACTCGCATATAGATGAAAGGACAGCGAGCGAGCGAAGGAAAATTAAATAAAATTATACGAGAAAAAACACTGAAGAAGTGAAAAGCTTGCCGGCGAAAGGTTCCACATGAAAAATGCGCATAAATAGTTGGGGCTTCGAGGGGAGGAGTTGCGGGCGGAGGGCGGCTACGGAGGGCCCCAAGTGGATCTGGGTCCCGCTCTATGTTTGTATTACACATTTCACCAGGGTTGTGAGCCTGCATCCGTGTTTGCCTGTTTGGTTAGGTTGCCACTTGACAAATTCTTACAGTTTTGCGAGCAGCATTATTTCCTACGCTTCCCCGGCTCGCCACGAGAGCCTCTTCGCATCCAGTTAGTGAACCTAATTAAGCTCCCCGAGATACGAGTGCAACTCCCAACTCCCAACTTCCATGAATTTTGTTTTGAGCTTAATTTCCATTTCAATAATAAAATTCTTTTAAAAATGATAATTCTTGCAGGGAGAAGTGGCTTCTAATGGAAAACCTAACATTAAATCTGGTTTCAAAAAAGAAAAGAAATCTGTGTAAGTAAATTATAGTTAAATTCAAATATTAAGGAAAATAAACCGAATATATGTACTTGCTTAAAAGTATAAAATATGAGGTAAAGATATTTGTTTTCAAAAAATTATAAATTTAATTTTATAAATCAACGGCAAGTCTTTATATTTTAGTCTCTTTTCTTATAGGAATTCTTCAAATATATCGCATTATTAAATGAAAATATAAACTCGTGGCAAGGCAACCGGAGTTTCCCTATACCCAATAGTAAAACCTGGAAGAACCTTTTTAAAAAATCGGTAATCGGCTGTCCATCGACTAGTAACCGAAGGATGGCCAATGACTGACTGACAATCACTTAAGTGGAAACCGATAAAAATCTTCAAGAAGCGAGCAGAACACAAAACACAAAACAAGACAAGAAGAACAGGCAGAAGACCCAAAAGCAGCACCAACCACCGGACAAAGCCGGCCCGAGAGAGGCAAAGTCATGACCAGGCCCAGACCCAGACCCAGTCGCCGTCACAGTCCGAGTCCCAGTCCCATGTCCCAGTCGCAGCCCCCGTCCTCTGATCCGTTCCCAGTCGAAGGAGAAACAACAGCAATGGCAACACATTCGACATTTATGGATATTGAAGCTTATAGTCAGGCAGTCGCATCGGGGCGACGCAGGGGACTACGCGGGGACAGAGGCGTTGTGGTAGACAGCAAACCGGATTTTTGATTCTTGGCCAGTTTTTCTCTTCTTTCTTTTTCGAGAAAGAAAAAATGTTAATACCCGGTACCAGTAGAGCGTACAAGGTATCACAAAGTTCTTTGCAACGTTGATTATTTTTATTATAAAACGGGAAGAACTAATATTCCACATAGATCTCAAATAACAAAAGTTTGACCTTTAGGTGTGCAATTTTTGCTGAAGAGTATTTATCAGATCCCAGTCCAGGGTATCATATACTCGAAACCCTCGACAATCGCGTTCCTACTGGTTTCCTATGGAAAATTGCGGCCAGGAAAAGAGACGGAGAAAGGGCGAGATGCGCTTTGGTCAAAAGGTCAGATGACCAAAGCCATTTAGAATTTATTTATGAAGGAATTCATTTGTTTAATTAAATATATATTTCATGCCGCAGCGCAGCGAGTGGAAAATGCATTGGCGATAAAAGTCCGTGCTGCTTTCTTCTGGGCACTTGCCAATAGTACTTCCTAAATGGCCTTAGCAATAGAATGAACTGCTGCATATTTGTTACCCTGGCGCATATGTGTGTGCTGTGTGCTGCCCAAATGGCAAACGATTCCGTTGCAACAAAATGGCAACAATTGTTGCGGCAAAGTATGCAACGGGAAAAATTGAAAAAAAAAGAAAAGAAAAATGGCACAACTCAAAAGTGTGGAGCAGGATGGGGGGAAGGGTAGCAACACAACAAGAGCATACTTTTCGCACCACTGCCGCACAGCCCCCTCTGAGCAGTCGCGGGGTGCTTGAGGAATTCCTTTGCCTGGTTTACGCATCACCTGCTCCTCCCACTGCCCGCCAAGGATGTGAGAAATGGTATCGCTGCACATGTACATACATACATGCGCGCGATATTTGTCAGCAACGCCTTTCAAGCGATTCCCGCCTTACTTTCACATTTCCTCTTAAAAAGGCATAATTTACTGGACAAATACGACAAATTTGTAGGCCATGTTTTTACTAACGCTTAACTTATATTTATGTCCTGTTTGAGTCTAAGAAAACATTCAATGGTTTCCTACTTCGTATAGATTTTAGTAGAAGCCGTCATAGATTTAGAAGACTTGGTACATTTAACTACATAATATTAATAAGAAGCATAACACATATATATTTGGATTGTCATAGACGAACAGAATTTCATCTAATAACGAAGTAGCATTACTCATCTTATTAAGATACTACATACCAAAACCCCTCAAATATATATGTGTTTTATTAGCCAGATAAGATTATAAGGGTTCACCTCTGAGATTTCAGTCTCAGCAGATTCTTTATTTATAAATTAGGAATATATAAGGAGTCAGAAAACGTTAAGAGACCCCATTACAGGATCCCTACCAAGTGGAAGAGAGGCGAAGGGCAGACCCCGTAGATTTGACCACTCCGATCACTGCCAAGAGCGAACAAATTGCCTTAAAACATTTGCAAAATGCATTTCGAGCGCTCGCTATAGTCGCAGGAGAATTGATGTCATTACCAATGTGAATTCCTGCTAGAACATGTGTCCTGCCCGGCGAACGTGCTCCGCACACCGAATCGCAGGGAGCGTCGTTCGGCGATGGAGCAAATAAATTATTGACATAATGCCGAAGGAGAAGCTGCCCAGTTATGAGCACCATTGGTAATTGATTTTCAAAACAGCGCCCAGCCAGCCAAGGTAAACTTTCGTCTCCAGTGTCAACTCGAGCAAATAAAATATAATTGTAATTGCTAAAGACAAAAGATCAAAGGGATGTGGCCTAGGACCAGGTCCCAGTGCCAATGCCAATCCCAGCACCAGCACCAGTCTCAGTCCCAGTCGACGTCCAGGCGGGAGGAGGAGGCCGGGACACTTGTCTGTATTCCCAGACTGGCAAAAGTTGCCCATCAAGTCGAGAGCTGCGACGGAATAACAGTCATGATAATCATAACGAGGAGGACGATGATGACGTTGGGCTGGTCCAGACCGCGCAGATACAATTGTACCTGTGTATCTTTGTGTCTATCGCATCTGTCGAGCATCTCTCAAGTTTGCGCAAAACACTCGTTAAATGTGCCAAAGTAAGAAATGTTCCTCCTCGTATTGATTTCAAGCCTTGCGTGGAGGGGGCTAGAAGCATAGGAGATGGTGTGGAGAGGGGCGGAACGGAGTGGATCTGAGCCTTCCTCAGCTTCCTTTGTGTTTTATGTCGCTCGCCTGTCCCGCCGTACACCTTGCGACTGTCAACTCCGGCGAGAGCAGGACTAGGCCCGATTCCAGCCGCTGCCGTTGTCAAGTATTTATGCTAAGAGCTGTCAAACAAGTTGTAGTTACATTGATTACACGCCCGACTTGGGCTGTATCGGGATTCTCAACGTGGAATCTTCCTCCTTGCGACGAATGCATTACTTTGCGGGACAGCTGCAGAGACTCATTTGGGAATCGATAAAGCCTCTCGCCCGGGACTCGAGTCCCAATTACTCTCGGAACCTCAAATCATATTTCTTCCACGGATACTTGGACTACAGAGGCAGCTGCGGTTGCGGGTGCTGTGGAGTTTAACCCTTAACCAGTTATCCAATCCACTCCCGCCCATTACGCACACCCACTGGGACGGGCAATTGCCCAATTTGGAGTGCCAATTATTTTGTCCAACAAACAGCTTTTGTGGCAGTTTGCAGACTGCGCAACTTGCATCAAATTGCAAATCCGCACAAACACATTAAAACACCATTAGAGGCCGGGAGAGTGGGGAGCAGTGGAGTGAGCTAGCGTGGAGTTGGCTTGAGTCAACTTCATTACTCCAGTTGCGCCCACGTCTCGAACACGGATAGATAATGCCCCAAGATAGTGCGGCGGATACAGTGATAATAAAAGTAGCTGGCTCCGCTCCTGCAGGCGGACACGCAATCCGCACCGAACTCCCTAATGAGACGAGGGCGGTTGCTCCAGGAGCTTGGTACGCGCTGTTCCCCCCGTCCTTACATGGGTTTCCATTTTCATAGTTTTTGTGGGGCATGTATGGGCTGGGTTTTCTTTCGCCTACAACTTCAACTCTGCCTTCCCCATCCGATGCCGAGGCAACACAATGCCAATGTGTTATTTGGCTATCGATAAGCGCGGACCTCCAGAAATCCTTTGCTCAGAGGCACGCACATCGCCCTCAATCCCAGCACCAGGCCCAATCTCAGTCCCCATCGCAGTCCCGTTTTTCCGGTCTCCTGGAAACACCCACTCGCCGCCAACAATGGGGAGACACGCATGTGAGCAGGCGAGAGTGGGCGCTGGATTCCCGTGGCCCATCCAGCGATCGATAAATAAATAAAGCTGATAGATAAAACCTTCGAGAGGCTCTCGCCGAACTCATCTCCCAGGTGAGGGCTGCGATCGCGCACTCAAGCCGCTTCCCGAGACCAATTAGAGCTCGCACAGGCAACGGTGTGTAAGTGACTTGTCATTAAAATTGAAACCTCGGGTCATTTTATGGCCAATGTACGCGGCCGTGTTTAGTCCCATAAAAAGCATGTCGGCCCGGAGTCGATGCGTGGATAAACACCGCGCTCCCATCAGCGCAATCTTTCCGGGCACGTACCAAGCCCAGCCAAGCTAAGCGCACAAGAGCCAGAGTTGAACGACATTGGGACGCAGGGAAAATTTAATTTGGCTTTTTCAGAGGCCTCTATCTCGCATGGAAATTAAAATAAATACACGGCACTCGGACTCTCGTTGGGGCTCGCGGAGAGCCGAACTGAGCTATTTGTGCGCTGCAAGCTATTAACGTCTTGTCGAAGGCGTCACGTGGGTGGACGAGGAGGAGGATGCGAGTCGGAGAAAGGGTAGAGTTATGAGCGAGAATTATGGGACGACAGGCTAATGGGATCTGGGTGAAAAATATTTGCAAAATTGTATAAGCCGTTGGGAATTTCCCGAGCTGGTGCCGCTGTTTATAATAAATTAAGCGAAATCTATTACGATTCCGGGCTAATATGTGAAAAGCGTGGGTCGTTGCGACGCAGACTCCGGCTAACGGTTTCCCTCTGGCAGCAGCAGCGGCAACAACAGCTCTGATGGCCACAATCGATTACAATCTGTTTGCTTGTTAAATTACAAGACCCAAGGAACTAACCCGTTTTCCCCACAGCGGAAAGTGGAGAGGGGCTCTAACAATTTTACCATTTTTGCCATTCTGCTGTTTGGCCGCCTCCAAAAGCGGCAAGCGGATGGAGGCCTCCATCTATGGACCAGACCAGGCCAATAAGCCAGCCATTCAGCCAGCCTCCAAGCCATTCGAAGTTTTGCCGGGTTCCTTGGCTCCCCGTTCGAGGTGGTGGCAGGGCTTTATTTCTGGCCAATTTCTTTTTGGAAAAACTGCGTTCTTTTCGCTCTCCGGCCTGGGATTGTGTTGAGCCTCCTTGCTTACGCTTCCGAGCAAGCAAAAAGGGACTGGCCTGTGTGTGTGGGACTTTTGGAGCTGCGGTATCTGCAGTACGACGCTCGGGTTGCATCAGAGGCATCGACTGCCTCGCCTCCATCTCTCACGCCACATCCCCTTGACCCCGCCTTGGGAGCTCATTAGCCCCTGCCGGATCGTTTTGTTTTTGCGCTGCGATAAAGCCCACGTAAGTGGCTCCCTCCCGTTAATGAAGTGTTATTTCATTTCATTTTTGTGTTGATACTCGCCTCTCATATAAATTGCTCAATTCGATGCAAACACCGCACCTCGAAAATTAAAATTGCAGGCTGCTGAGAAGGAAGACGATGCTGCTGCCGCATGTGGCACTGCGCTCGTGTGTCGCTGGGTGCAGCACGGGTACACGCAAGCGCAGTCGTTGATCCTACGACTCCTACGGACACCTACGCAGGCCGAAAGTAAATTGTGACAGTGTGTATGGGACTCACTCTCCCCGTGGATGTCGCAATTAAAGCAAACAAGCTGCGGCATGCCACAAGGGGAGACACGTCCCTCCGTGCAACTAGGCAAAGGCTAAACAAGCAATTTTCGCTCATCAGCGACAACGCCCACGCCAAGAGGCAAAGCGACTGCGGAAAAAGTGGTCAACATGACATCGCTGACATGCGACATTAGCAAAAGGCACAGCGCAGTACAGAGATTCCTTGGGCCGACGGAGCGGAGCTCCTTTGCCGACTCCCAGCTACTCTCCCCTTGGGTCTGTGGTTCCTTGCGTGTGCTCCTGGCCTGAGAAATGCCCGCAGCACACGCAAAAAATCGCAGCACATTCAAATCTCAGCATGTGCGTGAGCACACGACCGAAGGGAGACGGAGTCGGAGCGGAATGGCAGAAGAAACACGTTATCAAATGCTTCGAAGCACCGCAAATTGCCGGCGCGGCTGGGGCGAAGACCGCGGACCATGGACCGTGGACCGAAAACCCTGTCCCAGGCAGTATTTGCGAAAGTCGCAACTGGCAATTTGAATAAATAATTAATTTTCAGCAATTAGGCGGGAAAGGAAGCGGCACAGCGAGAAGACGAGGCCACTGTGTCAAGTGCGATTCGAAAGGGAATTCTTGCAAAGATTTCCCACAAATCTTGCAATCACTCTGCGGTTTTCCATCTCCTGGCTTTGGCTCTACAATTTCCCATCTCCTTTAAATTCGCATAAAACTAACACGGGCCAGAGATCGAGTCCCTCTGCCTACTAGACTTCTGCTGAAGTCCTCCTTAAATCCGCCATGCAAAGCACATAATTTTTCGCAGAGCCTTGATTCGGAGCGCCTTCCGTGGTCAGAGACAGACTGAGATTTAACGGAGGAGGAAGACCCAGACAGGAGTAATATGGAGAGTGGCTTGTCAAGACGCTGTTCATGTCGGGATTCGCGAACTTCATCACTGCGGGCACAACCTGACGTTGACTGGATGTTCTTCCCCACTGAGCCCGCCGTCCCATCTCGGCTAATTTTAAATTCAATGCACGCAACAGTCGCCGTCGTTTAGTTGGGGTCTCCTCCGACTTGGAGCCTTCCCAGCAGCTCCACGAGCCTCGGTCTCCCCGTCCTCAATGGATTTTTTCTGCCTCTCCTTTGTCTGGTGGACTCTTTTTGCTGCCCCAAAAACTATTTGCGATGCACATCCCACTCCCGCGCCTCGTGGCTTTTTTTCCCCTTTCGCACTAATTATGCAGCTGCATAATCCAAGCGGCGGCCCAATCCCAGTTGCCAACTCTGGAGCGTGGGTGGACTCGGACTGACTTGGCCAGCCGGGGCTGCCGCCGCCTCCATGGCTGAGGGCCATAATTCATGCGGCGTCTGTTTTGAAATTGAAAGAAAATAATTACGAGGCAGCGGAAATTGAATTTCTTATTACTAGAGCTGAAGTTGCGCCCTGGAAGTGGAATTGCCTTGCAAATTAATTAAAATCCGTAAAGCAAGGCGACCGACCTCTCGGCTCGGTCCGGCCTCCCAGCTCCTCGAGGCTCTGGTCATAGGTCAAGGCCTCGCCCGATCCATTTCGTGGTTCGCACTTAATATGCATTGTATTTTGATTTATCGAGCCGAAGGGGGCGTGCCGCCCATGCATATTTCATTAGGCAGCCAATGAACACTGAATTTCTCCCCGGGCACCAGCGTCTGCGTCTGCGTCTCATGGCGGGGCTTATCGATTCGATATAGGGTCCAAGGCATTCGGCCCTAATGCTTTTTTAAGTAATTTTCCTCAGTCCACTTCCCCAACAAATTTCCCCATTCAACTTCTAAACAATCCCCGACGTAAACTTTGCTTACAAGTGCATTCCAAACGGATTCTCCTAGTCTCTTTCTTTTTTTTCCTCGTTTTTTTCCTAAATTTCTCTCTTCGGTAGAGGAACCACTGTGGAATTTCTTTGTCTCGACGAGCGGCTGTTAATCATGGGACCTCAAAACCGAAGGCACCCCCATCCATTTACGTCAGGCTAGTCGCAGGCGCTCCTTCCTGCCCGATTCTGTGCACTTAACGACACTAAACTCATTAGTATTTTCCATTTTTCAATTTTGCTACCGCAGCAGCAGCAGCCCGGCAAAAAATGGCACCGCCCGAAATAGCGAGTCCTTAACACCTAGCAGGGCTCTCCGGCAGCTCTCAGTCCCCAACCCCCCATAGCCCTCTGGCAGCCGTAGCCACAAATTACAAATTGAAAGTAGTTTGTATCTGCTGCCTCCTCTCTGCCGCCGCCGCTCCCGAAGGCAGTAAAAAATTTAAGTGCATAAGCAAAGTAGCTCCTCCTGGACCTGCTGCCGCCTGCGGAGGGGCATGTTATGCACTTTTTCCTGCGGCTACCGAAAAATATACAGCAAACGAAACAACACGGAGAGGGAAAACAACTTCTAAGTGGACGGACGGATGGCTGGACGGCTGAATGGACGGCTGGATGGACGGCCGAAAGGAACGAAAGCCAACTGGGCACTTGAAATGCGGATGAACCGAGGAATAGCCACATTCGGGGTGGAAAAGGGCAGCTCCGTCATTGTCTTTGGCCCGGTCTGGGCTATTGTTTCATTCATGAAGACTGGCCGGGCTTTGTTTCTTTCGGACCAGGGCTTGCCGCAAAGATTTTTCGTGTCTCCCCCCAGCCTGGTTGTGTGTATCCAGCATGGCCCAAAGCGAGGAGCGAAGTATTTGGAGACTAACCCATAATTTGTGTTTCTTTCGTGAAATGAGGAAGCAGCCGAGTGAAACATATGCGATGTCTGATTATCTTACACATAAAACGAAAATATCGGAAATTCGTTCGGAGGCTTCTGGCACACCCCTTCTAGCACACATATAGAAGGAGCCAGTGCCAGTCACAATATTAATGCCACTACTTTGCTTAGCTAATCGCCGATAGTTTGTCTTGCCCAGCGACTTCCGTCCTCGAACATTATTTTTGGGTCATTTGTTTCGGCCAAGCCCCGAGCCCCGGAGTCCCGAGACTCGAGTCCCGGTCCCACATAAATTTGTATCCCGTGCTAATCCTTTCTGGTGGAAATAGAGCTGTTCGCCGGCAAACGTCGCATCCATCAGGGCAACCTCAACGGGGATTAGTTGGGTACCGAAAATACTCCGTCCCCGGCTGACATGGCTGAGGCTGCATTCGTAAATGATTATTAATTGCAATACTTATGCGCTGCCAACTTTTATTAATATCGAAGTGCAGCCGCAGTGCGGGGGACCCCACACACTCCCAGAAGTCTGTCCCGGGTCTCCCTGCTCCTCACTCCCCGTCATCCCCGTTCCTCGTAGAATAATACGTGCTATAACTGACTAATTCATTCATTGTGTCTGCAGTGATGGTCGCCCTCGCTGGCAGTAGTTCCCCCATTCCTGTCGTCATCTTTTGTCTATTTTTAGTGGCCGCCACTTTTGTCTCGTTTTGTCAATTCATTCGCCCATTCCCGCCATCAATTGTCTGGCGATAACTATCGATGCTGTACATGCCCTTGGAGGATATGAGTCTGGAGGGGATTAGCCTGGGGTCGTATTGCCACAGATCTTTGTTTCATCTCCCAGTCCCTGTTCCGAGCATGCGAGAGCCAGTGTAAATATTTTGACAATTTATTGCCGCTCGTTTTTGGGAATTGGATTTCGGATGAGAGACACTTTTAATGCTGTTTTGCTTAAAATTATTTCAAAGATTTCCGGATAAAACCAGAGGAGAAGAGGGGATGTGCTCCTCGTTCCTCACGGGTCTATTTGGCGGCTGGCATTTGGTTTCTTTTACATACCTGAAAGAGAAGAGAAAAATATTTGATTAGCATAAACTCGCACAGATATTCGCTCGTAAAATACATGTACATATCAAAATATAATTTATTCCAAAAAGAATCCATTAAAGTTTCATCGCTGGAAGTCAGCGAAGGCGAAATTACCTCAACAACTGTCATTTTGACAGCTCGCTCAGCTGTCAGCCCAACGGAACAGAGGGGAATGGGTGGAAGCCGGGGAAGAACGACACAAAAAGGGACCAGAGGAAGCTGCGCAATAAAGCCAATAACAAAATGCAAGAATAACAACAATGGAGGGCCGAAGAAACGACGTTTTTGTTAAATTAAAAGTTTATGAGGCATTAAATGGTCAACAACAAAGCGGAGTTGCCAAAAAGAAATACAAGTACATAGAGCCATACGCGGTCGACGGGGCAAAAAGTCATTAAGCCGGCGATGACGACAACAATATTAAATTGTCATGCCAAGCTTCAGCTGCTTCCTCTCTCTGCACATCCTCGGCTTCCCGCTCGGCCACAGGTCATTAGACCCACGGGCATCTAAATTGCATTATCAACGCCAATAACGGGACACGAGCTACTGGCCCTGTGAGCGGCTCCCTCCCACCCTCGAAGCGTTCATGAAAACGACATTATTTGTCAACGCCAAAAGCATTCACAGCACTGTCCAAGGGTTGAAGCGACAACACTGCACCCTACACCCAATGTGCAGTGCGGGGTGTGAACGTTGCAACCATATGGCGATCGCCCTCTGCCGCAAATCTCTTCAGTGCAAAAAACGCAATTAATTGCTTTTTATTGAGTCCTCGGACCGATGAAGTCCTCGATCCTTCCGACTCCACGACTGCTCGCTAGTAATCACCGAAATTTGTAAGGTATTATCGCCAATGGCAACTGCATTTGTTTAATTATGAAGACATGTGGCGTCGACAGTTGTGGCTAATGGCATTACGGGCTGCCTGGCCGGAGATCAGGCTGAACGGAAGCCCAACATAATCCCCGGCATTTGCGGCCGAGCATTTAGAATTGGATTTCTTTTTCAATTTTCCATTGCTCGCCACCCCTTTCCGCCCAACTCCTCCCCAGGGATGGCTGCGGTTTGCGCTAAACCCTAAAAGGGGAAAACTATACGAACATATTCAGCAGGTGAGGTCGGCGGGGATTAGCATTAGTGGGGTACCCGGTTCCTCCTAGCTCCCCCGTTCTTGTAGCCTCATTTTGAAGTTGAATATATCCATGACATTCCATAAATTAGGCCCCGCACGATGATATATGTCTAGGCAGGCAAACACGACACGACGCCATTTATTTGGGGCCCCTAGTAGTGTCTTGGGTTTTGGCGCATGACCCATTTACGCACCAGCTGGGCCTGTTGGTAGTTTATAGTTATGGTTATGGCCCAAATCTGTTTATATGGCGTGTGAAATGAGCTGCTACGAAGCCGGAATCAAATCGCAGCACAATTAAAGGCAGACGCAGATCTCCTGCCTCCCCGAGACAGCGTTCCGAGAACTGTCCGTACAAGCCGTGGCCAATGCATTCGGAACCCCTCTCAGCCCCAGTCTTAAAACTGAATCGGATGCCGAGCAGGAGAGAGGGCACAGCGAAATGAATATGAGTTTGACTGATTAACCAATGCGAATCGATTGTCTGCACTCAATCCCCGGATTATCCTTGTCCGTCCCACGCCGCTGCCATCTTTTGTAACGTAAATTCATCGGGCCAAACAAAAAATAAAATAAAGAATATTCCACATACACATTTCCCTGTTCCTATGCTCCTCGGCTCCTCTGCCTTTTTCGTGGCTGTCAGAACTGACAAACGCAAATGATTTATGTGTGTTTGCATGCGTGTAAATGTCATTAAGAGGGTGAGTCCGCTTTGAATGCGGGGGCTCCTGGGGAGCGAGTGGCAAGTAGTAAGTAGTTGCCAGCCAGCTTGGCGCATCGATTTGCTGTCTCTGACTTTCGAACTGCAAAACTGTTGACATTTAACGACGACTATTCGTTCTCGGCCCAGCCCTGCTCCGACCGTCGACCAGATTTGACATTAAATAATGAGTTATGCCGCTGACGTTTGAGAATTTGCAACATGTTACTGCTCCGCCCCTCGTCGCGGCGATGGGTGGGGCAGCAGCTTTTCCCTTGACATGTGCTGTCTTAGTTTCGGGATGCGAATTAGTCATCGCAGTAGCTATCTACTCCATTAACATATCGTTAAGGTGTGGGGTGGGAGCTGCTCCTGCAGCCACTGTGCTGCTTAATTTCGCCAATTCATCATCTGCCCTGGGTTTGCATGTGCCTCAGCTCCGTTCTGCTTGGCTGATTTTCCCGCCGCTGTCCGAATACTTTCCGCAGATTGCTGATCTATCTTTTGCGCTGTTTTTGTCGGTTTCCCCAATGCAAGACATGTGTTTTCTCTGCTTCTCATCAGCAACTGTCACTCAGCTGTCCAGCAGTCGGCTAAGCATTTTGCACAATTCTCAAAATTAGCATTTCTCCGGCTCCCAAGTGTGGCGCCTGCGCCACCGCGCATGCCTAATTAACTTGCCCCTTGCGGTGGCTCCACCGTCGCCTTTGTCCATCCCAGCCTAGCTAGATATTTACCTTCTATTATGCACCATTGGCACGCCACTTTGCTTGGTTCCGCCCGCCCTCGAACGCCACAGCTCTTCCTACTGGTTTTCGGTGTGCACACACATGTGTTCGCGTTGACAGTCAGCTGCCTTTTGGGTGCAGTGTCTTGGCAGTCACCTTAACTTGGCTCGGACCGTGGAAAAGCTCAGGCTCAAAATTGGAAAAACTGCTGCGTGCTACTGCGAAATCACTGGGATTGCGCAAGTGGATTGTGCAAGATGCGACCCGATGGTGCAGCTGGACAAGTGAGCGTCCCCAGATCCTAATTGCTAATTGGCCATGGTCCATCTGTTCGCTGGCGCTCCATTCATCTGCCATATCAGTTGCTCATTTGCATGGACTTAACACCCAATTTCAGGTTTTTACCCCCTGTGGCAGGACTGACGTCTGTTTTACCAGACATTATGGGATAATTTACGGGACACACGGCCACAAAATGGGGGGAGAGGGGGGCGGTTGGGAAATGTATTTCATATTAGTATCCTCCGCAGTTGTGTTGTTGTCAACTTAACGTCCCTTTCAGACTTGCGCGCCTTAATATCCTTTTTTCTCCAGCCTTAACACATTTAATTAACAAAGCAATTAAGCATGACAAGGCATAAGGCAAAAGCAATGAGAATGGAAATGAGAATGGGACCGAGAACGAGGCCGAGAACGAGGGAAAAGCGAGTAAGGAAAGTCTTTTAAATTTAATTTATACTTGTATGGGTGTCCCGTCCTTCTTTGTACTCGGGCTCGGTCCCGTTTCGCTCCGTTCCGTTATTATTATAAAATAATGCGCTGGAAATAGTGTTTGTGTATGTGAGTGAAAGGACGAAGGACATGATGACATTTTTATTGCATCCCCGCCGCCCGGCATAAAACAAAGAGCCAAATTTATGCATAGTAAGGAATTTTTTAATTAAACTTCACGCACAAACGCTCTTAAGTCAAGGCCAGGAACAGTGCTGAACCTCAGCCTCCTTGGTATTTAAGTCACCAACTCCTGGGCTGTCAGCAATTCCCGAACACTTCATCGGGTTGCAGCGGGGTTCAGCCGCTAAAGGTTCTTTTCGGGCTCCGAGCTGGGATTGGCACTGGGACAGGGCCACAAAACGATCTGTCATATTCTGACAGCTTACAATGTGTTCGACACAGTTGGCATGAGCAGGCGCTGGATATGGGATTGGGATTGGGATCGGGATCGGGACTGCGGTGTTAATTAACTGTGCTCAAAAGGCATAAATCAAAAATTATGCGACGCTTCTTTCACAACTCCAGCGCTGGTTACATCTTTTTGGGTGGAATTTATTTTTTATTAAGCCAATCTCAAGTCAAGCGCAAAAGTGCAGCTCATATCATCATCGGCGGAATGCTCCGCCCGCGAAACGCCGGAAAGTGCAACCTCACTTTGGTGCCATCATCGATCACACCAACAACACATCTTCCAGGGAGGGCACGACGCAGCACATGTGCCTCGCCGAGCAGCATATACGGGGTAGGGCACCCTTCCGCAGCGAGCTGCTCCCATGTGTTATAGTTTAACCCTTCTTCTCACAGCGATCAATCATAAAAAATACGCAGCATATTTCATTTTCCGTTTGTTTGTTTTGCTCGAACGGGGAGATACTTTTGACATTTTAAATACTGATGGCGAATAATAATGAAAATATTCAAATAATAATGGTTCTCTCTGGTGGTTGCTGCCTGACGGAAATGTTTGATCTGCACTAATCGCGACTTAACGATTAATTATCACGGATGATGGATAGTTTGAAGCGCTGAAAAGGGGTTCTATGTGGGTTCTGCCAAGGCAACATTACGCATAAGATGCGTAACGCGGCCGCATTGGCGTGCAGCAAGCTCCATAAGAAACTGTGTCAATTGCCAGACCAGAGACCACTCACTTTCACCCTCTCCGTTCGCACGCACGGATAACGCGGCCAGAACGAGAAATCATCAATGAAAATATTGCCTTTCCCATCATAGACTCACGCAAATCCTGATCCGCTCCCAGCTCGCAGCTGCCAGCTCCAAGCTCGCAGCCAGTGCAATTGCGGTCTCAGACCAGCAATCAAGTGAAATATGAGTCGCGTAATTGCATGTGTGTGCGGTTGGGGCGAGCGGGGACTGTAAGCGAATTAAGGCGCGGCACCGAAGAAAGACGGCGTAACCCCACCTGAGAGCCCGTCTCGCTGGGGTTCAGTCTACAGTTAACTCTCCGACACCGCCGGTTCAGGCTTTAAGGTCAATCAACAGCGGGCGCGGAGTGAAAGCCACGTTTAAAATTCTATTTGGCGCACAGCAGCAATTTAGCAGGAGCAGGGCAGGAGGTGCCGGAGCAGCAGCTTGGCATGCTGATGCACTGCCTGAACGCCAGACCAGACTAACTGCTGGGTAATCGCATGCGGCGCAACTTAAGCATCGCCAGGCAACCTCATCTCATCGCTGCGTCGTGTGCCATCAATGGACTCTGACTGAGCTCCGGACTGCGGACTACGGAGTTCCAGCCAAGAACCAAGAACCAAGGCCCGATTTATAAAGCGAGATAGGGCTGGCAGAGTTCGCTTTCGGGTCCCATCCTCCCGAGTGGAGATTGCCAAGCCAGATATGCAGCAGGATGCAAGGGAGAGGCTGCCCAGGAATTAGGTTCTGTGCGGAACGGGGACGGCCGACGCCGAAAGATGCCGCAGCACATGTGTCTCTGCATTGGCATCTTCTTTTGCTTTCCTTTCGCCTTCTTCCCCAACACTATCACTATTTGTTACTCTTGGCTCCACCTCTCCTCGCAGAGCTTGGCATGCGTCGCATATATCACAACTCCCAACTACCGACCGTCAACCTCCCTTGCTCACACCGAGCTTGTGGTTTTCGTGAGCTGCATGAGGATTGGGGACTATGGACTGTGGACTGGGGACCGGGAATTAGGGAGGGACCTCGGGTGGGTGGAATGGTTACGTTGACGATGATGATGCCTCTGATCCCCATGTGCAGTTTTTGTGTTAGCTGGCACAACATCAAGGTTAATGGCTGGGAAGAGAGCAGCAGTCGGGCAGGCTGCCATGGAGTTGTGCCTCCGCTCAGCTCCTGGCCGGCTTTGGTTGGGAAATGTACACCGCTTTACCGTTCGGCTAAACATTTAAGCTGCTCATTTCCTAGGAAATCAACGAAATGGGCACAGCTACAGCTTCAGGTTTGGGTTACAGCTCCGGCCCAGCTCCATCTCCAGCTCCAGCGCCATAGCCTTCCGCTGTCCCATGTCCATTCATTCGGATGGCTATTTTTGGGCTAATGATGCTCTCTGGCCATGCTGCAGCATCGAGAACCCAAGGCATCGGCGGCATGGACGGCTAAAGCCACTCGATGTCCATCATTCATTTGGCTTCGATGTACGAACCATGTTTATGTTTATTGACTGTTATGGACATGAGTCACAGTTAGACGACGACGTCGACGACGACGACGACGAACGATGGACGTTGCGATTTTAGCGGAAGTGTTACAATGAGATATTACGAGAGGAGTAGCCAAGGGGACTGACACACAAGATGACACAGGGTGCGAGGAGAGGGACCCGCCCAGGTCTGGTCTGCAGGTTAAGGTTGTCCGTTGCCCATTACCAGTCCCATCCCATCCCATCCCATCCCGTCCATGGGCGCTGTCAGTGTCAGTTGCCGTGAGTGGAGCCCAGAGTGTGCGTCGCAGACCCCGGTTATTTGCTTAAGTGCAAATATGAGCAACTATTTGCTAAATGACAGTTATTGCTGATTAGCTGTCAGACATTTTGACAGCATGAAGAATGATTCGCAATTTTCGTTCGGCTGCGAGGCGAGCCCCAGCCAGGTTCGGGCCTGGTCTTGCAGTTAATGATGTAGCATATGGTTAATTAGAACATTAGCCTCAGCCTGGTCAGCTTGGCCAGCCAGCCGGTAGTAAGAGCCAGTTTAAATCATTAGCAGAGCCCGGCTGGCTGTCAAAATCCTCGGCTGCCGGTCTGGATAATGGTTAATGGATAGACGAAATTGGGTGGGTGATATATGGAGCCCGAGTGCGGGTTCAGTGAGTGCTTTCGCTCTGCCTTCAGCTCCCACGGAATGCAGTTGGTTCCAGCACCTGGACCGGTGTGGCTGTAGCTACACGGTTGGGCGATCTGGCCAAAAACAGAGCTGAAAATTACGCATGCCTAAATGGCAATACACAAATTATGAGCACTAAAGAGCTATCGCTTTGCGGCCAAAGACTCTGTTTTGCCCAAAGGCGCAGGCCCGTACCTGCATCGATGCCAGTCAGGACGGTCCAGAGCCGAATGTGGCCAAAAGCGGCTCGCGGAAAGCCATCACGGAGCACGGGCCGGTGCATTTGCTCCTTCTTCTTGGCTATTGCGCCTTATAAGGTCGCGCACATAAATAAGCGCAGCAAAATGTATTGCGATCTGCGGCTGAGACTGCATCGGCTCTGAATTTGAGTTTAACTCTGAGCTGGGGTCTGGAGTCGGGAGTCTGGAGCCTGAACTTGGGCATCGGCATGCGGCATCTTGACAAGAGAAGCTGCTGTGGGCTATCGCCGTGCTCCAATGGGCAATGGCCCCGGCAACTTGCATCGAGTACCATCAACAATTTCAACAATCAACTGATGGGAAAAGGAAATGAAAAGTCAACATAGGGCACACAATGCCCACAATGCACGAGAGGCGGATGAGTCCAGAACGAATCGAGTCCGAAGCCGGAGCTGGTATTAGCTGACCGCAGCGACTGGGCCTCAACCCCGCAGTCAGCTCAATTGGAGGCTCAACGAGCGGTAGTTGAAACGAAAATTACTTCGACCGGCGCGCCGGATTAGAGGAAACCCGAAGCCCTGGCTGAGGCCCCCAGTGGTGCATCATTGAGCCATTTGAAATGTGATGGAGAGCTAGAATTAATACCAAGGTGCTGTGAAATGCTTTTGCATTTAAGATCCTTCATTATGAGGCGGCCGCACTTTCTCCGCTAGCAACCAATAGACGTTTTGTTCCGACCCATTACTCTTCGGCTATCTATCAATCTCTCTGAGCCCACATCTCTTTCCAAGAGCCAAGCTGCCACCGGGAGTATCGGCTTCGATCCGATCTCTGTACACTGCACTCTCTTCGATCGGGGCTGCATCTTTTGTCTGCTGCGTGATTCGCCTTCTTTGGGATCTTCGAGGGCATCTTCGACGATCGTTCGATTTTGCGGCGCGCTATTAAATTGTAAATTGCTCGGGCAGCGCTGCTGCTGCTGCGGCAAACGTGTCTGAATGCCACATCGTAGCGAGGCACCGAAGCCGCGAAGCCCCGCAGCCGGCTTTCCCTCGATCGTGAGTCGTGGGTAATTTGCTGGCCCAACCCGACTCCAGTCCGACCACTTTTGCTGCTGCGCATGCGAGTGGTGCACTTTGGTTTTTTGTGTGGTTTTTGCCGATTGTCGTGCCCTCCTGCTCCTCCTTCCCGGACTAATCAATTCCCTCTTTTCATTGCCCTCCGCATCCATTTCTGTCTCTCTTTTGCTGCGGTTTATCAACGCTTTATTACACTGACGTTTTGTCAATTTGATTGCCATTGATTTGGCTGCTTTTCCAGCTCCCTTCGAGACCTTGAACTGTCTCCTCACTGTCACCGCGGCGACTGTTTACTGTGGTAATGGTAATGGCTCGGCGCGGACTCGGACTCGGACTCTTAATTGCTTCCCGGTAACGAGGTACGAGCCGGCACTTTCGGTTTTTGCCTCCGATTATTTCACTTTCGCAAAGCCAGTGCTTGACTTTTATGCAATCGATTGTTATGATTTCATTTTTGGGGTTTTTCTTTCGTTTTGCTGGTTGCTGGTGGCCGGCTATCGAAAAATTGTTTCGTATGCTGTAAATTGATTTTGTTTGCCGCATTGTGGGTGTTGGCAGGCAGCTGGAGATTGCAAACTGGAATTGGATTTCGATTTGGAAATGAAAATGGAATTGCTGGCCCGGGGGTAGCTTGGAGCTTTATGTATATGCATCCCAGCGGAGCCGGCGGCGGGCGGTTCACACGCTCTCCTCAGAGGTTCTTCAACCCAAAACACGCCCGCGATGATGCCTTGGCTCCGATAACCCAAATGACAACTTCATTTCCAACCCATTCGATGTCCATTTCCATGCCCATCTTGATCCCGTTCCCTGCTCACATTTCATGGCCCTCAGTCGGTCACTTGTCGTGGCCATCACCATCATCATCATCATCACAGCCATCATCATCATCGCCATCAGGGCGAGCAGCAATCGAAGAAACCATCGAAAGCATGTCCAATCCTCTACCTGTCCCAGCCGAAGAGTGTCAGCGAATTGACAACTTTATTGCCTCTAAATATGGTTAATGACCGCGATCAACTCCGGCCAGCCGAAATTCTTGTCAACATATCGAGGGCCATTAACAAAAATAATGTCAAAAGTCTTTAATTGTTTCCAAGTGGCTGCCCCTCTCGGATTCCGCCCACTGACTCCTCACCGCTGACCTGGCCCAGCCCCGTCCGTCTGCGTGGGCTGCACAGACGCCTTTGCTGATTTATTTAAATTATAAACAAAAAGGCCACAAATCGACGGAGCGAGCAGGGGCCCCGAGCTAAAGACCCGGGGCCTTTGAAATGCGCCGCCATAAAATTATTGCTCTTGGCATGGACAGTTGCCACATGTGAGTGCCCCACGCCACACTGCTCGCTCCGCTGATTAATATCTCGCAGATTTTTTGGACTTTTGACGGATTATTCGAAACTCAGTCGTCGCTCTCGCACACTCTGGCGCTGTGATTTGTTCCTCAAACGCCAGAGAGCAGAACAAACAAATAAAAATCAGCATTTTGCGCATTTCCCTGGACGAGTAGACGCGGTTTTCGGGGTGTTTCTGGTGTTTATTTTGTTCTCGGTCGGTTTTATGTCTTGCTTAAGTGCGCTGCCGCAGATTGATTGAGTTATTTGCAGACCGGGATCCAAATATAATTTGTGGACTCCGATTTCGACGGCGATGGCCATCTCTATGCGAGTATTTCGATTCTGCGAAGTGCCGCAAAATGGTCGCTGGGCCACCATCTCCGATGATAGCTCTCTGCGTTCGTGGCTAATCAAGTTATCTATGCGTCGGCTCATTTTCATTAGATTCGATTAGAGAGTGTCTGGGTCGCGTTTATGAGGATTAATGACTCAAGTGGGCATAAATTTGCCCAGACCCAGGCCCGGGCCCAAGCCATTTCCCATTTCCCGGCTAGCAAGCAGCAGTTGCCACAGCAATTTAATTTCCATTTAAAAGGAGAAGCTGCTAGCACTCCAAGCCGATCCATGAGTGGCTCTTGTTTGCCCCACCAAATGATTAATTAGTCTATCTCCGCCCGGGGCTATCTGTGTCTCTGGCTCTTGTGTGGTTGCGGATTCCATCTGATGGTTTAATAATAAGACAAAATTGTCTATTGTGCAAAGAGTTTGAGCTCGCTGATGGCCCGAAAGAGATGGGTTCAAAAGCCAAACTAAATCATATTTTGTTCGGGCCAGATGGAGTCGCACAAGCCGAGGTGGTGGGAGTGGACCAGGGCAACAGAAATCGCTAATTGTTTGCTTTTGTTCATTTCTCTCTCGGTGTATGTGAGGAGTCACTTTCTACAATTAAACTGAGATGGTTTCTCGTCTACGCCTCGCTAATCCGCCGCTCGTTGTGGTCTATTGCAGGGTGATTACCTCACCAGTTGGTGCTTAACTATTTTTGACCGGCGATACGAAAGTGAAAGCACTCGGTGGGTGGGAAATTACGTTACAGTAGAGTGACAGATATCGAAAGAAAAATCGAGATATCGATCACGGGTCGAGCCCCTTTCTCCCTCCCCCGGTGACCCAATGTACCGCCCATTAGCGTGCCCCAATTAAGACCTCACGGCTTATTTAGGGTTGCCAATTTTATTTAATTTCCACTCCAGCTGCCCCCGCTTCGCTCGCTTTCCCAGAGCCAAAGACCGTCGTCAAACATTTGCACGTAAATTGTCAAGAAAAAAGAAGTAGAATAAATATTGACATTGCGTTGTAATAACGCAGCATTAACAGCGCAAGGAAAACCCAAAATGGCGGCTAACGACGGAAATGAAAAAGCAAAGCCCAGCCAGAAGGAGAGCGAAGCAGGAACGGAAACAGGAGCAGGACCGGGACCGGGACCAAGACCACTCAGCCAGGCCGAAAGCTTAATAATGTAAATTTCGCTCTAAGCTATTTCCAAAGACTAATGGTGCGTTTAGTATGGGGCACAGCAACCCCTGAAAAAATCACATCGCTAAGACGGGCCCGAGGAAGAAGAAAACTTTCCCTCACACACGTGTCAAGGTGGAGCCGAGGAAATCGTCATAAGGCAACCGCAAGTTTGCGTGTAACGTAGCCACCTCCTCCTCCCCAATCTCCGCCACCTCCATTACCTCCTCCTAACTTAAGGAGAAAACTTGAAGCCGTTCGAAGGCAGAAGAAGTTCGAGAGGGAAAATGCATCTGACATATGGACAATAATAGAAAGTGCCTATTTTTAATAAGGATACCTCGATTTATCCTGATGTCAGATCTTTAATTAATATAGTAATAATAAGCAAGCTTATAAATAAATGCATTATTAGGTTTATATACAATGTATTGAGGAGCTATTGATGTAATGACAGTCCTGAGTTGGCAAGGATTATATATCTGAGGGTGTTTTCCGGATGCCCCAAGCATATCCTGGTTCACGGAAACTCCAGCTGTGCGTCCCACCACCGTTTGTCTTTCTTTTTTTATTAAAAATAAAAACAATCGGCGCTCACACGCCCTCAAATACGCCTTTGGAGCCCTTCTTTGAGCTGCTCCTTGCTTTCATCTTTATGTCATCGCATCGATTTTCCTGCGCATCTTCATTTCGCATTTTTCGTTACCTCCCTCATCAGGATGCCACTTAAGACAACTTGCAACCCCCACTGGCACCCCTGCCCTGGCAGGCTCTTCCTGGCTAAAATTGTTTGTTTGGGGATTTGCATGTTTTACGGAACGTTCACGCCCGCAGCCCGAAGTCCTTCACCCTTCTATTCGTTGGCTCTATGAGAAGTTAACGCATATTTATTTCTGGGTTTTTTGCACCTTTCGCTTTCTGTTTTCGTTTCCCCTGCTGGCTTTCATGCTTCAATGAAAATGTTAATAAAAGTCGGGGTTCTGTCGCCCCTTTTCCTCCGACTGTCTGTCTGTCTGTCTGTTTTCCTCTTTGTTTCCCGTTGCAGCGAGTGCCAGGAAAAGCCTTTAGCGCCTAAAATTAGGATTTCGCTCAAGAGAGAGAAAGTGGCGAGGAGTGGGCGTGGGTGTGTGTGTTTGCCGGGGCCTCGACAACTCAATCAGCTTGATTAACATTTCACTGTGCAGCCTTGGCATTCGCCTTGCATTAGCCGGCGACGTCTCAAGTGTTTGTTTTTGTCCCGCGCCCTGCGCTGGCGGAGGGAGGATGAAGTGGCTGTCGAGTGAGAGCTGAGCCTGATTTCACTTTGGCCACAATGGATTTATTGTTTGCAGACTACTGGGGAGGGCGAAAGCCCTGCTAAAAGGCTCTTTAGCGGAGGAGCTTAAGCGGGGGCGAGGCGTTTGGATAGCCAAGGATTCCGCTTCGAGCTTAAATAATTTAAGGGCTGAATGAGACAGAGAAATGTGTACGTGACATGCTAAGGAATCCAGCACATCCGTCCTCCCCGATGAAGAGATCCCGCCAAACTGAAGGAATTCCAGTCGCCTTCCTCTAAAGCAAGGTCAAGATCGATAACCAACTGATGACGAATTCAAGAGTCAAAATAATGATTAGGAATCTCACAACTATGAAAATATACAGGGATATGTTCGACAAAGCACCCCAACTCACCAAGTCAGGGATTGGGATTTCTTGGTTAAATGGAATCGGGAAATGTTCTTTCTTTGTATAGTTTGCTTCGGTTCTACCCCGAAAACACATCAGCAAACTTCGCTACCGATCACCTCAATATCTATAAAGTAAACAAAGTCTCAATGAACCCATCAAAACCCCATCAAGACCCGAAACCGATCCCCGAACTTGGCTCCCAATTGTGGAGCTCAAGCTCATCGATCTCGGCGGACACGGAATCGATATTGCCTTGGACAAAACTTTACAAAGCAATTTTCTTAAGCGAAAACTTCATAAAATGGCCCGGAATTTATGGACAACGGGAGTTGTATTTAAATTTAATTTCAAACACCCCAACGGTGGCAAGGAACTCGCTTACCTTTACCGTTAGCAACAGCAACGTCAACATCAACTGAACAGAGCCCCAAAAGCAGGAGAGAAATAATAAGAACACACGCGTTCCCCTGCAGACCCCGGAGTCCCGAAAACAGCGAGCCCGCGGAGGGAGTCTCCCCCTATCGTGACTCCCTTCACGTGCGCTGAAATTTTAAGTGAGTTTTTCTCTGGCGACGTTGCTGCCTTTTGGCTTTTAATGACGTCGACGACGGCGACGGGACGCGACTCTGGGGCATGCTTATGCACATTTCGAGGCACACACAGAGCCCCGCACACACGTGTATTTATACAGAAATTTAAATTTTAAAATAACAACCTTCTTCTTTGCTTCCCCATCATCTTTGGCCGAGGTCTTCGCTCTTCGGTCTTCGAGTTCCCTCCCCTGGCTGCTCCACTGCCCGGCCACCTGAGGGGACTGTGCAGGCAGGAAGAGGAAGTCAACGGCCGAGTGGGTGGGTCATGTCTGGTCCTCTCCTCTCCGCTGGCTGGAAGCAAAATGTCATTTTGTCACGCAGCGGACGAAACTTCATCAGCGGCCCCCTGTATCTGTCCTGATCATTGTGTTTATTAAATTGCCAGTCCGAGACAGCTCTTATTTTCATGCGACGCACCAAGATTTGCTATCCTCCTCCTGCATAACTCAGTTCCTTGGCTCTGCCAAGTTCTTCGTGTGCTCCAAACGAGTCCTGCTCCCATTCCCTAGCCCAATTTGCATATTTTCGTGGGTTTCTGAGGACTCACTGTACCTCCCGCACACGCACACACCTGTGTGCAGTGGCGCTTGTTATGGCCGGCCGACAAGTCAATTAGTCTGGCAAAGCCGCACAGTAAAATAATGTACTGTGAAATAAAATAAATTACGATTCCTGGTAGAGAGCGGTTGCTCGGGTTAATAAGCGCTTTCTGGGAACCGCTTTGATTTGAGTTTAGCCCGAACGCCCTACTTAGAACCCCAACCCACGTCCATAGAGGCCTTCCTTATGTTCCGCAAGTAATTAAAATTTGTCCCCGGGTCCCACACCTGCCCACCTGCCGCATGTATCGATTTCCCAATCTGTCCCCTCGTTCTTCGAGTCAATAAAGTTTTTACAGTCAAAATAAATAAATCTATTTTATTTATATTTCGCCCCACTTGAAGAACTGCTCTCGAGGGGGACGCTCGCTCGCTCGCTCGTCATAATTTGCATGTGTCTCGTATTTTTATAGCTCAAAGGCAAACACCTCCACCTTCGGGCTCCTCGGCGGAGGGAAACGGAGGAAGCGGAGGAAAACAGAAGAAAGCAAATAAAATTCGACTAAAATTTGACAATATCTTTCGCTGGCTCCCCTCCGCAGTGTCTCATTTCGTTTTATATATTTATGTGGCGCTGATTTTCACACACACTCCCCGCCTCCTCCTCGTTAGCCCCCTGCAGATGTGTTGTCTATGTTAATTTTTATTTATCTTATTTATGTATTGGCTTCTGCACAACACACACACAGACACATATGTGCGGATCTAACAAGAGGAGCAAACAGGCCCAAGATATTTTCATATTTTCCGCACAGATCTCCCCGTTTTTTCCACTTTGTTCTGCGGCGCTTTGTTTTGTTGTCGCATTTTATGTTGACATTTCCATTGTGGGCCTGATGTTTTTTTTTTTGACGATGAAGATACTTGTTTATGGGGAAAAGCGATAGCGGAAAACGGGGTGGAAGTCTCTCTGGGAACGAAGCCAGCAATCTCCCCTTTCCGCAGCATCTTGACAAAGGAATTCAAGAATTATAACGCACACGTAACCATACATTCTGCATCTTTAAGACGGGCCTTGCAGCCCCTTTTCTCACGCGGCTTTTCGGGCAACCGCAGGGCAGCCACGGAACAGAAACCCAATCAGCCAGCATGCACTCTGAGCCGGGACTGACCGCAAATTTCAATTAGCATTAGAGGGCGGAGGGCGTGGGAGGCTTGCGCGATTTTTTGACACATTAATTGATGTGTCAATATTTGCATAAATCAATAAAACGACTAAAGTGACGATACGCCCGGCCGATGACCACACACACACACACGGGCTGACCAGCCCCTGCCTCCGCCGAGTAATTGCCATTTTCATTGAACAGCGCTTTGCGCTTTCGATCAATTAACACTCCGAGAACCGTGGCAGCCCCACTCAACTCGGAGGCCAAAACCAGACGCTAATTATAGACCTCACACGCCGCGGAGGGGGAGGCAGCCAAGAGTCCGGGCCAAATTAAATGTTTCGTTTCACTCGTGTAATTAAATTGAAGTTGTTGAACAAATTTGTACAGTAGTAGCTATAAATTTATCAGGCCTGGCAGTCCGAATCCGAGACAAAGTTGCATGTCAGCCCTAATTGTTGGCCCAGGTCGGCGGCTCCGCCAGGAAGCGGGGCAGGTGTCAGTCCACCCACCCGGGTGGCCAGCAGCTGGAACGGGCCACGTGCCGGGGCCGATGATTTATGAAAGTGGTCGTCAGACAAAGTCGCGTGGCAAGCCGAGTATTTACATGTATTTAGACAATGGAAATAATAATTAGAAATCGGGAGGCTCCCTCTTCTCCCAGTAGGGGTTCGTCCTTCCTCTCGAGTGGAAATCGAAATCGCAAAGTATTCCGACTAAATCGCATTTGGGCACAGCTTGCGGGCCATTTGAGCACGTGTCCTGCACCGACTTGATGATGGCGACGATGGGGATGCTGGAGGAATTGTCGCCTCGCCCTGACCCTGGGCTTGTGCCGCCTCTTTTCACACTTTTCACACGTAATAAACGAAGCCGTAAAGCGCTGTTCGCCGATGACTTTGGCCCGGGGCCCGGCGTAAAAGTTTTCCCCGCTTTCCCAGCCCACCTCTCCGGCTGCTGGCCAGTACGCACGATTTGTAGTCGTTCGTGCTGCGCCAAAGTTTCCATCTTTTATTCGTTCGCCTTTTTTATTTTTTATTTTGCTCTTTCTATTTTTCGTTCGCCATGAAATATAAATAACATTTTCGGCGTTGAAAAATTTATGAAATACGCCGCAGCAGCTGACCCCGCTGCCGCACCGCGCCACCCGATCGATTTTCAGGGCCAAAACTAAAACTTCATCTAGGGGCATTTCACACTTTATTAAAGTCCCACTTTGGCGGCAAAGTAAAAGTCGAAAGTTAGTTTGGCAGTTTCGGTAGTTTATGGAGCAGATTCAGCCCCAGCTACGGCTTCAGCTGCAGGTTGGGCCAGGGACCCGACTTTTATGCTAATAGATACGAATGCCCGGGACACAACTTGCGATTAGATATGGAATTTGGTTTATCTTATGACGATCTACGCGCCTGTCATTAGAGCTTGCCGTTCCAAGGACGTTGCGCTCCGGAAGTCCCATTCGGAAAAGTTCTGTTCCCCCGCAGAGACGCCCTTCATCTGCCTCCTGGCGCTTTGTTCAGCCAAGAAATGCAATTGTTTGGCTTGCTGCGTTTCCTTCTGTTTTTCGGGGTTTTCGGTCTTTTGTTGGTCGTCTTTTTTCTACTTTGTTGCCGCAAAATGAAATTGGGGAATTTACTTTAATTTGTTTTTCGTGCCGCCGCAGCAGTTGTGCCACTGCCCCTGCCCCTGCCCCTCCAGCGCATGCTTTTTAAAATCAATTTCATCTACTTTTCGTCTTCCTCCCCTTGGGTTTTTTTCTTTCTGTTTTTTTTTTTTGTTTCTTTCCTTTTTGTTTTGTAGTTTCGAGCAAATTCAATTTGGCATAGAACTTCATTGCTGACATGGGGAGGAGCGGTGGCTAGTGGCCTTTGTAAGCTCGCATGTTTCAATTGCAATTTTATTTTAGCTCTGCCAGCTTGTTTTTTCCACTCAACCACAAATTGTTGCATTTGTTTGTTTGTCAGAGAAAATTCTATTAAATTTCTCATCGGTTTGCATATGTGGACGGAAGCTCCAGCTGGAACTGGAGCCGTAGATTGGCGCTGGGAGCTACGCAGGCTGTCCATCCATCCATCTTTTCCCGGGCATCGGAGACAACGCTTCAAGGTGCGAAAACATGGCCAAGTCCTGCCCCCGCACAATCCTCCTGCCGGCGCCGCCGCCCAACGGAAGTGGCCCCCAACAGGGTCTATCTCCCCCGCCACGGCCCCCGTTCGGTGCGTGCTTTGTTAGCACAAACAACGGGAACAAAAAATGGCTCTCCAGGTGCCATCCACAGCCACATCCAGGTGAGCGGTGTGTGCGGAAGGACGGAGGACAAGCCGAGAGTTCTGCTCCTGCCTGCGCCGTCTGTCTCTCCACACGACCAAGTGTTTGGAATTTCATTAATATTTTATTACTTTTTTCTTGTTCTCTTCCCGGGGAAGCAGCCGCCTGCGCTGTGTTCTTGAATTTATTAAAAGCAAAAGCGAGGCGAATCGCTGAAAAAAAGTTGCCCACTCCTTCAAGTGGTTCTAGGGATTTAAAATGCTCCAACGGAGCCCCAGATTCCCACACACACATTGGGGGGTTTTTCCAACTGCCAAGGATAAAAGTTATTACGTCCCCCACTTATTGATGACCGAACCGAAAATGAAATGAAAACAATCAAATGACAACTGTCGTGCTCTGGAGGAAAGAAAGAGTTCCATCTCAGCTGGAAAAGTTCACCCCGCAGTCAGGAAAAAATGTTCAGAGGAGCCAAGTGCATGAAAATAGTTGGCGAAAAGTTTTCCCAACAGTCGCAGGAGAGGCGGCAGGAAGCGAAAAAAGAGTTAGAGTAAATCATTGTGGGGAAAATCCAGCTGGCGGAAGGCAGCACAAGTTCTCTGGCTCCAGAGGCTGGGGAAATCTTTTGTGCTTCTCCCATTCGCTGCACACACCCACAGCGGAGTTCTGGTTCAGGTTCTGGTGGAGCAGCACCTGACAAAGCTGCCATTGTCCAACTCCGAGCCTGGCTCCGGCTCAGCCTTGGCACACATCAAGTGGGCTGAGTGTGCCTCGGCACAATGAAGATTTTCACTTTTACAGCTCCAGCAGAGAAAGAGTGGGGAGTTGCCTTTGCAGGAATTTAAATATTTCCCTAGTCCTGCACTCACAATTGTGCCTCCCCACATTTATTTTACATTCATACCTGCAGTGTCCCACTTTCACTTTTTGGAAATCTAAGCTGCCTTCCATCCCCATTTCCCTCTCCACCGGCCAGCGCCCTCTAGCATTTAGTCACTTACCACGAAAAGTGTGTAAAATCTCATCAAATCGTCAGTTACTCACCTGCAAGAGAGAGAAGGAGAAACAGATTTATTAGCAAACATTTCCAATAGTAGGCAAGCTCCCCTGGCAAATCACGGACAAATTGCCCGGGGCCTCCTCTCACACGAAATGGGAAATTCCAAAGCGAAACGTTCTCCCTCTCCCCACGGATATAATCCCAAACATTATTTCCACGAAATTAAAAAATTTACGCTTACACAATTAATCTTGGCAGCCAAGCGAAGATGATGGGAAGGACGGCAGGCGGCGGGTCAGCCGCGCAGGGAAAACGAAAGAAATTCCTAGGAAAATGCACGAGACACAAGATGCTCGAGCGAGAAAGGAGAGTGCGGCACGTAGCGAACGCTAATCAAATAAAAACATTCAACATTTACACATTGATAGCTGCACGAAAGAGACCGAGTGCCGCTGCGAGAGCGAGAGGGCCGAGACCTGTTTCGGCCACTATTATTGCTTTACGACACCCGCATGTTGCGACGGCTCTTTGGTCGGCCAGAAGTCCTTTCATTAGGCTCGCCACGAGGGTGGGCGCAGGACATACGATATGGACAGGAGTGCGTTAAAAAAGCGAGGGTACAAGACCCGTCCCTGTCCCGTAACCTGACGCCTCGTCCTGCCGCTCCCGGCTGCTTCGGGCATTGTAAGTCGATATCCTGAAAATGTGCTAAAAATGTGCGGTCGTTGGCCGTCGCCCCGCTACCCGCTACCCGCAAATGTATCTGAGCTGGTGCGTATCCGAGCTGCGTGTATCTGAAGGCAGCCTGCCTTCTAATGCATGACTAGAAAAGATACTTTGCCGGGCTTGGCCCGTCTTGGCTTTTATTTCGGCTGCATAAAAATTGTCATCGCAACTATCATAAAATGTCCATTAGCGTGGAGTATCCAAGAGATTCTTGCGCCGCGGGACGATTATGCCGCCACGAAATACGAAATACGGAATACTCATTTCCCATCAAAAACACAGACGGAGCAGTAAGACGGAGCTACAGGGAGAGACTCTTCTCAATTACGGTTAGTCGGTGGTCTTATCTAGCTCTGGATCGGGGCTGTTTGATGAATCCACTCCCTGCCATCCGCTGGTCCCTTCCTTTTCCTTCCCTCTTCGCCCCGCCCCGCCCTAAGCATTCCCACGTAAATTATTTTTCGCATCGAAACTACTTCAAGTGCTTCATGTCGAGTCATAAAAGAGGAACAGAGACGGAGGCACCGAGATATCCTGCTCGGTACAGCTGCGACATTTTCCCTACTTTGTATCTCTCCATCTCTGTATCTCTCCTATTTCGCTGCCTATTTGTTTTGGTCTCCAATGTATCTTAAATTTTATTTTATTGTTTTCCTTCCTTCGCTGTGCCCTGCTCTGTTTGTTGTTGGGTTTTCCTCATTCGGCCGCGCTGCGGCATAAAATGAAAATCATTTTCCGAGATTTACTTCGCTCTCATCCACGGCAGCAGCTCCTCTCTCCCTGGCGTTTTTGTTTTGGTTTTCCCGTCTCATTCCGTGTGATAAGGCAAACGTTGTTTTGCTATTTTTATCGCCTTTGCTCCTAATGACGAAACATCCCCAGTCTCTGGGATGTTTCGTCCTGCCAAAAATTTTATTACTGTTTGCCTTTTTAGTGGACCGACAGATGTCTCCAGATCCCTCAGCCGTATCTCTTATCTCTGTCTCCTAATTTTGGGCTGTAAGCCGCTTTAAGGTGCCAGATTTTGGGGCATTAAAAGTTTGCTTTCCTTTTCGTTTCCATTCCCCAGGATCTAAGCATCTTATTCTTTGTACGGTGTTTGCGTATACCCACATTCCTAATGCGAATGCATATATACAGTAAGTATATCGGTCAAAAGTTCCTATGTAGCCGCGTGATTCTGTGGCCTGCCATTGAGCACTTCCGTCCCGCTGATAAACGAAATCTTTCAGCGACTCTGGCTCTCTGAGCCGAGCCATTCAAGTGGCACACATTATGGTCAAAGTATTTATAGAGTCTGAGATATTTTATTAGCGATAGCGACAGCTGCTGCCGAGTGGGGCCCGGGTACGGGGGCGATGACTGAAATGCGGCGACAAGTGCATCCCCGTACTGATGGATCGCCACAGATCTCGTCCAGCCCCAGGCCCAGGCCTGTCTCAGAGTCGAACCCGAGTTCATCGCAAACCCCATTAAAGAGCAGCAACAAAATTTGTCATTACGCTTAGTTTTTACAGCTTCTGGAAAACCCAGAAGCATGATTTTATGGCGCGTCTAGGGACCCCGGGGCAACCCTTTGTGCAACGCTGGCAGATGCAATTAAGAGGCAGCCGCAGAGCCGAAACGGAACGGAACGGAACTGAAAAATATGTAAAGTGCTCGTAAAGATCGGCGGACGGGGACACTGAATTTGCATTCAGTTGTGAAACATTCTATAAAAAATAATAAATTTAATGTTCGACAATAAAAGCCAGCGAGAAGTACAGAAAGCATTCGCATATTTTTTATGACTTTTGCGTGAATATTCCTTCGACGCGAGTGGGTGGAGCGAAGAGGGACAGGACTCTTTTTTCCCCCAACATCAGCAATTGTGCAGCAATTACTGTAAACAACAATCACCAAGTCGGGGCCAGGACGTGCCACATGAGCGGGCACCGAGACAATGTGGGATTTCAACAAATTTGAATGCTACAAAACAGTCATAAAATAGAGCCAAACTCCAGCTACCTAGAGAGGATGACGCAGTCAGGAGAGGCTATACCATGTATATTTTTTTAAGGAAAACTGTTACCATCTATGGAGAATTTACCTTCAGCTCATTTTGGCATTTCTTTGAAATCAATTGGACTTGTTGTCAAGGCAAGAGCTTTATATTTCTTTTGGAATCTTTATTTATAATTGATATCGAAATTCGGATTCTTAAAATACTAATACTAAAGTTTCTGAGGATTTATAGTATACGTATATACCCTAAGGTGGCACTCTAACTCAGCCTTAATATCTCTGTCTTGGGATCGAACTCTTCTGGCTATAAGCCGCCTTTTGTCAGGGGAGGAAATCGAATTATAATATGAACGGGTGAGTTCTTTTTGATTTCGTTCGGTCGGGGCCAAATGAGGCATGTCGGAGAAGGAAAAGGGGAATGCTCTCGCTCGGTTCCCTAACTAATCCCGGAATGACAAAACGGGGCAGCTGATGCAGCTGAAGCGGAGAACGGGCACGTAGTGCGAGCGAGAGGCAGGGAGATCGGGATTTTCAGCCTGTTGAAGCGGGCTCGCAGCAGGTACTCCGCCGCGGGACGGGTTCTGGCCAGGTCGGGTCAACTGAACACCTAACAAATTTCGAGACCCGACTGCTGCCTGCTTGCCTGCCTGCCTGCCTTTCGCTCGTTCATTTGCGGTCCATCCTACGCGCTGCGGCATCATTATCGCCTATATCCCGTCGCCCTCTCGAGTGTGGGCTTAAGGTCTTTTGTGCGTCCTCCTCTCTCGTTCCCTTTGTGTGTTATTTCGCAAAAATAAAGATGAGCGGGAGAACGAGGAGGCATTGTGGCCTCCTGCTGTTTACATGTAATTTTCCCAGCATTCCGTTGCCAGCCATTCCATCCGCTTCTCACCATCTCGCCATCTCATTCTGCTCTCGACATTTTGAATTTCCCGACGCTGTCAATTTTTCTGTTCTACCTTTTCCATCCTTTTTATTTTTTGCCTTTTCGCCTGCTACAAATCGCTTTGATTTACATAATTCTGCGCACATTTCGACGCATAGTTTTTCCAGCTTCGGCTGTGGTCGCCTTCGCTGCTGTTGTTGCCGGGGTGTTTGCATATTTTTTGACAGCTGTCAGGAAGTAATAAGTTGGAATTTTGCCCGGTGCCGGCGCCTAGTCTGCATCTCCTGACATTGACAGTTGTGAACGGGAACGGGAGCAGGAGGGCGCAGAGAAATCGGAAAAAATCCTTGCAGACATTTTACAAATGCTGCGTGGACGGCCCGCGGGGGAGTCCGGATACCGGCATCCGGGTAACCCACCAACAATGGCCATGTCAACGAGCAGAATCAGATTCGAAATCGTAAAGTTTTATTCGATTGGCCCAAAACAGGTTCTCCAAATATGACAGCTGGGCTTTGTGGTGTCATTAAGGGCCTAACGCCGGCCGAGGTCCTCTCTCAGGTTGATTTTGGGGATTAGCCGATGAGCGGCTTAGTTGCCGGCGAGGATTAGCGAAACTGATGGGCTGCTTAGGCCGGCCTATGTCAACAGGGAATCTGGAGTCCTATGGCAAGCCTTCAGAACATCTAAAATCTAAATCTCAGGGGTGGCTCTTTTATAATGAGAGCTATACAAATTTTCACAGTGCCATTTAATGCCTATAATATTACGTTAGATAGGAAAAAAACAGTTTACATATTGTGTAATATTGCATAAATATATTAATAAAGTATATACAAAAAAGAATAAACTATCGATTTAAAACACGAACAAAGTTTAACAAATGAATTCCACAAGATTAAGGAAAGAAAAATAAATGTCTTTAGCTAAAAAGGAAAGGTGAGCTCCAGCAATCTGTTTTCGATTTTTGATAATATGCTAAAGAATACACATATACGAACATCAAATTGTCTGATATTTTAAATATTTAAGTTACATTTCCTCCCAGTAATACACACGCATTTTATCAATTTCCAATTGAATGCCATATTGGCGTGCAATCCCAAGGTTCCCGCTGACTCAACACCCTGCTCCCAAGACCTCCATGTCCAACTGTCTATGACGCACAGGAAGCCCCGGCACCCACTCGAAAGCACTCCTGTCCGTCCATTTATAATATTGCCCCCCCTCGCAACAAAACCGAAAATAGACGCGGTGCGGCAGAGAACAAGTGGGAGCGCGCCGCAAGCACAAAATTGTTGAAACATGCCCATGCCAAGATCCCAGAACCGAGATCCGAGATCACTTTTGGGAGCGACCGCACCCGTGTGAGTGCACCAGGCCAACCCAAACAATACGGAATTGCCTCGGTTATGGGGCCCAGAAGCAAGTGTTGGGCTGTTCAAAATAATTGTCCGAATGAGATTTCCATTTTGCAAAATTGTAGCCAAGACAAAAATAAACAAAGTGGCCTCATTAAAGCGGCCATAAACTAATCGAACGCGGCGTAAACAAATGATACGAGCTCCGTTCCGTTCGGTTATGTTCTGCGCTGCTGGAAAAGCTGGAAAACTCAGTGTGAGAATAAGGGAATCGACGTCCGCACACATAGAATAAATATTATAACAAAACCGAATCCTAGAAATACTTAAAAATACTAATACTTGAAGTTCGCAAGAACACTAATGTTACAATATAAAAGTTTGCAAAAATAAAATAACAGAACATCTAGAAATTGTCCTAAAAATTCAGAAATGATTTTTTTGAAATATATTTTCCCTCACAATATCACCAACGTTTTTCGGATTAAAAACCCTATTATTATTATTACCTAATCATTTTATTTGGATGGGGTTTACTTATAATAATAATAATAATGTCCTCATTTTTGTTTTGAGTGCATCGGTTCAGTCCCAATCAAAATCCGAATCGGAGTCCGATTCCGATGCCGTGGGTGACCTTGCTGAGCTTCCATTTTCGAAATTAGTTGCGTGTTTCTCGCTCTTTTTTCGCTTTCAGCTTTTGCATTGTGATTGGGCTTGCGATTGGCTTTGGAGGCCATCTGGAGCTGGGTTTGGATTTGGATTGGGATTCGGATGTGGCGGTGGATGTGCCTGTGTTTAATAAAGCAGAGTGATTTTTTTTCTCAACCTAATTTGGCTAATTGGCGGCTGACAAATCGAGCATTGAGACATTTGAAACTTCTGTTTCGAGCAGATTTTCACACATCAACACGACGCCCCCTCCAATTCGAGAGGGAAGGAATTTTCCGCTGCTTTTCCAGGCCCTCACTTTTGTGCTCTTTTCGGTTCTGGGTTCTGGGTTCTGACTTTTTGGCCATTTTATGACAGGGGCTGGTGGCGGTGAAAAGCGGGGGAGAAGCGTGTAAAGCGGGAAAAGCTGGTGCCTGGTGAAGTGTTGAAAATTTACGAGCTGCGGCCCTCCCCAATCACACCCCCTTTTGGCCCACTTTATTGAATTTCATTTCTTGCGCCAAAACAGAAAAAAGAAATTCTCCCAAGTCTTCGGGTCTCAGGAATTTATTGTTTGCCAGTTACGAAATTTATTTCTTGCTGTAAATTTACAATTTTTTCGCTTTTCTCCCAGGTAGCGCACAAGCACAACAACAACACACACACGTACACACCCAGGTCCCTCTTCTTCTTGTTCGATTTCCATTTGATTTTTATTTCGATTCAAAGCTTCAATTGTTTGGCAATTGTTTTTATAACACCACAAAAACGCTGATAGGGAGAAGAAGACGAAGACCAAGGCAAGGGCGAACGCGAAACAGAAGAGAAGGAGAAGAAGAAGAAGGAGGAGGAGGCGAGGAGGAAGGCGAGAGCGCAAAGAGGAAATGCCAGAAATAAAGTTATGTAAATTCCGTTTTATGTACGGCTCCTAGCGAGCGTGTATGTGTATGTGTGGCTAAGTTCAAATGCCAAAAAGCAAAGGAGGAAATAATAAAACTGAAGCATGTCGGAGCATGTTTGTGGTTAGTGTGCTTGTCCTGGCGAGGCATGGAGTCCCTTTAATGAGGGATAGGTCTGGCAAGTAGCTAGCAGGTGGGGCGCGTTGCAGGTGCTAATCACCTTGGTTGGAGATAAATTTATAATTAACATACATACATAAAAAAATATATACAAAAATATATAAAAATCACCTCTTAACGAGATAAAGGTAAAGTGACGATTGCTGCCTTCTATAAACCAAATAGAATAAGCTGATATTTTATTCATTAGTTGAGGTTTATTATTTTTGTGTTTAATTTGAACGCTGCTTTATCAACATATTACATTAATTACACTTTTTCAAAACCAGAATAAAACCTCGCTTAAAAATATATGAATTGTGCCACAACAGCTTAACATTTGGAAATAATTTTTTTTTTTTGTCTTTTCCCCAATATCTATGTACATACATATGTACATGTAGTTACCCATCGGTTTTATTAATTTATAAACAACTATTTTTTTAAAGCAACACCCTATAATGATGAATAGTATTTTAAAATAATATACCTACATATTTATACTACAAAAATTAAAGGGAATTCTTATTTTTTTGCCTCAAATTTTAAGTAAGCCAAACTAAAACAATTAAAAGAAAATTTATAAAACATGAACAACAATCAGTAATGACATTTTGTGCATTCTACTGGACTTTCCGCAGTGTAGCTAAGAACAGGCAATTGTAACAAAAAACCCGCCCAGGACTTTTTTTTCTATTTCAGCCGCAGGCATTCTGGAGGGTTGGGGACACGTCTGGGATTCCCCTAATTCCTGGACTGACTGCCTGACAGAAAGAGTATCCTTTTCAACTGCGCTTTGTGCGCTTGCTATTGTTGAGCTCGCTTTATTAATCAGACAAATCGTGAAAAAGCGCGCTCAGTCGGAAAAAAGGAAATTATGAAATATGAAACGAGATCGGGCTCAATGTCGGGCCCGCCCTTCTCCATACTTCCAGCGCTGGATGTCGCCTTAATTTGTTTAATTTATGCAAAATGTTTGGCCGCAGTCGGCGATAAGCGTCGTAATTTGTTTAAACTTGTCGCAAGTTGCCGGCCCTTCCTCTCTCCTTCACAGATTTTAATCAAGAAGCCCAGTAAAATTCGGTACAAGCCGGGAAGATAATTCGTAAAATTACTAAGCCTACTCACTTTCCCAAATTTGGACAAGTGCCTTTTGTTTTAATTAATTTAAATCGGCACTGTTTGGGTTTTCACCGATTATTCTTAGGTTACTGATCCTAACTCCAAGTAAATTGCTAAAGTAATTGTTAATAAAATTTATAAACAAAGCTCATATTTTCCAACTATCTTTCGTCAGATATTTTTTATATACAGATGGAAAATAAAAAATTACTTTGATATGTCGACTATGAAATAATATGAAACTGAAGACTGCAAAGCTTGGAAGATAAAGAAACAATTACGTTTTCCCTTTACTACGTAGGACTGTAGTAGAGCTACAGGAAGAACAGATTTTTTCTTATTTTGTACCTAACAAAACAATTTGTTTTTTGTATGTATGCCTTTATACTTTATATTCTGCCATAGATAACCAATTTACTGAGGTGAATTCAAATTTAGTGGAAAACTGGCCTGATTTAACAAAACTCTACTTCAAATGTGATTAAGGTGTATAATTAGGGATATAATTAAGTTGCAGCCCCAAACAAAACTTTCCAAGCGAATGTCAGTGAAGCCGTGCATGGATTCTATAGTTGCTAAACTAAAGGCTTTTAAAGTGGAATGCATCCTTTGCATGGAGAGAAGTCTTAGAGTTTCCCAAAATGTTGGAAAGCCATAGAAGCAATCTGCCAGCCTGCAGCCTAATTCAAGCTCCCACTCACCTTGTCTTCCGTGTGTCCGCTGCGCCGTGTTGGTGGCCGTGTCCGGCGGACGGTGCGGCAGGTGCTGGTACTCGTAGTCGTAGTGCGACGACTGGGCGGCGGCCTGCAGGTTCTGCAGATTCTGCTGGCTGTGCTGGCCCTGGTGCTGCAGTGTCTGACTGCCGTGGGCGCCGTGGTCTGCCGCGGGGGCCGAGGGCCGACCGCTCATGGGCAGCGTCCGTCCTTGCGCCTGCTGGGGATGTGCCAGGGCGTGGGCGTGGACGCCGCCCGCGTCGCGGCAGTCGAGCGTGGACTCATACTCGTAGGGATTCATGGCGGTCGCCTCCAGGGGACATTCGTCGTCGTCGGTGTCCGTGCCGCCGTCGTATATGTTGTCCGTGTGGCGGTACGCGTGGTGGGCGTGCTGCTTGGAGAACTTAATCTTGGCGGCTTTTGCGGGCCGGGCCGTACAGCCAGACAGCCGGACAGCGACGGAGGAGGAAGAGAAGAAGAAGGAGAAGAAGAGGGGGAGCGGAGCAGAGAAGCGAAGCCAAAGACGGACTTTTCACTGCACGCACAGCACTTCACTTGGCCATTTCTCGGCGGTTAATCAGGGTTACGCTTTGCAATCACAATCACAAGATGGAACAATTTAATATTTATATTCTCGGGGACCGCGACCGCAGCTCACCCGGAATTGGGGGACACGACGGAAACACACAAAGCACGACAGGGAGACGCGACGGAACAGATCACGATCGACAAGAGAATTTGGCAAAATCCTTGACAGCCAAATTATATCCCCCGATATTTTCGTTATTTGTACTATTGAGCCGATTTTCACATTGCTCGGACTCTGACGCGGATCGAACAAACACTAGCGACCGACGCGGCTGAATATTTTCCTTTGGAAACCCCGAAGTTTTTTCCAGTTACGACTTTTCCGTTTTTCCGCGACGGAGCGGCACAACCGCCTTCGTTGAATGAATTTTTCGAAAAAAAACTGGCCGATTTGGATTCTCGTTTCTCAGCTAGTCTTTCGGTAACTTAGAGGGAGTTTTCTCGCGATTCGCCGTTGTTTCGCTCTCTGGTCCAAAGAGACTGCTGTTTTTGCTCTCTGCTCTCTACTGCTGTGCTCTGAGAGCGTAAGCGAGCTCGAGGAAACGGGAAATAAAAGGGAATAAGCGCTGGAGAGCGTTACTGAACGGGTTCGTTCAGTTTCGAGAGCGCTGACAGCGTAGAGCGCAAGTGTCGTGGGAGGTAGAGAGCGACTCGCTTTGCGCATGCCGCCGCTGCCTCTATCTCTGCCGCCGTTGGCAGCGCTGCCGGGCCGCAGCATCGTCGTCGAGAGCGTGAGAGAACTGAACGAACTTTTGGTTTGAAGGTTAAACGTGCGTGTTTCTTCATCTTCCGGAGGGGAAATGCAGGGGAGGACTTTCGACAAGTTAAAAATTATGCAGCCGTGTTACGCGCAGCTCTACAGCTTCGTTCAGATTTATCTTTATCTGCAACTAGTAGAGCTGTTACACCAACAAAACCTAGGCAGCCATAACACTGTAAGCTAACAGCCGCTTACAGCTGTTGAAGCATCTCACGATTTCACCAGATATTGCAAGGAAAATATATCTGCGGTTCTAAATTAATTTTTAGAAGAGAATTATTTAGTTAATAAATTAAAAACTTCAAATTGTTTTAAATATGCATATTATTGCAGCAAACGTGTTGCACGTTACATATGTACATATGTTGTAAAACTTGTATATATTATTTTTAATTGTATATTAAATTGTAGTTGCAATTTTGGATGGATTAAAATTATGGGAGAAATGAGCTTTTATTAGCTCAAAATGTTATCAATAGTTCAAAAACATTTTTGGGGTGCTATGGAATACCCTATTTTAATTTCCGTCTACAAATTTTTGATTGGTCTGAAGTTGGGAGACTGGGAGAGTTGATCGACAAACCCCCAGTCAATATCGTGAGGTTCTGGGTGATTGTATTTCAATAAATTTATTAAATAATGCATTTTATAAAATGGTTTTCAATTATTTTATAAACTTGTATTTAACCCTAATTGATCCATTAAATTTTTACAGTTAGCAAATAAATGGATTATGGAATATTATTCTTAATACTCGGCCTTCTTCGACATTTGATATTTTTCATACATTTTTTAAATCGGACAATATTTTTTACATTTAAAAATATTTGAAAATTTATTGAATATATAATTTAAAGTCATTTTGAAATGACTTTGAAATTTAAGTGAGAACTTTTTTTATTTTAACTAGCCAAAAATTAAAATAGAAATTTAATTTATTTATAAATTAAAAAGCTATTTAATCAAATTGTGAAGAAGAATAATATGAAAACTGATGCATAACAAGTTAAACGACATGCTTAGAAACTCCTATAACTCTGACTGTACACATTCGGATATTATATAATTAAATTACTTTCTAGGTGGTGAGTCCTTAAAATTATTGGGAATTATTTTCTTTCAAATCAAATCTAATTTGGATAATTTGGGATTTCCCAATTTCTAAGCGACCACCGTCGGTGGACATACACAAAGCCGATTTTCATTTACTAATTAGGCTGTCAGACTCACGATGAAAAAATATCCTTCGACTTCATTAGCGCTGAAAAGTTCGCCATCGCTGGCGAGGGACGGTGCAAAAGTTGCGAAATGCTGACAGTGAAGTTGTCATTCGGTGGGCACCCGAGCCAGGGCAGCCCAGACCTGGTCCAAAAAGTGTCCGAAACAAATCGTGAGCTGCCGGGCCGAGGGGGGCGGGACACAGCCGAGAAAAGAAGCAGAAAATTGCGTTATAAGCAAAGTAAAGGACATTTCGCTAATGGCTTAACTTTTGAGCGCAGGTCGCCTCCTCCACCGAGTCCACCGATTCCACAAATTCGCTGCCATGTAGCGGAAGTTGTTGCTGAAGCTTTTTTGACAGCCTTCCCCCGGCCTGGGAAGAACCCGAAGAAATTGTCATTTCTTTCAGGACTCTCGCAGTGTGGCAACGCCGCGTGAAGCAAATTTTTTGAAGTCTGAAAGTATTTGCATAGGACATGGTCGGAGGCTGCGTTCTGCCCGTTTCTGTCAATGGAAAATCAATTTCCTGTTGCACGCAAAATGTTTGAGCAAGATTTCGGTACCGAGAGCAGAGCAAGGGAAAGAAGCTCCATCTCCCGCCTGCATTTGACACATTGCACATTATCCCGGTACAGTAGAGTTCGAAAAGCGACAGAGTCACAGGGACTCAGGAAGTTGCGCCTCGATTTTAAGAGTGTGAAAGTCCGCAGAAGTAGGATTTATTATGTACAAATCTGGTAAAGTTTTTTTATTAAATCAAATAAATTTAATTGCTAATTTTAAGGGTATACAAACAACCTTCAACGCAGCTGGTCATAGAGCCTTAAAATAAATCAAATAAAAAGAAATAAAAACTAAATAAGATAATTTATTCAAATAAAGCCAATTCCGCTTCAGTCCTATGTGAATACATACCAATGTCGACTTTCCGAAGTTCACTTTAATTCTTGTTATCTTAAATACCATAATTCTAACAAATGAATATGCTAGTCTAAAAAATACATAAGTCCCATAATCACCATAAATATAATAAGTGCTCGAAATGAAATGAAAGTACAATGCATCATTATATGTAGTAAATAAGGTTCAGCACAACACAAAAGTATTTATCAACATATTGTGACATTTAATATTAATAAAATCAAAAGTTCATTAGTAATTATGAAACATCCAATATATTGTTATCCCATAGAAAATTTGTAGGTCTTAAAACTGTTATTTCGGAAGATTTGAACAACTCGAACATAGTTATGAATATACCCATTAAAGAGAATTGTTTGAAGATAGACTTGTCCAATTCGAAACGAATTGGTATAGAATCACAATCATACATACAATAAATAGGATAATATATATTTTTCCTTATAAAGAGTGCGTAAGCTTAATGCTGCCTAAGGTCTTTCAAGGGACTTCCCAGGCCGAATCGGTATTGAATTTCTATTCCGGCCACTGGACTTCCTTCGTTTGTTGAATTTTTAGCTTCAATTTTTGCAATTACCCCCTTCTTCCATTATCTCGCTGTGGGTCATTTGGTGTATCCTGTTTAAGGACCAGCAGCTGCACAATGCCCTGCACTCGAAGCTTCAATCAGGAAATTTGATCGCCACTTAAAAGCAGCAGCGCCAAAAAAAATAAAATAAAAATAAAAAATGCCAGCAAGTGCGTAGCAGGCGGGGACAGTGGCGGCAACAACAAGTGGCAAGTTGCCGGCGAGGTTGTTGCTGCTGCAGCACAACTCTTGACCTGAAAATCGTCAACTTTGAACCCTCGAACGGCATTTCCCGCCTCGATTTACACAGTGCCGGGCGAGGGCTGCACTGTCCCACATATCGCCCGATTATACATGCGAACATACTGGGTATGTATCGGCTATATGTTGCAACATCGATCGGAGTGCACGCAAGAATGCCCGACCCGACTTTGTGCTGGAATAAAAGTTGAACAGGACCCGCGGACGGCGGACAACGAACAGCGAACAACGAACAGCGAACAGCGCCAATGACTGGCAGCACTTTGTGTCCTGCCCCACAAGCAGCCACGCCCTCGGCCACCGCTTGTAAGTGGTTGGGGTGGGCGGTAAATAAAATTACGCGAGATATTGAATTACGCGTTTTAAATTAAAAATATTTTTTCGCGATTGCATTAAACGAAAGGCGAACTAATTAAAGGCGATTTCTCGTCCTTTCAGCTCTCCCTGTTTCCATAATTTCATCTTTCTCTTGGTCTCGTCCTTTCCCTTGCATTGGCAATGCAATTTGCAGTCTTAAATGGAGGTTGGTAAGCTGAAGGCAGCAGCAAGGAAAGAGCCTCACGGAGTTGATATCCTTCGCTGCCTTACATGTCCAATTTAACTAAGAAGACTGTTGACTTGAGTTGTTCCTATAACATTTTCACATTCGTGGTGATAATCGCTCAGAAAGTAGCTCCTCCGAGTGCACATCTTGTCCATCCCCCGCCCTAGGTCAACGATGTCTGATCGAATGGGTTACGATCCGAGCTGTAAGTACTTTAGCACTTGGCACTCCGATTCCCCCATCCCCCAGGATGTCCCTCGGCACCTCCTGCGCCAGACAATGCGGGCGGTCGTGGCAGGAGTCACAGAGTCGTCCACAAGCCAAAACAAACAATGCATCAATCAATAAAGATTTCCGCACCTAATAAGCCGCAGACAAGCGGCAAGGCAGCATCTGGGCTGGCTGCAGGCTGCAGGCCGAAGGCAGCCAGGGGTTTCCGGAACCATCATTGACGCCGTTCACCAATTAAAGGCCAATAGTTGCCTTCTCCCCGCCGCCCGAAAGGTGTTAATCGAATTACGACCTCGGCATCGACTTTAACTTCAGGCCTCCCAACTGCATAGCTGCAGGCTCGATGGAGCACGCTCGCGGGACAGGACGGAAGGGCCGGGGCCAGGAGCAGGAGCAGGGGCAGCATCAGCTGCCTCAGTCCATTCCCAATGTCGTTGTTGGCATTTCCATATTTTCAAATTTGAATTTTCTATTCCTACGCTGTTGCCATCGTCCTCGACCCTCTTCTCGGTGTTCGGCTGGATGTTGCTTGTTGGTTGTTGGAGCGGGACACTCTCCGAAGAGCAGACATCGTTTATCAGGCAACACTTTGGACCCCTCCACCGTGCCCCCGTGCCGCAGCTCGTAAAGAAAATTACACACATGTGTGGCTTTTCCTCCGGAGTTTAGGAGTGGAGGAGTTGAGGAGCCGAGCAGCAAGGAGCCGGAGGCAGCGGGACTGTCGCTCCGTTTGGCTGGCTGCGTAAAATTTGAAAACACGTTAATGTCTGGCTGCATTTGAGCAATTTTGTGGCGCGCTCCGTTTTGGCAGAAGATCTCATCGTGGATGCGTCAGGAGACGTTGAGCGAAGGGAGAGCCAGTGGTTAAGGGGGAAATTCCTGGGAAATGAGCAATTAAGTTCTCCCATGCCAACCCTAACACGGAGACCTGTACTTGCCTATTCCATAAGCCCAAAAACAATGAGTTACATAGAGGGATGTCTCATATGAGGGTTTAAGTTATAAGCAAAGACTTCACTCGGATTCTTTATAATATATTCGCTTTAGTATCTGTATTTTTTAATTAGTCTGCCTAATTCCAAAAATATATAGTCAAAGCTTGTTCAAAATCTGTTTAAGACATAATACCACTAATACCAACTTCAAATTAAACGTTTAAAATGTTATAAATGTTCAAAATGCAATATTTTGAATACATTTTTATATATTTCATTATAATTCTTTATATGTTTTCACTGTGCTTGAGTAACTATTCGCATATCTTTAATTATATGTATTCTATTTATTTCCTTAAAGCTTTATCTTCAAGAAATATTAAGAAACACAAATTATATCTTTAAACCGTATAAATTTAAAATGTATATTTCAATAGATGAATATGCAGTTGAATAGCCGTACTTTTTATGTTTTTTGCGAACTTTCATTGATCATGAAGCACTGCTTGCACAAAAATGTTACACTTCTTAAGGTCTCTCCATTCGAACCTTATTCCTGATCGACTCCTTTGAGACCTTCCGCGAGGCTGTCGACAACATTGCAATTACAAAACAATTTCGACAGCATGTTGCACCAATTGGAGGTCTGAAGACGGAACAGAACCCGGCTGCTGGCTGTCAACAAAAGATGGCATTCAAAGAGCGAAAATGTTTTGGGCGTAGAATTATGCAGATGCGGCCGGCGGAGGAGGGCCCAGTTCAATGCCAGAGCTCCGACTTTGCGCGGTTCCTCGGAAGGCCCTCTTACACGTCTTCAACACCTTTCGGGAACTCACGCTTCATTTGCATGTAGCCATGACTCGGCGGTGGCACGACACATGGAGCCGAGACCACAGACCACCGAAAGAGAAGAGCTCCCTTTGGGTGAGTGACAACCGCAGAGTAAGACCGCATATATCAGAAATAATAATAACCAGCGATGCAGGGCGTCGGGCGCCAAACCAAAACTCAATTGACTGCCTCCTGCCCTCCTTGCGACTGCAGATGCGGATGCGAATGTGGATGCGGTTGGGAGTGGGAGTGGGTGTGGGTGTGGGGGTCTCTACACAATCGAATCATGGCAAATATTTCCAAATGCGAGATGTGTGGAGAGTGCTAACGACGCAGCTGCATATTTTGTCAACTCTGAATGGGGCAAAGGACGTCGCAGGCGGAGTGCTAACGAATGTGTCTGCAGCGATGGCGATGGCTGTCAGTGCCACAAAGGTGATAAGCAATTGGCGAGGATTCGGGAAGGGTTTCCTCTCCCCGCGCGGCACTTGACTCCTGATAATTGCCGGTAAAGGCGGGGCGGAGTCGCAATCACCAGACAAACCGAGACTAATCAAGAGCTCAGCCTGGTTGGGGACCTTGGAAGTGGATAGATAGATTCGTCCAGGTGAGATTCGTCAGAGCTCAGTTTTGTTTACTAATTATAATTTAATTTGTTTGTTCCGCGCCGGCGAGAATTCAATTTTCACTTTTCCACCACCGGGGATGGTGCTGTTTGTCATTCGACTTTTCTATTAGCATAAGTCGGGGAAAGTTGAGTTCTCTTTGTGCGAGAAAAATGCGAGCAAATATTTATGCAAATCCAGGAGAGAACTCTCGCGCAGCCCCCGCCCCACCCGCGTCTCCCCACGCATCAGAAGTATATCAAGTCATCTCCCACGCCGCCGCCGTCGTCCCAAGACAAATGACCAGCCGCGATCATCAGCGAGTTCATCAGCGGCAGCCGTAAGCGTTTGTTGATTACCCGCAGCCTTGCCACACTTTTTCGTGCCACACCGAAAGTGAAAAGGCAAGGGGCGACTGCAACTGCACGTTATTTGCATTCGCCGGGGGATCTGTTACACTCCAAGGGCGTCCTCCCCGCTTTTCCGCTTTCCCGAGGCAGAGAGATGAAAGTGTAGGGCAGCCGTCGCTGATGGGCGAAGGAGCAAGAGCAACTGCTGCTTCCGCACCAGGCCACCGGCATTAAGTCCACACCTGCCCCGGCGTCGTCTTCGCTTCGTCTTTCCTGCTTCCCCGCTGTCCGTCCTTCCGGAAAAGTATGGAAAAAGGGGATAAAAATGGAGCTTCTCACAAAATGGAATAGAATTGCAGATTCATTTCACTCAACGGGTGAACTAGTTGGCAGGAACGGGGGATGCCGGAGGATGGCATAACCTTTTAGCTGGTTTATATTTGCCTTAGCCACGGGAAAAAGGTCAAAGGCCAAATCAGTTGCCCGGCTCCCAATTCCCAAGGCGACCACAGATTGGAAAGGAGCAGGAAAAGCCATTCGGAAATCATCTAAGCAGCGGCTTATTAACCCCACCAAGCTCTAGATGAGGAAATCGGAAGGTACCTCACCGGTAAGCCAGCGCAAACCCAGGGAAAGCTCGTGCACTTCTGTCCTCCATTATTCCGTGAGCAGAAATCCGCTTAAATCAATTAAAATGTTGATTTCAACGCAAATATACCCAAAATGTAGACTGCTCAAGGAGCCCAAGCGCCTCTATAAGGTCTAATTAAAAATGTATTGAAAGTGTTTCAGGACTCTGATTTGGCAACATCAAATTGCATTATTTTCACGTACTCTTGACTTGAGTTTTGAGTCCTCTTTGCGGGAAATCTCTGCCTCATTAACCTTGCCATAATTGTCTAGAAAAGAAAGAAGAGTTTATCGAGAAAAACCCTAATATAGCAATGAAAATTAAAGTGAAAATTACGTTTATGTTGCCTTAAAAAATACCATTTCGAAATAGAACCCTTAATATACGAGTTGGTGGGTAGATTAAAGCAACTTAAGGTACGAAAGTTATAGGCTAGTTTCAGGGGTTTATTCTCAGATCTATCCTAGTGCAAGTCATCATATGCAGAGTATTATTTGCTTCGCAGTATTAAGATTCTCAGTCGGTTCTTGGCTTCCTTTTCATAGGAAATTCGATTTGTCTTTTCTCGGGATTTTTCTCAACTCAACTGAACGTCTCCTCTCTTCCCCCAGATTCTTTCCGTAGCTGTTGCCCCCGGCAAGCTACTTTATCAGCTCGTCCCCCACATTCCGTAGTCTCGCACTTTCCGCTTTCTCTGGTGGATTCCCTCCCCGGACTCGCTTGTATTCCTGTCGCTTTTGGCTGACTGTGTCTTCTGTATCTTTGTCTTGACGCCTTGCCTAGCGGCAAAGTTTGTCGCGTCCTCGAGTCCTGCAAACAGCGTCCCTCCTGCTGGGGTCCCCTTCGCAGTCGTCCCTCGCTCTGCCAGGGTCCTGCTGGCTGATGGCTCCCGGCTCACAATAAACCACTTTACAGCTACTAGTTTTATTTGCAGCAGCTCCGTTCGTATTTTTCGCAAGCGAATTGAATTAAAATTTACATTTTTAATCATTTTTCCACAGCGTGACTTTAATTCATCCATTTTTTTCAACTTGTTTCCCTGTTTGAAGTGCAGTGCAATTCATTTGTCACAAAGTCCGTCTCTGTCTCATTCGCTTTTAATTAGTGTGAAAAGCGCAAATTATTCCCCACCGCCACCCACAGGCGGAGGCTACCAAGTCGCTAATTGGCTTACAGCGAATGATGAGTATTATATATGCAGGCATTATATTTATAATTATTATCGCCCAGCTTATGATTGACTTTTCTCCGCACCTCCGCGTCCCACAGTATTCGAGCCTGATGCAATGTCCCTCAAAGTTACGCCTTCTCTTGGTCTATCTACAAGCTGGCACTTGGCTTTCAGTGTTCTCAAAGCTGTCGAGCTCGCTGTGGCATCCGTTTCGCCGGATTTCGGAAATTGGTGAGCGAGTGAGCATCACATCTCTTCAGATGCAATCCCAAAGTGTTTCCTCGGAATTCGTAGAATTTTCCATTATTCATCTGGCACACGCACGCACAGTTCCGATTAAATATTTAAGCGAGATTTCAATTATATTGTTAATTCATCATCCCTCCTTGTGCCTTCATCAAAATGCGACTAAACTTGGCAATTTGGAGCGGAAAAGCTTTGCCAAATTCTCTGGAGAATGTTTGCATTGTTTGTTGTTAATGTTGTCGCTCTACACACAGCACACAGGCACACTCAGAGACATCGCCCAGCCGAGGTTAGTTAATAAACTTAACGTTGATGAGACCGGTCGGGCGGCAGAGGGGAAGAGTGCAAATTGGCCAGCAATCGGGACCGAGGCAAAGGGCCAGGCCGAAAGTAGGCCTCGGAACTGCGGAACTGCTCAACTGAGGGACTGACAAACCGGCAAACTGGCAGACTGGCAGACTGGCAAACTGACAGATGGATGCCGGGGTCTGGCCCCGTTTGCATTGTTGCCGTGGCTGGGCGGGGCGGCATCTCTCGTGAGCGCAAATTAAATGCAAATTCAATTAATTTGAAGCAAACAATTTGCTTAAATTAATTAATTGAATGTGAATCTAAAGTGCTTCCAATTTAACGCTGAAGAGCCCGGCGATGGCGGTTGTGGGGAGGGAGGGGTGGCCAAAGGGTCTGTCTGTGTGTGCGGGTGCACGGCATTTATTGAAATTATTGGACAGCGGGCAGAAGGGACGACGGTCGGGGGCGGGGGCTGGACTAGGGCGCTGCGGCGAGCCACAAACTTTGGCAACGTGGCGTATGCGTAATTCTGCATTTGCTTTGCGTTTCGGTCCGGCATCGTGCATTAAGCAAACTGTTCACTTCCAAATCAACTCGAAAATAAACAGCAGCAGCCAAAATGCAAATACAGCGATGCGCATAAGTGTGTGTGGAAATCGGAGATGGCACCGTGCCTCAGTAAAAGCCAATCTAAAATGTGAAGTGCGTGTCCAGTCGCCTTTACATATTTTCATAATACTGGAGTCAAAAAACAAAATATTGTTTTTTGTCAAAATAGTCAAGCATTGCAAGTGTAGTCTATTTCTCATCCACCAGAAATGTGTATCATTAAACTTCTCCACCGAACAATAATATGAAAGTAATCGTGGAAAATATTATGTAGCAATTTTAAAACACTTTCAATTACTTTCGAATTTCCCTGTTTTTTGCTAGTTTGTATGTTCATATACTGTTTTAATCTTTCCAAGTGTAATGAAGCTGATTTCAAATTTAAATCCTTCTAAATTAGTAACATAATCTCGTACATATAATAGTTTTCTTATGTAAAGCCTAGCTGAGTAACAGATTTAATAATATAATATAATTTGATAAAGGTGCAAGCTTTAGTAATCTATATACATATGTATAATAATCATACGTTTTCTTAGGAATGCGTCTTAAAGTGGGAAAGCCTTTGCAAAGGGGAAATTCTTTTAAAAGTTACAATATTCTGTGGAATTAAACATCGTTGCATATTGATAATTAAATTCAATTAAAAATAGTTCCTGTTATGGTTCATTCCAACCCTGCTGTAGTAGTGTCTCGGTAAACAGAGAGTTGATTATTTCCGAATCAAACCATTTTGATCATCGAATAATCGTTAGTTGCGACTCACGCCTGCATCTCCCACGGCGGCCGCAGTCATTTTTGGAAGCGCTCTCTCCGAAATGGCTCTTCGGCGGTTAACCGGCAACCAGGCAACAACTGTCGATTGCCGATGACTAACAGCCATTACAGCGGGTCCTCGCTGCCCCTCCGGAGACCCATCTAACCCACTAACCCGTTCCCGCATTTGTTTGTTTGCATTTTATATTTGCCAAGTTTTTATCGCTCGTTATTCACGTTGCTCGGATTCGCTTTTTGGCCGAAAGAAAGGGCTGTCGGCGGAGGGAGGGGAGCTGCGGGGAATTATGCGCTTGATTAATATGCGAGTTCGATCCGAATGTGCCACGCCCCCAATTGCACGCATAACTGTTTATTTTGATAGTTTAATGTGTATGCGAGTACGCGGCTGTTTATTTGCTTTTTGGCCCGGTGGCTGTTGTTGTTGTTGTTTGGCCAGCAAATACACACACTAAAATGGCAAATTTGCGCATTGCCAAAGTCAACGAATTGTAAATGATTATAATTGTCTTTTATAATCGCGCAACCCGGCCTAATTTAAGCCCAGCCACAGCAATAGAGCATTGAAATGATTTCTAATATATCTTATAACTGCATACGGGACTACATACAATCGTTTCCCAGTAAGTCCAACGATTAATCATCTCATTGAACTCACGGGGAAGGAGCGGAAAATAAAAGACACTCTTGGCATTTGACAAAAGTCCCAGCCCCGAAAAAGATTTTCACTTTCGCTGGACAATACCAGAAAGGGAGTGAGCGGGGTAAACGGTATACAGATGCGGTCAGGAAAATAAAGCTAATTAAAGTTTTACCCAAATTAAGTTCCTTACTGTTTTACAAAGAAATTTGAAATGTTTGTACTATAGAAGAACAATAAAGAGGTTTGACTTAAAATAAAAAAAAATAAAAAAGTAATTAGTTAATTAGTATTTAACGACGAATAGTCCACCTCGAAATATAAAAAATATATGTACATAAGTTATTTTATAAGTTTTATACTTTATCTTTATACTTTTATTCTTTTAAATACACCAAATGCGTTTAAAAAAATGGTCTTGATATATTTTACGAAAATTATCTTTAAAAAATCTATAAAATTCGTAAAATTTTTTATTAGGCCAATTTTATTTGATTGAAATATTCAAATTCAAATAAATCTTTAAGTCGAGAAAACTATGATGTAAAAATAGAAGAGTGATAAAGATAAACCATATGAACTCAAGATATTAATTTATTAAATTATTTTATTATCTTAGTATTATTTTGCTGATCGCAGCTGTCCGCCGGAGTCTGACCAGGCAGTGAAGCAGCCCGAGCGATAATAAATTTTAAATCATTTGTCATTTGACGCATTTCGGGTTAACAAGCAACTTCGACTTCGTCGGCGACCCTCGAGAGCAAATACGGAGACAAAGGCAAAGACAATGGCGGGCCGGCCGATATCGATAAATATCATTTGTTTGCCTGGGACCCGACCAGGCCAGCAGCATCTTGGGTCAGTTTTTTGGGTCGAGGCACGGATAGTTTGCCTTTTTGTCCCCGGGTTTTCTTTTTGGGTTCGCAGTCTATTGACAAATGCCCTGGCCTGAGCTTTAATTGCCACAAGCTACTCCCCCCGCATCCAATAGATTGTATCGGGCCTCATTCAATATACATAATTCTTGTGTGAGCTTGGAGGGGAAACAACAAAACTCGGGCTGATAAAATCGAGAGAAGCTCGACTCGGAATGCAGCTCGGAACAGAGGAGAACTTTGGGCCCCCGACACTCTCCCGGGCTCCAGGCTTCCGAGCGGCAATCTAACTGTGCATAGGCCCCGCTTTATGATTGTTTCTTATAGATTTATTTTACAACCCGCCACGGGTTGTGGCTGTGTGCACTATGCCTCATTGCGCGATAATCGCAGAATAGGAAAAACACTGAAAGCATTGTCGTACAAATCCATAAAGAGCCATAAAAAATGTAGTTGCTTTCGGCCTTTGGAGTGGTTCCTCGATTGCCTCTAATGAAGTGAAAATGAATATGTTCTGGGATGTGACGATGACCCATACTTTTGGCTGGAATCAGGAAATGTGGTCAACTCCTTGCGGGACTCACCTGAAACGAGAGGAAGAGAAGAGTGCTATAAGTTTTCATTGGACAGTCCACTACCAATTCCTCAGCATCTCCCATCACTCATATTGATTTCTTGGCTGCAGTGCCTCCCTCCGGGGAATCGCCATGCGGGTAGAGAGTTGGGCAACAGGCGACGACTGCCGGCCATAAACAGTTATTACGGCCGTCATGTTCGAGCCATATGCCAATTAATGTTTGCCTCACGCACTGACTCGGGCAGGAAGCCGAGCCTAAGTTTGGCAACTAACTGCATCCAACCCCAAATGCCACTCGGGCGACAAATATGGCCGAAATGCCAGCAGACTTCTCTTGCAGCTGCGCTCAAGACGAAGTCGCTGTGGATGTGGCCGAGGCAATAAAGGCCACATCTATAGCCATAATGGCTCATTACGCGGCCGCTGATGAGGAGAGCGGGTCCGACGTCCCATATCGCGGCAATGAAATCGTTTCTTCCCGCTTCCCGCTCGCCGCACTTCCCATCCCTTTCGGCCAACCTAATAAACGGGCGCAGGCGCAGCGGGAGAGAGGCGCTGCCAACTGCAACTGCAACGGCGATCGCTAGCCGATAGGCCCACGACGACTACCAAAGGTTGGCTGGTACTTGGCCAGTAATATTTACTTATTTGGCTTTAAACACTGCACAGCCACTTGGCAATGAGGCACAGTTTTTCATAAACCGTTTTTAAAATATGAAATGAAATATCTCTGATTTGGTAGGAAAATTTTCCTGAAATTGTATGATGCATAAACCTAATTTTGTGGTTCATTTGCTAAAAAATGAACGGAACAATTTATTTGAAATTTAACCTAAAATATAAATATAGCCTTCGGACCTCTCTGGAGTTCAGTTTGGTGTTGCAAAGTGTGATTGGGCAAATGCTTTGCACTCGACTTGACCCTTGCGTGGCTCGCTTGCAGATCTCTCAAGGCTTGTGGCTTGCGTGGTCTGCCTCCGCCAGCTCGCCAGTGCTGGACACCTTCTAATGTTGCTAATTTCCCAACAGAGATTTGATCCGCACGATTGGTGAGTGGTATCTGAGGTGGTGGCGGAGGCCGGGAGTGGTGCTCCGTGGGCAGCTGCGTGTGTTGGCGTTCGCTGGGTATCGCTGGGTAATTGGAATATCAATTGTGGCCTCCATTGTTCGCCCCGCGCATGGCGAAATTTACGAGTTTGTCAATTTGGAAATTTGCCTTATATGTGGCGCAGCGCAGGGATCAATTTGCATTGCAAATAAATGGCCAGTGGAAAACGCCTTTACCGGCGTTCGCCCGGTTTTTCCTTCGCCCGTGCTCCAAATACTCGAACGGACATACGTAAATGTATATGGAAATGGTTGATCTGGAATCTATGGTCTGGGGTCCCACTCGAAATGAACGATTACAGGCGGTGGACGAGAACAAAGAAACAAGCCATAAATGACGCCATAAGCATTTACGTGTGTGTCCAGGAATGGCGGACTATAAAGTTATATTTATGTGGAAACCGCATGCATCCCCAGGTCACTAAACAGATCGTTATGGCTAAAATAATATTTAAGGTGGATTTATCATAGGTGGAGGAATGGCTCTCGTAAAATCGAAGCCACTTTAACGATCACTTAAAGCCGAGCTGATCAAAAAATCGTAAAACCCTGGGCAAAGTGAGGAAGGAAGGAAAGCTTAGGCTTAATTTTAAATGCTCGGGACTGGTGCAATCAGTGAGTGGAGGAGCCAACGCAAAGGTTATCTCTGCAAGCGGCGAGGGAGAATCTGTCGCCGCTGGAATGACGGGTTATCAATTTCGTTGGCGGGTCAGTCGGCAGTCCCGCATAAGAAACAGTTCCATTGTTCCAGTGGAATTATGACTAAGCCGACCGCACTGCGATTGACCCCCACACAGCCCCAAATGAAAACCATTGCCGGCCGCTTGCATTCATTCCGCGTTTGTCTTGGCTGTTGTTTTGGTTCTGTTTTTTGTTTTTCGCGTGTTTACTCATTTTCCTATTCGAATTCATTGCACGTTCTACAAATTTGAATGTGAACTTTGGATGTTGTGGCTCGGACTGTTGTGTTGGTTCCATTGGCCGTGGCGGGGCAGCTGCAGGAGCGGCAAGTCCAGTGACTCAATGCAAGGCGTTGAGAGATTTTATCGCAGCCAGTACTTTGAGAGCTGCAGAGGGGGAGTTCCTGCAAATCCAGTTTCTCCGTGGCATTCCAGGCGATGGAGTTCTTATTCAGTTACCTCTAGCATCAATATATGTATATTTTAATCTAGAAACCATGAGCATTGCTCTAGGAATATCAGATTAGTTTATTGAAAAAAGCGAAACCTATTTATACAAATCCATGAAATGGCGTTCAATGAAGTGAACTTGATTTTCGGCTGCTTGTAAACAATTTCCATTGACGTAAATTCATTCACGCCTTTTGTTTACTTCGAACTGGCGAGCGGCAACAGCTACTCTTGTGGTTTAAGTTCCGCGAAATTGGCGTAATCAGGTATTATTAGGGGCCTCACCTTGGGCAGGTGGAATTTAAAATGTTCATTTTGCTCGTGACTCATCCCACTTGATCTCGGTTGAGTCTGCTTCGCTATCATAAACAAGGATAATCTCTAAGGTAGTGCTCCGCACACACCCACAGTCACGGCACAGTCACCTTAAGACAACACCAACAATCTCATCAGCGAAAGCTCCCGCCCTCAGAAGTCGCCCCTCAAGGAAAATGTGAAATATGAAGGAGGGAGAAACCAAATAATGAAAAGTGTTTTCAGCATCGCCAAGGAAAATGAAAATATTATGTCAGGCAGCTGAATAAAAGAAGTTGGCGCAGGATGGCGCTCCTTCGCTTCCCTGGCAGGTGACATAAGCCCCGAACACACAAGAACCACCTCCGGGATGAAGTTAAAGTTCCCAGCTAGCAGCTAGTGAGCTGCAGGACAGAATGCAGGCGCTCCAGGATCCGCGGAGTGTCCAAAGCCAAGCTGGCAAATGTCAACACAAACAAAGGAGCAGAAGGAAGTCGCAGAGGGTACCGGTGGTGGCACAGTGGTTCCGCCTACTCAAAGCTGTCTAAATTCTGCTAATATTATGGCCATAAAGCAAGGAATAAAGCAACCACTTAATATAATTTTATGAATAGTTTCGAAATTAGATACTAAATAAAATAAAGCTCATATTACAAAATTTATAAATTTATCAATGCCAAACCTCTTAATTCAATCTAATTCAGCTGAACAAAACTCTATTTAAATAATAAAATGCGTGACGTCATATGTATGTTTCTTTTTGTTCTCTTAAAATATTGTTTGAATCTAAAGGGGAAACACTTGCGAATCAGCTCGTCTCATCCGCCGGCGCTGAAGTTGTAGCTTGGTTTGCCCCACTGTGCCACGCCCCTGGCCGCCCATGGCTTGCGGCTGGGACTGGCTGTCAGCTCGCCGAGGACAACACTGGAGCATGTTAACTCTGGCGCCCGCTGCTTAGTTAACCTTACTTGCGAGTATGTGAGCGGCGGGGGACTGGGGCTGGCGAACAGGACAGGGGCGCAGGGCGCTGCATTGGCAGGTGCATTGCAGCTTTCGCTATCAGCTGTCGCCACAAGGCTGTGGATATGTCCTGGGCGCATCCTTTGTCGCCCGGCACACCAATCCGAACCAAACCAATCCGAACAGAACTGAACCGCCGCCGCCGTTGTCGTTGGCCCTGCCGCATGGAATTTTGCAATTTCTTTGGGATTTCGAAATTGCTTTTTCTACTTTTCGCAGCCCCGTTCAGGAGGCAACCTTCCCTCCCCCTTCTGCCCCTCTCTTTGGTAGCCCATCGCCAACTCCCCGCGCAGGACCTCAGCTTTAGCGCCATTTCACCTTTGTGGGGATGCGGCAAGGACTGTGCTCAGCTCAGCTCAGCGCTGTGCCGGCATTGTTGGCCTCCGATTCTTTTGAGGGCAACCCAACTGACGGGGGACGAGAGCTGGGAAAAGCTGCGGAGAAAAAATCGATCAAGAAAAATGACTTTTGTGGGTTTTCGTAATTTTCATTGCACGCGTAATTGAAAATTTTCAAATTCCTGCTTGCATTTTCTCCCCTCCGTCCTGGCCGGGCTCCCTTGGCCTCGCTCTTTATCAGCCTGAAATGGAATTTATATGATGATAAAGGAAAATATCGCCATCGCCGCCGTCCTCTCGTCCAGCTCTTTGGCTTACTCATCTATTCGGTTCGACGTGGCGCTCACTTCCTTAGCGGATGTGCCCCATCCCGTCTACCCCGCCCCGTCCATTCATTACGCTTTCATTATTTGTCGAAATTGTGTTAATCTTTGAGCTTATAAGTTTCCGACTCTCTGCTGGAAAATATTGCACTCAGCGACGAGAAAGAGAAGCCGGCAAATTGATGGCAATTTGCGAGGAAAGCCCGATCTGGAGGAGGTCTTTACGATTATTCAGGATTATGCTGCGGAGAAGTTATTCCTTGTCGTCCTCCTTCCTCCACCTCCAGCACTGCAGGCTGATTGCCTGATACATCAGAAGCTCACACACAGGCGGCCACTAAAACTGGAGCATTGTAAATCCCAACTAATAATTTTGTAACCTTATCTGCTCCTGATGTTGTCACATGCCCACAGGACGGGGCAGGAGAAGGGCTGTCTGCGGGTGGGTGTGGAGTGGAAGCGGAGACGGGAAAGGGGACGCTGAAAGGACGCTGGTAAGCCGAGGTCGAAGGCTGGCCACAGAAAAGCGCATATCCCACAACGATAATGAAAATGTCACACGAGCCTCGCATTTTCCCATCACCCAGCATCATGAGCAGGACGACAACAGCCACATCCCGGCAGAGGACACAAAGACGGGGCCATAGTGAGTTCTGGCTCCACCTTTATAAACGACCCACTACGACACTGGGGAGGAGCTGAGTGGAGAGATCCAAGCTCGGCCTCAGCCTCGCTGATTGCAGCACAGGAACAGGAGCCAGCAGCCTCGGCAACGGCCTGAGCACGAGCAGCATCGGCGACAGCGGCAACAACCACGCTGACAACAACATAAAGGTAAATCCTAAATAATGCGCTGCGCTCACTTCACAGCATCTGAGGAGCGACGACGACGCGGGAATAGTCCCTAAGGGGGGCGGGGGCTGGAAGGCGGGGCCCACAAGGAGGACCATGGAGCAGAACCCAAGCTGAGTCGAACGAGTAGATACTCTGCACACAGAAATTCCAGAAACTGAATGAATAAAAAAAAATAAAGTGCAACCTCTCAGCTTAACATCTAAAAAATAGGATCGGAATTATTGTATAAAATAAACAGTACGTCCTTTATTATAAGTCTTTTAATATAATTTGGCTTAACAAATGCCAGAACAATTAAGTTAAATGTTAAAACTTAATTTTATTTTTCCTATTATTTAAAGTAGTAGTAAAGTAAGCAGTGTTTTAGAAACGACGATAAACACTAAGATCACTTAGCGAATTAAGTAAGAGTTGCTTTTGGTGAGCTTTTATAAGAAAACTCAAAAAACAATGATAGATTTAAAGATCTGTTCTGATATTCTCGGATAAAACAAATGACGGAGCCATGTTAATTTTCAAGCCTTAAAGCAAGAAGCTGCGTCCCAAGATCTTCACTTTTTTCAACTGGATATCTTTTCTTGTTGTGTTCTGAGACGGATTCTCCAGAGCTGTCGCCAAGTCGCAAAATCCTTTTCAAGTCCTCTCCATACCGGTATACCGCTTCCATACTCCTTGATAATGGCGCCTGCACTTCTTCTTGGGTCCAGACCCCATTTGGGTCCCTGGAGTAGGTCTTGGCCAGGTGCTAAGATACAGGAACGCAGCACATCCCACGATTCCATTTGCACTGCTCGTCCTGGCCTCCGCCCATTGTAATCCCATTCCATCCGGTGCTATCCCCACTTGGCAGGACATTTTGCGGTTAGCTTAAAGTTCCTTACCCGGCAAAGTACAAGACGATTATAGTCCCGGCTCTGCTCCTCTCCCTGCCCTTCTCTGGTTGCCGCTGCTGCGGCGGACAGTCTTAGTGGCTGTCGTAAGTTCTAATTTCTTATTATTAGGCGTGGCTGGGCGGGGGCGTGGCCAGGACCGCACAAGTTTTCTCTGCTGTGGCATGAAATTATGGCACAACTTGCACGGAGCTGCTGCTTCATATGAAAATGGCGGCCTGGTAAATAGTTTTGGACGAAACTATTTCTTTGCTGCAGCCCAGGCAGCTCCTTCGCCTCCACCGACAGATGGCGGCGGTGATGTTGTGGCTGACTTTGTTATGGGACGGTGGTTCCGGTGGTCCACGTCTTAGGGCTTCGTTCGCTGGCCTATAATTGCTGAGCCTACTTTTTAGCGTCGACCGGCTGGCAAAAGTTTCGCATTGCGGCCAAGGAGTTCCGCCTTTGCTGGAATGGATTTAATTAAAACATTCCCACCGGCAGCGGGAACCCCGAGTGGCCAGGTGGGGCCGCTCACTGAGAGCCGGCAAAGTAATTCGTCTGTCGAACGAGGAGTCAGCCGGAGCCACTAAGAAGGGATTGGCAGCAGCAAAGCTCGCCGAATGAAGAGTGAAAAGTGCAGGGCAATAATCGAGATCAAGTGGGATGCGCTGCGCTCCGGCTCGAGAGCTCCGCCGGATGAACGGAGTGAAGCCCCAGCTCGGTCCTGGCCAGCGCCGAAGCCAAAGCCCCAGTCCTACTCAAGCCAGCCCGAGCCCATTATTGTTTCCATTTAACTTACAACATTTTGCACTTTGGCCAAAGAGCTTGGAAGCGGCGGCGGAGGGCTGCTAAGGGGGAACTCAGCGCTAGAGAGACGAGAGATGGATAGTCCAAATAGATAAACGGCCAAAACCGAAAAAAGAATCTAAGAAAATTGTGTGTGAAAATGAAACTGATTGCAGGGAAATTGATGGAGCAAAACAAACAATGGGAACCAAGCCAATGGACGAAGGTGAAGCGGATCCACAAAAAGGATATGAAGGGCGAGCATTAAAACGGATTACAGCCAATGAAAGGAGTAAACTGGTTTTTAGGGCAATTACCGAGGACTCTTAAAGGACTTGGAGTTGCATTAAAGAAGGCTTAAGGTTGGTGTTTACCTTAAAACTACAATTTACATTTTTAAATGTGCTTTTAAGAGAAACCATATTCTAAGAAGAATCTGGGAAATTC